>JAUIMM010000528.1:5415000-6015000 GCA_031769625.1 Taudactylus pleione | reverse complement strand
CCATGTTACATTTAAGAGAAAACAGCAAATGCTCGTTTTAGGCCAAAATTTATTGAAAGCAATGGAAACAACAAAAGCGCATACTTTGTGATATCTTCTCTAATAGCAAACACAGACAGCTCAAAATTTCACCAAATGTGTTGAAGACCAAGACCCACAAATGTGATGTGAAATGGTTTTTCTCCCATGTTGCGTTTAAGAGCAAACAGCAAATGCTCGTTTTAGGCCATAATGCATTGAAAGCAATGCAAACAACAAAAGCGCATACTTTGTGATATCTCCTCTTGTAGCAAACACAGACAGCTCAAAATTTCACCAAATGTGTTGAAGACCATAACACACAAATGTGATGTGAATTGGTTTTTCTCCCATGTTGCATTTAACAAAAAACAGCAAATGCTCGTTTTAGGTCAAAATGTATTGAAAGCAAAGGAAACAACAAAAGCGCATTGTTTGTGATATCTCCTCTTGTAGCAAACACAGACAGCTCAAAATTTCACCGAATGTGTTGAAGAACAAGACCCACAAATGTGATGTGAAATGGTTTTTCACCCATGTTGCGTTTAAGAGAAAACAGCAAATGCTCGTTTTAGGTCAAAATGCATTGAAAGCAATGGAAACAACAAAAGCGAATGCTTTGTGATATCTCCTCTTGTAGCAAACACAGACAGCTCAAAATTTCACCAAATGTGTTGAAGAACAAGACCCACAAATGTGATGTGAAATGGTTTTTCTCCCATGTTGCGTTTAAGAGAAAACAGCAAATGTTCGTTTTAGGCCAAAATGCATTGAAAGCAATGGAAACAACAAAAGTGCATACTTTGTGATATCTCCTCTTGTAGCAAACACAGACAGCTCAACATTTCACCAAATGTGTTGAGGACCAAGACCCACAAATGTGATGTGAAATGTTTTTTCTCCCATGTTGCATTTAAGAGAAAACAGCAAATGCTCGTTTTAGGCCAAAATTTATTGAAAGCAATGGAAACAACAAAAGCACATACTTTGTGATATCTTCTCTAATAGCAAACACAGACAGCTCAAAATTTCACCAAATGTGTTGAAGACCAAGACCCACAAATGTGATGTGAAATGGTTTTTCTCCCATGTTGTGTTTAAGAGAAAACAGCAAATGCTCGTTTTAGGCCAAAATGCATTGAAAGCAATGCAAACAACAAAAGCACATTCTTTGTGATATCTCCTCTTGTAGCAAACACAGACAGCTCAAAATTTCACCAAATGTGTTGAAGACCAAGACCCACAAATGTGATGTGAAATGGTTTTTCTCCCATGTTGTGTTTAAGAGAAAACAGCAAATGCTCGTTTTAGGCCAAAATGCATTGAAAGCAATGCAAACAACAAAAGCGCATTCTTTGTGATATCTCCTCTTGTAGCAAACACAGACAGCTCAAAATTTCAACAAATGTGTTGAAGACCAAGACCCACAAATGTGATGTGAATTGGTTTTTCTCCCATGTTGCATTTAAGAAAAATCAGCAAATGCTCGTTTTAGGTCAAAATGTATTGAAAGCAATGGAAACAACAAAAGCGCATACTTTTTGATATCTCCTCTTGTAGCAAAAACAGACAACTCAAAATTTCACCGAATGTGTTGTAGAACAAGACACACAAATGTGATGTGAAATGGTTTTTCTCCCATGTTGCATTTAAGAGAAAACAGCAAATGCTCGATTTAGGCCAAAATGTATTGAAAGCAATGGAAACAACAAAAGTGCATACTTTGTGATATCTCCTCTTGTAGCAAACACAGACAGCTCAAAATTTCACCGAATGTGTTGAAGAACAAGACCCACAAACGTGATGTGAAATGGTTTTTCTCCCATGTTGTATTTAAGAGAAAACAGCAAATGCTCATTTTAGGCCAAAATGCATTGAAAGCAATGGAAACAACAAAAGCGCATACTTTGTGATATCTCCTCTTGTAGCAAACACAGACAGCTCAAAATTTCACCGAATGTGTTGAAGAACAAGACCCACAAATGTGAAGTGAAATGGTTTTTCTCCCATGTTGTATTTAAGAGAAAACAGCAAATGCTCGTTTTAGGCAAAAATGGATTGAAAGCAATGGAAACAACAAAAGCGCATACTTTGTGATATCTCCTCTTGTAGCAAACAGACAGCTCAAAATTTCACTGAATGTGTTGAAGAACAAGACCCACAAATGTGATGTGAAATGGTTTTTCTCCCATGTTGTATTTAAGAGAAAACAGCAAATGCTCGTTTTAGGCCAAAATGTATTGAAAGCAATGGAAACAACAAAAGTGCATAGTTTGTGATATCTCCTCTTGTAGCAAACACAGACAGCTCAAAGTTTCACCGAATGTGTTGAAGACCAAGACCCACAAATGTGATGTGAAATGGTTTTTCTCCCATGTTGTATTTAAGAGAAAACAGCAAATGGTCGTTTTTTTTCGAAAAATGCATTGAAAGCAAAGGAAACAACAAAAGCACATACTTTGTGATATCTCCTCTTGTAGCAAACACAGACAGCTCAAAATTTCAACAAATGTGTTGAAGAACAAGACCCACAAATGTGATGTGAAATGGTTTTTCTCCCATGTTGCAATTAAGAAAAAACAGCAAATGCTCGTTTTAGGCCAAAATGCATTGAAAGCAATGGAAACAACAAAAGCGCATACTTTGTGATATCTCCTCTTGTAGCAAACACAGACAGCTCAAAATTTCACCGAATGTGTTGAAGAACAAGACCCACAAATGTGATGTGAAATGGTTTTTCTCCCATGTTGTATTTAAGAGAAAACAGCAAATGCTCGTTTTAGGCCAAAATGTATTGAAAGCAATGGAAACAACAAAAGCGCATAGTTTGTGATATCTCCTCTTGTAGCAAACACAGACAGCTCAAAGTTTCACCGAATGTGTTGAAGACCAAGACCCACAAATGTGATGTGAAATGGTTTTTCTCCCATGTAGCATTTAAGAGAAAACAGCAAATGGTCGTTTTAGGCCAAAATGCATTGAAAGCAATGGAAACAACAAAAGCACATACTTTGTGATATATCCTCTTGTAGCAAACACAGACAGCTCAAAATTTCAACAAATGTGTTGAAGAACAAGACCCACAAATGTGATGTGAAATGGTTTTTCTCCCATGTTGCATTTAAGAAAAAACAGCAAATGCACGTTTTAGGCTAAAATGCATTGAAAGCAATGGAAACAACAAAAGCGCATACTTTGTGATATCTCCTCTTGTAGCAAACACAGACAGCTCAAAATTTCACCGAATGTGTTGAAGAACAAGACCCACAAATGTGATGTGAAATGGTTTTTCTCCCATGTTGTATTTAAGAGAAAACAGCAAATGCTCGTTTTAGGCCAAAATGTATTGAAAGCAACGGAAACAACAAAAGCGCATAGTTTGTGATATCTCCTCTTGTAGCAAACACAGACAGCTCAAAATTTCACAGAATGTGTTGAAGAACAAGACCCAAAAATGTGATGTGAAATGGTTTTTCTCCCATGCTGTATTTAAGAGAAAACAGCAAATGCTCGTTTTAGGCCAAAATGTATTGAAAGCAAAGGAAACAACAAAAGCGCATTGTTTGTGATATCTCCTCTTGTAGCAAACACAGACAGCTCAAAATTTCACCGAATGTGTTGAAGAACAAGACCCACAAATGTGATGTGAAATGGTTTTTCACCCATGTTGCGTTTAAGAGAAAACAGCAAATGCTCGTTTTAGGTCAAAATGCATTGAAAGCAATGGAAACAACAAAAGCGAATGCTTTGTGATATCTCCTCTTGTAGCAAACACAAACAGCTCAAAATTTCACCAAATGTGTTGAGGACCAAGACCCACAAATGTGATGTGAAATGTTTTTTCTCCCATGTTGCATTTAAGAGAAAACAGCAAATGCTCGTTTTAGGCCAAAATTTATTGAAAGCAATGGAAACAACAAAAGCGCAATACTTTGTGATATCTTCTCTAATAGCAAACACAGACAGCTCAAAATTTCACCAAATGTGTTGAAGACCAAGACCCACAAATGTGATGTGAAATGGTTTTTCTCCCATGTTGCGTTTAAGAGAAAACAGCAAATGCTCGTTTTAGGCCAAAATGCATTGAAAGCAATGCAAACAACAAAAGCGCATACTTTGTGATATCTCCTCTTGTAGCAAACACAGACAGCTCAAAATTTCACCAAATGTGTTGAAGACCAAGACCCACAAATGTGATGTGAATTGGTTTTTCTCCCATGTTGCATTTAAGAAAAAACAGCAAATGCTCGTTTTAGGTCAAAATGTATTGAAAGCAATGGAAACAACAAAAGCGCATACTTTTTGATATCTCCTCTTGTAGCAAACACAGACAACTCAAAATTTCACAGAATGTGTTGTAGAACAAGACCCACAAATGTGATGTGAAATGTTTTTTCTCCCATGTTGCATTTAAGAGAAAACAGCAAATGCTCGATTTAGGCCAAAATGTATTGAAAGCAATGGAAACAACAAAAGTGCATACTTTGTGATATCTCCTCTTGTAGCAAACACAGACAGCTCAAAATTTCACCAAATGTGTTGAAGAACAAGACCCACAAACGTGATGTGAAATGGTTTTTCTCCCATGTTGTATTTAAGAGAAAACAGGAAATGGTAATTTTAGGCCAAAATGCATTGAAAGCAATGGAAACAACAAAAGCGCATACTTTGTGATATCTCCTCTTGTAGCAATCACAGACAGTTCAAAATTTCACCGAATGTGTTGAAGAACAAGACCCACAAATGTGATGTGAAATGGTTTTTCTCCCATGTTGCATTTAAGAGAAAACAGCAAATGGTCATTTTAGGCCAAAATGCATTGAAAGCAATGGAAACAACAAAAGCACATACTTTGTGATATCTCCTCTTGTAGCAAACACAGACAGCTCAAAATTTCAACAAATGTGTTGAAGAACAAGACCCACAAATGTGATGTGAAATGGTTTTTCTCCCATGCTGTATTTAAGAGAAACCAGCAAATGCTCGTTTTAGGCCAAAATGTATTGAAAGCAACGGAAACAACAAAAGCGCATAGTTTGTGATATCTCCTCTTGTAGCAAACACAGACAGCTCAAAATTTCACCGAATGTGTTGAAGAACAAGACCCACAAATGTGATGTGAAATGGTTTTTCTCCCATGCTGTATTTAAGAGAAAACAGCAAATGCTCGATTTAGGCCAAAATGCATTGAAAGCAATGGAAACAACAAAAGCGCATACTTTGTGATATCTCCTCTTGTAGCAAACACAGACAGCTCATAATTTCACCAAATGTGTTGAGGACCAAGACCCACAAATGTGATGTGAAATGTTTTTTCTCCCATGTTGCATTTAAGAGAAAACAGCAAATGCTCGTTTTAGGCCAAAATTTATTGAAAGCAATGGAAACAACAAAAGCGCATACTTTGTGATATCTTCTCTAATAGCAAACACAGACAGCTCAAAATTTCACCAAATGTGTTGAAGACCAAGACCCACAAATGTGATGTGAATTGGTTTTTCTCCCATGTTGCATTTAAGAAAAAACAGCAAATGCTCGTTTTAGGTCAAAATGTATTGAAAGCAATGGAAACAACAAAAGCGCATACTTTTTGATATCTCCTCTTGTAGCAAACACAGACAACTCAAAATTTCACAGAATGTGTTGTAGAACAAGACACACAAATGTGATGTGAAATGTTTTTTCTCCCATGTTGCATTTAAGAGAAAACAGCAAATGCTCGATTTAGGCCAAAATGTATTGAAAGCAATGGAAACAACAAAAGTGCATACTTTGTGATATCTCCTCTTGTAGCAAACACAGACAGCTCAAAATTTCAACAAATGTGTTGAAGAACAAGACCCACAAATGTGATGTGAAATGGTTTTTCTCCCATGCTGTATTTAAGAGAAACCAGCAAATGCTCGTTTTAGGCCAAAATGTATTGAAAGCAACGGAAACAACAAAAGCGCATAGTTTGTGATATCTCCTCTTGTAGCAAACACAGACAGCTCAAAATTTCACCGAATGTGTTGAAGAACAAGACCCACAAATGTGATGTGAAATGGTTTTTCTCCCATGCTGTATTTAAGAGAAAACAGCAAATGCTCGATTTAGGCCAAAATGCATTGAAAGCAATGGAAACAACAAAAGCGCATACTTTGTGATATCTCCTCTTGTAGCAAACACAGACAGCTCATAATTTCACCAAATGTGTTGAGGACCAAGACCCACAAATGTGATGTGAAATGTTTTTTCTCCCATGTTGCATTTAAGAGAAAACAGCAAATGCTCGTTTTAGGCCATAATTTATTGAAAGCAATGGAAACAACAAAAGCGCATACTTTGTGATATCTTCTCTAATAGCAAACACAGACAGCTCAAAATTTCACCAAATGTGTTGAAGACCAAGACCCACAAATGTGATGTGAATTGGTTTTTCTCCCATGTTGCATTTAAGAAAAAACAGCAAATGCTCGTTTTAGGTCAAAATGTATTGAAAGCAATGGAAACAACAAAAGCGCATACTTTTTGATATCTCCTCTTGTAGCTAACACAGACAACTCAAAATTTCACAGAATGTGTTGTAGAACAAGACACACAAATGTGATGTGAAATGTTTTTTCTCCCATGTTGCATTTAAGAGAAAACAGCAAATGCTCGATTTAGGCCAAAATGTATTGAAAGCAATGGAAACAACAAAAGTGCATACTTTGTGATATCTCCTCTTGTAGCAAACACAGACAGCTCAAAATTTCACCAAATGTGTTGAAGAACAAGACCCACAAACGTGATGTGAAATGGTTTTTCTCCCATGTTGTATTTAAGAGAAAACAGGAAATGGTAATTTTAGGCCAAAATGCATTGAAAGCAATGGAAACAACAAAAGCGCATACTTTGTGATATCTCCTCTTGTAGCAATCACAGACAGTTCAAAATTTCACCGAATGTGTTGAAGACCAAGACCCACAAATGTGATGTGAAATGGTTTTTCTCCCATGTTGCATTTAAGAGAAAACAGCAAATGGTCATTTTAGGCCAAAATGCATTGAAAGCAATGGAAACAACAAAAGCGCATACTTTGTGATATCTCCTCTTGTAGCAATCACAGACAGTTCAAAATTTCACCGAATGTGTTGAAGACCAAGACCCACAAATGTGATGTGAAATGGTTTTTCTCCCATGTTGTATTTAAGAGAAAACAGCAAATGCTCGTTTTAGGCCAAAATGTATTGAAAGCAATGGAAACAACAAAAGCGCATAGTTTGTGATATCTCCTCTTGTAGCAAACACAGACAGCTCAAAGTTTCACCGAATGTGTTGAAGACCAAGACCCACAAATGTGATGTGAAATGGTTTTTCTCCCATGTTGCATTTAAGAGAAAACAGCAAATGGTCGTTTTAGGCCAAAATGCATTGAAAGCAATGGAAACATCAAAAGCACATACTTTGTGATATCTCCTCTTGTAGCAAACACAGACAGCTCAAAATTTCAACAAATGTGTTGAAGAACAAGACCCACAAATGTGATGTGAAATGGTTTTTCTCCCATGTTGCATTTAAGAAAAAACAGCAAATGCTCGTTTTAGGCCAAAATGCATTGAAAGCAATGGAAACAACAAAAGCGCATACTTTGTGATATCTCCTCTTGTAGCAAACACAGACAGCTCAAAATTTCACCGAATGTGTTGAAGAACAAGACCCACAAATGTGATGTGAAATGGTTTTTCTCCCATGTTGTATTTAAGAGAAAACAGCAAATGCTCGTTTTAGGCCAAAATGTATTGAAAGCAACGGAAACAACAAAAGCGCATAGTTTGTGATATCTCCTCTTGTAGCAAACACAGACAGCTCAAAATTTCACCGAATGTGTTGAAGAACAAGACCCACAAATGTGATGTGAAATGGTTTTTCTCCCATGCTGTATTTAAGAGAAAACAGCAAATGCTCGTTTTAGGCCAAAATGTATTGAAAGCAAAGGAAACAACAAAAGCGCATTGTTTGTGATATCTCCTCTTGTAGCAAACACAGACAGCTCAAAATTTCACCGAATGTGTTGAAGAACAAGACCCACAAATGTGATGTGAAATGGTTTTTCACCCATGTTGCGTTTAAGAGAAAACAGCAAATGCTCGTTTTAGGTCAAAATGCATTGAAAGCAATGGAAACAACAAAAGCGAATGCTTTGTGATATCTCCTCTTGTAGCAAACACAAACAGCTCAAAATTTCACCAAATGTGTTGAGGACCAAGACCCACAAATGTGATGTGAAATGTTTTTTCTCCCATGTTGCATTTAAGAGAAAACAGCAAATGCTCGTTTTAGGCCAAAATTTATTGAAAGCAATGGAAACAACAAAAGCGCATACTTTGTGATATCTTCTCTAATAGCAAACACAGACAGCTCAAAATTTCACCAAATGTGTTGAAGACAAAGACCCACAAATGTGATGTGAAATGGTTTTTCTCCCATGTTGCGTTTAAGAGAAAACAGCAAATGCTCGTTTTAGGCCAAAATGCATTGAAAGCAATGCAAACAACAAAAGCGCATACTTTGTGATATCTCCTCTTGTAGCAAACACAGACAGCTCAAAATTTCACCAAATGTGTTGAAGACCAAGACCCACAAATGTGATGTGAATTGGTTTTTCTCCCATGTTGCATTTAAGAAAAAACAGCAAATGCTCGTTTTAGGTCA
This sequence comes from Taudactylus pleione, assembly GCA_031769625.1. Taxonomy (NCBI): domain Eukaryota; kingdom Metazoa; phylum Chordata; class Amphibia; order Anura; family Myobatrachidae; genus Taudactylus; species Taudactylus pleione. The sequence continues at coordinate 6,006,306 of JAUIMM010000528.1, read as the reverse complement.
AAATGTATTGAAGCAATGGAAACAACAAAAGCACATACTTTGTGATATCTCCTCTTGTAGCAAACACAGACAGCTCAAAATTTCACCGAATGTGTTGAAGAACAAGACCCACAAACGTGATGTGAAATGGTTTTTCTCCCATGTTGTATTTAAGAGAAAACAGCAAATGCTCGTTTTAGGCCAAAATGCATTGAAAGCAATGGAAACAACAAAAGCGCATACTTTGTGATATCTCCTCTTGTAGCAAACACAGACAGCTCAAAATTTCACCGAATGTGTTGAAGAACAAGACCCACAAATGTGAAGTGAAATGGTTTTACTCCCATGTTGTATTTAAGAGAAAACAGCAAATGCTCGTTTTAGGCGAAAATGGATTGAAAGCAATGGAAACAACAAAAGCGCATACTTTGTGATATCTCCTCTTGTAGCAAACAGACAGCTCAAAATTTCACCGAATGTGTTGAAGAACAAGACCCACAAATGTGATGTGAAATGGTTTTTCTCCCATGCTGTATTTAAGAGAAAACAGCAAATGCTCGTTTTAGGCCAAAATGTATTGAAAGCAAACAACAAAAGCGCATTGTTTGTGATATCTCCTCTTGTAGCAAACACAGACAGCTCAAAATTTCACCGAATGTGTTGAGGACCAAGACCCACAAATGTGATGTGAAATGTTTTTTCTCCCATGTTGCATTTAAGAGAAAACAGCAAATGCTCGTTTTAGGTCAAAATGCATTGAAAGCAATGGAAACAACAAAAGCACATACTTTGTGATATCTTCTCTAATAGCAAACACAGACATCTCAAAATTTCACCGAATGTGTTGAAGAACAAGACCCACAAATGTGAAGTGAAATGGTTTTTCTCCCATGTTGTATTTAAGAGAAAACAGCAAATGCTCGTTTTAGGCAAAAATGGATTGAAAGCAATGGAAACAACAAAAGTGCATACTTTGTGATATCTCCTCTTGTAGCAAACAGACAGCTCAAAATTTCACTGAATGTGTTGAAGAACAAGACCCACAAATGTGATGTGAAATGGTTTTTCTCCCATGTTGTATTTAAGAGAAAACAGCAAATGCTCGTTTTAGGCCAAAATGTATTGAAAGCAATGGAAACAACAAAAGTGCATAGTTTGTGATATCTCCTCTTGTAGCAAACACAGACAGCTCAAAGTTTCACCGAATGTGTTGAAGACCAAGACCCACAAATGTGATGTGAAATGGTTTTTCTCCCATGTTGTATTTAAGAGAAAACAGCAAATGGTCGTTTTTTGCCAAAATGCATTGAAAGCAAAGGAAACAACAAAAGCACATACTTTGTGATATCTCCTCTTGTAGCAAACACAGACAGCTCAAAATTTCAACAAATGTGTTGAAGAACAAGACCCACAAATGTGATGTGAAATGGTTTTTCTCCCATGTTGCATTTAAGAAAAAACAGCAAATGCTCGTTTTAGGCCAAAATGCATTGAAAGCAATGGAAACAACAAAAGCGCATACTTTGTGATATCTCCTCTTGTAGCAAACACAGACAGCTCAAAATTTCACCGAATGTGTTGAAGAACAAGACCCACAAATGTGATGTGAAATGGTTTTTCTCCCATGTTGTATTTAAGAGAAAACAGCAAATGCTCGTTTTAGGCCAAAATGTATTGAAAGCAATGGAAACAACAAAAGCGCATAGTTTGTGATATCTCCTCTTGTAGCAAACACAGACAGCTCAAAGTTTCACCGAATGTGTTGAAGACCAAGACCCACAAATGTGATGTGAAATGGTTTTTCTCCCATGTTGCATTTAAGAGAAAACAGCAAATGGTCGTTTTAGGCCAAAATGCATTGAAAGCAATGGAAACATCAAAAGCACATACTTTGTGATATCTCCTCTTGTAGCAAACACAGACAGCTCAAAATTTCAACAAATGTGTTGAAGAACAAGACCCACAAATGTGATGTGAAATGGTTTTTCTCCCATGTTGCATTTAAGAAAAAACAGCAAATGCTCGTTTTAGGCCAAAATGCATTGAAAGCAATGGAAACAACAAAAGCGCATACTTTGTGATATCTCCTCTTGTAGCAAACACAGACAGCTCAAAATTTCACCGAATGTGTTGAAGAACAAGACCCACAAATGTGATGTGAAATGGTTTTTCTCCCATGTTGTATTTAAGAGAAAACAGCAAATGCTCGTTTTAGGCCAAAATGTATTGAAAGCAACAGAAACAACAAAAGCGCATAGTTTGTGATATCTCCTCTTGTAGCAAACACAGACAGCTCAAAATTTCACCGAATGTGTTGAAGAACAAGACCCACAAATGTGATGTGAAATGGTTTTTCTCCCATGCTGTATTTAAGAGAAAACAGCAAATGCTCGTTTTAGGCCAAAATGTATTGAAAGCAAAGGAAACAACAAAAGCGCATTGTTTGTGATATCTCCTCTTGTAGCAAACACAGACAGCTCAAAATTTCACCGAATGTGTTGAAGAACAAGACCCACAAATGTGATGTGAAATGGTTTTTCACCCATGTTGCGTTTAAGAGAAAACAGCAAATGCTCGTTTTAGGTCAAAATGCATTGAAAGCAATGGAAACAACAAAAGCGAATGCTTTGTGATATCTCCTCTTGTAGCAAACACAAACAGCTCAAAATTTCACCAAATGTGTTGAGGACCAAGACCCACAAATGTGATGTGAAATGTTTTTTCTCCCATGTTGCATTTAAGAGAAAACAGCAAATGCTCGTTTTAGGCCAAAATTTATTGAAAGCAATGGAAACAACAAAAGCGCATACTTTGTGATATCTTCTCTAATAGCAAACACAGACAGCTCAAAATTTCACCAAATGTGTTGAAGACAAAGACCCACAAATGTGATGTGAAATGGTTTTTCTCCCATGTTGCGTTTAAGAGAAAACAGCAAATGCTCGTTTTAGGCCAAAATGCATTGAAAGCAATGCAAACAACAAAAGCGCATACTTTGTGATATCTCCTCTTGTAGCAAACACAGACAGCTCAAAATTTCACCAAATGTGTTGAAGACCAAGACCCACAAATGTGATGTGAATTGGTTTTTCTCCCATGTTGCATTTAAGAAAAAACAGCAAATGCTCGTTTTAGGTCAAAATGTATTGAAGCAATGGAAACAACAAAAGCACATACTTTTTGATATCTCCTCTTGTAGCAAACACAGACAACTCAAAATTTCACAGAATGTGTTGTAGAACAAGACACACAAATGTGATGTGAAATGTTTTTTCTCCCATGTTGCATTTAAGAGAAAACAGCAAATGCTCGATTTAGGCCAAAATGTATTGAAAGCAATGGAAACAACAAAAGTGCATACTTTGTGATATCTCCTCTTGTAGCAAACACAGACAGCTCAAAATTTCACCAAATGTGTTGAAGAACAAGACCCACAAACGTGATGTGAAATGGTTTTTCTCCCATGTTGCATTTAAGAGAAAACAGCAAATGGTCATTTTAGGCCAAAATGCATTGAAAGCAATGGAAACAACAAAAGCACATACTTTGTGATATCTCCTCTTGTAGCAAACACAGACAGCTCAAAATTTCAACAAATGTGTTGAAGAACAAGACCCACAAATGTGATGTGAAATGGTTTTTCTCCCATGCTGTTGTTAAGAGAAACCAGCAAATGCTCGTTTTAGGCCAAAATGTATTGAAAGCAACGGAAACAACAAAAGCGCATAGTTTGTGATATCTCCTCTTGTAGCAAACACAGACAGCTCAAAATTTCACCGAATGTGTTGAAGAAAAAGACCCACAAATGTGATGTGAAATGGTTTTTCTCCCATGCTGTATTTAAGAGAAAACAGCAAATGCTCGTTTTAGGCCAAAATGCATTGAAAGCAATGGAAACAACAAAAGCGCATACTTTTTGATATCTCCTCTTGTAGCAAACACAGACAACTCAAAATTTCACCGAATGTGTTGTAGAACAAGACACACAAATGTGATGTGAAATGGTTTTTCTCCCATGTTGCATTTAAGAGAAAACAGCAAATGCTCGATTTAGGCCAAAATGTATTGAAAGCAATGGAAACAACAAAAGTGCATACTTTGTGATATCTCCTCTTGTAGCAAACACAGACAGCTCAAAATTTCACCGAATGTGTTGAAGAACAAGACCCACAAACGTGATGTGAAATGGTTTTTCTCCCATGTTGTATTTAAGAGAAAACAGCAAATGCTCGTTTTAGGCCAAAATGCATTGAAAGCAATGGAAACAACAAAAGTGCATACTTTGTGATATCTCCTCTTGTAGCAAACACAGACAGCTCAAAATTTCACCAAATGTGTTGAAGAACAAGACCCACAAACGTGATGTGAAATGGTTTTTCTCCCATGTTGTATTTAAGAGAAAACAGGAAATGGTAATTTTAGGCCAAAATGCATTGAAAGCAATGGAAACAACAAAAGCGCATACTTTGTGATATCTCCTCTTGTAGCAAACACAGACAGCTCAAAATTTCACCAAATGTGTTGAAGAACAAGACCCACAAACGTGATGTGAAATGGTTTTTCTCCCATGTTGTATTTAAGAGAAAACAGGAAATGGTAATTTTAGGCCAAAATGCATTGAAAGCAATGGAAACAACAAAAGCGCATACTTTGTGATATCTCCTCTTGTAGCAATCACAGACAGTTCAAAATTTCACCGAATGTGTTGAAGAACAAGACCCACAAATGTGAGGTGAAATGGTTTTTCTCCCATGTTGCATTTAAGAGAAAACAGCAAATGGTCATTTTAGGCCAAAATGAATTGAAAGCAATGGAAACAACAAAAGCACATACTTTGTGATATCTCCTCTTGTAGCAAACACAGACAGCTCAAAATTTCAACAAATGTGTTGAAGAACAAGACCCACAAATGTGATGTGAAATGGTTTTTCTCCCATGCTGTATTTAAGAGAAACCAGCAAATGCTCGTTTTAGGCCAAAATGTATTGAAAGCAACGGAAACAACAAAAGCGCATAGTTTGTGATATCTCCTCTTGTAGCAAACACAGACAGCTCAAAATTTCACCGAATGTGTTGAAGAACAAGACCCACAAATGTGATGTGAAATGGTTTTTCTCCCATGCTGTATTTAAGAGAAAACAGCAAATGCTCGTTTTAAGCCAAAATGCATTGAAAGCAATGGAAACAACAAAAGTGCATACTTTGTGATATCTCCTCTTGTAGCAAACACAGACAGCTCATAATTTCACCAAATGTGTTGAGGACCAAGACCCACAAATGTGATGTGAAATGTTTTTTCTCCCATGTTGCATTTAAGAGAAAACAGCAAATGCTCGTTTTAGGCCAAAATTTATTGAAAGCAATGGAAACAACAAAAGTGCATACTTTGTGATATCTCCTCTTGTAGCAAACACAGACAGCTCAAAATTTCACCGAATGTGTTGAAGAACAAGACCCACAAACGTGATGTGAAATGGTTTTTCTCCCATGTTGTATTTAAGAGAAAACAGCAAATGCTCGTTTTAGGCCAAAATGCATTGAAAGCAATGGAAACAACAAAAGTGCATACTTTGTGATATCTCCTCTTGTAGCAAACACAGACAGCTCAAAATTTCACCAAATGTGTTGAAGAACAAGACCCACAAACGTGATGTGAAATGGTTTTTCTCCCATGTTGTATTTAAGAGAAAACAGGAAATGGTAATTTTAGGCCAAAATGCATTGAAAGCAATGGAAACAACAAAAGCACATACTTTGTGATATCTCCTCTTGTAGCAAACACAGACAGCTCAAAATTTCACCAAATGTGTTGAAGAACAAGACCCACAAACGTGATGTGAAATGGTTTTTCTCCCATGTTGTATTTAAGAGAAAACAGGAAATGGTAATTTTAGGCCAAAATGCATTGAAAGCAATGGAAACAACAAAAGCGCATACTTTGTGATATCTCCTCTTGTAGCAATCACAGACAGTTCAAAATTTCACCGAATGTGTTGAAGAACAAGACCCACAAATGTGAGGTGAAATGGTTTTTCTCCCATGTTGCATTTAAGAGAAAACAGCAAATGGTCATTTTAGGCCAAAATGCATTGAAAGCAATGGAAACAACAAAAGCACATACTTTGTGATATCTCCTCTTGTAGCAAACACAGACAGCTCAAAATTTCAACAAATGTGTTGAAGAACAAGACCCACAAATGTGATGTGAAATGGTTTTTCTCCCATGCTGTATTTAAGAGAAACCAGCAAATGCTCGTTTTAGGCCAAAATGTATTGAAAGCAACGGAAACAACAAAAGCGCATAGTTTGTGATATCTCCTCTTGTAGCAAACACAGACAGCTCAAAATTTCACCGAATGTGTTGAAGAACAAGACCCACAAATGTGATGTGAAATGGTTTTTCTCCCATGCTGTATTTAAGAGAAAACAGCAAATGCTCGTTTTAAGCCAAAATGCATTGAAAGCAATGGAAACAACAAAAGTGCATACTTTGTGATATCTCCTCTTGTAGCAAACACAGACAGCTCATAATTTCACCAAATGTGTTGAGGACCAAGACCCACAAATGTGATGTGAAATGTTTTTTCTCCCATGTTGCATTTAAGAGAAAACAGCAAATGCTTGTTTTAGGCCAAAATTTATTGAAAGCAATGGAAACAACAAAAGCGCATACTTTGTGATATCTTCTCTAATAGCAAACACAGACAGCTCAAAATTTCACCAAATGTGTTGAAGCCCAAGACCCACAAATGTGATGTGAAATGGTTTTTCTCCCATGTTGCGTTTAAGAGAAAACAGCAAATGCTCGTTTTAGGCCAAAATGCATTGAAAGCAATGCAAACAACAAAAGCGCATACTTTGTGATATCTCCTCTTGTGGCAAACACAGACAGCTCAAAATTTCACCAAATGTGTTGAAGAACAAGACCCACAAACGTGATGTGAAATGGTTTTTCTCCCATGTTGTATTTAAGAGAAAACAGGAAATGGTAATTTTAGGCCAAAATGCATTGAAAGCAATGGAAACAACAAAAGCGCATACTTTGTGATATCTCCTCTTGTAGCAATCACAGACAGTTCAAAATTTCACCGAATGTGTTGAAGAACAAGACCCACAAATGTGAGGTGAAATGGTTTTTCTCCCATGTTGCATTTAAGAGAAAACAGCAAATGGTCATTTTAGGCCAAAATGCATTGAAAGCAATGGAAACAACAAAAGCACATACTTTGTGATATCTCCTCTTGTAGCAAACACAGACAGCTCAAAATTTCAACAAATGTGTTGAAGAACAAGACCCACAAATGTGATGTGAAATGGTTTTTCTCCCATGCTGTATTTAAGAGAAACCAGCAAATGCTCGTTTTAGGCCAAAATGTATTGAAAGCAATGGAAACAACAAAAGTGCATAGTTTGTGATATCTCCTCTTGTAGCAAACACAGACAGCTCAAAATTTCACCGAATGTGTTGAAGAACAAGACCCACAAATGTGATGTGAAATGGTTTTTCTCCCATGCTGTATTTAAGAGAAAACAGCAAATGCTCGTTTTAAGCCAAAATGCATTGAAAGCAATGGAAACAACAAAAGTGCATACTTTGTGATATCTCCTCTTGTAGCAAACACAGACAGCTCATAATTTCACCAAATGTGTTGAGGACCAAGACCCACAAATGTGATGTGAAATGTTTTTTCTCCCATGTTGCATTTAAGAGAAAACAGCAAATGCTCGTTTTAGGCCAAAATTTATTGAAAGCAATGGAAACAACAAAAGCGCATACTTTGTGATATCTTCTCTAATAGCAAACACAGACAGCTCAAAATTTCACCAAATGTGTTGAAGACCAAGACCCACAAATGTGATGTGAAATGGTTTTTCTCCCATGTTGCGTTTAAGAGAAAACAGCAAATGCTCGTTTTAGGCCAAAATGCATTGAAAGCAATGCAAACAACAAAAGCGCATACTTTGTGATATCTCCTCTTGTAGCAAACACAGACAGCTCAAAATTTCACCAAATGTGTTGAAGACCATAACCCACAAATGTGATGTGAATTGGTTTTTCTCCCATGTTGCATTTAACAAAAAACAGCAAATGCTCGTTTTAGGTCAAAATGTATTGAAAGCAAAGGAAACAACAAAAGCGCATTGTTTGTGATATCTCCTCTTGTAGCAAACACAGACAGCTCAAAATTTCACCGAATGTGTTGAAGAACAAGACCCACAAATGTGATGTGAAATGGTTTTTCACCCATGTTGCGTTTAAGAGAAAACAGCAAATGCTCGTTTTAGGTCAAAATTCATTGAAAGCAATGGAAACAACAAAAGCGAATGCTTTGGGATATCTCCTCTTGTAGCAAACACAGACAGCTCAAAATTTCACCAAATGTGTTGAAGAACAAGACCCACAAATGTGATGTGAAATGGTTTTTCTCCCATGTTGCGTTTAAGAGAACACAGCAAATGTTCGTTTTAGGCCAAAATGCATTGAAAGCAATGGAAACAACAAAAGTGCATACTTTGTGATATCTCCTCTTGTAGCAAACACAGACAGCTCAACATTTCACCAAATGTGTTGAGGACCAAGACCCACAAATGTGATGTGAAATGTTTTTTCTCCCATGTTGCATTTAAGAGAAAACAGCAAATGCTCGTTTTAGGCCAAAATTTATTGAAAGCAATGGAAACAACAAAAGCGCATACTTTGTGATATCTTCTCTAATAGCAAACACAGACAGCTCAAAATTTCACCAAATGTGTTGAAGACCAAGACCCACAAATGTGATGTGAAATGGTTTTTCTCCCATGTTGTGTTTAAGAGAAAACAGCAAATGCTCGTTTTAGGCCAAAATGCATTGAAAGCAATGCAAACAACAAAAGCGCATTCTTTGTGATATCTCCTCTTGTAGCAAACACAGACAGCTCAAAATTTCACCGAATGTGTTGAAGAACAAGACCCACAAATGTGAGGTGAAATGGTTTTTCTCCCATGTTGCATTTAAGAGAAAACAGCAAATGGTCATTTTAGGCCAAAATGCATTGAAAGCAATGGAAACAACAAAAGCACATACTTTGTGATATCTCCTCTTGTAGCAAACACAGACAGCTCAAAATTTCAACAAATGTGTTGAAGAACAAGACCCACAAATGTGATGTGAAATGGTTTTTCTCCCATGCTGTATTTAAGAGAAACCAGCAAATGCTCGTTTTAGGCCAAAATGTATTGAAAGCAACGGAAACAACAAAAGCGCATAGTTTGTGATATCTCCTCTTGTAGCAAACACAGACAGCTCAAAATTTCACCGAATGTGTTGAAGAACAAGACCCACAAATGTGATGTGAAATGGTTTTTCTCCCATGCTGTATTTAAGAGAAAACAGCAAATGCTCGTTTTAAGCCAAAATGCATTGAAAGCAATGGAAACAACAAAAGTGCATACTTTGTGATATCTCCTCTTGTAGCAAACACAGACAGCTCATAATTTCACCAAATGTGTTGAGGACCAAGACCCACAAATGTGATGTGAAATGTTTTTTCTCCCATGTTGCATTTAAGAGAAAACAGCAAATGCTCGTTTTAGGCCAAAATTTATTGAAAGCAATGGAAACAACAAAAGCGCATACTTTGTGATATCTTCTCTAATAGCAAACACAGACAGCTCAAAATTTCACCAAATGTGTTGAAGACCAAGACCCACAAATGTGATGTGAAATGGTTTTTCTCCCATGTTGCGTTTAAGAGAAAACAGCAAATGCTCGTTTTAGGCCAAAATGCATTGAAAGCAATGCAAACAACAAAAGCGCATACTTTGTGATATCTCCTCTTGTAGCAAACACAGACAGCTCAAAATTTCACCAAATGTGTTGAAGAACAAGACCCACAAACGTGATGTGAAATGGTTTTTCTCCCATGTTGTATTTAAGAGAAAACAGGAAATGGTAATTTTAGGCCAAAATGCATTGAAAGCAATGGAAACAACAAAAGCGCATACTTTGTGATATCTCCTCTTGTAGCAATCACAGACAGTTCAAAATTTCACCGAATGTGTTGAAGAACAAGACCCACAAATGTGAGGTGAAATGGTTTTTCTCCCATGTTGCATTTAAGAGAAAACAGCAAATGGTCATTTTAGGCCAAAATGCATTGAAAGCAATGGAAACAACAAAAGCACATACTTTGTGATATCTCCTCTTGTAGCAAACACAGACAGCTCAAAATTTCAACAAATGTGTTGAAGAACAAGACCCACAAATGTGATGTGAAATGGTTTTTCTCCCATGCTGTATTTAAGAGAAACCAGCAAATGCTCGTTTTAGGCCAAAATGCATTGAAAGCAATGGAAACAACAAAAGCGCATAGTTTGTGATATCTCCTCTTGTAGCAAACACAGACAGCTCAAAATTTCACCGAATGTGTTGAAGAACAAGACCCACAAATGTGATGTGAAATGGTTTTTCTCCCATGCTGTATTTAAGAGAAAACAGCAAATGCTCGTTTTAAGCCAAAATGCATTGAAAGCAATGGAAACAACAAAAGTGCATACTTTGTGATATCTCCTCTTGTAGCAAACACAGACAGCTCATAATTTCACCAAATGTGTTGAGGACCAAGACCCACAAATGTGATGTGAAATGTTTTTTCTCCCATGTTGCATTTAAGAGAAAACAGCAAATGCTCGTTTTAGGCCAAAATTTATTGAAAGCAATGGAAACAACAAAAGCGCATACTTTGTGATATCTTCTCTAATAGCAAACACAGACAGCTCAAAATTTCACCAAATGTGTTGAAGACCAAGACCCACAAATGTGATGTGAAATGGTTTTTCTCCCATGTTGCGTTTAAGAGAAAACAGCAAATGCTCGTTTTAGGCCAAAATGCATTGAAAGCAATGCAAACAACAAAAGCGCATACTTTGTGATATCTCCTCTTGTAGCAAACACAGACAGCTCAAAATTTCACCAAATGTGTTGAAGACCATAACCCACAAATGTGATGTGAATTGGTTTTTCTCCCATGTTGCATTTAACAAAAAACAGCAAATGCTCGTTTTAGGTCAAAATGTATTGAAAGCAAAGGAAACAACAAAAGCGCATTGTTTGTGATATCTCCTCTTGTAGCAAACACAGACAGCTCAAAATTTCACCGAATGTGTTGAAGAACAAGACCCACAAATGTGATGTGAAATGGTTTTTCACCCATGTTGCGTTTAAGAGAAAACAGCAAATGCTCGTTTTAGGTCAAAATGCATTGAAAGCAATGGAAACAACAAAAGCGAATGCTTTGGGATATCTCCTCTTGTAGCAAACACAGACAGCTCAAAATTTCACCAAATGTGTTGAAGAACAAGACCCACAAATGTGATGTGAAATGGTTTTTCTCCCATGTTGCGTTTAAGAGAACACAGCAAATGTTCGTTTTAGGCCAAAATGCATTGAAAGCAATGGAAACAACAAAAGTGCATACTTTGTGATATCTCCTCTTGTAGCAAACACAGACAGCTCAACATTTCACCAAATGTGTTGAGGACCAAGACCCACAAATGTGATGTGAAATGTTTTTTCTCCCATGTTGCATTTAAGAGAAAACAGCAAATGCTCGTTTTAGGCCAAAATTTATTGAAAGCAATGGAAACAACAAAAGCGCATACTTTGTGATATCTTCTCTAATAGCAAACACAGACAGCTCAAAATTTCACCAAATGTGTTGAAGACCAAGACCCACAAATGTGATGTGAAATGGTTTTTCTCCCATGTTGTGTTTAAGAGAAAACAGCAAATGCTCGTTTTAGGCCAAAATGCATTGAAAGCAATGCAAACAACAAAAGCGCATTCTTTGTGATATCTCCTCTTGTAGCAAACACAGACAGCTCAAAATTTCACCGAATGTGTTGAAGAACAAGACCCACAAACGTGATGTGAAATGGTTTTTCTCCCATGTTGTATTTAAGAGAAAACAGCAAATGCTCATTTTAGGCCAAAATGCATTGAAAGCAATGGAAACAACAAAAGCGCATACTTTGTGATATCTCCTCTTGTAGCAAACACAGACAGCTCAAAATTTCACCGAATGTGTTGAAGAACAAGACCCACAAATGTGAAGTGAAATGGTTTTTCTCCCATGTTGTATTTAAGAGAAAACAGGAAATGGTAATTTTAGGCCAAAATGCATTGAAAGCAATGGAAACAACAAAAGCGCATACTTTGTGATATCTCCTCTTGTAGCAATCACAGACAGTTCAAAATTTCACCGAATGTGTTGAAGAACAAGACCCACAAATGTGATGTGAAATGGTTTTTCTCCCATGTTGCATTTAAGAGAAAACAGCAAATGGTCATTTTAGGCCAAAATGCATTGAAAGCAATGGAAACAACAAAAGCACATACTTTGTGATATCTCCTCTTGTAGCAAACACAGACAGCTCAAAATTTCAACAAATGTGTTGAAGAACAAGACCCACAAATGTGATGTGAAATGGTTTTTCTCCCATGCTGTATTTAAGAGAAACCAGCAAATGCTCGTTTTAGGCCAAAATGTATTGAAAGCAACGAAAACAACAAAAGCGCATACTTTGTGATATCTTCTCTAATAGCAAACACAGACAGCTCAAAATTTCACCAAATGTGTTGAAGACCAAGACCCACAAATGTGATGAAATGGTTTTTCTCCCATGTTGCGTTTAAGAGAAAACAGCAAATGCTCGTTTTAGGCCAAAATGCATTGAAAGCAATGCAAACAACAAAAGCGCATACTTTGTGTTATCTCCTCTTGTAGCAAATACAGACAGCTCAAAATTTCACCAAATGTGTTGAAGACCAAGACCCACAAATGTGATGTGAAATGGTTTTTCTCCCATGTTGTGTTTAAGAGAAAACAGCAAATGCTCGTTTTAGGTCAAAATGCATTGAAAGCAATGGAAACAACAAAAGCGAATGCTTTGGGATATCTCCTCTTGTAGCAAACACAGACAGCTCAAAATTTCACCAAATGTGTTGAAGAACAAGACCCACAAATGTGATGTGAAATGGTTTTTCTCCCATGTTGCGTTTAAGAGAAAACAGCAAATGTTCGTTTTAGGCCAAAATGCATTGAAAGCAATGGAAACAACAAAAGTGCATACTTTGTGATATCTCCTCTTGTAGCAAACACAGACAGCTCAACATTTCACCAAATGTGTTGAGGACCAAGACCCACAAATGTGATGTGAAATGTTTTTTCTCCCATGTTGCATTTAAGAGAAAACAGCAAATGCTCGTTTTAGGCCAAAATTTATTGAAAGCAATGGAAACAACAAAAGCGCATACTTTGTGATATCTTCTCTAATAGCAAACACAGACAGCTCAAAATTTCACCAAATGTGTTGAAGACCAAGACCCACAAATGTGATGTGAAATGGTTTTTCTCCCATGTTGTGTTTAAGAGAAAACAGCAAATGCTCGTTTTAGGCCAAAATGCATTGAAAGCAATGCAAACAACAAAAGCGCATTCTTTGTGATATCTCCTCTTGTAGCAAACACAGACAGCTCAAAATTTCACCAAATGTGTTGAAGACCAAGACCCACAAATGTGATGTGAATTGGTTTTTCTCCCATGTTGCATTTAAGAAAAATCAGCAAATGCTCGTTTTAGGTCAAAATGTATTGAAAGCAATGGAAACAACAAAAGCGCATACTTTGTGATATCTCCTCTTGTAGCAAACACAGACAGCTCAAAATTTCACCGAATGTGTTGAAGAACAAGACCCACAAATGTGAAGTGAAATGGTTTTTCTCCCATGTTGTATTTAAGAGAAAACAGCAAATGCTCGTTTTAGGCGAAAATGGATTGAAAGCAATGGAAACAACAAAAGCGCATACTTTGTGATATCTCCTCTTGTAGCAAACAGACAGCTCAAAATTTCACTGAATGTGTTGAAGAACAAGACCCACAAATGTGATGTGAAATGGTTTTTCTCCCATGTTGTATTTAAGAGAAAACAGCAAATGCTCGTTTTAGGCCAAAATGTATTGAAAGCAATGGAAACAACAAAAGTGCATAGTTTGTGATATCTCCTCTTGTAGCAAACACAGACAGCTCAAAGTTTCACCGAATGTGTTGAAGACCAAGACCCACAAATGTGATGTGAAATGGTTTTTCTCCCATGTTGTATTTAAGAGAAAACAGCAAATGGTCGTTTTTTTTCCAAAAATGCATTGAAAGCAAAGGAAACAACAAAAGCACATACTTTGTGATATCTCCTCTTGTAGCAAACACAGACAGCTCAAAATTTCAACAAATGTGTTGAAGAACAAGACCCACAAATGTGATGTGAAATGGTTTTTCTCCCATGTTGCAATTAAGAAAAAACAGCAAATGCTCGTTTTAGGCCAAAATGCATTGAAAGCAATGGAAACAACAAAAGCGCATACTTTGTGATATCTCCTCTTGTAGCAAACACAGACAGCTCAAAATTTCACCGAATGTGTTGAAGAACAAGACCCACAAATGTGATGTGAAATGGTTTTTCTCCCATGTTGTATTTAAGAGAAAACAGCAAATGCTCGTTTTAGGCCAAAATGTATTGAAAGCAACGGAAACAACAAAAGCGCATAGTTTGTGATATCTCCTCTTGTAGCAAACACAGACAGCTCAAAGTTTCACCCAATGTGTTGAAGACCAAGACCCACAAATGTGATGTGAAATGGTTTTTCTCCCATGTAGCATTTAAGAGAAAACAGCAAATGGTCGTTTTAGGCCAAAATGCATTGAAAGCAATGGAAACAACAAAAGCACATACTTTGTGATATCTCCTCTTGTAGCAAACACAAACAGCTCAAAATTTCACCGAATGTGTTGAAGAACAAGACCCACAAATGTGATGTGAAATGGTTTTTCACCCATGTTGCGTTTAAGAGAAAACAGCAAATGCTCGTTTTAGGTCAAAATGCATTGAAAGCAATGGAAACAACAAAAGCGAATGCTTTGTGATATCTCCTCTTGTAGCAAACACAAACAGCTCAAAATTTCACCAAATGTGTTGAGGACCAAGACCCACAAATGTGATGTGAAATGTTTTTTCTCCCATGTTGCATTTAAGAGAAAACAGCAAATGCTCGTTTTTTTTCAAAAAAGGCATTGAAAGCAAAGGAAACAACAAAAGCGCATACTTTGTGATATCTCCTCTTGTAGCAAACACAGACAGCTCATAATTTCACCAAATGTGTTGAGGACCAAGACCCACAAATGTGATGTGAAATGTTTTTTCTCCCATGTTGCAATTAAGAGAAAACAGCAAATGCTCGTTTTAGGCCAAAATTTATTGAAAGCAATGGAAACAACAAAAGCGCATACTTTGTGATATCTTCTCTAATAGCAAACACAGACAGCTCAAAATTTCACCAAATGTGTTGAAGACCAAGACCCACAAATGTGATGTGAAATGGTTTTTCTCCCATGTTGTGTTTAAGAGAAAACAGCAAATGCTCGTTTTAGGCCAAAATGCATTGAAAGCAATGCAAACAACAAAAGCGCATTCTTTGTGATATCTCCTCTTGTAGCAAACACAGACAGCTCAAAATTTCACCAAATGTGTTGAAGACCAAGACCCACAAATGTGATGTGAAATGGTTTTTCTCCCATGTTGTGTTTAAGAGAAAACAGCAAATGCTCGTTTTAGGCCAAAATGCATTGAAAGCAATGCAAACAACAAAAGCGCATTCTTTGTGATATCTCCTCTTGTAGCAAACACAGACAGCTCAAAATTTCACCAAATGTGTTGAAGACCAAGACCCACAAATGTGATGTGAATTGGTTTTTCTCCCATGTTGCATTTAAGAAAAATCAGCAAATGCTCGTTTTAGGTCAAAATGTATTGAAAGCAATGGAAACAACAAAAGCGCATACTTTTTGATATCTCCTCTTGTAGCAAACACAGACAACTCAAAATTTCACCGAATGTGTTGTAGAACAAGACACACAAATGTGATGTGAAATGGTTTTTCTCCCATGTTGCATTTAAGAGAAAACAGCAAATGCTCGATTTAGGCCAAAATGTATTGAAAGCAATGGAAACAACAAAAGTGCATACTTTGTGATATCTCCTCTTGTAGCAAACAC
Source organism: Taudactylus pleione (assembly GCA_031769625.1). Taxonomy (NCBI): domain Eukaryota; kingdom Metazoa; phylum Chordata; class Amphibia; order Anura; family Myobatrachidae; genus Taudactylus; species Taudactylus pleione. The sequence goes on along the minus strand of JAUIMM010000528.1, from coordinate 5,990,241 downwards.
AGACAGCTCAAAATTTCACCGAATGTGTTGAAGAACAAGACCCACAAACGTGATGTGAAATGGTTTTTCTCCCATGTTGTATTTAAGAGAAAACAGCAAATGCTCATTTTAGGCCAAAATGCATTGAAAGCAATGGAAACAACAAAAGCGCATACTTTGTGATATCTCCTCTTGTAGCAAACACAGACAGCTCAAAATTTCACCGAATGTGTTGAAGAACAAGACCCACAAATGTGAAGTGAAATGGTTTTTCTCCCATGTTGTATTTAAGAGAAAACAGCAAATGCTCGTTTTAGGCGAAAATGAATTGAAAGCAATGGAAACAACAAAAGCGCATACTTTGTGATATCTCCTCTTGTAGCAAACAGACAGCTCAAAATTTCACTGAATGTGTTGAAGAACAAGACCCACAAATGTGATGTGAAATGGTTTTTCTCCCATGTTGTATTTAAGAGAAAACAGCAAATGCTCGTTTTAGGCCAAAATGTATTGAAAGCAATGGAAACAACAAAAGTGCATAGTTTGTGATATCTCCTCTTGTAGCAAACACAGACAGCTCAAAGTTTCACCGAATGTGTTGAAGACCAAGACCCACAAATGTGATGTGAAATGGTTTTTCTCCCATGTTGTATTTAAGAGAAAACAGCAAATGGTCGTTTTTTTTCAAAAAAGGCATTGAAAGCAAAGGAAACAACAAAAGCACATACTTTGTGATATCTCCTCTTGTAGCAAACACAGACAGCTCAAAATTTCAACAAATGTGTTGAAGAACAAGACCCACAAATGTGATGTGAAATGGTTTTTCTCCCATGTTGCAATTAAGAAAAAACAGCAAATGCTCGTTTTAGGCCAAAATGCATTGAAAGCAATTGAAACAACAAAAGCGCATACTTTGTGATATCTCCTCTTGTAGCAAACACAGACAGCTCAAAATTTCACCGAATGTGTTGAAGAACAAGACCCACAAATGTGATGTGAAATGGTTTTTCTCCCATGTTGTATTTAAGAGAAAACAGCAAATGCTCGTTTTAGGCCAAAATGTATTGAAAGCAATGGAAACAACAAAAGCGCATAGTTTGTGATATCTCCTCTTGTAGCAAACACAGACAGCTCAAAGTTTCACCCAATGTGTTGAAGACCAAGACCCACAAATGTGATGTGAAATGGTTTTTCTCCCATGTAGCATTTAAGAGAAAACAGCAAATGGTCGTTTTAGGCCAAAATGCATTGAAAGCAATGGAAACAACAAAAGCACATACTTTGTGATATCTCCTCTTGTAGCAAACACAGACAGCTCAAAATTTCACCTAATGTGTTTGAAGACCTAGGAGTAAGACGTTTATTTCTGCTCCTGGGCCTTTTGGAGGATCTTTGAAGCCAGGGACTCAATTTTATTCCCCTCCCCAGGAGGGATGGAGTCCTCTCCGGAGGATGATGGAGATGCCTCCCAGGCTTCTGGGCCTGGTGGTGGGCCTGGTGATCCGGGCCGAAGGAGAGCTGTGGTGGTGCTCCCCCGGCTCACCCCCAGTGAGGTTTGCGGTGACCAGGGGCTGAGCCTGGCAAGTCCGGTGGATGAAGGCCTGACTGGGCGTCAGGAGGAGACCGTGGATTCCCCTGAACCTATGGATGCTGGTCCTCTGTGTGAGGGAACACAGGGGAGCGCGGACGTGCTTACCAGCCCGGATGGTGGTGAGGGGGATCTCTGCCCTGATGCCCAGGACCTGGACATGGATTTAGGCGGTGTGATGCTGTCCTCGGCGTCCGGAGAGGGTGAGGAGGAATTCCTTGGCCTGAGCCTGGATGAGCTGCGGCAGGAGGTGAGGCGAGCCCAGGCCTGGGTAGCTGTGAAGAGGAGGAAAAGAAATACTGCTCGTAGCTATGAAAAACCTGCTCTGAATGAAGAGATAGAGGGGCTACTGAGCAAAGTAGAGAGGATGAGAGACCGAATTTCACTATTAAAACGGGAGAAGAAAGTACCTGACTCTGGTGTGGCTGTAGGAGCTCCTGTCCTGATCCCTGGTGATGTGGTGGCCCCGGGGCCTGGCAGTGTGGAGATCGCGGGTGACGGAGGTCCGGTATCGGTGATCGGGGATGAAGGAGCGGAGGCCGCGGGAGTTCGTTCTGCTTCCAAGATGGCGGTGCCTGGGCCTGATCCTGTAGATGCCGGCGAGGACGCTAAGAAGGAGGAGGCGGCTGTGGATTCGCTGCGGGAAGCTCCGGTGATGGCGCCCGGCGGTGAGGCTGCTGGAGGAGGTGGGATATCGGTGGCTGCGTCGAATGGGCAAGGGGGGGCGTCCCTCCTGGAGGCGGGGCTGGGCTCTGGTGGTGCGGGGGGCGTGGCGGTTGCTGTGGTGACGGCGGACGCCGTTGCCGGGGGAACTGCCGCAGCGTCCTGTGGTCCATCGGCTCGTGCCCCGGCTCCAAAGGCTGCGTCCTTAGGGCCGGTGCGGACCGGCGGTGCGGGCACGGAGGCCAGATCTCTCAGCGTGCCTGCAACAGTGGGCTCCAGTCTGGGCACTGTGGGCGTAACGAGAGATCTGGCTGAAGACGTGCAGGGGCTGGATGCGCTGTCATCGGGCGGCAGCCATCTTGCTGTGGACTTGGACTGCATAGAGAAGATGGCTGTGGAACTGTCTGCGATTGTTGGCGGCGGCCATTTAAAAGGAGCCAGCGGCAATGCTAATGCTGTGTCTGCAGGGTTGTCCTCAGCAGCAGGGGGGAGCCATCTTGGGGGTGGTTTTGGTACAGCCCAGGGATTGCCAGCCTTAGATCGTGGTGCGCTGGGGCAGAGAGAGTCTGCAGTGGTTGAATCGATATTTGGAAACATCAATGTGCCTGCCAGAGTGAAAGCAGCCATTGATGTAATCAGCGCTAACCAATTGAGGCTGGAATCAAGGCAGGCAGCGCTTGACTCAGTGGTGGCAGTTAATGGTCAGCCTGTAGGGGTTTCCCCCCCCAATTCTCTTTCTGCTCCCCCTGTTCCCCCCCTCCCTCCCCCCCCTCTTCCTCCTGTTGGTAGCCTCCCAACCCCATTGCCGCCTGTTGTAGTGGCGCCGGGAACGGCCACCTATGCCAATATCCTGTCTGGTGGCCCCCAGAGGGTTACGCAGCCTGTGTGGTCTAGCAGTAGGTTACCCATTAAGAGGAGGAATGTGGTTCAGTTTCGGTGGGTGGGTACAGGCGATGTTCCTTCCAAGGCAGATTTTCTGGATATGATTTTCTCCTTGGGATTCGTGGCGAAGGACTTATTTGCCTGTATCCACCCGGTTAGGACTCCGGACTTTGACCTAAGCTTCCTCTCTCTTAATGGGTTGCAGGCCTTTGGGTCTATGTGGGAATTAAATAGGCTTAAGGCTCCATATAGTTCCTACAAAACTAACACCTTGACGAGGCAGGATCGTGTGAAAATCACTGTGTTAGTGCGCAATGAATCTCTTCCAACAGCAGATATCGAATTTTGGCTGTCTCGTCACTGCACAGTCTTGTCAGTGTTGGAGAGGTTTGACTTCACCAAGGGGGTGTGGGGTGGGGCTTATTCCGTGCTGGTAAAGCTGACGCAGGTTGGTGCAGAGACGAGGCACATTCCATCAGCCGCTTACATCGGTAGGGATAGAATCCAGTGCTTCTACCCCGGCCAGCCTCGCACTTGTCACAAGTGTGGCAGCTTCAGACATATGAGTAACAACTGCCCAGTTATTAAATGCACCCTCTGTAATGGTGATGGGCACTCATCTAGAGAGTGTCTGAAGGTGACCTGCAACTTGTGCGGAGCTGAGGGTCATCCCTATAGCAGGTGTCCCGAGGCCTCTCATAATCAGGGTGAGCCTATGATGTGCGTAGTCTTTCCCCCTAGTGATCCTGTGTCTATGAGAACTCCCACGGGAGAGCAGCAGGCTGTACAGTCAGAGGTGCAGCCTCTCGAATTGCCAGTGGCGGGGCCTAGTGGTACCTCACCTGCCCCTGCAGTGGTAGCAGCATCTCAGGAGTGGAAGGTGGTGAAGAAGGGTAGTGGGGCGAGTGGTCGGCATAATGGTCCCTCAGAGGTAGTTTGTGCAAACAAATTTGATGTCTTTTCTTCCTCCTCGGATGAGGATGAGACGGAGGAGGGTGAGATTGTCCTAGTGGGGGGTAAGGAGCTGAGGTTTGTTCCTAATAGGCCGAGAAAAAAGAAGCAAAAGAAAAAGGTTACTCTGGGGGATGTTGCTGTGGTTGTAGGTAGTAAATCCGGAGGGGCTAGTGGGAAAAAAGCCAGAGAGGTAGATAGAGAGGGGGTGGATCTTGAGTGGGATGAGTCCTGCATGGAGTTGGGTTCAGAGTTGGTAACCTTGCTGGACGGAGGTGGTCGTAGGGTGCAGGGCTCTGGACAAAAGGTGTCTCAGGTGGAGGTGGGTTCTAGTGGGGTGGAAACCCCGGATGGCCTGGTGGGAGGGGATGGTATCCCTGAGAAATCAGGTGACATGCCTGAGGTGCAGGTGGAGAAAGTTGCTCTTCCAAAACCTCCTGACCCGGATCCCCCTCCGGCTGAGGATTTGGGTACGGTGGGGGGTGGAGGGTTGTTGGGGGAAGGGGGTGGGGTTGGTTCTGGCGTCCCTGAGGTTAGGGCTGGGGGCTCAGATCCTGTTGGTGTGAATGAGGTGGAGGGTGAGTTGATTGAGGTGTCTTTGTCGGGTGAAGCGGGTATCCCCTTTGGGCTTACGTGTAAGCGAACAGGTTCCTCGGATGAGGGATCTGGTCGCTTGGTAAAGAGAAAGTAGGTTGGAGTCCCACCTTTATAATTCGGAACTATGGATCCTCAGCCCATACGATGTGCCACCATTAATGTGGCTTCCGTTCTTTCCGAACGCGCTCGTTATTTGGCCTTCGATTTTTTCAACACGGTTGATGTTGACTTTTTATTTTTGCAGGAGACCCATGTGGGAGATTTGTCCACCCTCCATAGGGCTAAGGCCCAGTGGAGGCGTGGTCCATCTTTCTGGTCTCTTGCGGCCGAGCCGTACGGTGGGGTGGCGGTGCTTTTTACCGGCATGGTAACCATACGCAGAATTATAGAGTTGCAGGTGGGTAGATGCATGGTTTTGGATGTCAACCTGAGAGGGCAGGACTTGAGGCTGATCAACATCTATGGACCGCAGTCAGCCTGGGATAGGAAATGCCTTTTCGGGTTGATAAAACCATTTCTTTTTACGGCTCAGCAGATTGTCTTTGGTGGCGACTTTAACACCGTCGTTAGGCCTATGGACAGGGGGGGTACAAGGACAACTCTGAGTTATGATGCCAATTTTTTAGTAAGCATGATTAGAGAGGCTGGTCTGGTCGATGTGCACATTCGCCATCATCCGGACCTCACGGGGTACACTTATTTTAGCGGAAGTCGTAGGTCTAGGATAGATAGGATTTTTGTTAAAGAGTCTTCGAAAACTTTGCCTCCTGAGGTGAAGCCGGTAGAATTCTCTGACCACGTTTTTCTGAGTGTAACTTTGAATGTTTCAGAAACTCCTCAGAAAGGACGGGGCCTTTGGAGATTGAATTCTGATCTCCTGAAGGAGGAAAGGGTCAGTCAGTCCTTCAGGGACTTCCTTCAACTGCAGGAGACACTTCTGGAGGCTGGTTGGAGTAGATCCGAGTGGTGGGAGGTATGTAAAAAGAGGACTCGGGAGTTCTTTCGGAGGCTGATAGCCCAGAGGAATTTGAAAAAGAGATGCGTCATTCATAGATTGAGAAAGAAATTAGATTTCTTGATCTCTGAGGGTGGAGATGGTGGGGAAATCTCCCGGGTGAAGGCTCAGCTAAAAGAGATTCAGTACGATCGTCTGGCTTCTTTGGTTCTGGAGAGGGATTATGGTAAATACCACTCACCTGATCCTTACCAGAATTGTAGAAGATCGGTCGATTTGAGGGAGGTCAGGGGCCTGCTTGATGACCAGGGTACTCTTTGCAAGGATAAGAAGGGTATCTTGGGAGTCATCAGGTCTTACTACTCCGACCTTTTGTCTGAGCAGCCACTCATCAGAGAAAGGATGGAGGCTTTTCTGAGGGAGACACCGGGGCTTGAAGGACTTGATGCCTCTTTTGACACCTTGGGTGATGATGTAACGGTGGAGGAGGTCAAGAGAGCCATAGGTGGGTTATCCATCAAAAAATCCCCAGGACCGGATGGGTTAACGTCCGAATTTTATAAAGCTTTTGTTGACGTCTTGGCTCCTCACCTCATGGAGGTTTATAATGAGTGCCTGGGAGAGGGGTTGCTCCCTCCCTCCATGAGGTCCTCTGCTCTTATATTGTTATCCAAGGGAAAGGATCCGTCGCGTATTGAGAACTGGCGCCCCATCGCTCTTCTCAATACGGACAGGAAGATTCTGGCAAAAATACTCTTTAATAGGTTGATGGAAGTTTCCGGGCTAGTGCTGTCTCCATCTCAGCACTGTACCGTGAAGGGCCGTAGCACATTTAGTGCTGTCCTTGGCGTCCGGGAGGCCGTGGAGCGATGCCGTGCTGAAAAGTGGGGCAAGTACTTACTGGCATTGGATCAGTCTAAGGCCTTTGATCGAGTGAACCATAAGTACCTGTGGGCTGTACTAGAGAGGTATGGTCTCCCAGCAAGGGTTATCAATTGGCTTCAAGTTTTGTATAATCAGGCCGAGAGCTTTCCGCTTGTTAATGGTTGGGTAGGCCCTGCTTTTAGGGTTGACTCCGGTGTCCGTCAGGGATGCCCCCTGAGCCCCCTCCTGTATGTGTTCGCAATTGATCCTTTCATAAGGAGGATTGATTGTGGCACTGTGGGAGGGGTGCAGCTGGGCCCGGAGACTCCTCTGAGAGTGGTGGCCTATGCAGATGATGTCACAGTTGTCCTGTCATCCATGGCAGAGGCATGTGATGTGGAACACCTCATCTCAGAATACTCTGAGGCATCGAGCTCCAGAGTAAACCAAGATAAGTGTGAAGCTTTCTGGATGGGGGAGGAAGGTGACGAGTTCGACCTTCCGGACGGCCTCCCCCGGGCCAGTCCAGAAGTGAAGATCTTAGGTATTACATTTGGCCATGGTGATTATGCCACTCAAAACTGGGAGAAGAGGTTGGGAGATGCTACCAGGAAGGTGCAGGCTTGGAGGAGGTGGAAACTTTCTTTCAGGGAAAGGGTTCATTTGATCAAGACTTATCTGATCCCAGTATTTTTGTATGTCAGTTATGTGTGTTTCTTGCCTCAATCTTTATGGACCCGGATGAACTCCTTGTTCTTCCTGCTTTTGTGGGGAAACAATATGAACATCGTTAAGAGAGGTATAACCTACAGGTTGAGGGAAGAAGGCGGGCTCGACATGGTCAGCCCCGTGGTTTTCTTTGCCACGACTTTCTTAAAGCTCAATCTTGGTAGTCTTTTTTTGGAGACTCCCCCTCAATGGGTAGAGAGTTTTAGAGCCTGGGTGCTTCCCTTCCTTGATCTATGGAAAGATGGTGGCCGTGTAAGAACTCTTAGAGTCAGGTGTGGATACCTCCCGATCTACATCATCCTGTGCTTGAAGGTGACGAGACGGTGGGAGCTGGTTGTGGAGAATGTCAAAACCTTCTCCAGGAAGCAGTTGGGGAGAAGCATTTTGCGCTCCCACTTCTATGCTCCGTTGTCACTGAGGGACTGCCCGGGCATAGTCTGCTCAAACGGGGTCTCTTTGCTGATGTCGGAGAGAATCCCTTTGAAGTTCAGGGACATTGCCTGGCTTTCCTTTCAAGGGAGGCTCTACGTGAGGGGAAACATCAAAAGTCGAAGTGCCGATGACCGTGATTGTCCACGCGAGGGTTGTCAAGGGGAGGAGGAGACCATGGACCACTTCCTTTTGAGGTGTCCCTTCACAGTGGAGGTGTGTAAGGCAGTTTCAAGATCTTTACGCATCCCGTGCCTTTCGGGGCTGAGTTACCCTGAGTGGGTTTATGGGGCCTTCAAAGGGTATGGGCGGTTTGATTTAGTCACTATTTTTTTAGTCAGTCTAGCGGTTAGGTATCACCTATGGAATGCACGGTGTTTATTGCCATTGAGAAATAAAATCCTCCCCTGCTTAGAGGTGGTGGGTGGTATTCTTCATGAGGTGAAAAGGATGATGGACATGGATAGAGAGAGGCTGGATGCCGTCGGGTGGTCTAGGAGGTGGAGGCACCTGAAACCCCCTTAGTGGGTGGCAGGCAGTCTCTCCCTGCTTGTTTCTTTGGCTTTCTGTCACTTTTACTTCTTTCCCCTGTAGATTTTGATTGACTTGTTTTTTATTGAGATGGTTTACATGTATCTAAACTGCTCTTTTTTACTTTCTCTTTGTCAAAGGAGTTAGTGTTGGTGGATAGTGGTTAGAGTGGTGGTGGGATTCGTTGGGTGAGGTGGTGGTTAGTTGGGGGGAGTAGCAAGGTGTTGTCTTGTCTGGGTGGTATGGATGGAGTTCGTTTGTGTGGTGGCTACTGTAGGCGGCCCTTAATAAGATGAAGCCCTTTGGCCAGGTAGGCTTAGGCAGTCTCTAGTTATGGGTTACTTGACACTGAAGCTTAAGTGTCTGATTATCTGTATTATGCTTGTTCTAAGCTGTGGATATACCATTTTTGTCTCTTTGCTGTATGTGGATTTGTACATTTTGGTTTACTGTACTATGTTTATTTTTTAGTCTGTGAACCTCATTATTTATTGTAATTTTAATGTTTTACATGTTGCAATTCTCCAATAAAGAGGATTGACCAAGACCCACAAATGTGATGTGAAATGGTTTTTCTCCCATGTTGCGTTTAAGAGAAAACAGCAAATGCTTGTTTTAGGCCAAAATGCATTGAAAGCAATGCAAACAACAAAAGCGCATACTTTGTGATATCTCCTCTTGTAGCAAACACAGACAGCTCAAAATTTCACCAAATGTGTTGAAGACCAAGACCCACAAATGTGATGTGAATTGGTTTTTCTCCCATGTTGCATTTAAGAAAAAACAGCAAATGCTCGTTTTAGGTCAAAATGTATTGAAAGCAATGGAAACAACAAAAGCGCATACTTTTTGATATCTCCTCTTGTAGCAAACACAGACAACTCAAAATTTCACAGAATGTGTTGTAGAACAAGACACACAAATGTGATGTGAAATGTTTTTTCTCCCATGTTGCATTTAAGAGAAAACAGCAAATGCTCGATTTAGGCCAAAATGTATTGAAAGCAATGGAAACAACAAAAGTGCATACTTTGTGATATCTCCTCTTGTAGCAAACACAGACAGCTCAAAATTTCACCAAATGTGTTGAAGAACAAGACCCACAAACGTGATGTGAAATGGTTTTTCTCCCATGTTGTATTTAAGAGAAAACAGGAAATGGTAATTTTAGGCCAAAATGCATTGAAAGCAATGGAAACAACAAAAGCGCATACTTTGTGATATCTCCTCTTGTAGCAATCACAGACAGTTCAAAATTTCACCGAATGTGTTGAAGAACAGGACCCACAAATGTGATGTGAAATGGTTTTTCTCCCATGTTGCATTTAAGAGAAAACAGCAAATGGTCATTTTAGGCCACAATGCATTGAAAGCAATGGAAACAACAAAAGCACATACTTTGTGATATCTCCTCTTGTAGCAAACACAGACAGCTCAAAATTTCAACAAATGTGTTGAAGAACAAGACCCACAAATGTGATGTGAAATGGTTTTTCTCCCATGCTGTATTTAAGAGAAACCAGCAAATGCTCGTTTTAGGCCAAAATGTATTGAAAGCAACGGAAACAACAAAAGCGCATAGTTTGTGATATCTCCTCTTGTAGCAAACACAGACAGCTCAAAATTTCACCGAATGTGTTGAAGAACAAGACCCACAAATGTGATGTGAAATGGTTTTTCTCCCATGCTGTATTTAAGAGAAAACAGCAAATGCTCGATTTAGGCCAAAATGCATTGAAAGCAATGGAAACAACAAAAGCGCATACTTTGTGATATCTCCTCTTGTAGCAAACACAGACAGCTCATAATTTCACCAAATGTGTTGAGGACCAAGACCCACAAATGTGATGTGAAATGTTTTTTCTCCCATGTTGCAATTAAGAGAAAACAGCAAATGCTCGTTTTAGGCCAAAATTTATTGAAAGCAATGGAAACAACAAAAGCGCATACTTTGTGATATCTTCTCTAATAGCAAACACAGACAGCTCAAAATTTCACCAAATGTGTTGAAGACCAAGACCCACAAATGTGATGTGAAATGGTTTTTCTCCCATGTTGCGTTTAAGAGAAAACAGCAAATGCTCGTTTTAGGCCAAAATGCATTGAAAGCAATGCAAACAACAAAAGCGCATACTTTGTGTTATCTCCTCTTGTAGCAAACACAGACAGCTCAAAATTTCACCAAATGTGTTGAAGACCAAGACCCACAAATGTGATGTGAAATGGTTTTTCTCCCATGTTGTGTTTAAGAGAAAACAGCAAATGCTCGTTTTAGGCCAAAATGCATTGAAAGCAATGCAAACAACAAAAGCGCATTCTTTGTGATATCTCCTCTTGTAGCAAACACAGACAGCTCAAAATTTCACCAAATGTGTTGAAGACCAAGACCCACAAATGTGATGTGAATTGGTTTTTCTCCCATGTTGCATTTAAGAAAAATCAGCAAATGCTCGTTTTAGGTCAAAATGTATTGAAAGCAATGGAAACAACAAAAGCGCATACTTTTTGATATCTCCTCTTGTAGCAAACACAGACAACTCAAAATTTCACCGAATGTGTTGTAGAACAAGACACACAAATGTGATATGAAATGGTTTTTCTCCCATGTTGCATTTAAGAGAAAACAGCAAATGCTCGATTTAGGCCAAAATGTATTGAAAGCAATGGAAACAACAAAAGTGCATACTTTGTGATATCTCCTCTTGTAGCAAACACAGACAGCTCAAAATTTCAACAAATGTGTTGAAGAACAAGACCCACAAACGTGATGTGAAATGGTTTTTCTCCCATGTTGTATTTAAGAGAAAACAGCAAATGCTCATTTTAGGCCAAAATGCATTGAAAGCAATGGAAACAACAAAAGCGCATACTTTGTGATATCTCCTCTTGTAGCAAACACAGACAGCTCAAAATTTCACCGAATGTGTTGAAGAACAAGACCCACAAATGTGAAGTGAAATGGTTTTTCTCCCATGTTGTATTTAAGAGAAAACAGCAAATGCTCGTTTTAGGCGAAAATGGATTGAAAGCAATGGAAACAACAAAAGCGCATACTTTGTGATATCTCCTCTTGTAGCAAACAGACAGCTCAAAATTTCACTGAATGTGTTGAAGAACAAGACCCACAAATGTGATGTGAAATGGTTTTTCTCCCATGTTGTATTTAAGAGAAAACAGCAAATGCTCGTTTTAGGCCAAAATGTATTGAAAGCAATGGAAACAACAAAAGTGCATAGTTTGTGATATCTCCTCTTGTAGCAAACACAGACAGCTCAAAGTTTCACCGAATGTGTTGAAGACCAAGACCCACAAATGTGATGTGAAATGGTTTTTCTCCCATGTTGTATTTAAGAGAAAACAGCAAATGGTCGTTTTTTTTCCAAAAATGCATTGAAAGCAAAGGAAACAACAAAAGCACATACTTTGTGATATCTCCTCTTGTAGCAAACACAGACAGCTCAAAATTTCAACAAATGTGTTGAAGAACAAGACCCACAAATGTGATGTGAAATGGTTTTTCTCCCATGTTGCAATTAAGAAAAAACAGCAAATGCTCGTTTTAGGCCAAAATGCATTGAAAGCAATGGAAACAACAAAAGCGCATACTTTGTGATATCTCCTCTTGTAGCAAACACAGACAGCTCAAAATTTCACCGAATGTGTTGAAGAACAAGACCCACAAATGTGATGTGAAATGGTTTTTCTCCCATGTTGTATTTAAGAGAAAACAGCAAATGCTCGTTTTAGGCCAAAATGCATTGAAAGCAATGGAAACAACAAAAGCGCATACTTTGTGATATCTCCTCTTGTAGCAATCACAGACAGTTCAAAATTTCACCGAATGTGTTGAAGAACAAGACCCACAAATGTGATGTGAAATGGTTTTTCTCCCATGTTGCATTTAAGAGAAAACAGCAAATGGTCATTTTAGGCCAAAATGCATTGAAAGCAATGGAAACAACAAAAGCACATACTTTGTGATATCTCCTCTTGTAGCAAACACAGACAGCTCAAAATTTCAACAAATGTGTTGAAGAACAAGACCCACAAATGTGATGTGAAATGGTTTTTCTCCCATGCTGTATTTAAGAGAAACCAGCAAATGCTCGTTTTAGGCCAAAATGTATTGAAAGCAACGGAAACAACAAAAGCGCATAGTTTGTGATATCTCCTCTTGTAGCAAACACAGACAGCTCAAAATTTCACCGAATGTGTTGAAGAACAAGACCCACAAATGTGATGTCAATTGGTTTTTCTCCCATGTTGCGTTTAAGAGAAAACAGCAAATGCTCGTTTTAGGCCAAAATGCATTGAAAGCAATGCAAACAACAAAAGCGCATACTTTGTGATATCTCCTCTTGTAGCAAACACAGACAGCTCAAAATTTCACCAAATGTGTTGAAGACCATAACCCACAAATGTGATGTGAATTGGTTTTTCTCCCATGTTGCATTTAACAAAAAACAGCAAATGCTCGTTTTAGGTCAAAATGTATTGAAAGCAAAGGAAACAACAAAAGCGCATTGTTTGTGATATCTCCTCTTGTAGCAAACACAGACAGCTCAAAATTTCACCGAATGTGTTGAAGAACAGACCCACAAATGTGATGTGAAATGGTTTTTCACCCATGTTGCGTTTAAGAGAAAACAGCAAATGCTCGTTTTAGGTCAAAATGCATTGAAAGCAATGGAAACAACAAAAGCGAATGCTTTGTGATATCTCCTCTTGTAGCAAACACAGACAGCTCAAAATTTCACCAAATGTGTTGAAGACCAAGACCCACAAATGTGATGTGAATTGGTTTTTCTCCCATGTTGCATTTAAGAAAAATCAGCAAATGCTCGTTTTAGGTCAAAATGTATTGAAAGCAATGGAAACAACAAAAGCGCATACTTTTTGATATCTCCTCTTGTAGCAAACACAGACAACTCAAAATTTCACCGAATGTGTTGTAGAACAAGACACACAAATGTGATGTGAAATGGTTTTTCTCCCATGTTGCATTTAAGAGAAAACAGCAAATGCTCGATTTAGGCCAAAATGTATTGAAAGCAATGGAAACAACAAAAGTGCATACTTTGTGATATCTCCTCTTGTAGCAAACACAGACAGCTCAAAATTTCAACGAATGTGTTGAAGAACAAGACCCACAAACGTGATGTGAAATGGTTTTTCTCCCATGTTGTATTTAAGAGAAAACAGCAAATGCTCATTTTAGGCCAAAATGCATTGAAAGCAATGGAAACAACAAAAGCGCATACTTTGTGATATCTCCTCTTGTAGCAAACACAGACAGCTCAAAATTTCACCGAATGTGTTGAAGAACAAGACCCACAAATGTGAAGTGAAATGGTTTTTCTCCCATGTTGTATTTAAGAGAAAACAGCAAATGCTCGTTTTAGGCGAAAATGGATTGAAAGCAATGGAAACAACAAAAGCGCATACTTTGTGATATCTCCTCTTGTAGCAAACAGACAGCTCAAAATTTCACTGAATGTGTTGAAGAACAAGACCCACAAATGTGATGTGAAATGGTTTTTCTCCCATGTTGTATTTAAGAGAAAACAGCAAATGCTCGTTTTAGGCCAAAATGTATTGAAAGCAATGGAAACAACAAAAGTGCATAGTTTGTGATATCTCCTCTTGTAGCAAACACAGACAGCTCAAAGTTTCACCGAATGTGTTGAAGAGCAAGACCCACAAATGTGATGTGAAATGGTTTTTCTCCCATGTTGTATTTAAGAGAAAACAGCAAATGCTCGTTTTAGGCGAAAATGGATTGAAAGCAAAGGAAACAACAAAAGCACATACTTTGTGATATCTCCTCTTGTAGCAAACACAGACAGCTCAAAATTTCAACAAATGTGTTGAAGAACAAGACCCACAAATGTGATGTGAAATGGTTTTTCTCCCATGTTGCAATTAAGAAAAAACAGCAAATGCTCGTTTTAGGCCAAAATGCATTGAAAGCAATGGAAACAACAAAAGCGCATACTTTGTGATATCTCCTCTTGTAGCAAACACAGACAGCTCAAAATTTCACCGAATGTGTTGAAGAACAAGACCCACAAATGTGATGTGAAATGGTTTTTCTCCCATGCTGTATTTAAGAGAAACCAGCAAATGCTCGTTTTAGGCCAAAATGTATTGAAAGCAACGGAAACAACAAAAGCGCATAGTTTGTGATATCTCCTCTTGTAGCAAACACAGACAGCTCAAAATTTCACCGAATGTGTTGAAGAACAAGACCCACAAATGTGATGTCAATTGGTTTTTCTCCCATGTTGCGTTTAAGAGAAAACAGCAAATGCTCGTTTTAGGCCAAAATGCATTGAAAGCAATGCAAACAACAAAAGCGCATACTTTGTGATATCTCCTCTTGTAGCAAACACAGACAGCTCAAAATTTCACCAAATGTGTTGAAGACCATAACCCACAAATGTGATGTGAATTGGTTTTTCTCCCATGTTGCATTTAACAAAAAACAGCAAATGCTCGTTTTAGGTCAAAATGTATTGAAAGCAAAGGAAACAACAAAAGCGCATTGTTTGTGATATCTCCTCTTGTAGCAAACACAGACAGCTCAAAATTTCACCGAATGTGTTGAAGAACAGACCCACAAATGTGATGTGAAATGGTTTTTCACCCATGTTGCGTTTAAGAGAAAACAGCAAATGCTCGTTTTAGGTCAAAATGCATTGAAAGCAATGGAAACAACAAAAGCGAATGCTTTGTGATATCTCCTCTTGTAGCAAACACAGACAGCTCAAAATTTCACCAAATGTGTTGAAGACCAAGACCCACAAATGTGATGTGAATTGGTTTTTCTCCCATGTTGCATTTAAGAAAAATCAGCAAATGCTCGTTTTAGGTCAAAATGTATTGAAAGCAATGGAAACAACAAAAGCGCATACTTTTTGATATCTCCTCTTGTAGCAAACACAGACAACTCAAAATTTCACCGAATGTGTTGTAGAACAAGACACACAAATGTGATGTGAAATGGTTTTTCTCCCATGTTGCATTTAAGAGAAAACAGCAAATGCTCGATTTAGGCCAAAATGTATTGAAAGCAATGGAAACAACAAAAGTGCATACTTTGTGATATCTCCTCTTGTAGCAAACACAGACAGCTCAAAATTTCAACGAATGTGTTGAAGAACAAGACCCACAAACGTGATGTGAAATGGTTTTTCTCCCATGTTGTATTTAAGAGAAAACAGCAAATGCTCATTTTAGGCCAAAATGCATTGAAAGCAATGGAAACAACAAAAGCGCATACTTTGTGATATCTCCTCTTGTAGCAAACACAGACAGCTCAAAATTTCACCGAATGTGTTGAAGAACAAGACCCACAAATGTGAAGTGAAATGGTTTTTCTCCCATGTTGTATTTAAGAGAAAACAGCAAATGCTCGTTTTAGGCGAAAATGGATTGAAAGCAATGGAAACAACAAAAGCGCATACTTTGTGATATCTCCTCTTGTAGCAAACAGACAGCTCAAAATTTCACTGAATGTGTTGAAGAACAAGACCCACAAATGTGATGTGAAATGGTTTTTCTCCCATGTTGTATTTAAGAGAAAACAGCAAATGCTCGTTTTAGGCCAAAATGTATTGAAAGCAATGGAAACAACAAAAGTGCATAGTTTGTGATATCTCCTCTTGTAGCAAACACAGACAGCTCAAAGTTTCACCGAATGTGTTGAAGAGCAAGACCCACAAATGTGATGTGAAATGGTTTTTCTCCCATGTTGTATTTAAGAGAAAACAGCAAATGCTCGTTTTAGGCGAAAATGGATTGAAAGCAAAGGAAACAACAAAAGCACATACTTTGTGATATCTCCTCTTGTAGCAAACACAGACAGCTCAAAATTTCAACAAATGTGTTGAAGAACAAGACCCACAAATGTGATGTGAAATGGTTTTTCTCCCATGTTGCAATTAAGAAAAAACAGCAAATGCTCGTTTTAGGCCAAAATGCATTGAAAGCAATGGAAACAACAAAAGCGCATACTTTGTGATATCTCCTCTTGTAGCAAACACAGACAGCTCAAAATTTCACCGAATGTGTTGAAGAACAAGACCCACAAATGTGATGTGAAATGGTTTTTCTCCCATGTTGTATTTAAGAGAAAACAGCAAATGCTCGTTTTAGGCCAAAATGTATTGAAAGCAATGGAAACAACAAAAGCGCATAGTTTGTGATATCTCCTCTTGTAGCAAACACAGACAGCTCAAAGTTTCACCGAATGTGTTGAAGACCAAGACCCACAAATGTGATGTGAAATGGTTTTTCTCCCATGTAGCATTTAAGAGAAAACAGCAAATGGTCGTTTTAGGCCAAAATGCATTGAAAGCAATGGAAACAACAAAAGCACATACTTTGTGATATCTCCTCTTGTAGCAAACACAGACAGCTCAAAATTTCAACAAATGTGTTGAAGAACAAGACCCACAAATGTGATGTGAAATGGTTTTTCTCCCATGTTGCATTTAAGAAAAAACAGCAAATGCACGTTTTAGGCCAAAATGCATTGAAAGCAATGGAAACAACAAAAGCGCATACTTTGTGATATCTCCTCTTGTAGCAAACACAGACAGCTCAAAATTTCACCGAATGTGTTGAAGAACAAGACCCACAAATGTGATGTGAAATGGTTTTTCTCCCATGTTGTATTTAAGAGAAAACAGCAAATGCTCGTTTTAGGCCAAAATGTATTGAAAGCAACGGAAACAACAAAAGCGCATAGTTTGTGATATCTCCTCTTGTAGCAAACACAGACAGCTCAAAATTTCACCGAATGTGTTGAAGAACAAGACCGACAAATGTGATGTGAAATGGTTTTTCTCCCATGCTGTATTTAAGAGAAAACAGCAAATGCTCGTTTTAGGCCAAAATGTATTGAAAGCAAAGGAAACAACAAAAGCGCATTGTTTGTGATATCTCCTCTTGTAGCAAACACAGACAGCTCAAAATTTCACCGAATGTGTTGAAGAACAAGACCCACAAATGTGATGTGAAATGGTTTTTCACCCATGTTGCGTTTAAGAGAAAACAGCAAATGCTCGTTTTAGGTCAAAATGCATTGAAAGCAATGGAAACAACAAAAGCGAATGCTTTGTGATATCTCCTCTTGTAGCAAACACAAACAGCTCAAAATTTCACCAAATGTGTTGAGGACCAAGACCCACAAATGTGATGTGAAATGTTTTTTCTCCCATGTTGCATTTAAGAGAAAACAGCAAATGCTCATTTTAGGCCAAAATTTATTGAAAGCAATGGAAACAACAAAAGCGCAATACTTTGTGATATCTTCTCTAATAGCAAACACAGACAGCTCAAAATTTCACCAAATGTGTTGAAGACCAAGACCCACAAATGTGATGTGAAATGGTTTTTCTCCCATGTTGCGTTTAAGAGAAAACAGCAAATGCTCGTTTTAGGCCAAAATGCATTGAAAGCAATGCAAACAACAAAAGCGCATACTTTGTGATATCTCCTCTTGTAGCAAACACAGACAGCTCAAAATTTCACCAAATGTGTTGAAGACCAAGAGCCACAAATGTGATGTGAATTGGTTTTTCTCCCATGTTGCATTTAAGAAAAAACAGCAAATGCTCGTTTTAGGTCAAAATGTATTGAAAGCAATGGAAACAACAAAAGCGCATACTTTTTGATATCTCCTCTTGTAGCAAACACAGACAACTCAAAATTTCACAGAATGTGTTGTAGAACAAGACACACAAATGTGATGTGAAATGTTTTTTCTCCCATGTTGCATTTAAGAGAAAACAGCAAATGCTCGATTTAGGCCAAAATGTATTGAAAGCAATGGAAACAACAAAAGTGCATACTTTGTGATATCTCCTCTTGTAGCAAACACAGACAGCTCAAAATTTCACCAAATGTGTTGAAGAACAAGACCCACAAACATGATGTGAAATGGTTTTTCTCCCATGTTGTATTTAAGAGAAAACAGGAAATGGTAATTTTAGGCCAAAATGCATTGAAAGCAATGGAAACAACAAAAGCGCATACTTTGTGATATCTCCTCTTGTAGCAATCACAGACAGTTCAAAATTTCACCGAATGTGTTGAAGAACAAGACCCACAAATGTGATGTGAAATGGTTTTTCTCCCATGTTGCATTTAAGAGAAAACAGCAAATGGTCATTTTAGGCCAAAATGCATTGAAAGCAATGGAAACAACAAAAGCACATACTTTGTGATATCTCCTCTTGTAGCAAACACAGACAGCTCAAAATTTCTTCAAATGTGTTGAAGAACAAGACCCACAAATGTGATGTGAAATGGTTTTTCTCCCATGCTGTATTTAAGAGAAACCAGCAAATGCTCGTTTTAGGCCAAAATGTATTGAAAGCAACGGAAACAACAAAAGCGCATAGTTTGTGATATCTCCTCTTGTAGCAAACACAGACAGCTCAAAATTTCACCGAATGTGTTGAAGAACAAGACCCACAAATGTGATGTGAAATGGTTTTTCTCCCATGCTGTATTTAAGAGAAAACAGCAAATGCTCGATTTAGGCCAAAATGCATTGAAAGCAATGGAAACAACAAAAGCGCATACTTTGTGATATCTCCTCTTGTAGCAAACACAGACAGCTCATAATTTCACCAAATGTGTTGAGGACCAAGACCCACAAATGTGATGTGAAATGTTTTTTCTCCCATGTTGCAATTAAGAGAAAACAGCAAATGCTCGTTTTAGGCCAAAATTTATTGAAAGCAATGGAAACAACAAAAGCGCATACTTTGTGATATCTTCTCTAATAGCAAACACAGACAGCTCAAAATTTCACCAAATGTGTTGAAGACCAAGACCCACAAATGTGATGTGAAATGGTTTTTCTCCCATGTTGTGTTTAAGAGAAAACAGCAAATGCTCGTTTTAGGCCAAAATGCATTGAAAGCAATGCAAACAACAAAAGCGCATTCTTTGTGATATCTCCTCTTGTAGCAAACACAGACAGCTCAAAATTTCACCAAATGTGTTGAAGACCAAGACCCACAAATGTGATGTGAAATGGTTTTTCTCCCATGTTGTGTTTAAGAGAAAACAGCAAATGCTCGTTTTAGGCCAAAATGCATTGAAAGCAATGCAAACAACAAAAGCGCATTCTTTGTGATATCTCCTCTTGTAGCAAACACAGACAGCTCAAAATTTCACCAAATGTGTTGAAGACCAAGACCCACAAATGTGATGTGAATTGGTTTTTCTCCCATGTTGCATTTAAGAAAAATCAGCAAATGCTCGTTTTAGGTCAAAATGTATTGAAAGCAATGCAAACAACAAAAGCGCATACTTTTTGATATCTCCTCTTGTAGCAAACACAGACAACTCAAAATTTCACCGAATGTGTTGTAGAACAAGACACACAAATGTGATGTGAAATGGTTTTTCTCCCATGTTGCATTTAAGAGAAAACAGCAAATGCTCGATTTAGGCCAAAATGTATTGAAAGCAATGGAAACAACAAAAGTGCATACTTTGTGATATCTCCTCTTGTAGCAAACACAGACAGCTCAAAATTTCACCGAATGTGTTGAAGAACAAGACCCACAAACGTGATGTGAAATGGTTTTTCTCCCATGTTGTATTTAAGAGAAAACAGCAAATGCTCATTTTAGGCCAAAATGCATTGAAAGCAATGGAAACAACAAAAGCGCATACTTTGTGATATCTCCTCTTGTAGCAAACACAGACAGCTCAAAATTTCACCGAATGTGTTGAAGAACAAGACCCACAAATGTGAAGTGAAATGGTTTTTCTCCCATGTTGTATTTAAGAGAAAACAGCAAATGCTCGTTTTAGGCGAAAATGGATTGAAAGCAATGGAAACAACAAAAGCGCATACTTTGTGATATCTCCTCTTGTAGCAAACAGACAGCTCAAAATTTCACTGAATGTGTTGAAGAACAAGACCCACAAATGTGATGTGAAATGGTTTTTCTCCCATGTTGTATTTAAGAGAAAACAGCAAATGCTCGTTTTAGGCCAAAATGTATTGAAAGCAATGGAAACAACAAAAGTGCATAGTTTGTGATATCTCCTCTTGTAGCAAACACAGACAGCTCAAAGTTTCACCGAATGTGTTGAAGACCAAGACCCACAAATGTGATGTGAAATGGTTTTTCTCCCATGTTGTATTTAAGAGAAAACAGCAAATGGTCGTTTTTTTTCAAAAAAGGCATTGAAAGCAAAGGAAACAACAAAAGCACATACTTTGTGATATCTCCTCTTGTAGCAAACACAGACAGCTCAAAATTTCAACAAATGTGTTGAAGAACAAGACCCACAAATGTGATGTGAAATGGTTTTTCTCCCATGTTGCAATTAAGAAAAAACAGCAAATGCTCGTTTTAGGCCAAAATGCATTGAAAGCAATTGAAACAACAAAAGCGCATACTTTGTGATATCTCCTCTTGTAGCAAACACAGACAGCTCAAAATTTCACCGAATGTGTTGAAGAACAAGACCCACAAATGTGATGTGAAATGGTTTTTCTCCCATGTTGTATTTAAGAGAAAACAGCAAATGCTCGTTTTAGGCCAAAATGTATTGAAAGCAATGGAAACAACAAAAGCGCATAGTTTGTGATATCTCCTCTTGTAGCAAACACAGACAGCTCAAAGTTTCACCCAATGTGTTGAAGACCAAGACCCACAAATGTGATGTGAAATGGTTTTTCTCCCATGTAGCATTTAAGAGAAAACAGCAAATGGTCGTTTTAGGCCAAAATGCATTGAAAGCAATGGAAACAACAAAAGCACATACTTTGTGATATCTCCTCTTGTAGCAAACACAGACAGCTCAAAATTTCAACAAATGTGTTGAAGAACAAGACCCACAAATGTGATGTGAAATGGTTTTTCTCCCATGTTGCATTTAAGAAAAAACAGCAAATGCTCGTTTTAGGCCAAAATGTATTGAAAGCAACGGAAACAACAAAAGCGCATAGTTTGTGATATCTCCTCTTGTAGCAAACACAGACAGCTCAAAATTTCACCGAATGTGTTGAAGAACAAGACCCACAAATGTGATGTGAAATGGTTTTTCTCCCATGCTGTATTTAAGAGAAAACAGCAAATGCTCGTTTTAGGCCAAAATGTATTGAAAGCAAAGGAAACAACAAAAGCGCATTGTTTGTGATATCTCCTCTTGTAGCAAACACAGACAGCTCAAAATTTCACCGAATGTGTTGAAGAACAAGACCCACAAATGTGATGTGAAATGGTTTTTCACCCATGTTGCGTTTAAGAGAAAACAGCAAATGCTCGTTTTAGGTCAAAATGCATTGAAAGCAATGGAAACAACAAAAGCGAATGCTTTGTGATATCTCCTCTTGTAGCAAACACAAACAGCTCAAAATTTCACCAAATGTGTTGAGGACCAAGACCCACAAATGTGATGTGAAATGTTTTTTCTCCCATGTTGCATTTAAGAGAAAACAGCAAATGCTCGTTTTAGGCCAAAATTTATTGAAAGCAATGGAAACAACAAAAGCGCAATACTTTGTGATATCTTCTCTAATAGCAAACACAGACAGCTCAAAATTTCACCAAATGTGTTGAAGACCAAGACCCACAAATGTGATGTGAAATGGTTTTTCTCCCATGTTGCGTTTAAGAGAAAACAGCAAATGCTTGTTTTAGGCCAAAATGCATTGAAAGCAATGCAAACAACAAAAGCGCATACTTTGTGATATCTCCTCTTGTAGCAAACACAGACAGCTCAAAATTTCACCAAATGTGTTGAAGACCAAGACCCACAAATGTGATGTGAATTGGTTTTTCTCCCATGTTGCATTTAAGAAAAAACAGCAAATGCTCGTTTTAGGTCAAAATGTATTGAAAGCAATGGAAACAACAAAAGCGCATACTTTTTGATATCTCCTCTTGTAGCAAACACAGACAACTCAAAATTTCACAGAATGTGTTGTAGAACAAGACACACAAATGTGATGTGAAATGTTTTTTCTCCCATGTTGCATTTAAGAGAAAACAGCAAATGCTCGATTTAGGCCAAAATGTATTGAAAGCAATGGAAACAACAAAAGTGCATACTTTGTGATATCTCCTCTTGTAGCAAACACAGACAGCTCAAAATTTCACCAAATGTGTTGAAGAACAAGACCCACAAACGTGATGTGAAATGGTTTTTCTCCCATGTTGTATTTAAGAGAAAACAGGAAATGGTAATTTTAGGCCAAAATGCATTGAAAGCAATGGAAACAACAAAAGCGCATACTTTGTGATATCTCCTCTTGTAGCAATCACAGACAGTTCAAAATTTCACCGAATGTGTTGAAGAACAGGACCCACAAATGTGATGTGAAATGGTTTTTCTCCCATGTTGCATTTAAGAGAAAACAGCAAATGGTCATTTTAGGCCACAATGCATTGAAAGCAATGGAAACAACAAAAGCACATACTTTGTGATATCTCCTCTTGTAGCAAACACAGACAGCTCAAAATTTCAACAAATGTGTTGAAGAACAAGACCCACAAATGTGATGTGAAATGGTTTTTCTCCCATGCTGTATTTAAGAGAAACCAGCAAATGCTCGTTTTAGGCCAAAATGTATTGAAAGCAACGGAAACAACAAAAGCGCATAGTTTGTGATATCTCCTCTTGTAGCAAACACAGACAGCTCAAAATTTCACCGAATGTGTTGAAGAACAAGACCCACAAATGTGATGTGAAATGGTTTTTCTCCCATGCTGTATTTAAGAGAAAACAGCAAATGCTCGATTTAGGCCAAAATGCATTGAAAGCAATGGAAACAACAAAAGCGCATACTTTGTGATATCTCCTCTTGTAGCAAACACAGACAGCTCATAATTTCACCAAATGTGTTGAGGACCAAGACCCACAAATGTGATGTGAAATGTTTTTTCTCCCATGTTGCAATTAAGAGAAAACAGCAAATGCTCGTTTTAGGCCAAAATTTATTGAAAGCAATGGAAACAACAAAAGCGCATACTTTGTGATATCTTCTCTAATAGCAAACACAGACAGCTCAAAATTTCACCAAATGTGTTGAAGACCAAGACCCACAAATGTGATGTGAAATGGTTTTTCTCCCATGTTGCGTTTAAGAGAAAACAGCAAATGCTCGTTTTAGGCCAAAATGCATTGAAAGCAATGCAAACAACAAAAGCGCATACTTTGTGTTATCTCCTCTTGTAGCAAACACAGACAGCTCAAAATTTCACCAAATGTGTTGAAGACCAAGACCCACAAATGTGATGTGAAATGGTTTTTCTCCCATGTTGTGTTTAAGAGAAAACAGCAAATGCTCGTTTTAGGCCAAAATGCATTGAAAGCAATGCAAACAACAAAAGCGCATTCTTTGTGATATCTCCTCTTGTAGCAAACACAGACAGCTCAAAATTTCACCAAATGTGTTGAAGACCAAGACCCACAAATGTGATGTGAATTGGTTTTTCTCCCATGTTGCATTTAAGAAAAATCAGCAAATGCTCGTTTTAGGTCAAAATGTATTGAAAGCAATGGAAACAACAAAAGCGCATACTTTTTGATATCTCCTCTTGTAGCAAACACAGACAACTCAAAATTTCACCGAATGTGTTGTAGAACAAGACACACAAATGTGATATGAAATGGTTTTTCTCCCATGTTGCATTTAAGAGAAAACAGCAAATGCTCGATTTAGGCCAAAATGTATTGAAAGCAATGGAAACAACAAAAGTGCATACTTTGTGATATCTCCTCTTGTAGCAAACACAGACAGCTCAAAATTTCAACAAATGTGTTGAAGAACAAGACCCACAAACGTGATGTGAAATGGTTTTTCTCCCATGTTGTATTTAAGAGAAAACAGCAAATGCTCATTTTAGGCCAAAATGCATTGAAAGCAATGGAAACAACAAAAGCGCATACTTTGTGATATCTCCTCTTGTAGCAAACACAGACAGCTCAAAATTTCACCGAATGTGTTGAAGAACAAGACCCACAAATGTGAAGTGAAATGGTTTTTCTCCCATGTTGTATTTAAGAGAAAACAGCAAATGCTCGTTTTAGGCGAAAATGGATTGAAAGCAATGGAAACAACAAAAGCGCATACTTTGTGATATCTCCTCTTGTAGCAAACAGACAGCTCAAAATTTCACTGAATGTGTTGAAGAACAAGACCCACAAATGTGATGTGAAATGGTTTTTCTCCCATGTTGTATTTAAGAGAAAACAGCAAATGCTCGTTTTAGGCCAAAATGTATTGAAAGCAATGGAAACAACAAAAGTGCATAGTTTGTGATATCTCCTCTTGTAGCAAACACAGACAGCTCAAAGTTTCACCGAATGTGTTGAAGACCAAGACCCACAAATGTGATGTGAAATGGTTTTTCTCCCATGTTGTATTTAAGAGAAAACAGCAAATGGTCGTTTTTTTTCCAAAAATGCATTGAAAGCAAAGGAAACAACAAAAGCACATACTTTGTGATATCTCCTCTTGTAGCAAACACAGACAGCTCAAAATTTCAACAAATGTGTTGAAGAACAAGACCCACAAATGTGATGTGAAATGGTTTTTCTCCCATGTTGCAATTAAGAAAAAACAGCAAATGCTCGTTTTAGGCCAAAATGCATTGAAAGCAATGGAAACAACAAAAGCGCATACTTTGTGATATCTCCTCTTGTAGCAAACACAGACAGCTCAAAATTTCACCGAATGTGTTGAAGAACAAGACCCACAAATGTGATGTGAAATGGTTTTTCTCCCATGTTGTATTTAAGAGAAAACAGCAAATGCTCGTTTTAGGCCAAAATGCATTGAAAGCAATGGAAACAACAAAAGCGCATACTTTGTGATATCTCCTCTTGTAGCAATCACAGACAGTTCAAAATTTCACCGAATGTGTTGAAGAACAAGACCCACAAATGTGATGTGAAATGGTTTTTCTCCCATGTTGCATTTAAGAGAAAACAGCAAATGGTCATTTTAGGCCAAAATGCATTGAAAGCAATGGAAACAACAAAAGCACATACTTTGTGATATCTCCTCTTGTAGCAAACACAGACAGCTCAAAATTTCAACAAATGTGTTGAAGAACAAGACCCACAAATGTGATGTGAAATGGTTTTTCTCCCATGCTGTATTTAAGAGAAACCAGCAAATGCTCGTTTTAGGCCAAAATGTATTGAAAGCAACGGAAACAACAAAAGCGCATAGTTTGTGATATCTCCTCTTGTAGCAAACACAGACAGCTCAAAATTTCACCGAATGTGTTGAAGAACAAGACCCACAAATGTGATGTCAATTGGTTTTTCTCCCATGTTGCGTTTAAGAGAAAACAGCAAATGCTCGTTTTAGGCCAAAATGCATTGAAAGCAATGCAAACAACAAAAGCGCATACTTTGTGATATCTCCTCTTGTAGCAAACACAGACAGCTCAAAATTTCACCAAATGTGTTGAAGACCATAACCCACAAATGTGATGTGAATTGGTTTTTCTCCCATGTTGCATTTAACAAAAAACAGCAAATGCTCGTTTTAGGTCAAAATGTATTGAAAGCAAAGGAAACAACAAAAGCGCATTGTTTGTGATATCTCCTCTTGTAGCAAACACAGACAGCTCAAAATTTCACCGAATGTGTTGAAGAACAGACCCACAAATGTGATGTGAAATGGTTTTTCACCCATGTTGCGTTTAAGAGAAAACAGCAAATGCTCGTTTTAGGTCAAAATGCATTGAAAGCAATGGAAACAACAAAAGCGAATGCTTTGTGATATCTCCTCTTGTAGCAAACACAGACAGCTCAAAATTTCACCAAATGTGTTGAAGACCAAGACCCACAAATGTGATGTGAATTGGTTTTTCTCCCATGTTGCATTTAAGAAAAATCAGCAAATGCTCGTTTTAGGTCAAAATGTATTGAAAGCAATGGAAACAACAAAAGCGCATACTTTTTGATATCTCCTCTTGTAGCAAACACAGACAACTCAAAATTTCACCGAATGTGTTGTAGAACAAGACACACAAATGTGATGTGAAATGGTTTTTCTCCCATGTTGCATTTAAGAGAAAACAGCAAATGCTCGATTTAGGCCAAAATGTATTGAAAGCAATGGAAACAACAAAAGTGCATACTTTGTGATATCTCCTCTTGTAGCAAACACAGACAGCTCAAAATTTCAACGAATGTGTTGAAGAACAAGACCCACAAACGTGATGTGAAATGGTTTTTCTCCCATGTTGTATTTAAGAGAAAACAGCAAATGCTCATTTTAGGCCAAAATGCATTGAAAGCAATGGAAACAACAAAAGCGCATACTTTGTGATATCTCCTCTTGTAGCAAACACAGACAGCTCAAAATTTCACCGAATGTGTTGAAGAACAAGACCCACAAATGTGAAGTGAAATGGTTTTTCTCCCATGTTGTATTTAAGAGAAAACAGCAAATGCTCGTTTTAGGCGAAAATGGATTGAAAGCAATGGAAACAACAAAAGCGCATACTTTGTGATATCTCCTCTTGTAGCAAACAGACAGCTCAAAATTTCACTGAATGTGTTGAAGAACAAGACCCACAAATGTGATGTGAAATGGTTTTTCTCCCATGTTGTATTTAAGAGAAAACAGCAAATGCTCGTTTTAGGCCAAAATGTATTGAAAGCAATGGAAACAACAAAAGTGCATAGTTTGTGATATCTCCTCTTGTAGCAAACACAGACAGCTCAAAGTTTCACCGAATGTGTTGAAGAGCAAGACCCACAAATGTGATGTGAAATGGTTTTTCTCCCATGTTGTATTTAAGAGAAAACAGCAAATGCTCGTTTTAGGCGAAAATGGATTGAAAGCAAAGGAAACAACAAAAGCACATACTTTGTGATATCTCCTCTTGTAGCAAACACAGACAGCTCAAAATTTCAACAAATGTGTTGAAGAACAAGACCCACAAATGTGATGTGAAATGGTTTTTCTCCCATGTTGCAATTAAGAAAAAACAGCAAATGCTCGTTTTAGGCCAAAATGCATTGAAAGCAATGGAAACAACAAAAGCGCATACTTTGTGATATCTCCTCTTGTAGCAAACACAGACAGCTCAAAATTTCACCGAATGTGTTGAAGAACAAGACCCACAAATGTGATGTGAAATGGTTTTTCTCCCATGTTGTATTTAAGAGAAAACAGCAAATGCTCGTTTTAGGCCAAAATGTATTGAAAGCAATGGAAACAACAAAAGCGCATAGTTTGTGATATCTCCTCTTGTAGCAAACACAGACAGCTCAAAGTTTCACCGAATGTGTTGAAGACCAAGACCCACAAATGTGATGTGAAATGGTTTTTCTCCCATGTAGCATTTAAGAGAAAACAGCAAATGGTCGTTTTAGGCCAAAATGCATTGAAAGCAATGGAAACAACAAAAGCACATACTTTGTGATATCTCCTCTTGTAGCAAACACAGACAGCTCAAAATTTCAACAAATGTGTTGAAGAACAAGACCCACAAATGTGATGTGAAATGGTTTTTCTCCCATGTTGCATTTAAGAAAAAACAGCAAATGCACGTTTTAGGCCAAAATGCATTGAAAGCAATGGAAACAACAAAAGCGCATACTTTGTGATATCTCCTCTTGTAGCAAACACAGACAGCTCAAAATTTCACCGAATGTGTTGAAGAACAAGACCCACAAATGTGATGTGAAATGGTTTTTCTCCCATGTTGTATTTAAGAGAAAACAGCAAATGCTCGTTTTAGGCCAAAATGTATTGAAAGCAACGGAAACAACAAAAGCGCATAGTTTGTGATATCTCCTCTTGTAGCAAACACAGACAGCTCAAAATTTCACCGAATGTGTTGAAGAACAAGACCGACAAATGTGATGTGAAATGGTTTTTCTCCCATGCTGTATTTAAGAGAAAACAGCAAATGCTCGTTTTAGGCCAAAATGTATTGAAAGCAAAGGAAACAACAAAAGCGCATTGTTTGTGATATCTCCTCTTGTAGCAAACACAGACAGCTCAAAATTTCACCGAATGTGTTGAAGAACAAGACCCACAAATGTGATGTGAAATGGTTTTTCACCCATGTTGCGTTTAAGAGAAAACAGCAAATGCTCGTTTTAGGTCAAAATGCATTGAAAGCAATGGAAACAACAAAAGCGAATGCTTTGTGATATCTCCTCTTGTAGCAAACACAAACAGCTCAAAATTTCACCAAATGTGTTGAGGACCAAGACCCACAAATGTGATGTGAAATGTTTTTTCTCCCATGTTGCATTTAAGAGAAAACAGCAAATGCTCGTTTTAGGCCAAAATTTATTGAAAGCAATGGAAACAACAAAAGCGCAATACTTTGTGATATCTTCTCTAATAGCAAACACAGACAGCTCAAAATTTCACCAAATGTGTTGAAGACCAAGACCCACAAATGTGATGTGAAATGGTTTTTCTCCCATGTTGCGTTTAAGAGAAAACAGCAAATGCTCGTTTTAGGCCAAAATGCATTGAAAGCAATGCAAACAACAAAAGCGCATACTTTGTGATATCTCCTCTTGTAGCAAACACAGACAGCTCAAAATTTCACCAAATGTGTTGAAGACCAAGACCCACAAATGTGATGTGAATTGGTTTTTCTCCCATGTTGCATTTAAGAAAAAACAGCAAATGCTCGTTTTAGGTCAAAATGTATTGAAAGCAATGGAAACAACAAAAGCGCATACTTTTTGATATCTCCTCTTGTAGCAAACACAGACAACTCAAAATTTCACAGAATGTGTTGTAGAACAAGACACACAAATGTGATGTGAAATGTTTTTTCTCCCATGTTGCATTTAAGAGAAAACAGCAAATGCTCGATTTAGGCCAAAATGTATTGAAAGCAATGGAAACAACAAAAGTGCATACTTTGTGATATCTCCTCTTGTAGCAAACACAGACAGCTCAAAATTTCACCAAATGTGTTGAAGAACAAGACCCACAAACGTGATGTGAAATGTTTTTTCTCCCATGTTGTATTTAAGAGAAAACAGGAAATGGTAATTTTAGGCCAAAATGCATTGAAAGCAATGGAGACAACAAAAGCGCATACTTTGTGATATCTCCTCTTTTAGCAATCACAGACAGTTCAAAATTTCACCGAATGTGTTGAAGAACAAGACCCACAAATGTGATGTGAAATGGTTTTTCTCCCATGTTGCATTTAAGAGAAAACAGCAAATGGTCATTTTAGGCCAAAATGCATTGAAAGCAATGGAAACAACAAAAGCACATACTTTGTGATATCTCCTCTTGTAGCAAACACAGACAGCTCAAAATTTCACCGAATGTGTTGAAGAACAAGACCCACAAATGTGATGTGAAATGGTTTTTCACCCATGTTGCGTTTAAGAGAAAACAGCAAATGCTCGTTTTAGGTCAAAATGCATTGAAAGCAATGGAAACAACAAAAGCGAATGCTTTGTGATATCTCCTCTTGTAGCAAACACAAACAGCTCAAAATTTCACCAAATGTGTTGAGGACCAAGACCCACAAATGTGATGTGAAATGTTTTTTCTCCCATGTTGCATTTAAGAGAAAACAGCAAATGCTCGTTTTAGGCCAAAATTTATTGAAAGCAATGGAAACAACAAAAGCGCAATACTTTGTGATATCTTCTCTAATAGCAAACACAGACAGCTCAAAATTTCACCAAATGTGTTGAAGACCAAGACCCACAAATGTGATGTGAAATGGTTTTTCTCCCATGTTGCGTTTAAGAGAAAACAGCAAATGCTCGTTTTAGGCCAAAATGCATTGAAAGCAATGCAAACAACAAAAGCGCATACTTTGTGATATCTCCTCTTGTAGCAAACACAGACAGCTCAAAATTTCACCAAATGTGTTGAAGACCAAGACCCACAAATGTGATGTGAATTGGTTTTTCTCCCATGTTGCATTTAAGAAAAAACAGCAAATGCTCGTTTTAGGTCAAAATGTATTGAAAGCAATGGAAACAACAAAAGCGCATACTTTTTGATATCTCCTCTTGTAGCAAACACAGACAACTCAAAATTTCACAGAATGTGTTGTAGAACAAGACACACAAATGTGATGTGAAATGTTTTTTCTCCCATGTTGCATTTAAGAGAAAACAGCAAATGCTCGATTTAGGCCAAAATGTATTGAAAGCAATGGAAACAACAAAAGTGCATACTTTGTGATATCTCCTCTTGTAGCAAACACAGACAGCTCAAAATTTCACCAAATGTGTTGAAGAACAAGACCCACAAACGTGATGTGAAATGGTTTTTCTCCCATGTTGTATTTAAGAGAAAACAGGAAATGGTAATTTTAGGCCAAAATGCATTGAAAGCAATGGAAACAACAAAAGCGCATACTTTGTGATATCTCCTCTTGTAGCAATCACAGACAGTTCAAAATTTCACCGAATGTGTTGAAGAACAAGACCCACAAATGTGATGTGAAATGGTTTTTCTCCCATGTTGCATTTAAGAGAAAACAGCAAATGGTCATTTTAGGCCAAAATGCATTGAAAGCAATGGAAACAACAAAAGCACATACTTTGTGATATCTCCTCTTGTAGCAAACACAGACAGCTCAAAATTTCAACAAATGTGTTGAAGAACAAGACCCACAAATGTGATGTGAAATGGTTTTTCTCCCATGCTGTATTTAAGAGAAACCAGCAAATGCTCGTTTTAGGCCAAAATGTATTGAAAGCAACGGAAACAACAAAAGCGCATAGTTTGTGATATCTCCTCTTGTAGCAAACACAGACAGCTCAAAATTTCACCGAATGTGTTGAAGAACAAGACCCACAAATGTGATGTGAAATGGTTTTTCTCCCATGCTGTATTTAAGAGAAAACAGCAAATGCTCGTTTTAGGCCAAAATGCATTGAAAGCAATGGAAACAACAAAAGCGCATACTTTGTGATATCTCCTCTTGTAGCAAACACAGACAGCTCATAATTTCACCAAATGTATTGAGGACCAAGACCCACAAATGTGATGTGAAATGTTTTTTCTCCCATGTTGCATTTAAGAGAAAACAGCAAATGCTCGTTTTAGGCCAAAATTTATTGAAAGCAATGGAAACAACAAAAGCGCATCCTTTGTGATACCTTCTCTAATAGCAAACACAGACAGCTCAAAATTTCACCAAATGTGTTGAAGACCAAGACCCACAAATGTGATGTGAAATGGTTTTTCTCCCATGTTGCGTTTACGAGAAAACAGCAAATGCTCGTTTTAGGCCAAAATGCATTGAAAGCAATGCAAACAACAAAAGCGCATACTTTGTGATATCTCCTCTTGTAGCAAACACAGACAGCTCAAAATTTCACCAAATGTGTTGAAGACCATAACCCACAAATGTGATGTGAATTGGTTTTTCTCCCATGTTGCATTTAACAAAAAACAGCAAATGCTCATTTTAGGTCAAAATGTATTGAAAGCAAAGGAAACAACAAAAGCGCATTGTTTGTGATATCTCCTCTTGTAGCAAACACAGACAGCTCAAAATTTCACCGAATGTGTTGAAGAACAAGACCCACAAATGTGATGTGAAATGGTT
This sequence comes from Taudactylus pleione, assembly GCA_031769625.1. NCBI lineage: Eukaryota > Metazoa > Chordata > Amphibia > Anura > Myobatrachidae > Taudactylus > Taudactylus pleione. The sequence goes on along the minus strand of JAUIMM010000528.1, from coordinate 5,958,506 downwards.
TTTCACCCATGTTGCGTTTAAGAGAAAACAGCAAATGCTCGTTTTAGGTCAAAATGCATTGAAAGCAATGGAAACAACAAAAGTGCATACTTTGTGATATCTCCTCTTGTAGCAAACACAGACAGCTCAACATTTCACCAAATGTGTTGAGGACCAAGACCCACAAATGTGATGTGAAATGTTTTTTCTCCCATGTTGCATTTAAGAGAAAACAGCAAATGCTCGTTTTAGGCCAAAATTTATTGAAAGCAATGGAAACAACAAAAGCGCATACTTTGTGATATCTTCTCTAATAGCAAACACAGACAGCTCAAAATTTCACCAAATGTGTTGAAGACCAAGACCCACAAATGTGATGTGAAATGGTTTTTCTCCCATGTTGCGTTTAAGAGAAAACAGCAAATGCTCGTTTTAGGCCAAAATGCATTGAAAGCAATGCAAACAACAAAAGCGCATTCTTTGTGATATCTCCTCTTGTAGCAAACACAGACAGCTCAAAATTTCACCAAATGTGTTGAAGACCAAGACCCACAAATGTGATGTGAAATGGTTTTTCTCCCATGTTGTGTTTAAGAGAAAACAGCAAATGCTCGTTTTAGGCCAAAATGCATTGAAAGCAATGCAAACAACAAAAGCGCATTCTTTGTGATATCTCCTCTTGTAGCAAACACAGACAGCTCAAAATTTCACCAAATGTGTTGAAGACCAAGACCCACAAATGTGATGTGAATTGGTTTTTCTCCCATGTTGCATTTAAGAAAAATCAGCAAATGCTCGTTTTAGGTCAAAATGTATTGAAAGCAATGGAAACAACAAAAGCGCATACTTTTTGATATCTCCTCTTGTAGCAAACACAGACAACTCAAAATTTCACCGAATGTGTTGTAGAACAAGACACACAAATGTGATGTGAAATGGTTTTTCTCCCATGTTGCATTTAAGAGAAAACAGCAAATGCTCGATTTAGGCCAAAATGTATTGAAAGCAATGGAAACAACAAAAGTGCATACTTTGTGATATCTCCTCTTGTAGCAAACACAGACAGCTCAAAATTTCAACAAATGTGTTGAAGAACAAGACCCACAAACGTGATGTGAAATGGTTTTTCTCCCATGTTGTATTTAAGAGAAAACAGCAAATGCTCATTTTAGGCCAAAATGCATTGAAAGCAATGGAAACAACAAAAGCGTATACTTTGTGATATCTCCTCTTGTAGCAAACACAGACAGCTCAAAATTTCACCGAATGTGTTGAAGAACAAGACCCACAAATGTGAAGTGAAATGGTTTTTCTCCCATGTTGTATTTAAGAGAAAACAGCAAATGCTCGTTTTAGGCGAAAATGGATTGAAAGCAATGGAAACAACAAAAGCGCATACTTTGTGATATCTCCTCTTGTAGCAAACAGACAGCTCAAAATTTCACTGAATGTGTTGAAGAACAAGACCCACAAATGTGATGTGAAATGGTTTTTCTCCCATGTTGTATTTAAGAGAAAACAGCAAATGCTCGTTTTAGGCCAAAATGTATTGAAAGCAATGGAAACAACAAAAGTGCATAGTTTGTGATATCTCCTCTTGTAGCAAACACAGACAGCTCAAAGTTTCACCGAATGTGTTGAAGACCAAGACCCACAAATGTGATGTGAAATGGTTTTTCTCCCATGTTGTATTTAAGAGAAAACAGCAAATGGTCGTTTTTTTTTTTAAAATGCATTGAAAGCAAAGGAAACAACAAAAGCACATACTTTGTGATATCTCCTCTTGTAGCAAACACAGACAGCTCAAAATTTCAACAAATGTGTTGAAGAACAAGACCCACAAATGTGATGTGAAATGGTTTTTCTCCCATGTTGCAATTAAGAAAAAACAGCAAATGCTCGTTTTAGGCCAAAATGCATTGAAAGCAATGGAAACAACAAAAGCGCATACTTTGTGATATCTCCTCTTGTAGCAAACACAGACAGCTCAAAATTTCACCGAATGTGTTGAAGAACAAGACCCACAAATGTGATGTGAAATGGTTTTTCTCCCATGTTGTATTTAAGAGAAAACAGCAAATGCTCGTTTTAGGCCAAAATGTATTGAAAGCAATGGAAACAACAAAAGCGCATAGTTTGTGATATCTCCTCTTGTAGCAAACACAGACAGCTCAAAGTTTCACCGAATGTGTTGAAGACCAAGACCCACAAATGTGATGTGAAATGGTTTTTCTCCCATGTAGCATTTAAGAGAAAACAGCAAATGGTCGTTTTAGGCCAAAATGCATTGAAAGCAATGGAAACAACAAAAGCACATACTTTGTGATATCTCCTCTTGTAGCAAACACAGACAGCTCAAAATTTCAACAAATGTGTTGAAGAACAAGACCCACAAATGTGATGTGAAATGGTTTTTCTCCCATGTTGCATTTAAGAAAAAACAGCAAATGCACGTTTTAGGCCAAAATGCATTGAAAGCAATGGAAACAAGAAAAGCGCATACTTTGTGATATCTCCTCTTGTAGCAAACACAGACAGCTCAAAATTTCACCGAATGTGTTGAAGAACAAGACCCACAAATGTGATGTGAAATGGTTTTTCTCCCATGTTGTATTTAAGAGAAAACAGCAAATGCTCGTTTTAGGCCAAAATGTATTGAAAGCAACGGAAACAACAAAAGCGCATAGTTTGTGATATCTCCTCTTGTAGCAAACACAGACAGCTCATAATTTCACCAAATGTGTTGAGGACCAAGACCCACAAATGTGATGTGAAATGTTTTTTCTCCCATGTTGCATTTAAGAGAAAACAGCAAATGCTCGTTTTAGGCCAAAATTTATTGAAAGCAATGGAAACAACAAAAGCGCATACTTTGTGATATCTTCTCTAATAGCAAACACAGACAGCTCAAAATTTCACCAAATGTGTTGAAGACCAAGACCCACAAATGTGATGTGAAATGGTTTTTCTCCCATGTTGCGTTTAAGAGAAAACAGCAAATGCTCGTTTTAGGCCAAAATGCATTGAAAGCAATGCAAACAACAAAAGCGCATACTTTGTGATATCTCCTCTTGTAGCAAACACAGACAGCTCAAAATTTCACCAAATGTGTTGAAGACCATAACCCACAAATGTGATGTGAATTGGTTTTTCTCCCATGTTGCATTTAACAAAAAACAGCAAATGCTCATTTTAGGTCAAAATGTATTGAAAGCAAAGGAAACAACAAAAGCGCATTGTTTGTGATATCTCCTCTTGTAGCAAACACAGACAGCTCAAAATTTCACCGAATGTGTTGAAGAACAAGACCCACAAATGTGATGTGAAATGGTTTTTCACCCATGTTGCGTTTAAGAGAAAACAGCAAATGCTCGTTTTAGGTCAAAATGCATTGAAAGCAATGGAAACAACAAAAGCGAATGCTTTGTGATATCTCCTCTTGTAGCAAACACAGACAGCTCAAAATTTCACCAAATGTGTTGAAGAACAAGACCCACAAATGTGATGTGAAATGGTTTTTCTCCCATGTTGCGCTTAAGAGAAAACAGCAAATGTTCGTTTGAGGCCAAAATGCATTGAAAGCAATGGAAACAACAAAAGTGCATACTTTGTGATATCTCCTCTTGTAGCAAACACAGACAGCTCAACATTTCACCAAATGTGTTGAGGACCAAGACCCACAAATGTGATGTGAAATGTTTTTTCTCCCATGTTGCATTTAAGAGAAAACAGCAAATGCTCGTTTTAGGCCAAAATTTATTGAAAGCAATGGAAACAACAAAAGCGCATACTTTGTGATATCTTCTCTAATAGCAAACACAGACAGCTCAAAATTTCACCAAATGTGTTGAAGACCAAGACCCACAAATGTGATGTGAAATGGTTTTTCTCCCATGTTGCGTTTAAGAGAAAACAGCAAATGCTCGTTTTAGGCCAAAATGCATTGAAAGCAATGCAAACAACAAAAGCGCATTCTTTGTGATATCTCCTCTTGTAGCAAACACAGACAGCTCAAAAATTCACCAAATGTGTTGAAGACCAAGACCCACAAATGTGATGTGAAATGGTTTTTCTCCCATGTTGTGTTTAAGAGAAAACAGCAAATGCTCGTTTTAGGCCAAAATGCATTGAAAGCAATGCAAACAACAAAAGCGCATTCTTTGTGATATCTCCTCTTGTAGCAAACACAGACAGCTCAAAATTTCACCAAATGTGTTGAAGACCAAGACCCACAAATGTGATGTGAATTGGTTTTTCTCCCATGTTGCATTTAAGAAAAATCAGCAAATGCTCGTTTTAGGTCAAAATGTATTGAAAGCAATGGAAACAACAAAAGCGCATACTTTTTGATATCTCCTCTTGTAGCAAACACAGACAACTCAAAATTTCACCGAATGTGTTGTAGAACAAGACACACAAATGTGATGTGAAATGGTTTTTCTCCCATGTTGCATTTAAGAGAAAACAGCAAATGCTCGATTTAGGCCAAAATGTATTGAAAGCAATGGAAACAACAAAAGTGCATACTTTGTGATATCTCCTCTTGTAGCAAACACAGACAGCTCAAAATTTCAACAAATGTGTTGAAGAACAAGACCCACAAACGTGATGTGAAATGGTTTTTCTCCCATGTTGTATTTAAGAGAAAACAGCAAATGCTCATTTTAGGCCAAAATGCATTGAAAGCAATGGAAACAACAAAAGCGTATACTTTGTGATATCTCCTCTTGTAGCAAACACAGACAGCTCAAAATTTCACCGAATGTGTTGAAGAACAAGACCCACAAATGTGAATTGAAATGGTTTTTCTCCCATGTTGTATTTAAGAGAAAACAGCAAATGCTCGTTTTAGGCGAAAATGGATTGAAAGCAATGGAAACAACAAAAGCGCATACTTTGTGATATCTCCTCTTGTAGCAAACAGACAGCTCAAAATTTCACTGAATGTGTTGAAGAACAAGACCCACAAATGTGATGTGAAATGGTTTTTCTCCCATGTTGTATTTAAGAGAAAACAGCAAATGCTCGTTTTAGGCCAAAATGTATTGAAAGCAATGGAAACAACAAAAGTGCATAGTTTGTGATATCTCCTCTTGTAGCAAACACAGACAGCTCAAAGTTTCACCGAATGTGTTGAAGACCAAGACCCACAAATGTGATGTGAAATGGTTTTTCTCCCATGTTGTATTTAAGAGAAAACAGCAAATGGTCGTTTTTTTTTTAAAAATGCATTGAAAGCAAAGGAAACAACAAATGCACATACTTTGTGATATCTCCTCTTGTAGCAAACACAGACAGCTCAAAATTTCAACAAATGTGTTGAAGAACAAGACCCACAAATGTGATGTGAAATGGTTTTTCTCCCATGTTGCAATTAAGAAAAAACAGCAAATGCTCGTTTTAGGCCAAAATGCATTGAAAGCAATGGAAACAACAAAAGCGCATACTTTGTGATATCTCCTCTTGTAGCAAACACAGACAGCTCAAAATTTCACCGAATGTGTTGAAGAACAAGACCCACAAATGTGATGTGAAATGGTTTTTCTCCCATGTTGTATTTAAGAGAAAACAGCAAATGCTCGTTTTAGGCCAAAATGTATTGAAAGCAATGGAAACAACAAAAGCGCATAGTTTGTGATATCTCCTCTTGTAGCAAACACAGACAGCTCAAAATTTCACCAAATGTGTTGAAGACCAAGACCCACAAATGTGATGTGAAATGGTTTTTCTCCCATGTTGTGTTTAAGAGAAAACAGCAAATGCTCGTTTTAGGCCAAAATGCATTGAAAGCAATGCAAACAACAAAAGCGCATTCTTTGTGATATCTCCTCTTGTAGCAAACACAGACAGCTCAAAATTTCACCAAATGTGTTGAAGACCAAGACCCACAAATGTGATGTGAATTGGTTTTTCTCCCATGTTGCATTTAAGAAAAATCAGCAAATGCTCGTTTTAGGTCAAAATGTATTGAAAGCAATGGAAACAACAAAAGCGCATACTTTTTGATATCTCCTCTTGTAGCAAACACAGACAACTCAAAATTTCACCGAATGTGTTGTAGAACAAGACACACAAATGTGATGTGAAATGGTTTTTCTCCCATGTTGCATTTAAGAGAAAACAGCAAATGCTCGATTTAGGCCAAAATGTATTGAAAGCAATGGAAACAACAAAAGTGCATACTTTGTGATATCTCCTCTTGTAGCAAACACAGACAGCTCAAAATTTCAACAAATGTGTTGAAGAACAAGACACACAAACGTGATGTGAAATGGTTTTTCTCCCATGTTGTATTTAAGAGAAAACAGCAAATGCTCATTTTAGGCCAAAATGCATTGAAAGCAATGGAAACAACAAAAGCGTATACTTTGTGATATCTCCTCTTGTAGCAAACACAGACAGCTCAAAATTTCACCGAATGTGTTGAAGAACAAGACCCACAAATGTGAAGTGAAATGGTTTTTCTCCCATGTTGTATTTAAGAGAAAACAGCAAATGCTCGTTTTAGGCGAAAATGGATTGAAAGCAATGGAAACAACAAAAGCGCATACTTTGTGATATCTCCTCTTGTAGCAAACAGACAGCTCAAAATTTCACTGAATGTGTTGAAGAACAAGACCCACAAATGTGATGTGAAATGGTTTTTCTCCCATGTTGTATTTAAGAGAAAACAGCAAATGCTCGTTTTAGGCCAAAATGTATTGAAAGCAATGGAAACAACAAAAGTGCATAGTTTGTGATATCTCCTCTTGTAGCAAACACAGACAGCTCAAAGTTTCACCGAATGTGTTGAAGACCAAGACCCACAAATGTGATGTGAAATGGTTTTTCTCCCATGTTGTATTTAAGAGAAAACAGCAAATGGTCGTTTTTTTTTTAAAATGCATTGAAAGCAAAGGAAACAACAAAAGCACATACTTTGTGATATCTCCTCTTGTAGCAAACACAGACAGCTCAAAATTTCAACAAATGTGTTGAAGAACAAGACCCACAAATGTGATGTGAAATGGTTTTTCTCCCATGTTGCAATTAAGAAAAAACAGCAAATGCTCGTTTTAGGCCAAAATGCATTGAAAGCAATGGAAACAACAAAAGCGCATACTTTGTGATATCTCCTCTTGTAGCAAACACAGACAGCTCAAAATTTCACCGAATGTGTTGAAGAACAAGACCCACAAATGTGATGTGAAATGGTTTTTCTCCCATGTTGTATTTAAGAGAAAACAGCAAATGCTCGTTTTAGGCCAAAATGTATTGAAAGCAATGGAAACAACAAAAGCGCATAGTTTGTGATATCTCCTCTTGTAGCAAACACAGACAGCTCAAAGTTTCACCGAATGTGTTGAAGACCAAGACCCACAAATGTGATGTGAAATGGTTTTTCTCCCATGTAGCATTTAAGAGAAAACAGCAAATGGTCGTTTTAGGCCAAAATGCATTGAAAGCAATGGAAACAACAAAAGCACATACTTTGTGATATCTCCTCTTGTAGCAAACACAGACAGCTCAAAATTTCAACAAATGTGTTGAAGAACAAGACCCACAAATGTGATGTGAAATGGTTTTTCTCCCATGTTGCATTTAAGAAAAAACAGCAAATGCACGTTTTAGGCCAAAATGCATTGAAAGCAATGGAAACAAGAAAAGCGCATACTTTGTGATATCTCCTCTTGTAGCAAACACAGACAGCTCAAAATTTCACCGAATGTGTTGAAGAACAAGACCCACAAATGTGATGTGAAATGGTTTTTCTCCCATGTTGTATTTAAGAGAAAACAGCAAATGCTCGTTTTAGGCCAAAATGTATTGAAAGCAACGGAAACAACAAAAGCGCATAGTTTGTGATATCTCCTCTTGTAGCAAACACAGACAGCTCATAATTTCACCAAATGTGTTGAGGACCAAGACCCACAAATGTGATGTGAAATGTTTTTTCTCCCATGTTGCATTTAAGAGAAAACAGCAAATGCTCGTTTTAGGCCAAAATTTATTGAAAGCAATGGAAACAACAAAAGCGCATACTTTGTGATATCTTCTCTAATAGCAAACACAGACAGCTCAAAATTTCACCAAATGTGTTGAAGACCAAGACCCACAAATGTAATGTGAAATGGTTTTTCTCCCATGTTGCGTTTAAGAGAAAACAGCAAATGCTCGTTTTAGGCCAAAATGCATTGAAAGCAATGCAAACAACAATAGCGCATACTTTGTGATATCTCCTCTTGTAGCAAACACAGACAGCTCAAAATTTCACCAAATGTGTTGAAGACCATAACCCACAAATGTGATGTGAATTGGTTTTTCTCCCATGTTGCATTTAACAAAAAACAGCAAATGCTCATTTTAGGTCAAAATGTATTGAAAGCAAAGGAAACAACAAAAGCGCATTGTTTGTGATATCTCCTCTTGTAGCAAACACAGACAGCTCAAAATTTCACCGAATGTGTTGAAGAACAAGACCCACAAATGTGATGTGAAATGGTTTTTCACCCATGTTGCGTTTAAGAGAAAACAGCAAATGCTCGTTTTAGGTCAAAATGCATTGAAAGCAATGGAAACAACAAAAGCGAATGTTTTGTGATATCTCCTCTTGTAGCAAACACAGACAGCTCAAAATTTCACCAAATGTGTTGAAGAACAAGACCCACAAATGTGATGTGAAATGGTTTTTCTCCCATGTTGCGCTTAAGAGAAAACAGCAAATGTTCGTTTGAGGCCAAAATGCATTGAAAGCAATGGAAACAACAAAAGTGCATACTTTGTGATATCTCCTCTTGTAGCAAACACAGACAGCTCAACATTTCACCAAATGTGTTGAGGACCAAGACCCACAAATGTGATGTGAAATGTTTTTTCTCCCATGTTGCATTTAAGAGAAAACAGCAAATGCTCGTTTTAGGCCAAAATTTATTGAAAGCAATGGAAACAACAAAAGCGCATACTTTGTGATATCTTCTCTAATAGCAAACACAGACAGCTCAAAATTTCACCAAATGTGTTGAAGACCAAGACCCACAAATGTGATGTGAAATGGTTTTTCTCCCATGTTGCGTTTAAGAGAAAACAGCAAATGCTCGTTTTAGGCCAAAATGCATTGAAAGCAATGCAAACAACAAAAGCGCATTCTTTGTGATATCTCCTCTTGTAGCAAACACAGACAGCTCAAAAATTCACCAAATGTGTTGAAGACCAAGACCCACAAATGTGATGTGAAATGGTTTTTCTCCCATGTTGTGTTTAAGAGAAAACAGCAAATGCTCGTTTTAGGCCAAAATGCATTGAAAGCAATGCAAACAACAAAAGCGCATTCTTTGTGATATCTCCTCTTGTAGCAAACACAGACAGCTCAAAATTTCACCAAATGTGTTGAAGACCAAGACCCACAAATGTGATGTGAATTGGTTTTTCTCCCATGTTGCATTTAAGAGAAAACAGCAAATGCTCGATTTAGGCCAAAATGTATTGAAAGCAATGGAAACAACAAAAGTGCATACTTTGTGATATCTCCTCTTGTAGCAAACACAGACAGCTCAAAATTTCAACAAATGTGTTGAAGAACAAGACCCACAAACGTGATGTGAAATGGTTTTTCTCCCATGTTGTATTTAAGAGAAAACAGCAAATGCTCATTTTAGGCCAAAATGCATTGAAAGCAATGGAAACAACAAAAGCGTATACTTTGTGATATCTCCTCTTGTAGCAAACACAGACAGCTCAAAATTTCACCGAATGTGTTGAAGAACAAGACCCACAAATGTGAAGTGAAATGGTTTTTCTCCCATGTTGTATTTAAGAGAAAACAGCAAATGCTCGTTTTAGGCGAAAATGGATTGAAAGCAATGGAAACAACAAAAGCGCATACTTTGTGATATCTCCTCTTGTAGCAAACAGACAGCTCAAAATTTCACTGAATGTGTTGAAGAACAAGACCCACAAATGTGATGTGAAATGGTTTTTCTCCCATGTTGTATTTAAGAGAAAACAGCAAATGCTCGTTTTAGGCCAAAATGTATTGAAAGCAATGGAAACAACAAAAGTGCATAGTTTGTGATATCTCCTCTTGTAGCAAACACAGACAGCTCAAAGTTTCACCGAATGTGTTGAAGACCAAGACCCACAAATGTGATGTGAAATGGTTTTTCTCCCATGTTGTATTTAAGAGAAAACAGCAAATGGTCGTTTTTTTTTTTAAAATGCATTGAAAGCAAAGGAAACAACAAAAGCACATACTTTGTGATATCTCCTCTTGTAGCAAACACAGACAGCTCAAAATTTCAACAAATGTGTTGAAGAACAAGACCCACAAATGTGATGTGAAATGGTTTTTCTCCCATGTTGCAATTAAGAAAAAACAGCAAATGCTCGTTTTAGGCCAAAATGCATTGAAAGCAATGGAAACAACAAAAGCGCATACTTTGTGATATCTCCTCTTGTAGCAAACACAGACAGCTCAAAATTTCACCGAATGTGTTGAAGAACAAGACCCACAAATGTGATGTGAAATGGTTTTTCTCCCATGTTGTATTTAAGAGAAAACAGCAAATGCTCGTTTTAGGCCAAAATGTATTGAAAGCAATGGAAACAACAAAAGCGCATAGTTTGTGATATCTCCTCTTGTAGCAAACACAGACAGCTCAAAGTTTCACCGAATGTGTTGAAGACCAAGACCCACAAATGTGATGTGAAATGGTTTTTCTCCCATGTAGCATTTAAGAGAAAACAGCAAATGGTCGTTTTAGGCCAAAATGCATTGAAAGCAATGGAAACAACAAAAGCACATACTTTGTGATATCTCCTCTTGTAGCAAACACAGACAGCTCAAAATTTCAACAAATGTGTTGAAGAACAAGACCCACAAATGTGATGTGAAATGGTTTTTCTCCCATGTTGCATTTAAGAAAAAACAGCAAATGCACGTTTTAGGCCAAAATGCATTGAAAGCAATGGAAACAAGAAAAGCGCATACTTTGTGATATCTCCTCTTGTAGCAAACACAGACAGCTCAAAATTTCACCGAATGTGTTGAAGAACAAGACCCACAAATGTGATGTGAAATGGTTTTTCTCCCATGTTGTATTTAAGAGAAAACAGCAAATGCTCGTTTTAGGCCAAAATGTATTGAAAGCAACGGAAACAACAAAAGCGCATAGTTTGTGATATCTCCTCTTGTAGCAAACACAGACAGCTCAAAATTTCACCGAATGTGTTGAAGAACAAGACCCACAAATGTTATGTGAAATGGTTTTTCTCCCATGCTGTATTTAAGAGAAAACAGCAAATGCTCGTTTTAGGCCAAAATGTATTGAAAGCAAAGGAAACAACAAAAGCGCATTGTTTGTGATATCTCCTCTTGTAGCAAACACAGACAGCTCAAAATTTCACCAAATGTGTTGAAGAACAAGACCCACAAATGTGATGTGAAATGGTTTTTCACCCATGTTGCGTTTAAGAGAAAACAGCAAATGCTCGTTTTAGGTCAAAATGCATTGAAAGCAATGGAAACAACAAAAGCGAATGCTTTGTGATATCTCCTCTTGTAGCAAACACAAACAGCTCAAAATTTCACCAAATGTGTTGAGGACCAAGACCCACAAATGTGATGTGAAATGTTTTTTCTCCCATGTTGCATTTAAGAGAAAACAGCAAATGCTCGTTTTAGGCCAAAATTTATTGAAAGCAATGGAAACAACAAAAGCGCAATACTTTGTGATAACTTCTCTAATAGCAAACACAGACAGCTCAAAATTTCACCAAATGTGTTGAAGACCAAGACCCACAAATGTGATGTGAAATGGTTTTTCTCCCATGTTGCGTTTAAGAGAAAACAGCAAATGCTCGTTTTAGGACAAAATGCATTGAAAGCAATGCAAACAACAAAAGCGCATAATTTGTGATATCTCCTCTTGTAGCAAACACAGACAGCTCAAAATTTCACCAAATGTGTTGAAGACCAAGACCCACAAATGTGATGTGAATTGGTTTTTCTCCCATGTTGCATTTAAGAAAAAACAGCAAATGCTCGTTTTAGGTCAAAATGTATTGAAAGCAATGGAAACAACAAAAGCGCATACTTTTTGATATCTCCTCTTGTAGCAAACACAGACAACTCAAAATTTCACAGAATGTGTTGTAGAACAAGACACACAAATGTGATGTGAAATGTTTTTTCTCCCATGTTGCATTTAAGAGAAAACAGCAAATGCTCGATTTAGGCCAAAATGTATTGAAAGCAATGGAAACAACAAAAGTGCATACTTTGTGATATCTCCTCTTGTAGCAAACACAGACAGCTCAAAATTTCACCAAATGTGTTGAAGAACAAGACCCACAAACGTGATGTGAAATGGTTTTTCTCCCATGTTGTATTTAAGAGAAAACAGGAAATGGTAATTTTAGGCCAAAATGCATTGAAAGCAATGGAAACAACAAAAGCACATACTTTGTGATATCTCCTCTTGTAGCAAACACAGACAGCTCAAAATTTCAACAAATGTGTTGAAGAACAAGACCCACAAATGTGATGTGAAATGGTTTTTCTCCCATGCTGTATTTAAGAGAAACCAGCAAATGCTCGTTTTAGGCCAAAATGTATTGAAAGCAACGGAAACAACAAAAGCGCATAGTTTGTGATATCTCCTCTTGTAGCAAACACAGACAGCTCAAAATTTCACCGAATGTGTTGAAGAACAAGACCCACAAATGTGATGTGAAATGGTTTTTCTCCCATGCTGTATTTAAGAGAAAACAGCAAATGCTCGTTTTAGGCCAAAATGCATTGAAAGCAATGGAAACAACAAAAGCGCATACTTTGTGATATCTCCTCTTGTAGCAAACACAGACAGCTCATAATTTCACCAAATGTGTTGAGGACCAAGACCCACAAATGTGATGTGAAATGTTTTTTCTCCCATGTTGCATTTAAGAGAAAACAGCAAATGCTCGTTTTAGGCCAAAATTTATTGAAAGCAATGGAAACAACAAAAGCGCATACTTTGTGATATCTTCTCTAATAGCAAACACAGACAGCTCAAAATTTCACCAAATGTGTTGAAGACCAAGACCCACAAATGTGATGTGAAATGGTTTTTCTCCCATGTTGCGTTTAAGAGAAAACAGCAAATGCTCGTTTTAGGCCAAAATGCATTGAAAGCAAAGGAAACAACAAAAGTGCATTGTTTGTGATATCTCCTCTTGTAGCAAACACAGACAGCTCAAAATTTCACCGAATGTGTTGAAGAACAAGACCCACAAATGTGATGTGAAATGGTTTTTCACCCATGTTGCGTTTAAGAGAAAACAGCAAATGCTCGTTTTAGGTCAAAATGCATTGAAAGCAATGGAAACAACAAAAGCGAATGCTTTGTGATATCTCCTCTTGTAGCAAACACAGACAGCTCAAAATTTCACCAAATGTGTTGAAGACCAAGACCCACAAATGTGATGTGAATTGGTTTTTCTCCCATGTTGCATTTAAGAAAAATCAGCAAATGCTCGTTTTAGGTCAAAATGTATTGAAAGCAATGGAAACAACAAAAGCGCATACTTTTTGATATCTCCTCTTGTAGCAAACACAGACAACTCAATATTTCACCGAATGTGTTGTAGAACAAGACACACAAATGTGATGTGAAATGGTTTTTCTCCCATGTTGCATTTAAGAGAAAACAGCAAATGCTCGATTTAGGCCAAAATGTATTGAAAGCAATGGAAACAACAAAAGTGCATACTTTGTGATATCTCCTCTTGTAGCAAACACAGACAGCTCAAAATTTCAACAAATGTGTTGAAGAACAAGACCCACAAACGTGATGTGAAATGGTTTTTCTCCCATGTTGTATTTAAGAGAAAACAGCAAATGCTCATTTTAGGCCAAAATGCATTGAAAGCAATGGAAACAACAAAAGCGCATACTTTGTGATATCTCCTCTTGTAGCAAACACAGACAGCTCAAAATTTCACCGAATGTGTTGAAGAACAAGACCCACAAATGTGAAGTGAAATGGTTTTTCTCCCATGTTGTATTTAAGAGAAAACAGCAAATGCTCGTTTTAGGCGAAAATGGATTGAAAGCAATGGAAACAACAAAAGCGCATACTTTGTGATATCTCCTCTTGTAGCAAACAGACAGCTCAAAATTTCACTGAATGTGTTGAAGAACAAGACCCACAAATGTGATGTGAAATGGTTTTTCTCCCATGTTGTATTTAAGAGAAAACAGCAAATGCTCGTTTTAGGCCAAAATGTATTGAAAGCAATGGAAACAACAAAAGTGCATAGTTTGTGATATCTCCTCTTGTAGCAAACACAGACAGCTCAAAGTTTCACCGAATGTGTTGAAGACCAAGACCCACAAATGTGATGTGAAATGGTTTTTCTCCCATGTTGTATTTAAGAGAAAACAGCAAATGGTCGTTTTTTTTCCAAAAATGCATTGAAAGCAAAGGAAACAACAAAAGCACATACTTTGTGATATCTCCTCTTGTAGCAAACACAGACAGCTCAAAATTTCAACAAATGTGTTGAAGAACAAGACCCACAAATGTGATGTGAAATGGTTTTTCTCCCATGTTGCAATTAAGAAAAAACAGCAAATGCTCGTTTTAGGCCAAAATGCATTGAAAGCAATGGAAACAACAAAAGCGCATACTTTGTGATATCTCCTCTTGTAGCAAACACAGACAGCTCAAAATTTCACCGAATGTGTTGAAGAACAAGACCCACAAATGTGATGTGAAATGGTTTTTCTCCCATGTTGTATTTAAGAGAAAACAGCAAATGCTCGTTTTAGGCCAAAATGTATTGAAAGCAATGGAAACAACAAAAGCGCATAGTTTGTGATATCTCCTCTTGTAGCAAACACAGACAGCTCAAAGTTTCACCGAATGTGTTGAAGACCAAGACCCACAAATGTGATGTGAAATGGTTTTTCTCCCATGTAGCATTTAAGAGAAAACAGCAAATGGTCGTTTTAGGCCAAAATGCATTGAAAGCAATGGAAACAACAAAAGCACATACTTTGTGATATCTCCTCTTGTAGCAAACACAGACAGCTCAAAATTTCAACAAATGTGTTGAAGAACAAGACCCACAAATGTGATGTGAAATGGTTTTTCTCCCATGTTGCATTTAAGAAAAAACAGCAAATGCACGTTTTAGGCCAAAATGCATTGAAAGCAATGGAAACAACAAAAGCGCATACTTTGTGATATCTCCTCTTGTAGCAAACACAGACAGCTCAAAATTTCACCGAATGTGTTGAAGAACAAGACCCACAAATGTGATGTGAAATGGTTTTTCTCCCATGTTGTATTTAAGAGAAAACAGCAAATGCTCGTTTTAGGCCAAAATGTATTGAAAGCAACGGAAACAACAAAAGCGCATAGTTTGTGATATCTCCTCTTGTAGCAAACACAGACAGCTCAAAATTTCACCGAATGTGTTGAAGAACAAGACCCACAAATGTGATGTGAAATGGTTTTTCTCCCATGCTGTATTTAAGAGAAAACAGCAAATGCTCGTTTTAGGCCAAAATGTATTGAAAGCAAAGGAAACAACAAAAGCGCATTGTTTGTGATATCTCCTCTTGTAGCAAACACAGACAGCTCAAAATTTCACCGAATGTGTTGAAGAACAAGACCCACAAATGTGATGTGAAATGGTTTTTCACCCATGTTGCGTTTAAGAGAAAACAGCAAATGCTCGTTTTAGGTCAAAATGCATTGAAAGCAATGGAAACAACAAAAGCGAATGCTTTGTGATATCTCCTCTTGTAGCAAACACAAACAGCTCAAAATTTCACCAAATGTGTTGAGGACCAAGACCCACAAATGTGATGTGAAATGTTTTTTCTCCCATGTTGCATTTAAGAGAAAACAGCAAATGCTTGTTTTAGGCCAAAATTTATTGAAAGCAATGGAAACAACAAAAGCACAATACTTTGTGATATCTTCTCTAATAGCAAACACAGACAGCTCAAAATTTCACCAAATGTGTTGAAGACCAAGACCCACAAATGTGATGTGAAATGGTTTTTCTCCCATGTTGCGTTTAAGAGAAAACAGCAAATGCTCGTTTTAGGCCAAAATGAATTGAAAGCAATGCAAACAACAAAAGCGCATACTTTGTGATATCTCCTCTTGTAGCAAACACAGACAGCTCAAAATTTCACCAAATGTGTTGAAGACCAAGACCCACAAATGTGATGTGAATTGGTTTTTCTCCCATGTTGCATTTAAGAAAAAACAGCAAATGCTCGTTTTAGGTCAAAATGTATTGAAAGCAATGGAAACAACAAAAGCGCATACTTTTTGATATCTCCTCTTGTAGCAAACACAGACAACTCAAAATTTCACAGAATGTGTTGTAGAACAAGACACACAAATGTGATGTGAAATGTTTTTTCTCCCATGTTGCATTTAAGAGAAAACAGCAAATGCTCGATTTAGGCCAAAATGTATTGAAAGCAATGGAAACAACAAAAGTGCATACTTTGTGATATCTCCTCTTGTAGCAAACACAGACAGCTCAAAATTTCACCAAATGTGTTGAAGAACAAGACCCACAAACGTGATGTGAAATGGTTTTTCTCCCATGTTGTATTTAAGAGAAAACAGGAAATGGTAATTTTAGGCCAAAATGCATTGAAAGCAATGGAAACAACAAAAGCGCATACTTTGTGATATCTCCTCTTGTAGCAATCACAGACAGTTCAAAATTTCACCGAATGTGTTGAAGAACAAGACCCACAAATGTGATGTGAAATGGTTTTTCTCCCATGTTGCATTTAAGAGAAAACAGCAAATGGTCATTTTAGGCCAAAATGCATTAAAAGCAATGGAAACAACAAAAGCACATACTTTGTGATATCTCCTCTTGTAGCAAACACAGACAGCTCAAAATTTCAACAAATGTGTTGAAGAACAAGACATACAAATGTGATGTGAAATGGTTTTTCTCCCATGCTGTATTTAAGAGAAACCAGCAAATGCTCGTTTTAGGCCAAAATGTATTGAAAGCAACGGAAACAACAAAAGCGCATAGTTTGTGATATCTCCTCTTGTAGCAAACACAGACAGCTCAAAATTTCACTGAATGTGTTGAAGATCAAGACCCACAAATGTGATGTGAAATGGTTTTTCTCCCATGCTGTATTTAAGAGAAAACAGCAAATGCTCGTTTTAGGCCAAAATGCATTGAAAGCAATGGAAACAACAAAAGCGCATACTTTGTGATATCTCCTCTTGTAGCAAACACAGACAGCTCATAATTTCACCAAATGTGTTGAGGACCAAGACCCACAAATGTGATGTGAAATGTTTTTTCTCCCATGTTGCATTTAAGAGAAAACAGCAAATGCTCGTTTTAGGCCAAAATTTATTGAAAGCAATGGAAACAACAAAAGCGCATACTTTGTGATATCTTCTCTAATAGCAAACACAGACAGCTCAAAATTTCACCAAATGTGTTGAAGACCAAGACCCACAAATGTGATGTGAAATGGTTTTTCTCCCATGTTGCGTTTAAGAGAAAACAGCAAATGCTCGTTTTAGGCCAAAATGCATTGAAAGCAATGGAAACAACAAAAGCGCATACTTTGTGATATCTCCTCTTGTAGCAATCACAGACAGTTCAAAATTTCACCGAATGTGTTGAAGAACAAGACCCACAAATGTGATGTGAAATGGTTTTTCTCCCATGTTGTATTTAAGAGAAAACAGCAAATGCTCGTTTTAGGCCAAAATGTATTGAAAGCAATGGAAACAACAAAAGCGCATAGTTTGTGATATCTCCTCTTGTAGCAAACACAGACAGCTCAAAGTTTCACCGAATGTGTTGAAGACCAAGACCCACAAATGTGATGTGAAATGGTTTTTCTCCCATGTAGCATTTAAGAGAAAACAGCAAATGGTCGTTTTAGGCCAAAATGCATTGAAAGCAATGGAAACAACAAAAGCACATACTTTGTGATATCTCCTCTTGTAGCAAACACAGACAGCTCAAAATTTCAACAAATGTGTTGAAGAACAAGACCCACAAATGTGATGTGAAATGGTTTTTCTCCCATGTTGCATTTAAGAAAAAACAGCAAATGCACGTTTTAGGCCAAAATGCATTGAAAGCAATGGAAACAACAAAAGCGCATACTTTGTGATATCTCCTCTTGTAGCAAACACAGACAGCTCAAAATTTCACCGAATGTGTTGAAGAACAAGACCCACAAATGTGATGTGAAATGGTTTTTCTCCCATGTTGTATTTAAGAGAAAACAGCAAATGCTCGTTTTAGGCCAAAATGTATTGAAAGCAACGGAAACAACAAAAGCGCATAGTTTGTGATATCTCCTCTTGTAGCAAACACAGACAGCTCAAAATTTCACCGAATGTGTTGAAGAACAAGACCCACAAATGTGATGTGAAATGGTTTTTCTCCCATGCTGTATTTAAGAGAAAACAGCAAATGCTCGTTTTAGGCCAAAATGTATTGAAAGCAAAGGAAACAACAAAAGCGCATTGTTTGTGATATCTCCTCTTGTAGCAAACACAGACAGCTCAAAATTTCACCGAATGTGTTGAAGAACAAGACCCACAAATGTGATGTGAAATGGTTTTTCACCCATGTTGCGTTTAAGAGAAAACAGCAAATGCTCGTTTTAGGTCAAAATGCATTGAAAGCAATGGAAACAACAAAAGCGAATGCTTTGTGATATCTTCTCTTGTAGCAAACACAAACAGCTCAAAATTTCACCAAATGTGTTGAGGACCAAGACCCACAAATGTGATGTGAAATGTTTTTTCTCCCATGTTGCATTTAAGAGAAAACAGCAAATGCTTGTTTTAGGCCAAAATTTATTGAAAGCAATGGAAACAACAAAAGCACAATACTTTGTGATATCTTCTCTAATAGCAAACACAGACAGCTCAAAATTTCACCAAATGTGTTGAAGACCAAGACCCACAAATGTGATGTGAAATGGTTTTTCTCCCATGTTGCGTTTAAGAGAAAACAGCAAATGCTCGTTTTAGGCCAAAATGCATTGAAAGCAATGCAAACAACAAAAGCGCATACTTTGTGATATCTCCTCTTGTAGCAAACACAGACAGCTCAAAATTTCACCAAATGTGTTGAAGACCAAGACCCACAAATGTGATGTGAATTGGTTTTTCTCCCATGTTGCATTTAAGAAAAAACAGCAAATGCTCGTTTTAGGTCAAAATGTATTGAAAGCAATGGAAACAACAAAAGCGCATACTTTTTGATATCTCCTCTTGTAGCAAACACAGACAACTCAAAATTTCACAGAATGTGTTGTAGAACAAGACACACAAATGTGATGTGAAATGTTTTTTCTCCCATGTTGCATTTAAGAGAAAACAGCAAATGCTCGATTTAGGCCAAAATGTATTGAAAGCAATGGAAACAACAAAAGTGCATACTTTGTGATATCTCCTCTTGTAGCAAACACAGACAGCTCAAAATTTCACCAAATGTGTTGAAGAACAAGACCCACAAACGTGATGTGAAATGGTTTTTCTCCCATGTTGTATTTAAGAGAAAACAGGAAATGGTAATTTTAGGCCAAAATGCATTGAAAGCAATGGAAACAACAAAAGCGCATACTTTGTGATATCTCCTCTTGTAGCAATCACAGACAGTTCAAAATTTCACCGAATGTGTTGAAGAACAAGACCCACAAATGTGATGTGAAATGGTTTTTCTCCCATGTTGCATTTAAGAGAAAACAGCAAATGGTCATTTTAGGCCAAAATGCATTAAAAGCAATGGAAACAACAAAAGCACATACTTTGTGATATCTCCTCTTGTAGCAAACACAGACAGCTCAAAATTTCAACAAATGTGTTGAAGAACAAGACATACAAATGTGATGTGAAATGGTTTTTCTCCCATGCTGTATTTAAGAGAAACCAGCAAATGCTCGTTTTAGGCCAAAATGTATTGAAAGCAACGGAAACAACAAAAGCGCATAGTTTGTGATATCTCCTCTTGTAGCAAACACAGACAGCTCAAAATTTCACTGAATGTGTTGAAGATCAAGACCCACAAATGTGATGTGAAATGGTTTTTCTCCCATGCTGTATTTAAGAGAAAACAGCAAATGCTCGTTTTAGGCCAAAATGCATTGAAAGCAATGGAAACAACAAAAGCGCATACTTTGTGATATCTCCTCTTGTAGCAAACACAGACAGCTCATAATTTCACCAAATGTGTTGAGGACCAAGACCCACAAATGTGATGTGAAATGTTTTTTCTCCCATGTTGCATTTAAGAGAAAACAGCAAATGCTCGTTTTAGGCCAAAATTTATTGAAAGCAATGGAAACAACAAAAGCGCATACTTTGTGATATCTTCTCTAATAGCAAACACAGACAGCTCAAAATTTCACCAAATGTGTTGAAGACCAAGACCCACAAATGTGATGTGAAATGGTTTTTCTCCCATGTTGCGTTTAAGAGAAAACAGCAAATGCTCGTTTTAGGCCAAAATGCATTGAAAGCAATGGAAACAACAAAAGCGCATACTTTGTGATATCTCCTCTTGTAGCAATCACAGACAGTTCAAAATTTCACCGAATGTGTTGAAGAACAAGACCCACAAATGTGATGTGAAATGGTTTTTCTCCCATGTTGCGTTTAAGAAAAAACAGCAAATGCTCGTTTTAGGCCAAAATGCATTGAAAGCAATGGAAACAACAAAAGCGCATACTTTGTGATATCTTATCTTGTAGCAAACACAGACAGGTCAAAACTTCACCGAATGTGTTGAAGACCAAGACCCACAAATGTGATGTGAAATGGTTTTTCTCCCATGTTGTATTTAAGAGAAAACAGCAAATGCTCGTTTTAGGCAAAAATGCATTGAAAGCAATGGAAACAACAAAAGCGCATAGTTTGTGATATCTCCTCTTGTAGCAAACACAGACAGCTCAAAATTTCACCGAATGTGTTGAAGATCAAGACCCACAAATGTGATGTGAAATGGTTTTTCTCCCATGTTGCGTTTAAGAGAAAACAGCAAATGCTCGTTTTAGGCCAAAATGCATTGAAAGCAATGGAAACAACAAAAGCGCATACTTTGTGATATCTCCTCTTGTAGCAAGCAGAAAGCTCAAAATTTCACCGAATGTGCTGAAGAACAAGACCCACAAATGTGATGTGAAATGGTTTTTCTCCCATGTTGTATTTAAGAGAAAACAGCAAATGCTCGATTTAGGCCAAAATGTATTGAAAGCAATGGAAACAACAAAAGTGCATACTTTGTGATATCTCCTCTTGTAGCAAACAAAGACAGCTCAAAATTTCACCGAATGTGTTGAAGAACAAGACCCACAAATGTGATGTGAAATGGTTTTTCTCCCATGTTGTATTTAAGAGAAAACAGGAAATGGTCATTTTATGCCAAAATGCATTGAAAGCAATGGAAACAACAAAAGCGCATACTTTGTGATATCTCCTCTTGTAGCAAACACAGAGAGCTCAAAATTTCACCAAATGTGTTGAAGACCAAGACCCACAAATGTGATGTGAAATGGTTTTTCTCCCATGTTGCGTTTAAGAGAAAACAGCAAATGCTCATTTTAGGCCAAAATGCATTGAAAGCAATGGAAACAACAAAAGCGCATACTTTGTGATATCTCCTCTTGTAGCAATCACAGACAGTTCAAAATTTCACAGAATGTGTTGAAGAACAAGACCCACAAATGTGATGTGAAATGGTTTTTCTCCCATGTTGCGTTTAAGAAAAAACAGCAAATGCTCGTTTTAGGCCAAAATGCATTGAAAGCAATGGAAACAACAAAAGCGCATACTTTGTGATATCTTATCTTGTAGCAAACACAGACAGGTCAAAACTTCACCGAATGTGTTGAAGACCAAGACCCACAAATGTGATGTGAAATGGTTTTTCTCCCATGTTGTATTTAAGAGAAAACAGCAAATGCTCGTTTTAGGCAAAAATGCATTGAAAGCAATGGAAACAACAAAAGCGCATAGTTTGTGATATCTCCTCTTGTAGCAAACACAGACAGCTCAAAATTTCACCGAATGTGTTGAAGATCAAGACCCACAAATGTGATGTGAAATGGTTTTTCTCCCATGTTGCGTTTAAGAGAAAACAGCAAATGCTCGTTTTAGGCCAAAATGCATTGAAAGCAATGGAAACAACAAAAGCGCATACTTTGTGATATCTCCTCTTGTAGCAAACAGACAGCTCAAAATTTCACCGAATGTGCTGAAGAACAAGACCCACAAATGTGATGTGAAATGGTTTTTCTCCCATGTTGTATTTAAGAGAAAACAGCAAATGCTCGTTTTAGGCCAAAATGCTTTGAAAGCAATGGAAACAACAAAAGCGCATACTTTGTGATATCTCCTCTTGTAGCAAACACAGACAGCTCAAAATTTCACCGAATGTGTTGAAGAACAAGACCCACAAACGTGATGTGAAATGGTTTTCCTCCCATGTTGTATTTAAGAGAAAACAGCAAATGCTCGTTTTAGGCGAAAATGTATTGAAAGCAATGGAAACAACAAAAGCGCATATTTTGTGATATCTCCTCTTGTAGCAACACAGATAGCTCAAAATTTCACCGAATGTGTTGAAGACCAAGACCCACAAATGTGATGTGAAATGGTTTTTCTCCCATGTTGTGTTTAAAAGAAAACAGCAAATGCTCGTTTTAGGCCAAAATGCATTGAAAGCAATGGAAACAACAAAAGCGCATACTTTGTGATATCTCCTCTTGTAGCAAACACAGACAGCTCAAAATTTCACCGAATGTGTTGAAGAACAAGACCAACAAATGTGATGTGAAATGGTTTTTCTCCCATGTTGCATTTAAGAGAAAACAGCAAATGGTCGTTTTAGGCCAAAATGCATTGAAAGCAATGGAAACAACAAAAGCACATACTTTGTGATATCTCCTCTTCTAGCAAACACAGACAGCTCAAAATTTCAACAAATGTGTTGAAGAACAAGACCCACAAATGTGATGTGAAATGGTTTTTCTCCCATGTTGCATTTAAGAAAAAACAGCAAATGCTAGTTTTAGGCCAAAATGCATTGAAAGCAATGGAAACAACAAAAGCGCTTACTTTGTGATATCTCCTCTTGTAGCAAACACAGACAGGTCAAAACTTCACTGAATGTGTTGAAGACCAAGACCCACAAATCTGATGTGAAATGGTTTTTCTCCCATTTCGCGTTTAAGAGAAAACAGCAAATGCTCGTTTTAGACCATAATGCATTGAAAGCAATGGAAACAACAAAAGCGCATAGTTTGTGATATCTCCTCTTGTAGCAAACACAGACAGCTCAAAATTTCACTGAATGTGTTGAAGAACAAGACCCACAAATGTGATGTGAAATGGTCTTTCTCCCATGTTGCGTTTAAGAGAAAACAGCAAATGCTCGTTTTAGGCCAAAATGTATTGAAAGCAATGGAAACAACAAAAGCGCATTGTTTGTGATATCTCCTCTTGTAGCAAACACAGACAGCTCAAAATTTCACCGAATGTGTTGAAGAACAAGACCCACAAATGTGATGTGAAATGGTTTTTCACCCATGTTGCGTTTAAGAGAAAACAGCAAATGCTCGTTTTAGGTCAAAATGCATTGAAAGCAATGGAAACAACAAAAGCGAATGCTTTGTGATATCTCCTCTTGTAGCAAACACAGACAGCTCAAAATTTCACCAAATGTGTTGTAGAACAAGACCCACAAATGTGATGTGAAATGGTTTTTCTCCCATGTTGTATTTAAGAGAAAACAGCAAATGCTCGTTTTAGGCCAAAATTTATTGAAAGCAATGGAAACAACTGCATACTTTATGATATCTCCTCTTGTAGCAAATACAGACAGCTCAAAATTTCACCAAATGTGTTGAAGAACAAGACCCACAAATGTGATGTGAAATGGTTTTTCTCCCATGTTGCGTTTAAGATAAAACAGCAAATGTTCGTTTTAGGCCAAAATGCATTGAATGCAATGGAAACAACAAAAGCGCATACTTTGTGATATCTCCTCTTGTAGCAAACACAAACAGCTCAAAATTTCACCAAATGTGTTGAGGACCAAGACCCACAAATGTGATGTGAAATGTTTTTTCTCCCATGTTGCATTTAAGAGAAAACAGCAAATGCTCGTTTTAGGCCAAAATTTATTGAAAGCAATGGAAACAACAAAAGCGCATACTTTGTGATATCTTCTCTAATAGCAAACACAGACAGCTCAAAATTTCACCAAATGTGTTGAAGAACAAGACCCACAAACGTGATGTGAAATGGTTTTTCTCCCATGTTGTATTTAAGAGAAAACAGGAAATGGTCATTTTAGGCCAAAATGCATTGAAAGCAATGGAAACAACAAAAGCGCATACTTTGTGATATCTCCTCTTGTAGCAATCACAGACAGTTCAAAATTTCACCGAATGTGTTGAAGAACAAGACCCACAAATGTGATGTGAAATGGTTTTTCTCCCATGTTGCATTTAAGAGAAAACAGCAAATGGTCATTTTAGGCCAAAATGCATTGAAAGCAATGGAAACAACAAAAGCACATACTTTGTGATATCTCCTCTTGTAGCAAACACAGACAGCTCAAAATTTCAACAAATGTGTTGAAGAACAAGACCCACAAATGTGATGTGAAATGGTTTTTCTCCCATGTTGCATTTAAGAAAAAACAGCAAAATGCTAGTTTTAGGCCAAAATGCATTGAAAGCGATGGAAACAACAAAAGCACATACTTTGTGATATCTCCTCTTGTAGCAAACACAGACAGCTCAAAATTTCACCGAATGTGTTGAAGAACAAGACCCACAAATGTGATGTGAAATGGTTTTTCTCCCATGTTGTATTTAAGAGAAAACAGCAAATGCTCGTTTTAGGCCAAAATGTATTGAAAGCAACGGAAACAACAAAAGCACATAGTTTGTGATATCTCCTCTTGTAGCAATCACAGACAGTTCAAAATTTCACCGAATGTGTTGAAGAACAAGACCCACAAATGTGATGTGAAATGGTTTTTCTCCCATGTTGCGTTTAAGAAAAAACAGCAAATGCTCGTTTTAGGCCAAAATGCATTGAAAGCAATGGAAACAACAAAAGCGCATACTTTGTGATATCTTATCTTGTAGCAAACACAGACAGGTCAAAACTTCACCGAATGTGTTGAAGACCAAGACCCACAAATGTGATGTGAAATGGTTTTTCTCCCATGTTGTATTTAAGAGAAAACAGCAAATGCTCGTTTTAGGCAAAAATGCATTGAAAGCAATGGAAACAACAAAAGCGCATAGTTTGTGATATCTCCTCTTGTAGCAAACACAGACAGCTCAAAATTTCACCGAATGTGTTGAAGATCAAGACCCACAAATGTGATGTGAAATGGTTTTTCTCCCATGTTGCGTTTAAGAGAAAACAGCAAATGCTCGTTTTAGGCCAAAATGCATTGAAAGCAATGGAAACAACAAAAGCGCATACTTTGTGATATCTCCTCTTGTAGCAAACAGACAGCTCAAAATTTCACCGAATGTGCTGAAGAACAAGACCCACAAATGTGATGTGAAATGGTTTTTCTCCCATGTTGTATTTAAGAGAAAACAGCAAATGCTCGTTTTAGGCCAAAATGCTTTGAAAGCAATGGAAACAACAAAAGCGCATACTTTGTGATATCTCCTCTTGTAGCAAACACAGACAGCTCAAAATTTCACCGAATGTGTTGAAGAACAAGACCCACAAACGTGATGTGAAATGGTTTTCCTCCCATGTTGTATTTAAGAGAAAACAGCAAATGCTCGTTTTAGGCGAAAATGTATTGAAAGCAATGGAAACAACAAAAGCGCATATTTTGTGATATCTCCTCTTGTAGCAAACACAGATAGCTCAAAATTTCACCGAATGTGTTGAAGACCAAGACCCACAAATGTGATGTGAAATGGTTTTTCTCCCATGTTGCGTTTAAAAGAAAACAGCAAATGCTCGTTTTAGGCCAAAATGCATTGAAAGCAATGGAAACAACAAAAGCGCATACTTTGTGATATCTCCTCTTGTAGCAAACACAGACAGCTCAAAATTTCACCGAATGTGTTGAAGAACAAGACCAACAAATGTGATGTGAAATGGTTTTTCTCCCATGTTGCATTTAAGAGAAAACAGCAAATGGTCGTTTTAGGCCAAAATGCATTGAAAGCAATGGAAACAACAAAAGCACATACTTTGTGATATCTCCTCTTGTAGCAAACACAGACAGCTCAAAATTTCAACAAATGTGTTGAAGAACAAGACCCACAAATGTGATGTGAAATGGTTTTTCTCCCATGTTGCATTTAAGAAAAAACAGCAAATGCTAGTTTTAGGCCAAAATGCATTGAAAGCAATGGAAACAACAAAAGCGCTTACTTTGTGATATCTCCTCTTGTAGCAAACACAGACAGGTCAAAACTTCACCGAATGTGTTGAAGACCAAGACCCACAAATCTGATGTGAAATGGTTTTTCTCCCATTTCGCGTTTAAGAGAAAACAGCAAATGCTCGTTTTAGACCATAATGCATTGAAAGCAATGGAAACAACAAAAGCGCATAGTTTGTGATATCTCCTCTTGTAGCAAACACAGACAGCTCAAAATTTCACTGAATGTGTTGAAGAACAAGACCCACAAATGTGATGTGAAATGGTCTTTCTCCCATGTTGCGTTTAAGAGAAAACAGCAAATGCTCGTTTTAGGCCAAAATGTATTGAAAGCAATGGAAACAACAAAAGCGCATTGTTTGTGATATCTCCTCTTGTAGCAAACACAGACAGCTCAAAATTTCACCGAATGTGTTGAAGAACAAGACCCACAAATGTGATGTGAAATGGTTTTTCACCCATGTTGCGTTTAAGAGAAAACAGCAAATGCTCGTTTTAGGTCAAAATGCATTGAAAGCAATGGAAACAACAAAAGCGAATGCTTTGTGATATCTCCTCTTGTAGCAAACACAGACAGCTCAAAATTTCACCAAATGTGTTGAAGAACAAGACCCACAAATGTGATGTGAAATGGTTTTTCACCCATGTTGCGTTTAAGAGAAAACAGCAAATGCTCGTTTTAGGTCAAAATGCATTGAAAGCAATGGAAACAACAAAAGCGAATGCTTTGTGATATCTCCTCTTGTAGCAAACACAGACAGCTCAAAATTTCACCAAATGTGTTGTAGAACAAGACCCACAAATGTGATGTGAAATGGTTTTTCTCCCATGTTGTATTTAAGAGAAAACAGCAAATGCTCGTTTTAGGCCAAAATTTATTGAAAGCAATGGAAACAACTGCATACTTTATGATATCTCCTCTTGTAGCAAATACAGACAGCTCAAAATTTCACCAAATGTGTTGAAGAACAAGACCCACAAATGTGATGTGAAATGGTTTTTCTCCCATGTTGCGTTTAAGATAAAACAGCAAATGTTCGTTTTAGGCCAAAATGCATTGAATGCAATGGAA
This sequence comes from Taudactylus pleione, assembly GCA_031769625.1. NCBI lineage: Eukaryota > Metazoa > Chordata > Amphibia > Anura > Myobatrachidae > Taudactylus > Taudactylus pleione. The sequence goes on along the minus strand of JAUIMM010000528.1, from coordinate 5,931,031 downwards.
ACAACAAAAGCGCATACTTTGTGATATCTCCTCTTGTAGCAAACACAAACAGCTCAAAATTTCACCAAATGTGTTGAGGACCAAGACCCACAAATGTGATGTGAAATGTTTTTTCTCCCATGTTGCATTTAAGAGAAAACAGCAAATGCTCGTTTTAGGCCAAAATTTATTGAAAGCAATGGAAACAACAAAAGCGCATACTTTGTGATATCTTCTCTAATAGCAAACACAGACAGCTCAAAATTTCACCAAATGTGTTGAAGAACAAGACCCACAAACGTGATGTGAAATGGTTTTTCTCCCATGTTGTATTTAAGAGAAAACAGGAAATGGTCATTTTAGGCCAAAATGCATTGAAAGCAATGGAAACAACAAAAGCGCATACTTTGTGATATCTCCTCTTGTAGCAATCACAGACAGTTCAAAATTTCACCGAATGTGTTGAAGAACAAGACCCACAAATGTGCTGTGAAATGGTTTTTCTCCCATGTTGCATTTAAGAGAAAACAGCAAATGGTCATTTTAGGCCAAAATGCATTGAAAGCAATGGAAACAACAAAAGCACATACTTTGTGATATCTCCTCTTGTAGCAAACACAGACAGCTCAAAATTTCAACAAATGTGTTGAAGAACAAGACCCACAAATGTGATGTGAAATGGTTTTTCTCCCATGTTGCAATTAAGAAAAAACAGCAAAATGCTAGTTTTAGGCCAAAATGCATTGAAAGCAATGGAAACAACAAAAGCACATACTTTGTGATATCTCCTCTTGTAGCAAACACAGACAGCTCAAAATTTCACCGAATGTGTTGAAGAACAAGACCCACAAATGTGATGTGAAATGGTTTTTCTCCCATGTTGTATTTAAGAGAAAACAGCAAATGCTCGTTTTAGGCCAAAATGTATTGAAAGCAACGGAAACAACAAAAGCACATAGTTTGTGATATCTCCTCTTGTAGCAAACACAGACAGCTCAAAATTTCACCGAATGTGTTGAAGAACAAGACCCACAAATGTGATGTGAAATGGTTTTTCTCCCATGCTGTATTTAAGAGAAAACAGCAAATGCTCGTTTTAGGCCAAAATGTATTGAAAGCAATGGAAACAACAAAAGCGCATACTTTGTGATATCTCCTCTTGTAGCAAACACAGACAGCTCAAAATTTCACCGAATGTGTTGAAGAACAAGACCCACAAACGTGATGTGAAATGGTTTTCCTCCCATGTTGTATTTAAGAGAAAACAGCAAATGCTCGTTTTAGGCGAAAATGTATTGAAAGCAATGGAAACAACAAAAGCGCATATTTTGTGATATCTCCTCTTGTAGCAAACACAGATAGCTCAAAATTTCACCGAATGTGTTGAAGACCAAGACCCACAAATGTGATGTGAAATGGTTTTTCTCCCATGTTGCGTTTAAAAGAAAACAGCAAATGCTCGTTTTAGGCCAAAATGCATTGAAAGCAATGGAAACAACAAAAGCGCATACTTTGTGATATCTCCTCTTGTAGCAAACACAGACAGCTCAAAATTTCACCGAATGTGTTGAAGAACAAGACCAACAAATGTGATGTGAAATGGTTTTTCTCCCATGTTGCATTTAAGAGAAAACAGCAAATGGTCGTTTTAGGCCAAAATGCATTGAAAGCAATGGAAACAACAAAAGCACATACTTTGTGATATCTCCTCTTGTAGCAAACACAGACAGCTCAAAATTTCAACAAATGTGTTGAAGAACAAGACCCACAAATGTGATGTGAAATGGTTTTTCTCCCATGTTGCATTTAAGAAAAAACAGCAAATGCTAGTTTTAGGCCAAAATGCATTGAAAGCAATGGAAACAACAAAAGCGCTTACTTTGTGATATCTCCTCTTGTAGCAAACACAGACAGGTCAAAACTTCACCGAATGTGTTGAAGACCAAGACCCACAAATCTGATGTGAAATGGTTTTTCTCCCATTTTGCGTTTAAGAGAAAACAGCAAATGCTCGTTTTAGGCCATAATGCATTGAAAGCAATGGAAACAACAAAAGCGCATAGTTTGTGATATCTCCTCTTGTAGCAAACACAGACAGCTCAAAATTTCACTGAATGTGTTGAAGAACAAGACCCACAAATGTGATGTGAAATGGTCTTTCTCCCATGTTGCGTTTAAGAGAAAACAGCAAATGCTCGTTTTAGGCCAAAATGTATTGAAAGCAATGGAAACAACAAAAGCGCATTGTTTGTGATATCTCCTCTTGTAGCAAACACAGACAGCTCAAAATTTCACCGAATGTGTTGAAGAACAAGACCCACAAATGTGATGTGAAATGGTTTTTCACCCATGTTGCGTTTAAGAGAAAACAGCAAATGCTCGTTTTAGGTCAAAATGCATTGAAAGCAATGGAAACAACAAAAGCGAATGCTTTGTGATATCTCCTCTTGTAGCAAACACAGACAGCTCAAAATTTCACCAAATGTGTTGAAGAACAAGACCCACAAATGTGATGTGAAATGGTTTTTCACCCATGTTGCGTTTAAGAGAAAACAGCAAATGCTCGTTTTAGGTCAAAATGCATTGAAAGCAATGGAAACAACAAAAGCGAATGCTTTGTGATATCTCCTCTTGTAGCAAACACAGACAGCTCAAAATTTCACCAAATGTGTTGTAGAACAAGACCCACAAATGTGATGTGAAATGGTTTTTCTCCCATGTTGTATTTAAGAGAAAACAGCAAATGCTCGTTTTAGGCCAAAATTTATTGAAAGCAATGGAAACAACTGCATACTTTATGATATCTCCTCTTGTAGCAAATACAGACAGCTCAAAATTTCACCAAATGTGTTGAAGAACAAGACCCACAAATGTGATGTGAAATGGTTTTTCTCCCATGTTGCGTTTAAGATAAAACAGCAAATGTTCGTTTTAGGCAAAAATGCATTGAATGCAATGGAAACAACAAAAGCGCATACTTTGTGATATCTCCTCTTGTAGCAAACACAAACAGCTCAAAATTTCACCAAATGTGTTGAGGACTAAGACCCACAAATGTGATGTGAAATGTTTTTTCTCCCATGTTGCATTTAAGAGAAAACAGCAAATGCTCGTTTTAGGCCAAAATTTATTGAAAGCAATGGAAACAACAAAAGCGCATACTTTGTGATATCTTCTCTAATAGCAAACACAGACAGCTCAAAATTTCACCAAATGTGTTGAAGAACAAGACCCACAAACGTGATGTGAAATGGTTTTTCTCCCATGTTGTATTTAAGAGAAAACAGGAAATGGTCATTTTAGGCCAAAATGCATTGAAAGCAATGGAAACAACAAAAGCGCATACTTTGTGATATCTCCTCTTGTAGCAATCACAGACAGTTCAAAATTTCACCGAATGTGTTGAAGAACAAGACCCACAAATGTGATGTGAAATGGTTTTTCTCCCATGTTGCATTTAAGAGAAAACAGCAAATGGTCATTTTAGGCCAACATGCATTGAAAGCAATGGAAACAACAAAAGCACATACTTTGTGATATCTCCTCTTGTAGCAAACACAGACAGCTCAAAATTTCAACAAATGTGTTGAAGAACAAGACCCACAAATGTGATGTGAAATGGTTTTTCTCCCATGTTGCATTTAAGAAAAAACAGCAAAATGCTAGTTTTAGGCCAAAATGCATTGAAAGCAATGGAAACAACAAAAGCACATACTTTGTGATATCTCCTCTTGTAGCAAACACAGACAGCTCAAAATTTCACCGAATGTGTTGAAGAACAAGACCCACAAATGTGATGTGAAATGGTTTTTCTCCCATGTTGTATTTAAGAGAAAACAGCAAATGCTCGTTTTAGGCCAAAATGTATTGAAAGCAACGGAAACAACAAAAGCACATAGTTTGTGATATCTCCTCTTGTAGCAAACACAGACAGCTCAAAATTTCACCGAATGTGTTGAAGAACAAGACCCACAAATGTGATGTGAAATGGTTTTTCTCCCATGCTGTATTTAAGAGAAAACAGCAAATGCTCGTTTTAGGCCAAAATGTATTGAAAGCAATGGAAACAACAAAAGCGCATTGTTTGTGATATCTCCTCTTGTAGCAAACACAGACAGCTCAAAATTTCACCGAATGTGTTGAAGAACAAGACCCACAAATGTGATGTGAAATAGTTTTTCACCCATGTTGCGTTTAAGAGAAAACAGCAAATGCTCGTTTTAGGTCAAAATGCATTGAAAGCAATGGAAACAACAAAAGCGAATGCTTTGTGATATCTCCTCTTGTAGCAAACACAGACAGCTCAAAATTTCACCAAATGTGTTGAAGAACAAGACCCACAAATGTGATGTGAAATGGTTTTTCTCCCATGTTGCGTTTAAGAGAAAACAGCAAATGTTCGTTTTAGGCCAAAATGCATTGAAAGCAATGGAAACAACAAAAGCGCATACTTTGTGATATCTCCTCTTGTAGCAAACACAGACAGCTCATAATTTCACCAAATGTGTTGAGGACCAAGACCCACAAATGTGATGTGAAATGTTTTTTCTCCCATGTTGCATTTAAGAGAAAACAGCAAATGCTCGTTTTAGGCCAAAATTTATTGAAAGCAATGGAAACAACAAAAGCGCATACTTTGTGATATCTCCTCTAATAGCAAACACAGACAGCTCAAAATTTCACCAAATGTGTTGAAGACCAAGACCCACAAATGTGATGTGAAATGGTTTTTCTCCCATGTTGCGTTTAAGAGAAAACAGCAAATGCTCGTTTTAGGCCAAAATGCATTGAAAGCAATGCAAACAACAAAAGCGCATACTTTGTGATAACTCCTCTTGTAGCAAACACAGACAGCTCAAAATTTCACCAAATGTGTTGAAGACCAAGACCCACAAATGTGATGTGAATTGGTTTTTCTACCATGTTGCATTTAAGAAAAAACAGCAAATGCTCGTTTTAGGTCAAAATGTATTGAAAGCAATGGAAACAACAAAAGCGCATACTTTTTGATATCTCCTCTTGTAGCAAACACAGACAACTCAAAATTTCACCGAATGTGTTGTAGAACAAGACACACAAATTTGATGTGAAATGGTTTTTCTCCCATGTTGCATTTAAGAGAAAACAGCAAATGCTCGATTTAGGCCAAAATGTATTGAAAGCAATGGAAACAACAAAAGTGCATACTTTGTGATATCTCCTCTTGTAGCAAACACAGACAGCTCAAAATTTCACCGAATGTGTTGTAGAACAAGACACACAAATGTGATGTGAAATGGTTTTTCTCCCATGTTGCATTTAAGAGAAAACAGCAAATGCTCGATTTAGGCCAAAATGTATTGAAAGCAATGGAAACAACAAAAGTGCATACTTTGTGATATCTCCTCTTGTAGCAAACACAGACAGCTCAAAATTTCACCGAATGTGTTGAAGAACAAGACCCACAAATGTGATGTGAAATGTTTTTTCTCCCATGTTGTATTTAAGAGAAAACAGGAAATGGTCATTTTAGGCCAAAATGCATTGAAAGCAATGGAAACAACAAAAGCGCATACTTTGTGATATCTCCTCTTGTAGCAAACACAGACAGCTCAAAATTTCACCAAATGTGTTGAAGACCAAGACCCACAAATGTGATGTGAAATGGTTTTTCTCCCATGTTGTATTTAAGAGAAAACAGCAAATGCTCGTTTTAGGCCAAAATGTATTGAAAGCAACGGAAACAACAAAAGCACACAGTTTGTGATATCTCCTCTTGTAGCAAACACAGACAGCTCAAAATTTCACCAAATGTGTTGAAGAACAAGACCCACAAATGTGATGTGAAATGGTTTTTCTCCCATGCTGTATTTAAGAGAAAACAGCAAATGCTCGTTTTAGGCCAAAATGTATTGAAAGCAATGGAAACAACAAAAGCGCATTGTTTGTGATATCTCCTCTTGTAGCAAACACAGACAGCTCAAAATTTCACCGAATGTGTTGAAGAACAAGACCCACAAATGTGATGTGAAATAGTTTTTCACCCATGTTGCGTTTAAGAGAAAACAGCAAATGCTCGTTTTAGGTCAAAATGCATTGAAAGCAATGGAAACAACAAAAGCGAATGCTTTGTGATATCTCCTCTTGTAGCAAACACAGACAGCTCAAAATTTCACCAAATGTGTTGAAGAACAAGACCCACAAATGTGATGTTAAATGGTTTTTCTCCCATGTTGCGTTTAAGAGAAAACAGCAAATGTTCGTTTTAGGCCAAAATGCATTGAAAGCAATGGAAACAACAAAAGCGCATACTTTGTGATATCTCCTCTTGTAGCAAACACAGACAGCTCATAATTTCACCAAATGTGTTGAGGACCAAGACCCACAAATGTGATGTGAAATGTTTTTTCTCCCATGTTGCATTTAAGAGAAAACAGCAAATGCTCGTTTTAGGCCAAAATTTATTGAAAGCAATGGAAACAACAAAAGCGCATACTTTGTGATATCTCCTCTAATAGCAAACACAGACAGCTCAAAATTTCACCAAATGTGTTGAAGACCAAGACCCACAAATGTGATGTGAATTGGTTTTTCTACCATGTTGCATTTAAGAAAAAACAGCAAATGCTCGTTTTAGGTCAAAATGTATTGAAAGCAATGGAAACAACAAAAGCGCATACTTTTTGATATCTCCTCTTGTAGCAAACACAGACAACTCAAAATTTCACCAAATGTGTTGTAGAACAAGACACACAAATTTGATGTGAAATGGTTTTTCTCCCATGTTGCATTTAAGAGAAAACAGCAAATGCTCGATTTAGGCCAAAATGTATTGAAAGCAATGGAAACAACAAAAGTGCATACTTTGTGATATCTCCTCTTGTAGCAAACACAGACAGCTCAAAATTTCACCGAATGTGTTGTAGAACAAGACACACAAATGTGATGTGAAATGGTTTTTCTCCCATGTTGTATTTAAGAGAAAACAGCAAATGCTCGTTTTAGGCCAAAATGCTTTGAAAGCAATGGAAACAACAAAAGCGCATACTTTGTGATATCTCCTCTTGTAGCAAACACAGACAGCTCAAAATTTCACCGAATGTGTTGAAGAACAAGACCCACAAACGTGATGTGAAATGGTTTTCCTCCCATGTTGTATTTAAGAGAAAACAGCAAATGCTCGTTTTAGGCGAAAATGTATTGAAAGCAATGGAAACAACAAAAGCGCATATTTTGTGATATCTCCTCTTGTAGCAAACACAGATAGCTCAAAATTTCACCGAATGTGTTGAAGACCAAGACCCACAAATGTGATGTGAAATGGTTTTTCTCCCATGTTGCGTTTAAAAGAAAACAGCAAATGCTCATTTTAGGCCAAAATGCATTGAAAGCAATGGAAACAACAAAAGCGCATACTTTGTGATATCTCCTCTTGTAGCAAACACAGACAGCTCAAAATTTCACCGAATGTGTTGAAGAACAAGACCAACAAATGTGATGTGAAATGGTTTTTCTCCCATGTTGCATTTAAGAGAAAACAGCAAATGGTCGTTTTAGGCCAAAATGCATTGAAAGCAATGGAAACAACAAAAGCACATACTTTGTGATATCTCCTCTTGTAGCAAACACAGACAGGTCAAAATTTCACCGAATGTGTTGAAGACCAAGACCCACAAATCTGATGTGAAATGGTTTTTCTCCCATTTCGCGTTTAAGAGAAAACAGCAAATGCTCGTTTTAGGCCATAATGCATTGAAAGCAATGGAAACAACAAAAGCGCATAGTTTGTGATATCTCCTCTTGTAGCAAACACAGACAGCTCAAAATTTCACTGAATGTGTTGAAGAACAAGACCCACAAATGTGATGTGAAATGGTCTTTCTCCCATGTTGCGTTTAAGAGAAAACAGCAAATGCTCGTTTTAGGCCAAAATGTATTGAAAGCAATGGAAACAACAAAAGCGCATTGTTTGTGATATCTCCTCTTGTAGCAAACACAGACAGCTCAAAATTTCACCGAATGTGTTGAAGAACAAGACCAACAAATGTGATGTGAAATGGTTTTTCTCCCATGTTGCATTTAAGAGAAAACAGCAAATGGTCGTTTTAGGCCAAAATGCATTGAAAGCAATGGAAACAACAAAAGCACATACTTTGTGATATCTCCTCTTGTAGCAAACACAGACAGGTCAAAATTTCACCGAATGTGTTGAAGACCAAGACCCACAAATCTGATGTGAAATGGTTTTTCTCCCATTTCGCGTTTAAGAGAAAACAGCAAATGCTCGTTTTAGGCCATAATGCATTGAAAGCAATGGAAACAACAAAAGCGCATAGTTTGTGATATCTCCTCTTGTAGCAAACACAGACAGCTCAAAATTTCACTGAATGTGTTGAAGAACAAGACCCACAAATGTGATGTGAAATGGTCTTTCTCCCATGTTGCGTTTAAGAGAAAACAGCAAATGCTCGTTTTAGGCCAAAATGTATTGAAAGCAATGGAAACAACAAAAGCGCATTGTTTGTGATATCTCCTCTTGTAGCAAACACAGACAGCTCAAAATTTCACCGAATGTGTTGAAGAACAAGACCCACAAATGTGATGTGAAATGGTTTTTCACCCATGTTGTGTTTAAGAGAAAACAGCAAATGCTCGTTTTAGGTCAAAATGCATTGAAAGCAATGGAAACAACAAAAGCGAATGCTTTGTGATATCTCCTCTTGTAGCAAACACAGACAGCTCAAAATTTCACCAAATGTGTTGAAGAACAAGACCCACAAATGTGATGTGAAATGGTTTTTCACCCATGTTGCGTTTAAGAGAAAACAGCAAATGCTCGTTTTAGGTCAAAATGCATTGAAAGCAATGGAAACAACAAAAGCGAATGCTTTGTGATATCTCCTCTTGTAGCAAACACAGACAGCTCAAAATTTCACCAAATGTGTTGTAGAACAAGACCCACAAATGTGATGTGAAATGGTTTTTCTCCCATGTTGTATTTAAGAGAAAACAGCAAATGCTCGTTTTAGGCCAAAATTTATTGAAAGCAATGGAAACAACTGCATACTTTATGATATCTCCTCTTGAAGCAAATACAGACAGCTCAAAATTTCACCAAATGTGTTGAAGAACAAGACCCACAAATGTGATGTGAAATGGTTTTTCTCCCATGTTGCGTTTAAGATAAAACAGCAAATGTTCGTTTTAGGCCAAAATGCATTGAATGCAATGGAAACAACAAAAGCGCATACTTTGTGATATCTCCTCTTGTAGCAAACACAAACAGCTCAAAATTTCACCAAATGTGTTGAGGACCAAGACCCACAAATGTGATGTGAAATGTTTTTTCTCCCATGTTGCATTTAAGAGAAAACAGCAAATGCTCGTTTTAGGCCAAAATTTATTGAAAGCAATGGAAACAACAAAAGCGCATACTTTGTGATATCTTCTCTAATAGCAAACACAGACAGCTCAAAATTTCACCAAATGTGTTGAAGAACAAGACCCACAAACGTGATGTGAAATGGTTTTTCTCCCATGTTGTATTTAAGAGAAAACAGGAAATGGTCATTTTAGGCCAAAATGCATTGAAAGCAATGGAAACAACAAAAGCGCATACTTTGTGATATCTCCTCTTGTAGCAATCACAGACAGTTCAAAATTTCACCGAATGTGTTGAAGAACAAGACCCACAAATGTGATGTGAAATGGTTTTTCTCCCATGTTGCATTTAAGAGAAAACAGCAAATGGTCATTTTAGGCCAACATGCATTGAAAGCAATGGAAACAACAAAAGCACATACTTTGTGATATCTCCTCTTGTAGCAAACACAGACAGCTCAAAATTTCAACAAATGTGTTGAAGAACAAGACCCACAAATGTGATGTGAAATGGTTTTTCTCCCATGTTGCATTTAAGAAAAAACAGCAAAATGCTAGTTTTAGGCCAAAATGCATTGAAAGCAATGGAAACAACAAAAGCACATACTTTGTGATATCTCCTCTTGTAGCAAACACAGACAGCTCAAAATTTCACCGAATGTGTTGAAGAACAAGACCCACAAATGTGATGTGAAATGGTTTTTCTCCCATGTTGTATTTAAGAGAAAACAGCAAATGCTCGTTTTAGGCCAAAATGTATTGAAAGCAACGGAAACAACAAAAGCACATAGTTTGTGATATCTCCTCTTGTAGCAAACACAGACAGCTCAAAATTTCACCGAATGTGTTGAAGAACAAGACCCACAAATGTGATGTGAAATGGTTTTTCTCCCATGCTGTATTTAAGAGAAAACAGCAAATGCTCGTTTTAGGCCAAAATGTATTGAAAGCAATGGAAACAACAAAAGCGCATTGTTTGTGATATCTCCTCTTGTAGCAAACACAGACAGCTCAAAATTTCACCGAATGTGTTGAAGAACAAGACCCACAAATGTGATGTGAAATAGTTTTTCACCCATGTTGCGTTTAAGAGAAAACAGCAAATGCTCGTTTTAGGTCAAAATGCATTGAAAGCAATGGAAACAACAAAAGCGAATGCTTTGTGATATCTCCTCTTGTAGCAAACACAGACAGCTCAAAATTTCACCAAATGTGTTGAAGAACAAGACCCACAAATGTGATGTGAAATGGTTTTTCTCCCATGTTGCGTTTAAGAGAAAACAGCAAATGTTCGTTTTAGGCCAAAATGCATTGAAAGCAATGGAAACAACAAAAGCGCATACTTTGTGATATCTCCTCTTGTAGCAAACACAGACAGCTCATAATTTCACCAAATGTGTTGAGGACCAAGACCCACAAATGTGATGTGAAATGTTTTTTCTCCCATGTTGCATTTAAGAGAAAACAGCAAATGCTCGTTTTAGGCCAAAATTTATTGAAAGCAATGGAAACAACAAAAGCGCATACTTTGTGATATCTCCTCTAATAGCAAACACAGACAGCTCAAAATTTCACCAAATGTGTTGAAGACCAAGACCCACAAATGTGATGTGAAATGGTTTTTCTCCCATGTTGCGTTTAAGAGAAAACAGCAAATGCTCGTTTTAGGCCAAAATGCATTGAAAGCAATGCAAACAACAAAAGCGCATACTTTGTGATAACTCCTCTTGTAGCAAACACAGACAGCTCAAAATTTCACCAAATGTGTTGAAGACCAAGACCCACAAATGTGATGTTAATTGGTTTTTCTACCATGTTGCATTTAAGAAAAAACAGCAAATGCTCGTTTTAGGTCAAAATGTATTGAAAGCAATGGAAACAACAAAAGCGCATACTTTTTGATATCTCCTCTTGTAGCAAACACAGACAACTCAAAATTTCACCAAATGTGTTGTAGAACAAGACACACAAATTTGATGTGAAATGGTTTTTCTCCCATGTTGCATTTAAGAGAAAACAGCAAATGCTCGATTTAGGCCAAAATGTATTGAAAGCAATGGAAACAACAAAAGTGCATACTTTGTGATATCTCCTCTTGTAGCAAACACAGACAGCTCAAAATTTCACCGAATGTGTTGTAGAACAAGACACACAAATGTGATGTGAAATGGTTTTTCTCCCATGTTGCATTTAAGAGAAAACAGCAAATGCTCGATTTAGGCCAAAATGTATTGAAAGCAATGGAAACAACAAAAGTGCATACTTTGTGATATCTCCTCTTGTAGCAAACACAGACAGCTCAAAATTTCACCGAATGTGTTGAAGAACAAGACCCACAAATGTGATGTGAAATGGTTTTTCTCCCATGTTGTATTTAAGAGAAAACAGGAAATGGTCATTTTAGGCCAAAATGCATTGAAAGCAATGGAAACAAAAAAAGCGCATACTTTGTGATATCTCCTCTTGTAGCAAACACAGACAGCTCAAAATTTCACCAAATGTGTTGAAGACCAAGACCCACAAATGTGATGTGAAATGGTTTTTCTCCCATGTTGCGTTTAAGAGAAAACAGCAAATGCTCATTTTAGGCCAAAATGCATTGAAAGCAATGGAAACAACAAAAGCGCATACTTTGTGATATCTCCTCTTGTAGCAATCACAGACAGTTCAAAATTTCACCGAATGTGTTGAAGAACAAGACCCACAAATGTGATGTGAAATGGTTTTTCTCCCATGTTGCGTTTAAGAAAAAACAGCAAATGCTCGTTTTAGGCCAAAATGCATTGAAAGCAATGGAAACAACAAAAGCGCATACTTTGTGATATCTTATCTTGTAGCAAACACAGACAGGTCAAAACTTCACCGAATGTGTTGAAGACCAAGACCCACAAATGTGATGTGAAATGGTTTTTCTCCCATGTTGTATTTAAGAGAAAACAGCAAATGCTCGTTTTAGGCAAAAATGCATTGAAAGCAATGGAAACAACAAAAGCGCATAGTTTGTGATATCTCCTCTTGTAGCAAACACAGACAGCTCAAAATTTCACCGAATGTGTTGAAGATCAAGACCCACAAATGTGATGTGAAATGGTTTTTCTCCCATGTTGCGTTTAAGAGAAAACAGCAAATGCTCGTTTTAGGCCAAAATGCATTGAAAGCAATGGAAACAACAAAAGCGCATACTTTGTGATATCTCCTCTTGTAGCAAACAGACAGCTCAAAATTTCACCGAATGTGCTGAAGAACAAGACACACAAATGTGATGTGAAATGGTTTTTCTCCCATGTTGTATTTAAGAGAAAACAGCAAATGCTCGTTTTAGGCCAAAATGCTTTGAAAGCAATGGAAACAACAAAAGCGCATACTTTGTGATATCTCCTCTTGTAGCAAACACAGACAGCTCAAAATTTCACCGAATGTGTTGAAGAACAAGACCCACAAACGTGATGTGAAATGGTTTTCCTCCCATGTTGTATTTAAGAGAAAACAGCAAATGCTCGTTTTAGGCGAAAATGTATTGAAAGCAATGGAAACAACAAAAGCGCATATTTTGTGATATCTCCTCTTGTAGCAAACACAGATAGCTCAAAATTTCACCGAATGTGTTGAAGACCAAGACCCACAAATGTGATGTGAAATGGTTTTTCTCCCATGTTGCGTTTAAGAGAAAACAGCAAATGTTCGTTTTAGGCCAAAATGCATTGAAAGCAATGGAAACAACAAAAGCGCATACTTTGTGATATCTCCTCTTGTAGCAAACACAGACAGCTCATAATTTCACCAAATGTGTTGAGGACCAAGACCCACAAATGTGATGTGAAATGTTTTTTCTCCCATGTTGCATTTAAGAGAAAACAGCAAATGCTCGTTTTAGGCCAAAATTTATTGAAAGCAATGGAAACAACAAAAGCGCATACTTTGTGATATCTCCTCTAATAGCAAACACAGACAGCTCAAAATTTCACCAAATGTGTTGAAGACCAAGACCCACAAATGTGATGTGAAATGGTTTTTCTCCCATGTTGCGTTTAAGAGAAAACAGCAAATGCTCGTTTTAGGCCAAAATGCATTGAAAGCAATGCAAACAACAAAAGCGCATACTTTGTGATAACTCCTCTTGTAGCAAACACAGACAGCTCAAGATTTCACCAAATGTGTTGAAGACCAAGACCCACAAATGTGATGTGAATTGGTTTTTCTACCATGTTGCATTTAAGAAAAAACAGCAAATGCTCGTTTTAGGTCAAAATGTATTGAAAGCAATGGAAACAACAAAAGCGCATACTTTTTGATATCTCCTCTTGTAGCAAACACAGACAACTCAAAATTTCACCGAATGTGTTGTAGAACAAGACACACAAATTTGATGTGAAATGGTTTTTCTCCAATGTTGCATTTAAGAGAAAACAGCAAATGCTCGATTTAGGCCAAAATGTATTGAAAGCAATGGAAACAACAAAAGTGCATACTTTGTGATATCTCCTCTTGTAGCAAACACAGACAGCTCAAAATTTCACCGAATGTGTTGTAGAACAAGACACACAAATGTGATGTGAAATGGTTTTTCTCCCATGTTGCATTTAAGAGAAAACAGCAAATGCTCGATTTAGGCCAAAATGTATTGAAAGCAATGGAAACAACAAAAGTGCATACTTTGTGATATCTCCTCTTGTAGCAAACACAGACAGCTCAAAATTTCACCGAATGTGTTGAAGAACAAGACCCACAAATGTGATGTGAAATGGTTTTTCTCCCATGTTGTATTTAAGAGAAAACAGGAAATGGTCATTTTAGGCCAAAATGCATTGAAAGCAATGGAAACAACAAAAGCGCATACTTTGTGATATCTCCTCTTGTAGCAAACACAGACAGCTCAAAATTTCACCAAATGTGTTGAAGACCAAGACCCACAAATGTGATGTGAAATGGTTTTTCTCCCATGTTGCGTTTAAGAGAAAACAGCAAATGCTCATTTTAGGCCAAAATGCATTGAAAGCAATGGAAACAACAAAAGCGCATACTTTGTGATATCTCCTCTTGTAGCAATCACAGACAGTGCAAAATTTCAACGAATGTGTTGAAGAACAAGACCCACAAATGTGATGTGAAATGGTTTTTCTCCCATGTTGCGTTTAAGAAAAAACAGCAAATGCTCATTTTAGGCCAAAATGCATTGAAAGCAATGGAAACAACAAAAGCGCATACTTTGTGATATCTTATCTTGTAGCAAACACAGACAGGTCAAAACTTCACCGAATGTGTTGAAGACCAAGACCCACAAATGTGATGTGAAATGGTTTTTCTCCCATGTTGTATTTAAGAGAAAACAGCAAATGCTCGTTTTAGGCAAAAATGCATTGAAAGCAATGGAAACAACAAAAGCGCATAGTTTGTGATATCTCCTCTTGTAGCAAACACAGACAGCTCAAAATTTCACCGAATGTGTTGAAGATCAAGACCCACAAATGTGATGTGAAATGGTTTTTCTCCCATGTTGCGTTTAAGAGAAAACAGCAAATGCTCGTTTTAGGCCAAAATGCATTGAAAGCAATGGAAACAACAAAAGCGCATACTTTGTGATATCTCCTCTTGTAGCAAACAGACAGCTCAAAATTTCACCGAATGTGCTGAAGACCAAGACCCACAAATGTGATGTGAAATGGTTTTTCTCCCATGTTGTATTTAAGAGAAAACAGCAAATGCTCGTTTTTGGCCAAAATGCATTGAAAGCAATGCAAACAACAAAAGCGCATACTTTGTGATAACTCCTCTTGTAGCAAACACAGACAGCTCAAAATTTCACCAAATGTGTTGAAGACCAAGACCCACAAATGTGATGTGAATTGGTTTTTCTACCATGTTGCATTTAAGAAAAAACAGCAAATGCTCGTTTTAGGTCAAAATGTATTGAAAGCAATGGAAACAACAAAAGCGCATACTTTTTGATATCTCCTCTTGTAGCAAACACAGACAACTCAAAATTTCACTGAATGTGTTGTAGAACAAGACACACAAATTTGATGTGAAATGGTTTTTCTCCCATGTTGCATTTAAGAGAAAACAGCAAATGCTCGATTTAGGCCAAAATGTATTGAAAGCAATGGAAACAACAAAAGTGCATACTTTGTGATATCTCCTCTTGTAGCAAACACAGACAGCTCAAAATTTCACCGAATGTGTTGTAGAACAAGACACACAAATGTGATGTGAAATGGTTTTTCTCCCATGTTGCATTTAAGAGAAAACAGCAAATGCTCGATTTAGGCCAAAATGTATTGAAAGCAATGGAAACAACAAAAGTGCATACTTTGTGATATCTCCTCTTGTAGCAAACACAGACAGCTCAAAATTTCACCGAATGTGTTGAAGAACAAGACCCACAAATGTGATGTGAAATGGTTTTTCTCCCATGTTGTATTTAAGAGAAAACAGGAAATGGTCATTTTAGGCCAAAATGCATTGAAAGCAATGGAAACAACAAAAGCGCATACTTTGTGATATCTCCTCTTGTAGCAAACACAGACAGCTCAAAATTTCACCAAATGTGTTGAAGACCAAGACCCACAAATGTGATGTGAAATGGTTTTTCTCCCATGTTGCGTTTAAGAGAAAACAGCAAATGCTCATTTTAGGCCAAAATGCATTGAAAGCAATGGAAACAACAAAAGCGCATACTTTGTGATATCTCCTCTTGTAGCAATCACAGACAGTTCAAAATTTCACCGAATGTGTTGAAGAACAAGACCCACAAATGTGATGTGAAATGGTTTTTCTCCCATGTTGCATTTAAGAAAAAACAGCAAATGCTCGTTTTAGGCCAAAATGCATTGAAAGCAATGGAAACAACAAAAGCGCATACTTTGTGATATCTTATCTTGTAGCAAACACAGACACGTCAAAACTTCACCGAATGTGTTGAAGACCAAGACCCACAAATGTGATGTGAAATGGTTTTTCTCCCATGTTGTATTTAAGAGAAAACAGCAAATGCTCGTTTTAGGCAAAAATGCATTGAAAGCAATGGAAACAACAAAAGCGCATAGTTTGTGATATCTCCTCTTGTAGCAAACACAGACAGCTCAAAATTTCACCGAATGTGTTGAAGATCAAGACCCACAAATGTGATGTGAAATGGTTTTTCTCCCATGTTGCGTTTAAGAGAAAACAGCAAATGCTCGTTTTAGGCCAAAATGCATTGAAAGCAATGGAAACAACAAAAGCGCATACTTTGTGATATCTCCTCTTGTAGCAAACAGACAGCTCAAAATTTCACCGAATGTGCTGAAGAACAAGACCCACAAATGTGATGTGAAATGGTTTTTCTCCCATGTTGTATTTAAGAGAAAACAGCAAATGCTCGTTTTAGGCCAAAATGCTTTGAAAGCAATGGAAACAACAAAAGCGCATACTTTGTGATATCTCCTCTTGTAGCAAACACAGACAGCTCAAAATTTCACCGAATGTGTTGAAGAACAAGACCCACAAACGTGATGTGAAATGGTTTTCCTCCCATGTTGTATTTAAGAGAAAACAGCAAATGCTTGTTTTAGGCGAAAATGTATTGAAAGCAATGGAAACAACAAAAGCGCATATTTTGTGATATCTCCTCTTGTAGCAAACACAGATAGCTCAAAATTTCACCGAATGTGTTGAAGACCAAGACCCACAAATGTGATGTGAAATGGTTTTTCTCCCATGTTGCGTTTAAGAGAAAACAGCAAATGTTCGTTTTAGGCCAAAATGCATTGAAAGCAATGGAAACAACAAAAGCGCATACTTTGTGATATCTCCTCTTGTAGCAAACACAGACAGCTCATAATTTCACCAAATGTGTTGAGGACCAAGACCCACAAATGTGATGTGAAATGTTTTTTCTCCCATGTTGCATTTAAGAGAAAACAGCAAATGCTCGTTTTAGGCCAAAATGCATTGAAAGCAATGCAAACAACAAAAGCGCATACTTTGTGATAACTCCTCTTGTAGCAAACACAGACAGCTCAAGATTTCACCAAATGTGTTGAAGACCAAGACCCACAAATGTGATGTGAATTGGTTTTTCTACCATGTTGCATTTAAGAAAAAACAGCAAATGCTCGTTTTAGGTCAAAATGTATTGAAAGCAATGGAAACAACAAAAGCGCATACTTTTTGATATCTCCTCTTGTAGCAAACACAGACAACTCAAAATTTCACCGAATGTGTTGTAGAACAAGACACACAAATTTGATGTGAAATGGTTTTTCTCCCATGTTGCATTTAAGAGAAAACAGCAAATGCTCGATTTAGGCCAAAATGTATTGAAAGCAATGTAAACAACAAAAGTGCATACTTTGTGATATCTCCTCTTGTAGCAAACACAGACAGCTCAAAATTTCACCGAATGTGTTGTAGAACAAGACACACAAATGTGATGTGAAATGGTTTTTCTCCCATGTTGCATTTAAGAGAAAACAGCAAATGCTCGATTTAGGCCAAAATGTATTGAAAGCAATGGAAACAACAAAAGTGCATACTTTGTGATATCTCCTCTTGTAGCAAACACAGACAGCTCAAAATTTCACCGAATGTGTTGAAGAACAAGACCCACAAATGTGATGTGAAATGGTTTTTCTCCCATGTTGTATTTAAGAGAAAACAGGAAATGGTCATTTTAGGCCAAAATGCATTGAAAGCAATGGAAACAACAAAAGCGCATACTTTGTGATATCTCCTCTTGTAGCAAACACAGACAGCTCAAAATTTCACCAAATGTGTTGAAGACCAAGACCCACAAATGTGATGTGAAATGGTTTTTCTCCCATGTTGCGTTTAAGAGAAAACAGCAAATGCTCATTTTAGGCCAAAATGCATTGAAAGCAATGGAAACAACAAAAGCGCATACTTTGTGATATCTCCTCTTGTAGCAATCACAGACAGTGCAAAATTTCAACGAATGTGTTGAAGAACAAGACCCACAAATGTGATGTGAAATGGTTTTTCTCCCATGTTGCGTTTAAGAAAAAACAGCAAATGCTCATTTTAGGCCAAAATGCATTGAAAGCAATGGAAACAACAAAAGCGCATACTTTGTGATATCTTATCTTGTAGCAAACACAGACAGGTCAAAACTTCACCGAATGTGTTGAAGACCAAGACCCACAAATGTGATGTGAAATGGTTTTTCTCCCATGTTGTATTTAAGAGAAAACAGCAAATGCTCGTTTTAGGCAAAAATGCATTGAAAGCAATGGAAACAACAAAAGCGCATAGTTTGTGATATCTCCTCTTGTAGCAAACACAGACAGCTCAAAATTTCACCGAATGTGTTGAAGATCAAGACCCACAAATGTGATGTGAAATGGTTTTTCTCCCATGTTGCGTTTAAGAGAAAACAGCAAATGCTCGTTTTAGGCCAAAATGCATTGAAAGCAATGGAAACAACAAAAGCGCATACTTTGTGATATCTCCTCTTGTAGCAAACAGACAGCTCAAAATTTCACCGAATGTGCTGAAGACCAAGACCCACAAATGTGATGTGAAATGGTTTTTCTCCCATGTTGTATTTAAGAGAAAACAGCAAATGCTCGTTTTTGGCCAAAATGCATTGAAAGCAATGCAAACAACAAAAGCGCATACTTTGTGATAACTCCTCTTGTAGCAAACACAGACAGCTCAAAATTTCACCAAATGTGTTGAAGACCAAGACCCACAAATGTGATGTGAATTGGTTTTTCTACCATGTTGCATTTAAGAAAAAACAGCAAATGCTCGTTTTAGGTCAAAATGTATTGAAAGCAATGGAAACAACAAAAGCGCATACTTTTTGATATCTCCTCTTGTAGCAAACACAGACAACTCAAAATTTCACCGAATGTGTTGTAGAACAAGACACACAAATTTGATGTGAAATGGTTTTTCTCCCATGTTGCATTTAAGAGAAAACAGCAAATGCTCGATTTAGGCCAAAATGTATTGAAAGCAATGGAAACAACAAAAGTGCATACTTTGTGATATCTCCTCTTGTAGCAAACACAGACAGCTCAAAATTTCACCGAATGTGTTGTAGAACAAGACACACAAATGTGATGTGAAATGGTTTTTCTCCCATGTTGCATTTAAGAGAAAACAGCAAATGCTCGATTTAGGCCAAAATGTATTGAAAGCAATGGAAACAACAAAAGTGCATACTTTGTGATATCTCCTCTTGTAGCAAACACAGACAGCTCAAAATTTCACCGAATGTGTTGAAGAACAAGACCCACAAATGTGATGTGAAATGGTTTTTCTCCCATGTTGTATTTAAGAGAAAACAGGAAATGGTCATTTTAGGCCAAAATGCATTGAAAGCAATGGAAACAACAAAAGCGCATACTTTGTGATATCTCCTCTTGTAGCAAACACAGACAGCTCAAAATTTCACCAAATGTGTTGAAGACCAAGACCCACAAATGTGATGTGAAATGGTTTTTCTCCCATGTTGCGTTTAAGAGAAAACAGCAAATGCTCATTTTAGGCCAAAATGCATTGAAAGCAATGGAAACAACAAAAGCGCATACTTTGTGATATCTCCTCTTGTAGCAATCACAGACAGTTCAAAATTTCACCGAATGTGTTGAAGAACAAGACCCACAAATGTGATGTGAAATGGTTTTTCTCCCATGTTGCATTTAAGAAAAAACAGCAAATGCTCGTTTTAGGCCAAAATGCATTGAAAGCAATGGAAACAACAAAAGCGCATACTTTGTGATATCTTATCTTGTAGCAAACACAGACACGTCAAAACTTCACCGAATGTGTTGAAGACCAAGACCCACAAATGTGATGTGAAATGGTTTTTCTCCCATGTTGTATTTAAGAGAAAACAGCAAATGCTCGTTTTAGGCAAAAATGCATTGAAAGCAATGGAAACAACAAAAGCGCATAGTTTGTGATATCTCCTCTTGTAGCAAACACAGACAGCTCAAAATTTCACCGAATGTGTTGAAGATCAAGACCCACAAATGTGATGTGAAATGGTTTTTCTCCCATGTTGCGTTTAAGAGAAAACAGCAAATGCTCGTTTTAGGCCAAAATGCATTGAAAGCAATGGAAACAACAAAAGCGCATACTTTGTGATATCTCCTCTTGTAGCAAACAGACAGCTCAAAATTTCACCGAATGTGCTGAAGAACAAGACCCACAAATGTGATGTGAA
Source organism: Taudactylus pleione (assembly GCA_031769625.1). Classification (NCBI taxonomy): domain Eukaryota; kingdom Metazoa; phylum Chordata; class Amphibia; order Anura; family Myobatrachidae; genus Taudactylus; species Taudactylus pleione. The sequence goes on along the minus strand of JAUIMM010000528.1, from coordinate 5,910,519 downwards.
ATGGTTTTTCTCCCATGTTGTATTTAAGAGAAAACAGCAAATGCTCGTTTTAGGCCAAAATGCTTTGAAAGCAATGGAAACAACAAAAGCGCATACTTTGTGATATCTCCTCTTGTAGCAAACACAGACAGCTCAAAATTTCACCGAATGTGTTGAAGAACAAGACCCACAAACGTGATGTGAAATGGTTTTCCTCCCATGTTGTATTTAAGAGAAAACAGCAAATGCTGGTTTTAGGCGAAAATGTATTGAAAGCAATGGAAACAACAAAAGCGCATATTTTGTGATATCTCCTCTTGTAGCAAACACAGATAGCTCAAAATTTCACCGAATGTGTTGAAGACCAAGACCCACAAATGTGATGTGAAATGGTTTTTCTCCCATGTTGCGTTTAAAAGAAAACAGCAAATGCTCGTTTTAGGCCAAAATGCATTGAAAGCAATGGAAACAACAAAAGCGCATACTTTGTGATATCTCCTCTTGTAGCAAACACAGACAGCTCAAAATTTCACCGAATGTGTTGAAGAACAAGACCAACAAATGTGATGTGAAATGGTTTTTCTCCCATGTTGCATTTAAGAGAAAACAGCAAATGGTCGTTTTAGGCCAAAATGCATTGAAAGCAATGGAAACAACAAAAGCACATACTTTGTGATATCTCCTCTTGTAGCAAACACAGACAGCTCAAAATTTCAACAAATGTGTTGAAGAACAAGACCCACAAATGTGATGTGAAATGGTTTTTCTCCCATGTTGCATTTAAGAAAAAACAGCAAATGCTAGTTTTAGGCCAAAATGCATTGAAAGCAATGGAAACAACAAAAGCGCTTACTTTGTGATATCTCCTCTTGTAGCAAACACAGACAGGTCAAAACTTCACTGAATGTGTTGAAGACCAAGACCCACAAATCTGATGTGAAATGGTTTTTCTCCCATTTCGCGTTTAAGAGAAAACAGCAAATGCTCGTTTTAGGCCATAATGCATTGAAAGCAATGGAAACAACAAAAGCGCATAGTTTGTGATATCTCCTCTTGTAGCAAACACAGACAGCTCAAAATTTCACTGAATGTGTTGAAGGACAAGACCCACAAATGTGATGTGAAATGGTCTTTCTCCCATGTTGCGTTTAAGAGAAAACAGCAAATGCTTGTTTTAGGCCAAAATGTATTGAAAGCAATGGAAACAACAAAAGCGCATTGTTTGTGATATCTCCTCTTGTAGCAAACACAGACAGCTCAAAATTTCACCGAATGTGTTGAAGAACAAGACCCACAAATGTGATGTGAAATGGTTTTTCACCCATGTTGCGTTTAAGAGAAAACAGCAAATGCTTGTTTTAGGTCAAAATGCATTGAAAGCAATGGAAACAACAAAAGCGAATGCTTTGTGATATCTCCTCTTGTAGCAAACACAGACAGCTCAAAATTTCACCGAATGTGTTGAAGAACAAGACCCACAAATGTGATGTGAAATGGTTTTTCTCCCATGTTGCGTTTAAGAGAAAACAGCAAATGCTCATTTTAGGCCAAAATGCATTGAAAGCAATGGAAACAACAAAAGCGCATACTTTGTGATATCTCCTCTTGTAGCAATCACAGACAGTTCAAAATTTCACCGAATGTGTTGAAGAACAAGACCCACAAATGTGATGTGAAATGGTTTTTCTCCCATGTTGCGTTTAAGAAAAAACAGCAAATGCTCATTTTAGGCCAAAATGCATTGAAAGCAATGGAAACAACAAAAGCGCATACTTTGTGATATCTTATCTTGTAGCAAACACAGACAGGTCAAAACTTCACCGAATGTGTTGAAGACCAAGACCCACAAATGTGATGTGAAATGGTTTTTCTCCCATGTTGTATTTAAGAGAAAACAGCAAATGCTCGTTTTAGGCAAAAATGCATTGAAAGCAATGGAAACAACAAAAGCGCATAGTTTGTGATATCTCCTCTTGTAGCAAACACAGACAGCTCAAAATTTCACCGAATGTGTTGAAGATCAAGACCCACAAATGTGATGTGAAATGGTTTTTCTCCCATGTTGCGTTTAAGAGAAAACAGCAAATGCTCGTTTTAGGCCAAAATGCATTGAAAGCAATGGAAACAACAAAAGCGCATACTTTGTGATATCTCCTCTTGTAGCAAACAGACAGCTCAAAATTTCACCGAATGTGCTGAAGAACAAGACCCACAAATGTGATGTGAAATGGTTTTTCTCCCATGTTGTATTTAAGAGAAAACAGCAAATGCTCGTTTTTGGCCAAAATGCATTGAAAGCAATGCAAACAACAAAAGCGCATACTTTGTGATATCTTATCTTGTAGCAAACACAGACACGTCAAAACTTCACCGAATGTGTTGAAGACCAAGACCCACAAATGTGATGTGAAATGGTTTTTCTCCCATGTTGTATTTAAGAGAAAACAGCAAATGCTCGTTTTTGGCAAAAATGCATTGAAAGCAATGGAAACAACAAAAGCGCATAGTTTGTGATATCTCCTCTTGTAGCAAACACAGACAGCTCAAAATTTCACCGAATGTGTTGAAGATCAAGACCCACAAATGTGATGTGAAATGGTTTTTCTCCCATGTTGCGTTTAAGAGAAAACAGCAAATGCTCGTTTTAGGCCAAAATGCATTGAAAGCAATGGAAACAACAAAAGCGCATACTTTGTGATATCTCCTCTTGTAGCAAACAGACAGCTCAAAATTTCACCGAATGTGCTGAAGAACAAGACCCACAAATGTGATGTGAAATGGTTTTTCTCCCATGTTGTATTTAAGAGAAAACAGCAAATGCTCGTTTTAGGCCAAAATGCTTTGAAAGCAATGGAAACAACAAAAGCGCATACTTTGTGATATCTCCTCTTGTAGCAAACACAGACAGCTCAAAATTTCACCGAATGTGTTGAAGAACAAGACCCACAAACGTGATGTGAAATGGTTTTCCTCCCATGTTGTATTTAAGAGAAAACAGCAAATGCTGGTTTTAGGCGAAAATGTATTGAAAGCAATGGAAACAACAAAAGCGCATATTTTGTGATATCTCCTCTTGTAGCAAACACAGATAGCTCAAAATTTCACCGAATGTGTTGAAGACCAAGACCCACAAATGTGATGTGAAATGGTTTTTCTCCCATGTTGCGTTTAAAAGAAAACAGCAAATGCTCGTTTTAGGCCAAAATGCATTGAAAGCAATGGAAACAACAAAAGCGCATACTTTGTGATATCTCCTCTTGTAGCAAACACAGACAGCTCAAAATTTCACCGAATGTGTTGAAGAACAAGACCAACAAATGTGATGTGAAATGGTTTTTCTCCCATGTTGCATTTAAGAGAAAACAGCAAATGGTCGTTTTAGGCCAAAATGCATTGAAAGCAATGGAAACAACAAAAGCACATACTTTGTGATATCTCCTCTTGTAGCAAACACAGACAGCTCAAAATTTCAACAAATGTGTTGAAGAACAAGACCCACAAATGTGATGTGAAATGGTTTTTCTCCCATGTTGCATTTAAGAAAAAACAGCAAATGCTAGTTTTAGGCCAAAATGCATTGAAAGCAATGGAAACAACAAAAGCGCTTACTTTGTGATATCTCCTCTTGTAGCAAACACAGACAGGTCAAAACTTCACTGAATGTGTTGAAGACCAAGACCCACAAATCTGATGTGAAATGGTTTTTCTCCCATTTCGCGTTTAAGAGAAAACAGCAAATGCTCGTTTTAGGCCATAATGCATTGAAAGCAATGGAAACAACAAAAGCGCATAGTTTGTGATATCTCCTCTTGTAGCAAACACAGACAGCTCAAAATTTCACTGAATGTGTTGAAGGACAAGACCCACAAATGTGATGTGAAATGGTCTTTCTCCCATGTTGCGTTTAAGAGAAAACAGCAAATGCTTGTTTTAGGCCAAAATGTATTGAAAGCAATGGAAACAACAAAAGCGCATTGTTTGTGATATCTCCTCTTGTAGCAAACACAGACAGCTCAAAATTTCACCGAATGTGTTGAAGAACAAGACCCACAAATGTGATGTGAAATGGTTTTTCACCCATGTTGCGTTTAAGAGAAAACAGCAAATGCTTGTTTTAGGTCAAAATGCATTGAAAGCAATGGAAACAACAAAAGCGAATGCTTTGTGATATCTCCTCTTGTAGCAAACACAGACAGCTCAAAATTTCACCGAATGTGTTGAAGAACAAGACCCACAAATGTGATGTGAAATGGTTTTTCTCCCATGTTGCGTTTAAGAGAAAACAGCAAATGCTCATTTTAGGCCAAAATGCATTGAAAGCAATGGAAACAACAAAAGCGCATACTTTGTGATATCTCCTCTTGTAGCAATCACAGACAGTTCAAAATTTCACCGAATGTGTTGAAGAACAAGACCCACAAATGTGATGTGAAATGGTTTTTCTCCCATGTTGCGTTTAAGAAAAAACAGCAAATGCTCATTTTAGGCCAAAATGCATTGAAAGCAATGGAAACAACAAAAGCGCATACTTTGTGATATCTTATCTTGTAGCAAACACAGACAGGTCAAAACTTCACCGAATGTGTTGAAGACCAAGACCCACAAATGTGATGTGAAATGGTTTTTCTCCCATGTTGTATTTAAGAGAAAACAGCAAATGCTCGTTTTAGGCAAAAATGCATTGAAAGCAATGGAAACAACAAAAGCGCATAGTTTGTGATATCTCCTCTTGTAGCAAACACAGACAGCTCAAAATTTCACCGAATGTGTTGAAGATCAAGACCCACAAATGTGATGTGAAATGGTTTTTCTCCCATGTTGCGTTTAAGAGAAAACAGCAAATGCTCGTTTTAGGCCAAAATGCATTGAAAGCAATGGAAACAACAAAAGCGCATACTTTGTGATATCTCCTCTTGTAGCAAACAGACAGCTCAAAATTTCACCGAATGTGCTGAAGAACAAGACCCACAAATGTGATGTGAAATGGTTTTTCTCCCATGTTGTATTTAAGAGAAAACAGCAAATGCTCGTTTTTGGCCAAAATGCATTGAAAGCAATGCAAACAACAAAAGCGCATACTTTGTGATAACTCCTCTTGTAGCAAACACAGACAGCTCAAAATTTCACCAAATGTGTTGAAGACCAAGACCCACAAATGTGATGTGAATTGGTTTTTCTACCATGTTGCATTTAAGAAAAAACAGCAAATGCTCGTTTTAGGTCAAAATGTATTGAAAGCAATGGAAACAACAAAAGCACATACTTTTTGATATCTCCTCTTGTAGCAAACACAGACAACTCAAAATTTCACCGAATGTGTTGTAGAACAAGACACACAAATTTGATGTGAAATGGTTTTTCTCCCATGTTGCATTTAAGAGAAAACAGCAAATGCTCGATTTAGGCCAAAATGTATTGAAAGCAATGGAAACAACAAAAGTGCATACTTTGTGATATCTCCTCTTGTAGCAAACACAGACAGCTCAAAATTTCACCGAATGTGTTGTAGAACAAGACACACAAATGTGATGTGAAATGGTTTTTCTCCCATGTTGCATTTAAGAGAAAACAGCAAATGCTCGATTTAGGCCAAAATGTATTGAAAGCAATGGAAACAACAAAAGTGCATACTTTGTGATATCTCCTCTTGTAGCAAACACAGACAGCTCAAAATTTCACCGAATGTGTTGAAGAACAAGACCCACAAATGTGATGTGAAATGGTTTTTCTCCCATGTTGTATTTAAGAGAAAACAGGAAATGGTCATTTTAGGCCAAAATGCATTGAAAGCAATGGAAACAACAAAAGCGCATACTTTGTGATATCTCCTCTTGTAGCAAACACAGACAGCTCAAAATTTCACCAAATGTGTTGAAGACCAAGACCCACAAATGTGATGTGAAATGGTTTTTCTCCCATGTTGCATTTAAGAGAAAACAGCAAATGCTCATTTTAGGCCAAAATGCATTGAAAGCAATGGAAACAACAAAAGCGCATACTTTGTGATATCTCCTCTTGTAGCAATCACAGACAGTTCAAAATTTCACCGAATGTGTTGAAGAACAAGACCCACAAATGTGATGTGAAATGGTTTTTCTCCCATGTTGCATTTAAGAAAAAACAGCAAATGCTCGTTTTAGGCCAAAATGCATTGAAAGCAATGGAAACAACAAAAGCGCATAGTTTGTGATATCTCCTCTTGTAGCAAACACAGACAGCTCAAAATTTCACCGAATGTGTTGAAGATCAAGACCCACAAATGTGATGTGAAATGGTTTTTCTCCCATGTTGCGTTTAAGAGAAAACAGCAAATGCTCGTTTTAGGCCAAAATGCATTGAAAGCAATGGAAACAACAAAAGCGCATACTTTGTGATATCTCCTCTTGTAGCAAACAGACAGCTCAAAATTTCACCGAATGTGCTGAAGAACAAGACCCACAAATGTGATGTGAAATGGTTTTTCTCCCATGTTGTATTTAAGAGAAAACAGCAAATGCTCGTTTTAGGCCAAAATGCTTTGAAAGCAATGGAAACAACAAAAGCGCATACTTTGTGATATCTCCTCTTGTAGCAAACACAGACAGCTCAAAATTTCACCGAATGTGTTGAAGAACAAGACCCACAAACGTGATGTGAAATGGTTTTCCTCCCATGTTGTATTTAAGAGAAAACAGCAAATGCTCGTTTTAGGCGAAAATGTATTGAAAGCAATGGAAACAACAAAAGCGCATATTTTGTGATATCTCCTCTTGTAGCAAACACAGATAGCTCAAAATTTCACCGAATGTGTTGAAGACCAAGACCCACAAATGTGATGTGAAATGGTTTTTCTCCCATGTTGCGTTTAAAAGAAAACAGCAAATGCTCGTTTTAGGCCAAAATGCATTGAAAGCAATGGAAACAACAAAAGCGCATACTTTGTGATATCTCCTCTTGTAGCAAACACAGACAGCTCAAAATTTCACCGAATGTGTTGAAGAACAAGACCAACAAATGTGATGTGAAATGGTTTTTCTCCCATGTTGCATTTAAGAGAAAACAGCAAATGGTCGTTTTAGGCCAAAATGCATTGAAAGCAATGGAAACAACAAAAGCACATACTTTGTGATATCTCCTCTTGTAGCAAACACAGACAGCTCAAAATTTCAACAAATGTGTTGAAGAACAAGACCCACAAATGTGATGTGAAATGGTTTTTCTCCCATGTTGCATTTAAGAAAAAACAGCAAATGCTAGTTTTAGGCCAAATGCATTGAAAGCAATGGAAACAACAAAAGCGCTTACTTTGTGATATCTCCTCTTGTAGCAAACACAGACAGGTCAAAACTTCACTGAATGTGTTGAAGACCAAGACCCACAAATCTGATGTGAAATGGTTTTTCTCCCATTTCGCGTTTAAGAGAAAACAGCAAATGCTCGTTTTAGGCCATAATGCATTGAAAGCAATGGAAACAACAAAAGCGCATAGTTTGTGATATCTCCTCTTGTAGCAAACACAGACAGCTCAAAATTTCACTGAATGTGTTGAAGGACAAGACCCACAAATGTGATGTGAAATGGTCTTTCTCCCATGTTGCGTTTAAGAGAAAACAGCAAATGCTTGTTTTAGGCCAAAATGTATTGAAAGCAATGGAAACAACAAAAGCGCATTGTTTGTGATATCTCCTCTTGTAGCAAACACAGACAGCTCAAAATTTCACCGAATGTGTTGAAGAACAAGACCCACAAATGTGATGTGAAATGGTTTTTCACCCATGTTGCGTTTAAGAGAAAACAGCAAATGCTCGTTTTAGGTCAAAATGCATTGAAAGCAATGGAAACAACAAAAGCGAATGCTTTGTAATATCTCCTCTTGTAGCAAACACAGACAGCTCAAAATTTCACCAAATGTGTTGAAGAACAAGACCCACAAATGTGATGTGAAATGGTTTTTCACCCATGTTGCGTTTAAGAGAAAACAGCAAATGCTCGTTTTAGGTCAAAATGCATTGAAAGCAATGGAAACAACAAAAGCGAATGCTTTGTGATATCTCCTCTTGTAGCAAACACAGACAGCTCAAAATTTCACCAAATGTGTTGTAGAACAAAACCCACAAATGTGATGTGAAATGGTTTTTCTCCCATGTTGTATTTAAGAGAAAACAGCAAATGCTCGTTTTAGGCCAAAATTTATTGAAAGCAATGGAAACAACTGCATACTTTATGATATCTCCTCTTGTAGCAAATACAGACAGCTCAAAATTTCACCAAATGTGTTGAAGAACAAGACCCAAAAATGTGATGTGAAATGGTTTTTCTCCCATGTTGCGTTTAAGAGATAACAGCAAATGGTCGTTTTAGGCCAAAATGCATTGAAAGCAATGGAAACAACAAAAGCGCATACTTTGTGATATCTCCTCTTGTAGCAAACACAGACAGCTCAAAATTTCACCAAATGTGTTGAAGACCAAGACCCACAAATGTGATGTGAAATGGGTTTTCTCCCATGTTGCATTTAAGAGAAAACAGCAAATGCTTGTTTTAGGCCAAAATACATTGAAAGCAATGGAAACAACAAAAGTGCATAGTTTGTGATATCTCCTCTTGTAGCAATCACAGACAGCTCAAAATTTCACCAAATGTGTTGAAGAACAAGACCCACAAATGTGATGTGAAATGGTTTTTCTCTCATGTTGTATTTAAGAGAAAACAGCAAATGCTCGTTTTAGGCCAAAATGCATTGAAAGCAATGGAAACAACAAAAGCGCATACTTTGTGATATCTCCTCTTGTAGCAATCACAGACAGCTCAAAATTTCACCGAATGTGTTGAAGAACAAGACCCACAAATGTGATGTGAAATGGTTTTTCTCCCATGTTGCGTTTAAGAAAAAACAGCAAATGCTCATTTTAGGCCAAAATGCATTGAAAGCAATGGAAACAACAAAAGCGCATACTTTGTGATATCTCCTCTTGTAGCAAACACAGACAGGTCAAAACTTCACCGAATGTGTTGAAGACCAAGACCCACAAATCTGATGTGAAATGGTTTTTCTCCCATGTCGCGTTTAAGAGAAAACAGCAAATGCTCGATTTAGGCCAAAATGCATTGAAAGCAATGGAAACAACAAAAGCGCATATTTTGTGATATCTCCTCTTGTAGCAAACACAGACAGCTCAAAATTTCAGCGAATGTGTTGAAGAACAAGACCCACAAATGTGATGTGAAATGGTTTTTCTCCCATGTTGCGTTTAAGAGAAAACAGCAAATGCTCGATTTAGGCCAAAATACATTGAAAGCAATGGAAACAACAAAAGTGCATACTTTGTGATATCTCCTCTTGTAGCAAACACAGACAGCTCAAAATTTTACCGAATGTGTTGAAGAACAAGACCCACAAATGTGATGTGAAATGGTTTTTCTCCCATGTTGTATTTATGAAAAAACAGCAAATGCTCCTTTTAGGCGAAAATGTATTGAAAGCAATGGAAACAACAAAAGCACATATTTTGTGATATCTCCTCTTGTAGCAAACACAGACAGCTCAAAATTTCACCAAATGTGTTGAAGACCAAGACCCACAAATGTGATGTGAAATGGTTTTTCTCCCATGTTGCATTTAAGAGAAAACAGCAAATGCTCGTTTTAGGCCAAAATGCATTGAAAGCAATGGAAACAACAAAAGCGCATACTTTGTGATATCTCCTCTTGTAGCAAACACAGACAGCTCAAAATTTCACCGAATGTGTTGAAGAACAAGACCCACAAATGTGATTTGGAATGGTTTTTCTCCCATGTTGTATTTAAGAGAAAACAGCAAATGGTCATTTTAGGCCAAAATGCATTGAAAGCAATGGAAACAACAAAAGCGCATACTTTGTGATATCTTCTCTTGTAGCAAACACAGACAGCTCAAAATTTCACCAAATGTGTTGAAGACCAAGACCCACAAATGTGATGTGAAATGGTTTTTTCTCCCATGTTGCGTTTAAGAGAAAACAGCAAATGCTCGTTTTAGGCCAAAATGCATTGAAAGCAATGGAAACAACAAAAGCGCATACTTTGTGATATCTCCTCTTGTAGCAAACACAGACAGCTCAAAATTTCACCAAATGTGTTGAAGACCAAGACCCACAAATGTGATGTGAAATGGTTTTTCTCCCATGTTGCATTTAAGAGAAAACAGAAAATGCTCGATTTAGGCCAAAATGTATTGAAAGCAATGGAAACAACAAAAGCGCATACTTTGTGATATCTCCTCTTGTAGCAAACACAGACAGCTCAAAATTTCACCGAATGTGTTGAAGAACAAGACCCACAAATGTGATGTGAAATGGTTTTTCTCCCATGTCGCGTTTAAGAGAAAACAGCAAATGCTCGTTTTAGGCCAAAATGCAGTGAAAGCAATGGAAACAACAAAAGTGCATATTTTGTGATATCTCCTCTTGTAGCAAACACAGACAGCTCAAAATTTCACCGAATGTGTTGAAGACCAAGACCCACAAATGTGATGTGAAATGGTTTTTCTCCCATGTTGTGTTTAAGAGAAAACAGCAAATGCTTGTTTTAGGCCAAAATGCATTGAAAGCAATGGAAACAACAAAAGCGCATACTTTGTGATATCTCCTCTTGTAGCAAACACAGACAGGTCAAAACTTCACCGAATGTGTTGAAGACCAGCACCCACAAATCTGATGTGAAATGGTTTTTCTCCCATGTCGCGTTTAAGAGAAAACAGCAAATGCTCGTTTTAGGCCAAAATGCATTGAAAGCAATGGAAACAACAAAAGCGCATATTTTGTGATATCTCCTCTTGTAGCAAACACAGACAGTTCAAAATTTCACCGAATGTGTTGAAGAACAAGACCCACAAATGTGATGTGAAATGGTTTTTCTCCCATGTTGCGTTTAAGAAAAAACAGCAAATGCTCATTTTAGGCCAAAATGCATTGAAAGCAATGGAAACAACAAAAGCGCATACTTTGTGATATCTCCTCTTGTAGCAAACACAGACAGGTCAAAACTTCACCGAATGTGTTGAAGACCAAGACCCACAAATGTGATGTGAAATGGTTTTTCTCCCATGTTGTATTTAAGAGTAAACAGCAAATGGTCGTTTTAGGCCAAAATGCATTGAAAGCAATGGAAACAACAAAAGCACATACTTTGTGATATCTCCTCTTGTAGCAAACACAGACAGCTCAAAATTTCAACAAATGTGTTGAAGAACAAGACCCACAAATGTGATGTGAAATGGTTTTTCTCCCATTTCGCGTTTAAGAGAAAACAGCAAATGCTCGTTTTAGGCCATAATGCATTGAAAGCAATGGAAACAACAAAAGCGCATAGTTTGTGATATCTCCTCTTGTAGCAAACACAGACAGCTCAAAATTTCACTGAATGTGTTGAAGAACAAGACCCACAAATGTGATGTGAAATGGTCTTTCTCCCATGTTGCGTTTAAGAGAAAACAGCAAATGCTCGTTTTAGGCCAAAATGTATTGAAAGCAATGGAAACAACAAAAGCGCATTGTTTGTGATATCTCCTCTTGTAGCAAACACAGACAGCTCAAAATTTCACCGAATGTGTTGAAGAACAAGACCCACAAATGTGATGTGAAATGGTTTTTCACCCATGTTGCGTTTAAGAGAAAACAGCAAATGCTCGTTTTAGGTCAAAATGCATTGAAAGCAATGGAAACAACAAAAGCGAATGCTTTGTGATATCTCCTCTTGTAGCAAACACAGACAGCTCAAAATTTCACCAAATGTGTTGAAGAACAAGACCCAAAAATGTGATGTGAAATGGTTTTTCTCCCATGTTGCGTTTAAGAGATAACAGCAAATGGTCGTTTTAGGCCAAAATGCATTGAAAGCAATGGAAACAACAAAAGCGCATAGTTTGTGATATCTCCTCTTGTAGCAATCACAGACAGCTCAAAATTTCACCAAATGTGTTGAAGAACAAGACCCACAAATGTGATGTGAAATGGTTTTTCTCTCATGTTGTATTTAAGAGAAAACAGCAAATGCTCGTTTTAGGCCAAAATGCATTGAAAGCAATGGAAACAACAAAAGCGCATACTTTGTGATATCTCCTCTTGTAGCAAACAGACAGCTCAAAATTTCACCGAATGTGCTGAAGAACAAGACCCACAAATGTGATGTGAAATGGTTTTTCTCCCATGTTGTATTTAAGAGAAAACAGCAAATGCTCGTTTTAGGCCAAAATGCTTTGAAAGCAATGGAAACAACAAAAGCGCATACTTTGTGATATCTCCTCTTGTAGCAAACACAGACAGCTCAAAATTTCACCGAATGTGTTGAAGAACAAGACCCACAAACGTGATGTGAAATGGTTTTCCTCCCATGTTGTATTTAAGAGAAAACAGCAAATGCTCGTTTTAGGCGAAAATGTATTGAAAGCAATGGAAACAACAAAAGCGCATATTTTGTGATATCTCCTCTTGTAGCAAACACAGATAGCTCAAAATTTCACCGAATGTGTTGAAGACCAAGACCCACAAATGTGATGTGAAATGGTTTTTCTCCCATGTTGCGTTTAAAAGAAAACAGCAAATGCTCGTTTTAGGCCAAAATGCATTGAAAGCAATGGAAACAACAAAAGCGCATACTTTGTGATATCTCCTCTTGTAGCAAACACAGACAGCTCAAAATTTCACCGAATGTGTTGAAGAACAAGACCAACAAATGTGATGTGAAATGGTTTTTCTCCCATGTTGCATTTAAGAGAAAACAGCAAATGGTCGTTTTAGGCCAAAATGCATTGAAAGCAATGGAAACAACAAAAGCACATACTTTGTGATATCTCCTCTTGTAGCAAACACAGACAGCTCAAAATTTCAACAAATGTGTTGAAGAACAAGACCCACAAATGTGATGTGAAATGGTTTTTCTCCCATGTTGCATTTAAGAAAAAACAGCAAATGCTAGTTTTAGGCCAAATGCATTGAAAGCAATGGAAACAACAAAAGCGCTTACTTTGTGATATCTCCTCTTGTAGCAAACACAGACAGGTCAAAACTTCACTGAATGTGTTGAAGACCAAGACCCACAAATCTGATGTGAAATGGTTTTTCTCCCATTTCGCGTTTAAGAGAAAACAGCAAATGCTCGTTTTAGGCCATAATGCATTGAAAGCAATGGAAACAACAAAAGCGCATAGTTTGTGATATCTCCTCTTGTAGCAAACACAGACAGCTCAAAATTTCACTGAATGTGTTGAAGGACAAGACCCACAAATGTGATGTGAAATGGTCTTTCTCCCATGTTGCGTTTAAGAGAAAACAGCAAATGCTTGTTTTAGGCCAAAATGTATTGAAAGCAATGGAAACAACAAAAGCGCATTGTTTGTGATATCTCCTCTTGTAGCAAACACAGACAGCTCAAAATTTCACCGAATGTGTTGAAGAACAAGACCCACAAATGTGATGTGAAATGGTTTTTCACCCATGTTGCGTTTAAGAGAAAACAGCAAATGCTCGTTTTAGGTCAAAATGCATTGAAAGCAATGGAAACAACAAAAGCGAATGCTTTGTGATATCTCCTCTTGTAGCAAACACAGACAGCTCAAAATTTCACCAAATGTGTTGAAGAACAAGACCCACAAATGTGATGTGAAATGGTTTTTCACCCATGTTGCGTTTAAGAGAAAACAGCAAATGCTCGTTTTAGGTCAAAATGCATTGAAAGCAATGGAAACAACAAAAGCGAATGCTTTGTGATATCTCCTCTTGTAGCAAACACAGACAGCTCAAAATTTCACCAAATGTGTTGTAGAACAAAACCCACAAATGTGATGTGAAATGGTTTTTCTCCCATGTTGTATTTAAGAGAAAACAGCAAATGCTCGTTTTAGGCCAAAATTTATTGAAAGCAATGGAAACAACTGCATACTTTATGATATCTCCTCTTGTAGCAAATACAGACAGCTCAAATTTTCACCAAATGTGTTGAAGAACAAGACCCAAAAATGTGATGTGAAATGGTTTTTCTCCCATGTTGCGTTTAAGAGATAACAGCAAATGGTCGTTTTAGGCCAAAATGCATTGAAAGCAATGGAAACAACAAAAGCGCATACTTTGTGATATCTCCTCTTGTAGCAAACACAGACAGCTCAAAATTTCACCAAATGTGTTGAAGACCAAGACCCACAAATGTGATGTGAAATGGGTTTTCTCCCATGTTGCATTTAAGAGAAAACAGCAAATGCTCGTTTTAGGCCAAAATACATTGAAAGCAATGGAAACAACAAAAGTGCATAGTTTGTGATATCTCCTCTTGTAGCAATCACAGACAGCTCAAAATTTCACCAAATGTGTTGAAGAACAAGACCCACAAATGTGATGTGAAATGATTTTTCTCTCATGTTGTATTTAAGAGAAAACAGCAAATGCTCGTTTTAGGCCAAAATGCATTGAAAGCAATGGAAACAACAAAAGCGCATACTTTGTGATATCTCCTCTTGTAGCAATCACAGACAGCTCAAAATTTCACCGAATGTGTTGAAGAACAAGACCCACAAATGTGATGTGAAATGGTTTTTCTCCCATGTTGCGTTTAAGAAAAAACAGCAAATGCTCATTTTAGGCCAAAATGCATTGAAAGCAATGGAAACAACAAAAGCGCATACTTTGTGATATCTCCTCTTGTAGCAAACACAGACAGGTCAAAACTTCACCGAATGTGTTGAAGACCAAGACCCACAAATCTGATGTGAAATGGTTTTTCTCCCATGTCGCGTTTAAGAGAAAACAGCAAATGCTCGATTTAGGCCAAAATGCATTGAAAGCAATGGAAACAACAAAAGCGCATATTTTGTGATATCTCCTCTTGTAGCAAACACAGACAGCTCAAAATTTCAGCGAATGTGTTGAAGAACAAGACCCACAAATGTGATGTGAAATGGTTTTTCTCCCATGTTGCGTTTAAGAGAAAACAGCAAATGCTCGATTTAGGCCAAAATACATTGAAAGCAATGGAAACAACAAAAGTGCATACTTTGTGATATCTCCTCTTGTAGCAAACACAGACAGCTCAAAATTTTACCGAATGTGTTGAAGAACAAGACCCACAAATGTGATGTGAAATGGTTTTTCTCCCATGTTGTATTTATGAAAAAACAGCAAATGCTCCTTTTAGGCGAAAATGTATTGAAAGCAATGGAAACAACAAAAGCACATATTTTGTGATATCTCCTCTTGTAGCAAACACAGACAGCTCAAAATTTCACCAAATGTGTTGAAGACCAAGACCCACAAATGTGATGTGAAATGGTTTTTCTCCCATGTTGCATTTAAGAGAAAACAGCAAATGCTCGTTTTAGGCCAAAATGCATTGAAAGCAATGGAAACAACAAAAGCGCATACTTTGTGATATCTCCTCTTGTAGCAAACACAGACAGCTCAAAATTTCACCGAATGTGTTGAAGAACAAGACCCACAAATGTGATTTGGAATGGTTTTTCTCCCATGTTGTATTTAAGAGAAAACAGCAAATGGTCATTTTAGGCCAAAATGCATTGAAAGCAATGGAAACAACAAAAGCGCATACTTTGTGATATCTTCTCTTGTAGCAAACACAGACAGCTCAAAATTTCACCAAATGTGTTGAAGACCAAGACCCACAAATGTGATGTGAAATGGTTTTTTCTCCCATGTTGCGTTTAAGAGAAAACAGCAAATGCTCGTTTTAGGCCAAAATGCATTGAAAGCAATGGAAACAACAAAAGCGCATACTTTGTGATATCTCCTCTTGTAGCAAACACAGACAGCTCAAAATTTCACCAAATGTGTTGAAGACCAAGACCCACAAATGTGATGTGAAATGGTTTTTCTCCCATGTTGCATTTAAGAGAAAACAGAAAATGCTCGATTTAGGCCAAAATGTATTGAAAGCAATGGAAACAACAAAAGCGCATACTTTGTGATATCTCCTCTTGTAGCAAACACAGACAGCTCAAAATTTCACCGAATGTGTTGAAGAACAAGACCCACAAATGTGATGTGAAATGGTTTTTCTCCCATGTCGCGTTTAAGAGAAAACAGCAAATGCTCGTTTTAGGCCAAAATGCAGTGAAAGCAATGGAAACAACAAAAGTGCATATTTTGTGATATCTCCTCTTGTAGCAAACACAGACAGCTCAAAATTTCACCGAATGTGTTGAAGACCAAGACCCACAAATGTGATGTGAAATGGTTTTTCTCCCATGTTGTGTTTAAGAGAAAACAGCAAATGCTTGTTTTAGGCCAAAATGCATTGAAAGCAATGGAAACAACAAAAGCGCATACTTTGTGATATCTCCTCTTGTAGCAAACACAGACAGGTCAAAACTTCACCGAATGTGTTGAAGACCAGCACCCACAAATCTGATGTGAAATGGTTTTTCTCCCATGTCGCGTTTAAGAGAAAACAGCAAATGCTCGTTTTAGGCCAAAATGCATTGAAAGCAATGGAAACAACAAAAGCGCATATTTTGTGATATCTCCTCTTGTAGCAAACACAGACAGTTCAAAATTTCACCGAATGTGTTGAAGAACAAGACCCACAAATGTGATGTGAAATGGTTTTTCTCCCATGTTGCGTTTAAGAAAAAACAGCAAATGCTCGTTTTAGGCCAAAATGCATTGAAAGCAATGGAAACAACAAAAGCGCATACTTTGTGATATCTCCTCTTGTAGCAAACACAGACAGGTCAAAACTTCACCGAATGTGTTGAAGACCAAGACCCACAAATGTGATGTGAAATGGTTTTTCTCCCATGTTGTATTTAAGAGTAAACAGCAAATGGTCGTTTTAGGCCAAAATGCATTGAAAGCAATGGAAACAACAAAAGCACATACTTTGTGATATCTCCTCTTGTAGCAAACACAGACAGCTCAAAATTTCAACAAATGTGTTGAAGAACAAGACCCACAAATGTGATGTGAAATGGTTTTTCTCCCATTTCGCGTTTAAGAGAAAACAGCAAATGCTCGTTTTAGGCCATAATGCATTGAAAGCAATGGAAACAACAAAAGCGCATAGTTTGTGATATCTCCTCTTGTAGCAAACACAGACAGCTCAAAATTTCACTGAATGTGTTGAAGAACAAGACCCACAAATGTGATGTGAAATGGTCTTTCTCCCATGTTGCGTTTAAGAGAAAACAGCAAATGCTCGTTTTAGGCCAAAATGTATTGAAAGCAATGGAAACAACAAAAGCGCATTGTTTGTGATATCTCCTCTTGTAGCAAACACAGACAGCTCAAAATTTCACCGAATGTGTTGAAGAACAAGACCCACAAATGTGATGTGAAATGGTTTTTCACCCATGTTGCGTTTAAGAGAAAACAGCAAATGCTCGTTTTAGGTCAAAATGCATTGAAAGCAATGGAAACAACAAAAGCGAATGCTTTGTGATATCTCCTCTTGTAGCAAACACAGACAGCTCAAAATTTCACCAAATGTGTTGAAGAACAAGTCCCAAAAATGTGATGTGAAATGGTTTTTCTCCCATGTTGCGTTTAAGAGATAACAGCAAATGGTCGTTTTAGGCCAAAATGCATTGAAAGCAATGGAAACAACAAAAGCGCATAGTTTGTGATATCTCCTCTTGTAGCAATCACAGACAGCTCAAAATTTCACCAAATGTGTTGAAGAACAAGACCCACAAATGTGATGTGAAATGGTTTTTCTCTCATGTTGTATTTAAGAGAAAACAGCAAATGCTCGTTTTAGGCCAAAATGCATTGAAAGCAATGGAAACAACAAAAGCGCATACTTTGTGATATCTCCTCTTGTAGCAATCACAGACAGCTCAAAATTTCACCGAATGTCTTGAAGTACAAGACCCACAAATGTGATGTGAAATGGTTTTTCTCCCATGTTGCGTTTAAGAAAAAACAGCAAATGCTCATTTTAGGCCAAAATGCATTGAAAGCAATGGAAACAACAAAAGCGCATACTTTGTGATATCTCCTCTTGTAGCAAACACAGACAGGTCAAAACTTCACCGAATGTGTTGAAAACCAAGACCCACAAATCTGATGTGAAATGGTTTTTCTTGCATGTCGCGTTTAAGAGAAAACAGCAAATGCTCGATTTAGGCCAAAATGCATTGAAAGCAATGGAAACAACAAAAGCGCATATTTTGTGATATCTCCTCTTGTAGCAAACACAGACAGCTCAAAATTTCAGCGAATGTGTTGAAGACCAAGACCCACAAATGTGATGTGAAATGGTTTTTCTCCCATGTTGCGTTTAAGAGAAAACAGCAAATGCTCGATTTAGGCCAAAATACATTGAAAGCAATGGAAACAACAAAAGCGCATACTTTGTGATATCTCCTCTTGTAGCAAACACAGACAGCTCAAAATTTTACCGAATGTGTTGAAGAACAAGACCCACAAATGTGATGTGAAATGGTTTTTCTCCCATGTTGTATTTAAGAGAAAACAGCAAATGCTCCTTTTAGGCGAAAATGTATTGAAAGCAATGGAAACAACAAAAGCACATATTTTGTGATATCTCCTCTTGTAGCAAACACAGACAGCTCAAAATTTCACCAAATGTGTTGAAGACCAAGACCCACAAATGTGATGTGAAATGGTTTTTCTCCCATGTTGCATTTAAGAGAAAACAGCAAATGCTCGTTTTAGGCCAAAATGCATTGAAAGCAATGGAAACAACAAAAGCGCATACTTTGTGATATCTCCTCTTGTAGCAAACACAGACAGCTCAAAATTTCACCGAATGTGTTGAAGAACAAGACCCACAAATGTGATTTGGAATGGTTTTTCTCCCATGTTGTATTTAAGAGAAAACAGCAAATGGTCATTTTAGGCCAAAATGCATTGAAAGCAATGGAAACAACAAAAGCGCATACTTTGTGATATCTTCTCTTGTAGCAAACACAGACAGCTCAAAATTTCACCAAATGTGTTGAAGACCAAGACCCACAAGTGTGATGTGAAATGGTTTTTCTCCCATGTTGCGTTTAAGAGAAAACAGCAAATGCTCGTTTTAGGCCAAAATGCATTGAAAGCAATGGAAACAACAAAAGCACATACTTTGTGATATCTCCTCTTGTAGCAAACACAGACAGCTCAAAATTTCACCAAATGTGTTGAAGACCAAGACCCACAAATGTGATGTGAAATGGTTTTTCTCCCATGTTGCATTTAAGAGAAAACAGAAAATGCTCGATTTAGGCCAAAATGTATTGAAAGCAATGGAAACAACAAAAGCGCATACTTTGTGATATCTCCTCTTGTAGCAAACACAGACAGCTCAAAATTTCACCGAATGTGTTGAAGACCAAGACCCACAAATGTGATGTGAAATGGTTTTTCTCCCATGTTGTGTTTAAGAGAAAACAGCAAATGCTTGTTTTAGGCCAAAATGCATTGAAAGCAATGGAAACAACAAAAGCGCATACTTTGTGATATCTCCTCTTGTAGCAAACACAGACAGGTCAAAACTTCACCGAATGTGTTGAAGACCAGCACCCACAAATCTGATGTGAAATGGTTTTTCTCCCATGTCGCGTTTAAGAGAAAACAGCAAATGCTCGTTTTAGGCCAAAATGCA
This sequence comes from Taudactylus pleione, assembly GCA_031769625.1. Lineage (NCBI taxonomy): Eukaryota > Metazoa > Chordata > Amphibia > Anura > Myobatrachidae > Taudactylus > Taudactylus pleione. The sequence goes on along the minus strand of JAUIMM010000528.1, from coordinate 5,890,971 downwards.
TTGAAAGCAATGGAAACAACAAAAGCGCATATTTTGTGATATCTCCTCTTGTAGCAATCACAGACAGTTCAAAATTTCACAGAATGTGTTGAAGAACAAGACCCACAAATGTGATGTGAAATGGTTTTTCTCCCATGTTGCGTTTAAGAAAAAACAGCAAATGCTCGTTTTAGGCCAAAATGCATTGAAAGCAATGGAAACAACAAAAGCGCATACTTTGTGATATCTCCTCTTGTAGCAAACACAGACAGGTCAAAACTTCACCGAATGTGTTGAAGACCAAGACCCACAAATGTGATGTGAAATGGTTTTTCTCCCATGTTGTATTTAAGAGAAAACAGCAAATGCTCGTTTTAGGCAAAAATGCATTGAAAGCAATGGAAACAACAAAAGCGCATAGTTTGTGATATCTCCTCTTGTAGCAAACACAGACAGCTCAAAATTTTACCGAATGTGTTGAAGATCAAGACCCACAAATGTGATGTGAAATGGTTTTTCTCCCATGTTGTATTTAAGAGAAAACAGCAAATGCTCCTTTTAGGCGAAAATGTATTGAAAGCAATGGAAACAACAAAAGCACATATTTTGTGATATCTCCTCTTGTAGCAAACACAGACAGCTCAAAATTTCACCAAATGTGTTGAAGACCAAGTCCCACAAATGTGATGTGAAATGGTTTTTCTCCCATGTTGCATTTAAGAGAAAACAGCAAATGCTCGTTTTAGGCCAAAATGCATTGAAAGCAATGGAAACAACAAAAGCGCATACTTTGTGATATCTCCTCTTGTAGCAAACACAGACAGCTCAAAATTTCACCGAATGTGTTGAAGAACAAGACCCACAAATGTGATTTGGAATGGTTTTTCTCCCATGTTGTATTTAAGAGAAAACAGCAAATGGTCATTTTAGGCCAAAATGCATTGAAAGCAATGGAAACAACAAAAGCGCATACTTTGTGATATCTTCTCTTGTAGCAAACACAGACAGCTCAAAATTTCACCAAATGTGTTGAAGACCAAGACCCACAAGTGTGATGTGAAATGGTTTTTTCTCCCATGTTGCGTTTAAGAGAAAACAGCAAATGCTCGTTTTAGGCCAAAATGCATTGAAAGCAATGGAAACAACAAAAGCACATACTTTGTGATATCTCCTCTTGTAGCAAACACAGACAGCTCAAAATTTCACCAAATGTGTTGAAGACCAAGACCCACAAATGTGATGTGAAATGGTTTTTCTCCCATGTTGCATTTAAGAGAAAACAGAAAATGCTCGATTTAGGCCAAAATGTATTGAAAGCAATGGAAACAACAAAAGCGCATACTTTGTGATATCTCCTCTTGTAGCAAACACAGACAGCTCAAAATTTCACCGAATGTGTTGAAGACCAAGACCCACAAATGTGATGTGAAATGGTTTTTCTCCCATGTTGTGTTTAAGAGAAAACAGCAAATGCTTGTTTTAGGCCAAAATGCATTGAAAGCAATGGAAACAACAAAAGCGCATACTTTGTGATATCTCCTCTTGTAGCAAACACAGACAGGTCAAAACTTCACCGAATGTGTTGAAGACCAGCACCCACAAATCTGATGTGAAATGGTTTTTCTCCCATGTCGCGTTTAAGAGAAAACAGCAAATGCTCGTTTTAGGCCAAAATGCATTGAAAGCAATGGAAACAACAAAAGCGCATATTTTGTGATATCTCCTCTTGTAGCAAACACAGACAGTTCAAAATTTCACAGAATGTGTTGAAGAACAAGACCCACAAATGTGATGTGAAATGGTTTTTCTCCCATGTTGCGTTTAAGAAAAAACAGCAAATGCTCGTTTTAGGCCAAAATGCATTGAAAGCAATGGAAACAACAAAAGCGCATACTTTGTGATATCTCCTCTTGTAGCAAACACAGACAGGTCAAAACTTCACCGAATGTGTTGAAGACCAAGACCCACAAATGTGATGTGAAATGGTTTTTCTCCCATGTTGTATTTAAGAGAAAACAGCAAATGCTCGTTTTAGGCAAAAATGCATTGAAAGCAATGGAAACAACAAAAGCGCATAGTTTGTGATATCTCCTCTTGTAGCAAACACAGACAGCTCAAAATTTTACCGAATGTGTTGAAGATCAAGACCCACAAATGTGATGTGAAATGGTTTTTCTCCCATGTTGCGTTTAAGAGAAAACAGCAAATGCTCGTTTTAGGCCAAAATGCATTGAAAGCAATGGAAACAACAAAAGCGCATACTTTGTGATATCTCCTCTTGTAGCAAACAGATAGCTCAAAATTTCACCGAATGTGCTGAAGAACAAGACCCACAAATGTGATGTGAAATGGTTTTTCTCCCATGTTGTATTTAAGAGAAAACAGCAAATGCTCGTTTTAGGCCAAAATGCTTTGAAAGCAATGGAAACAACAAAAGCGCATACTTTGTGATATCTCCTCTTGTAGCAAACACAGACAGCTCAAAATTTCACTGAATGTGTTGAAGAACAAGACCCACAAACGTGATGTGAAATGGTTTTCCTCCCATGTTGTATTTAAGAGAAAACAGCAAATGCTCGTTTTAGGCGAAAATGTATTGAAAGCAATGGAAACAACAAAAGCGCATATTTTGTGATATCTCCTCTTGTAGCAAACACAGACAGCTCAAAATTTCACCGAATGTGTTGAAGACCAAGACCCACAAATGTGATGTGAAATGGTTTTTCTCCCATGTTGCGTTTAAAAGAAAACAGCAAATGCTCGTTTTAGGCCAAAATGCATTGAAAGCAATGGAAACAACAAAAGCGCATACTTTGTGATATCTCCTCTTGTAGCAAACACAGACAGCTCAAAATTTCACCGAATGTGTTGAAGAACAAGACCCACAAATGTGATGTGAAATGGTTTTTCTCCCATGTTGCATTTAAGAGAAAACAGCAAATGGTCGTTTTAGGCCAAAATGCATTGAAAGCAATGGAAACAACAAAAGCACATACTTTGTGATATCTCCTCTTGTAGCAAACACAGACAGCTCAAAATTTCAACAAATGTGTTGAAGAACAAGACCCACAAATGTGATGTGAAATGGTTTTTCTCCCATTTCGCGTTTAAGAGAAAACAGCAAATGCTCGTTTTAGGCCATAATGCATTGAAAGCAATGGAAACAACAAAAGCGCATAGTTTGTGATATCTCCTCTTGTAGCAAACACAGACAGCTCAAAATTTCACCGAATGTGTTGAAGAACAAGACCCACAAATGTGATGTGAAATGGTCTTTCTCCCATGTTGCGTTTAAGAGAAAACAGCAAATGCTCGTTTTAGGCCAAAATGTATTGAAAGCAATGGAAACAACAAAAGCGCATTGTTTGTGATATCTCCTCTTGTAGCAAACACAGACAGCTCAAAATTTCACCGAATGTGTTGAAGAACAAGACCCACAAATGTGATGTGAAATGGTTTTTCACCCATGTTGCATTTAAGAGAAAACAGCAAATGCTCGTTTTAGGTCAAAATGCATTGAAAGCAATGGAAACAACAAAAGCGAATGCTTTGTGATATCTCCTCTTGTAGCAAACACAGACAGCTCAAAATTTCACCAAATGTGTTGAAGAACAAGACCCACAAATGTGATGTGAAATGGTTTTTCACCCATGTTGCGTTTAAGAGAAAACAGCAAATGCTCGTTTTAGGTCAAAATGCATTGAAAGCAATGGAAACAACAAAAGCGAATGCTTTGTGATATCTCCTCTTGTAGCAAACACAGACAGCTCAAAATTTCACCAAATGTGTTGTAGAACAAGACCCACAAATGTGATGTGAAATGGTTTTTCTCCCATGTTGTATTTAAGAGAAAACAGCAAATGCTCGTTTTAGGCCAAAATGTATTGAAAGCAATGGAAACAACTGCATACTTTATGTTATCTCCTCTTGTAGCAAATACAGACAGCTCAAAATTTCACCAAATGTGTTGAAGAACAAGACCCACAAATGTGATGTGAAATGGGTTTTCTCCCATGTTGCGTTTAAGAGAAAACAGCAAATGCTCGTTTTAGGCCAAAATGCATTGAAAGCAATGGAAACAACAAAAGCGCATACTTTGTGATATCTCCTCTTGTAGCAAACACAGACAGCTCAAAATTTCACCAAATGTGTTGAAGACCAAGACCCACAAATGTGATGTGAAATGGGTTTTCTCCCATGTTGCGTTTAAGAGAAAACAGCAAATGCTCGTTTTAGGCCAAAATACATTGAAAGCAATGGAAACAACAAAAGTGCATAGTTTGTGATATCTCCTCTTGTAGCAATCAAAGACAGCTCAAAATTTCACCAAATGTGTTGAAGAACAAGACCCACAAATGTGATGTGAAATGGTTTTTCTCTCATGTTGTATTTAAGAGAAAACAGCAAATGCTCGTTTTAGGCCAAAATGCATTGAAAGCAATGGAAACAACAAAAGCGCATACTTTGTGATATCTCCTCTTGTAGCAATCACAGACAGCTCAAAATTTCACCGAATGTGTTGAAGAACAAGACCCACAAATCTGATGTGAAATGGTTTTTCTCCCATGTTGCGTTTAAGAAAAAACAGCAAATGCTCATTTTAGGCCAAAATGCTTTGAAAGCAATGGAAACAACAAAAGCGCATACTTTGTGATATCTCCTTTTGTAGCAAACACAGACAGGTCAAAACTTCACCGAATGTGTTGAAGACCAAGACCCACAAATCTGATGTGAAATGGTTTTTCTCCCATGTCGCATTTAAGAGAAAACAGCAAATGCTCGTTTTAGGCCAAAATGCATTGAAAGCAATGGAAACAACAAAAGCGCATATTTTGTGATATCTCCTCTTGTAGCAAACACAGACAGCTCAAAATTTCAGCGAATGTGTTGAAGAACAAGACCCACAAATGTGATGTGAAATGGTTTTTCTCCCATGTTGCGTTTAAGAGAAAACAGCAAATGCTCGATTTAGGCCAAAATGCATTGAAAGCAATGGAAACAACAAAAGCGCATACTTTGTGATATCTCCTCTTGTAGCAAACACAGACAGCTCAAAATTTTACCAAATGTGTTGAAGAACAAGACCCACAAATGTGATGTGAAATGGTTTTTCTCCCATGTTGTATTTAAGAGAAAACAGCAAATGCTCCTTTTAGGCGAAAATGTATTGAAAGCAATGGAAACAACAAAAGCACATATTTTGTGATATCTCCTCTTGTAGCAAACACAGACAGCTCAAAATTTCACCGAAAGTGTTGAAGACCAAGACCCACAAATGTGATGTGAAATGGTTTTTCTCCCATGTTGTGTTTAAGAGAAAACAGCAAATGCTTGTTTTAGGCCAAAATGCATTGAAAGCAATGGAAACAACAAAAGCGCATACTTTGTGATATCTCCTCTTGTAGCAAACACAGACAGGTCAAAACTTCACCGAATGTGTTGAAGACCAGCACCCACAAATCTGATGTGAAATGGTTTTTCTCCCATGTCGCGTTTAAGAGAAAACAGCAAATGCTCGTTTTAGGCCAAAATGCATTGAAAGCAATGGAAACAACAAAAGCGCATATTTTGTGATATCTCCTCTTGTAGCAAACACAGACAGTTCAAAATTTCACCGAATGTGTTGAAGAACAAGACCCACAAATGTGATGTGAAATGGTTTTTCTCCCATGTTGCGTTTAAGAAAAAACAGCAAATGCTCGTTTTAGGCCAAAATGCATTGAAAGCAATGGAAACAACAAAAGCGCATACTTTGTGATATCTCCTCTTGTAGCAAACACAGACAGGTCAAAACTTCACCGAATGTGTTGAAGACCAAGACCCACAAATGTGATGTGAAATAGTTTTTCTCCCATGTTGTATTTAAGAGAAAACAGCAAATGCTCGTTTTAGGCAAAAATGCATTGAAAGCAATGGAAACAACAAAAGCGCATAGTTTGTGATATCTCCTCTTGTAGCAAACACAGACAGCTCAAAATTTTACCGAATGTGTTGAAGATCAAGACCCACAAATGTGATGTGAAATGGTTTTTCTCCCATGTTGCGTTTAAGAGAAAACAGCAAATGCTCGTTTTAGGCCAAAATGCATTGAAAGCAATGGAAACAACAAAAGCGCATACTTTGTGATATCTCCTCTTGTAGCAAACAGACAGCTCAAAATTTCACCGAATGTGCTGAAGAACAAGACCCACAAATGTGATGTGAAATGGTTTTTCTCCCATGTTGTATTTAAGAGAAAACAGCAAATGGTCGTTTTAGGCCAAAATGCTTTGAAAGCAATGGAAACAACAAAAGCGCATACTTTGTGATATCTCCTCTTGTAGCAAACACAGACAGCTCAAAATTTCACCGAATGTGTTGAAGAACAAGACCCACAAACGTGATGTGAAATGGTTTTCCTCCCATGTTGTATTTAAGAGAAAACAGCAAATGCTCGTTTTAGGCGAAAATGCATTGAAAGCAATGGAAACAACAAAAGCGCATAGTTTGTGATATCTCCTCTTGTAGCAAACACAGACAGCTCAAAATTTTACCGAATGTGTTGAAGATCAAGACCCACAAATGTGATGTGAAATGGTTTTTCTCCCATGTTGCGTTTAAGAGAAAACAGCAAATGCTCGTTTTAGGCCAAAATGCATTGAAAGCAATGGAAACAACAAAAGCGCATACTTTGTGATATCTCCTCTTGTAGCAAACAGACAGCTCAAAATTTCACCGAATGTGCTGAAGAACAAGACCCACAAATGTGATGTGAAATGGTTTTTCTCCCATGTTGTATTTAAGAGAAAACAGCAAATGCTCGTTTTAGGCCAAAATGCTTTGAAAGCAATGGAAACAACAAAAGCGCATACTTTGTGATATCTCCTCTTGTAGCAAACACAGACAGCTCAAAATTTCACCGAATGTGTTGAAGACCAAGACCCACAAATGTGATGTGAAATGGTTTTTCTCCCATGTTGCGTTTAAAAGAAAACAGCAAATGCTCGTTTTAGGCCAAAATGCATTGAAAGCAATGGAAACAACAAAAGCGCATACTTTGTGATATCTCCTCTTGTAGCAAACACAGACAGCTCAAAATTTCACCGAATGTGTTGAAGAACAAGACCAACAAATGTGATGTGAAATGGTTTTTCTCCCATGTTGCATTTAAGAGAAAACAGCAAATGGTCGTTTTAGGCCAAAATGCATTCAAAGCAATGGAAACAACAAAAGCACATACTTTGTGATATCTCCTCTTGTAGCAAACACAGACAGCTCAAAATTTCAACAAATGTGTTGAAGAACAAGACCCACAAATGTGATGTGAAATGGTTTTTCTCCCATTTCGCGTTTAAGAGAAAACAGCAAATGCTCGTTTTAGGCCATAATGCATTGAAAGCAATGGAAACAACAAAAGCGCATAGTTTGTGATATCTCCTCTTGTAGCAAACACAGACAGCTCAAAATTTCACCGAATGTGTTGAAGAACAAGACCCACAAATGTGATGTGAAATGGTCTTTCTCCCATGTTGCGTTTAAGAGAAAACAGCAAATGCTCGTTTTAGGCCAAAATGTATTGAAAGCAATGGAAACAACAAAAGCGCATTGTTTGTGATATCTCCTCTTGTAGCAAACACAGACAGCTCAAAATTTCACCGAATGTGTTGAAGAACAAGACCCACAAATGTGATGTGAAATGGTTTTTCACCCATGTTGCGTTTAAGAGAAAACAGCAAATGCTCGTTTTAGGTCAAAATGCATTGAAAGCAATGGAAACAACAAAAGCGAATGCTTTGTGATATCTCCTCTTGTAGCAAACACAGACAGCTCAAAATTTCACCAAATGTGTTGAAGAACAAGACCCACAAATGTGATGTGAAATGGTTTTTCACCCATGTTGCGTTTAAGAGAAAACAGCAAATGCTCGTTTTAGGTCAAAATGCATTGAAAGCAATGGAAACAACAAAAGCGAATGCTTTGTGATATCTCCTCTTGTAGCAAACACAGACAGCTCAAAATTTCACCAAATGTGTTGTAGAACAAGACCCACAAATGTGATGTGAAATGGTTTTTCTCCCATGTTGTATTTAAGAGAAAACAGCAAATGCTCGTTTTAGGCCAAAATGTATTGAAAGCAATGGAAACAACTGCATACTTTATGATATCTCCTCTTGTAGCAAATACAGACAGCTCAAAATTTCACCAAATGTGTTGAAGAACAAGACCCACAAATGTGATGTGAAATGGGTTTTCTCCCATGTTGCGTTTAAGAGAAAACAGCAAATGCTCGTTTTAGGCCAAAATGCATTGAAAGCAATGGAAACAACAAAAGCGCATACTTTGTGATATCTCCTCTTGTAGCAAACACAGACAGCTCAAAATTTCACCAAATGTGTTGAAGACCAAGACCCACAAATGTGATGTGAAATGGGTTTTCTCCCATGTTGCGTTTAAGAGAAAACAGCAAATGCTCGTTTTAGGCCAAAATACATTGAAAGCAATGGAAACAACAAAAGTGCATAGTTTGTGATATCTCCTCTTGTAGCAATCAAAGACAGCTCAAAATTTCACCAAATGTGTTGAAGAACAAGACCCACAAATGTGATGTGAAATGGTTTTTCTCTCATGTTGTATTTAAGAGAAAACAGAAAATGCTCGTTTTAGGCCAAAATGCATTGAAAGCAATGGAAACAACAAAAGCGCATACTTTGTGATATCTCCTCTTGTAGCAATCACAGACAGCTCAAAATTTCACCGAATGTGTTGAAGAAAAAGACCCACAAATCTGATGTGAAATGGTTTTTCTCCCATGTTGCGTTTAAGAAAAAACAGCAAATGCTTATTTTAGGCCAAAATGCTTTGAAAGCAATGGAAACAACAAAAGCGCATACTTTGTGATATCTCCTTTTGTAGCAAACACAGACAGGTCAAAACTTCACCGAATGTGTTGAAGACCAAGACCCACAAATCTGATGTGAAATGGTTTTTCTCCCATGTCGCGTTTAAGAGAAAACAGCAAATGCTCGTTTTAGGCCAAAATGCATTGAAAGCAATGGAAACAACAAAAGTGCATATTTTGTGATATCTCCTCTTGTAGCAAACACAGACAGCTCAAAATTTCAGCGAATGTGTTGAAGAACAAGACCCACAAATGTGATGTGAAATGGTTTTTCTCCCATGTTGCGTTTAAGAGAAAACAGCAAATGCTCGATTTAGGCCAAAATGCATTGAAAGCAATGGAAACAACAAAAGCGCATACTTTGTGATATCTCCTCTTGTAGCAAACACAGACAGCTCAAAATTTTACCAAATGTGTTGAAGAACAAGACCCACAAATGTGATGTGAAATGGTTTTTCTCCCATGTTGTATTTAAGAGAAAACAGCAAATGCTCCTTTTAGGCGAAAATGTATTGTAAGCAATGGAAACAACAAAAGCACATATTTTGTGATATCTCCTCTTGTAGCAAACACAGACAGCTCAAAATTTCACCGAATGTGTTGAAGACCAAGACCCACAAATGTGATGTGAAATGGTTTTTCTCCCATGTTGTGTTTAAGAGAAAACAGCAAATGCTTGTTTTAGGCCAAAATGCATTGAAAGCAATGGAAACAACAAAAGCGCATACTTTGTGATATCTCCTCTTGTAGCAAACACAGACAGGTCAAAACTTCACCGAATGTGTTGAAGACCAGCACCCACAAATCTGATGTGAAATGGTTTTTCTCCCATGTCGCGTTTAAGAGAAAACAGCAAATGCTCGTTTTAGGCCAAAATGCATTGAAAGCAATGAAAACAACAAAAGCGCATATTTTGTGATATCTCCTCTTGTAGCAAACACAGACAGTTCAAAATTTCACCGAATGTGTTGAAGAACAAGACCCACAAATGTGATGTGAAATGGTTTTTCTCCCATGTTGCGTTTAAGAAAAAACAGCAAATGCTCGTTTTAGGCCAAAATGCATTGAAAGCAATGGAAACAACAAAAGCGCATACTTTGTGATATCTCCTCTTGTAGCAAACACAGACAGGTCAAAACTTCACCGAATGTGTTGAAGACCAAGACCCACAAATGTGATGTGAAATGGTTTTTCTCCCATGTTGTATTTAAGAGAAAACAGCAAATGCTCGTTTTAGGCAAAAATGCATTAAAAGCAATGGAAACAACAAAAGCGCATAGTTTGTGATATCTCCTCTTGTAGCAAACACAGACAGCTCAAAATTTTACCGAATGTGTTGAAGATCAAGACCCACAAATGTGATGTGAAATGGTTTTTCTCCCATGTTGCGTTTAAGAGAAAACAGCAAATGCTCGTTTTAGGCCAAAATGCATTGAAAGCAATGGAAACAACAAAAGCGCATACTTTGTGATATCTCCTCTTGTAGCAAACAGACAGCTCAAAATTTCACCGAATGTGCTGAAGAACAAGACCCACAAATGTGATGTGAAATGGTTTTTCTCCCATGTTGTATTTAAGAGAAAACAGCAAATGCTCGTTTTAGGCCAAAATGCTTTGAAAGCAATGGAAACAACAAAAGCGCATACTTTGTGATATCTTATCTTGTAGCAAACACAGACACGTCAAAACTTCACCGAATGTGTTGAAGACCAAGACCCACAAATGTGATGTGAAATGGTTTTTCTCCCATGTTGTATTTAAGAGAAAACAGCAAATGCTCGTTTTAGGCAAAAATGCATTGAAAGCAATGGAAACAACAAAAGCGCATAGTTTGTGATATCTCCTCTTGTAGCAAACACAGACAGCTCAAAATTTTACCGAATGTGTTGAAGATCAAGACCCACAAATGTGATGTGAAATGGTTTTTCTCCCATGTTGCGTTTAAGAGAAAACAGCAAATGCTCGTTTTAGGCCAAAATGCATTGAAAGCAATGGAAACAACAAAAGCGCATACTTTGTGATATCTCCTCTTGTAGCAAACAGACAGCTCAAAATTTCACCGAATGTGCTGAAGAACAAGACCCACAAATGTGATGTGAAATGGTTTTTCTCCCATGTTGTATTTAAGAGAAAACAGCAAATGCTCGTTTTAGGCCAAAATGCTTTGAAAGCAATGGAAACAACAAAAGCGCATACTTTGTGATATCTCCTCTTGTAGCAAACACAGACAGCTCAAAATTTCACCGAATGTGTTGAAGAACAAGACCCACAAACGTGATGTGAAATGGTTTTCCTCCCATGTTGTATTTAAGAGAAAACAGCAAATGCTCGTTTTAGGCGAAAATGTATTGAAAGCAATGGAAACAACAAAAGCGCATATTTTGTGATATCTCCTCTTGTAGCAAACACAGACAGCTCAAAATTTCACCGAATGTGTTGAAGACCAAGACCCACAAATGTGATGTGAAATGGTTTTTCTCCCATGTTGCGTTTAAAAGAAAACAGCAAATGCTCGTTTTAGGCCAAAATGCATTGAAAGCAATGGAAACAACAAAAGCGCATACTTTGTGATATCTCCTCTTGTAGCAAACACAGACAGCTCAAAATTTCACCGAATGTGTTGAAGAACAAGACCAACAAATGTGATGTGAAATGGTTTTTCTCCCATGTTGCATTTAAGAGAAAACAGCAAATGGTCGTTTTAGGCCAAAATGCATTCAAAGCAATGGAAACAACAAAAGCACATACTTTGTGATATCTCCTCTTGTAGCAAACACAGACAGCTCAAAATTTCAACAAATGTGTTGAAGAACAAGACCCACAAATGTGATGTGAAATGGTTTTTCTCCCATTTCGCGTTTAAGAGAAAACAGCAAATGCTCGTTTTAGGCTTAATGCATTGAAAGCAATGGAAACAACAAAAGCGCATAGTTTGTGATATCTCCTCTTGTAGCAAACACAGACAGCTCAAAATTTCACTGAATGTGTTGAAGAACAAGACCCACAAATGTGATGTGAAATGGTCTTTCTCCCATGTTGCGTTTAAGAGAAAACAGCAAATGCTCATTTTAGGCCAAAATGTATTGAAAGCAATGGAAACAACAAAAGCGCATTGTTTGTGATATCTCCTCTTGTAGCAAACACAGACAGCTCAAAATTTCACCGAATGTGTTGAAGAACAAGACCCACAAATGTGATGTGAAATGGTTTTTCACCCATGTTGCGTTTAAGAGAAAACAGCAAATGCTCGTTTTAGGTCAAAATGCATTGAAAGCAATGGAAACAACAAAAGCGAATGCTTTGTGATATCTCCTCTTGTAGCAAACACAGACAGCTCAAAATTTCACCAAATGTGTTGAAGAACAAGACCCACAAATGTGATGTGAAATGGTTTTTCACCCATGTTGCGTTTAAGAGAAAACAGCAAATGCTCGTTTTAGGTCAAAATGCATTGAAAGCAATGGAAACAACAAAAGCGAATGCTTTGTGATATCTCCTCTTGTAGCAAACACAGACAGCTCAAAATTTCACCAAATGTGTTGTAGAACAAGACCCACAAATGTGATGTGAAATGGTTTTTCTCCCATGTTGTATTTAAGAGAAAACAGCAAATGCTCGTTTTAGGCCAAAATGTATTGAAAGCAATGGAAACAACTGCATACTTTATGATATCTCCTCTTGTAGCAAATACAGACAGCTCAAAATTTCACCAAATGTGTTGAAGAACAAGACCCACAAATGTGATGTGAAATGGGTTTTCTCCCATGTTGCGTTTAAGAGAAAACAGCAAATGCTCGTTTTAGGCCAAAATGCATTGAAAGCAATGGAAACAACAAAAGCGCATACTTTGTGATATCTCCTCTTGTAGCAAACACAGACAGCTCAAAATTTCACCAAATGTGTTGAAGACCAAGACCCACAAATGTGATGTGAAATGGGTTTTCTCCCATGTTGCGTTTAAGAGAAAACAGCAAATGCTCGTTTTAGGCCAAAATACATTGAAAGCAATGGAAACAACAAAAGTGCATAGTTTGTGATATCTCCTCTTGTAGCAATCAAAGACAGCTCAAAATTTCACCAAATGTGTTGAAGAACAAGACCCACAAATGTGATGTGAAATGGTTTTTCTCTCATGTTGTATTTAAGAGAAAACAGCAAATGCTCGTTTTAGGCCAAAATGCATTGAAAGCAATGGAAACAACAAAAGCGCATACTTTGTGATATCTCCTCTTGTAGCAATCACAGACAGCTCAAAATTTCACCGAATGTGTTGAAGAACAAGACCCACAAATCTGATGTGAAATGGTTTTTCTCCCATGTTGCGTTTAAGAAAAAACAGCAAATGCTCATTTTAGGCCAAAATGCTTTGAAAGCAATGGAAACAACAAAAGCGCATACTTTGTGATATCTCCTCTTGTAGCAAACACAGACAGGTCAAAACTTCACCGAATGTGTTGAAGACCAAGACCCACAAATCTGATGTGAAATGGTTTTTCTCCCATGTCGCGTTTAAGAGAAAACAGCAAATGCTCGTTTTAGGCCAAAATGCATTGAAAGCAATGGAAACAACAAAAGCGCATACTTTGTGATATCTCCTCTTGTAGCAAACACAGACAGCTCAAAATTTTACCGAATGTGTTGAAGAACAAGACCCACAAATGTGATGTGAAATGGTTTTTCTCCCATGTTGTATTTAAGAGAAAACAGCAAATGCTCCTTTTAGGCGAAAATGTATTGAAAGCAATGGAAACAACAAAAGTGCATACTTTGTGATATCTCCTCTTGTAGCAAACACAGACAGCTCAAAATTTTACCAAATGTGTTGAAGAACAAGACCCACAAATGTGATGTGAAATGGTTTTTCTCCCATGTTGTATTTAAGAGAAAACAGCAAATGCTCCTTTTAGGCGAAAATGTATTGTAAGCAATGGAAACAACAAAAGCACATATTTTGTGATATCTCCTCTTGTAGCAAACACAGACAGCTCAAAATTTCACCGAATGTGTTGAAGACCAAGACCCACAAATGTGATGTGAAATGGTTTTTCTCCCATGTTGTGTTTAAGAGAAAACAGCAAATGCTCGTTTTAGGCCAAAATGCATTGAAAGCAATGGAAACAACAAAAGCGCATACTTTGTGATATCTCCTCTTGTAGCAAACACAGACAGGTCAAAACTTCACCGAATGTGTTGAAGACCAGCACCCACAAATCTGATGTGAAATGGTTTTTCTCCCATGTCGCGTTTAAGAGAAAACAGCAAATGCTCGTTTTAGGCCAAAATGCATTGAAAGCAATGGAAACAACAAAAGCGCATATTTTGTGATATCTCCTCTTGTAGCAAACACAGACAGTTCAAAATTTCACCGAATGTGTTGAAGAACAAGACCCACAAATGTGATGTGAAATGGTTTTTCTCCCATGTTGCGTTTAAGAAAAAACAGCAAATGCTCGTTTTAGGCCAAAATGCATTGAAAGCAATGGAAACAACAAAAGCGCATACTTTGTGATATCTCCTCTTGTAGCAAACACAGACAGGTCAAAACTTCACCGAATGTGTTGAAGACCAAGACCCACAAATGTGATGTGAAATGGTTTTTCTCCCATGTTGTATTTAAGAGAAAACAGCAAATGCTCGTTTTAGGCAAAAATGCATTGAAAGCAATGGAAACAACAAAAGCGCATAGTTTGTGATATCTCCTCTTGTAGCAAACACAGACAGCTCAAAATTTTACCGAATGTGTTGAAGATCAAGACCCACAAATGTGATGTGAAATGGTTTTTCTCCCATGTTGCGTTTAAGAGAAAACAGCAAATGCTCGTTTTAGGCCAAAATGCATTGAAAGCAATGGAAACAACAAAAGCGCATACTTTGTGATATCTCCTCTTGTAGCAAACAGACAGCTCAAAATTTCACCGAATGTGCTGAAGAACAAGACCCACAAATGTGATGTGAAATGGTTTTTCTCCCATGTTGTATTTAAGAGAAAACAGCAAATGCTCGTTTTAGGCCAAAATGCTTTGAAAGCAATGGAAACAACAAAAGCGCATACTTTGTGATATCTCCTCTTGTAGCAAACACAGACAGCTCAAAATTTCACCAAATGTGTTGAAGAACAAGACCCACAAACGTGATGTGAAATGGTTTTCCTCCCATGTTGTATTTAAGAGAAAACAGCAAATGCTCGTTTTAGGCGAAAATGTATTGAAAGCAATGGAAACAACAAAAAAGCGCATATTTTGTGATATCTCCTCTTGTAGCAAACACAGACAGCTCAAAATTTCACCGAATGTGTTGAAGACCAAGACCCACAAATGTGATGTGAAATGGTTTTTCTCCCATGTTGCGTTTAAAAGAAAACAGCAAATGCTCGTTTTAGGCCAAAATGCATTGAAAGCAATGGAAACAACAAAAGCGCATACTTTGTGATATCTCCTCTTGTAGCAAACACAGACAGCTCAAAATTTCACCGAATGTGTTGAAGAACAAGACCAACAAATGTGATGTGAAATGGTTTTTCTCCCATGTTGCATTTAAGAGAAAACAGCAAATGGTCGTTTTAGGCCAAAATGCATTCAAAGCAATGGAAACAACAAAAGCACATACTTTGTGATATCTCCTCTTGTAGCAAACACAGACAGCTCAAAATTTCAACAAATGTGTTGAAGAACAAGACCCACAAATGTGATGTGAAATGGTTTTTCTCCCATTTCGCGTTTAAGAGAAAACAGCAAATGCTCGTTTTAGGCCATAATGCATTGAAAGCAATGGAAACAACAAAAGCGCATAGTTTGTGATATCTCCTCTTGTAGCAAACACAGACAGCTCAAAATTTCACTGAATGTGTTGAAGAACAAGACCCACAAATGTGATGTGAAATGGTCTTTCTCCCATGTTGCATTTAAGAGAAAACAGCAAATGCTCATTTTAGGCCAAAATGTATTGAAAGCAATGGAAACAACAAAAGCGCATTGTTTGTGATATCTCCTCTTGTAGCAAACACAGACAGCTCAAAATTTCACCGAATGTGTTGAAGAACAAGACCCACAAATGTGATGTGAAATGGTTTTTCACCCATGTTGCGTTTAAGAGAAAACAGCAAATGCTCGTTTTAGGTCAAAATGCATTGAAAGCAATGGAAACAACAAAAGCGAATGCTTTGTGATATCTCCTCTTGTAGCAAACACAGACAGCTCAAAATTTCACCAAATGTGTTGAAGAACAAGACCCACAAATGTGATGTGAAATGGTTTTTCACCCATGTTGCGTTTAAGAGAAAACAGCAAATGCTCGTTTTAGGTCAAAATGCATTGAAAGCAATGGAAACAACAAAAGCGAATGCTTTGTGATATCTCCTCTTGTAGCAAACACAGACAGCTCAAAATTTCACCAAATGTGTTGTAGAACAAGACCCACAAATGTGATGTGAAATGGTTTTTCTCCCATGTTGTATTTAAGAGAAAACAGCAAATGCTCGTTTTAGGCCAAAATGTATTGAAAGCAATGGAAACAACTGCATACTTTATGATATCTCCTCTTGTAGCAAATACAGACAGCTCAAAATTTCACCAAATGTGTTGAAGAACAAGACCCACAAATGTGATGTGAAATGGGTTTTCTCCCATGTTGCGTTTAAGAGAAAACAGCAAATGCTCGTTTTAGGCCAAAATGCATTGAAAGCAATGGAAACAACAAAAGCGCATACTTTGTGATATCTCCTCTTGTAGCAAACACAGACAGCTCAAAATTTCACCAAATGTGTTGAAGACCAAGACCCACAAATGTGATGTGAAATGGGTTTTCTCCCATGTTGCGTTTAAGAGAAAACAGCAAATGCTCGTTTTAGGCCAAAATACATTGAAAGCAATGGAAACAACAAAAGTGCATAGTTTGTGATATCTCCTCTTGTAGCAATCAAAGACAGCTCAAAATTTCACCAAATGTGTTGAAGAACAAGACCCACAAATGTGATGTGAAATGGTTTTTCTCTCATGTTGTATTTAAGAGAAAACAGCAAATGCTCGTTTTAGGCCAAAATGCATTGAAAGCAATGGAAACAACAAAAGCGCATACTTTGTGATATCTCCTCTTGTAGCAATCACAGACAGCTCAAAATTTCACCGAATGTGTTGAAGAACAAGACCCACAAATCTGATGTGAAATGGTTTTTCTCCCATGTTGCGTTTAAGAAAAAACAGCAAATGCTCATTTTAGGCCAAAATGCTTTGAAAGCAATGGAAACAACAAAAGCGCATACTTTGTGATATCTCCTCTTGTAGCAAACACAGACAGGTCAAAACTTCACCGAAAGTGTTGAAGACCAAGACCCACAAATCTGATGTGAAATGGTTTTTCTCCCATGTCGCGTTTAAGAGAAAACAGCAAATGCTCGTTTTAGGCCAAAATGCATTGAAAGCAATGGAAACAACAAAAGCGCATACTTTGTGATATCTCCTCTTGTAGCAAACACAGACAGCTCAAAATTTTACCGAATGTGTTGAAGAACAAGACCCACAAATGTGATGTGAAATGGTTTTTCTCCCATGTTGTATTTAAGAGAAAACAGCAAATGCTCCTTTTAGGCGAAAATGTATTGAAAGCAATGGAAACAACAAAAGCACATATTTTGTGATATCTCCTCTTGTAGCAAACACAGACAGCTCAAAATTTCACCAAATGTGTTGAAGAACAAGACCCACAAATGAGATGTGAAATGGTTTTTCTCCCATGTTGCATTTAAGAGAAAACAGCAAATGCTCGTTTTAGGCCAAAATGCATTGAAAGCAATGGAAACAACAAAAGCGCATACTTTGTGATATCTCCTCTTGTAGCAAACACAGACAGCTCAAAATTTCACCGAATGTGTTGAAGAACAAGACCCACAAATGTGATTTGGAATGGTTTTTCTCCCATGTTGTATTTAAGAGAAAATAGCAAATGGTCATTTTAGGCCAAAATGCATTGAAAGCAATGGAAACAACAAAAGCGCATACTTTGTGATATCTTCTCTTGTAGCAAACACAGACAGCTCAAAATTTCACCAAATGTGTTGAAGACCAAGACCCACAAATGTGATGTGAAATGGTTTTTTCTCCCATGTTGCGTTTAAGAGAAAACAGCAAATGCTCGTTTTAGGCCAAAATGCATTGAAAGCAATGGAAACAACAAAAGCACATACTTTGTGATATCTCCTCTTGTAGCAAACACAGACAGCTCAAAATTTCACCAAATGTGTTGAAGACCAAGACCCACAAATGTGATGTGAAATGGTTTTTTCTCCCATGTTGCGTTTAAGAGAAAACAGCAAATGCTCGTTTTAGGCCAAAATGCATTGAAAGCAATGGAAACAACAAAAGCGAATACTTTGTGATATCTCCTCTTGTAGCAAACACAGACAGCTCAAAATTTCACCAAATGTGTTGAGGACCAAGACCCACAAATATGATGTGAAATGGTTTTTCTCTCATGTTGCATTTAAGAGAAAACAGCAAATGCTCGTTTTAGGCCAAAATTTATTGAAAGCAATGGAAACAACAAAAGCGCATACTTTGTGATATCTCCTCTAATAGCAAACACAGACAGCTCAAAATTTCACCAAATGTATTGAAGACCAAGACCCACAAATGTGATGTGAAATGGTTTTTCTCCCATGTTGCGTTTAAGAGAAAACAGCAAATGCTCGTTTTAGGCCAAAATGCATTGAAAGCAATGCAAACAACAAAAGCACATACTTTGTGATATCTCCTCTTGTAGCAAACACAGACAGCTCAAAATTTCACCAAATGTGTTGAAGATCAAGACCCACAAATGTGATGTGAATTGGTTTTTCTCCCATGTTGCATTTACGAAAAAACAGCAAATGCTCGTTTTAGGCCAAAATGTATTGAAAGCAATGGAAACAACAAAAGCGCATACTTTTTGATATCTCCTCTTGTAGCAAACACAGACAACTCAAAATTTCACCGAATGTGTTGTAGAACAAGACACACAAATGTGATGTGAAATGGTTTTTCTCCCATGTTGCATTTAAGAGAAAACAGAAAATGCTCGATTTAGGCCAAAATGTATTGAAAGCAATGGAAACAACAAAAGCGCATACTTTGTGATATCTCCTCTTGTAGCAAACACAGACAGCTAAAAATTTCACCGAATGTGTTGAAGAACAAGACCCACAAATGTGATGTGAAATGGTTTTTCTCCCATTTTGTGTTTAAGAGAAAACAGCAAATGCTTGTTTTAGGCCAAAATGCATTGAAAGCAATGGAAACAACAAAAGCGCATACTTTGTGATATCTCCTCTTGTAGCAAACACAGACAGGTCAAAACTTCACCGAATGTGTTGAAGACCAGCACCCACAAATCTGATGTGAAATGGTTTTTCTCCCATGTCGCGTTTAAGAGAAAACAGCAAATGCTCGTTTTAGGCCAAAATGCATTGAAAGCAATGGAAACAACAAAAGCGCATATTTTGTGATATCTCCTCTTGTAGCAAACACATACAGTTCAAAATTTCACCGAATGTGTTGAAGAACAAGACCCACAAATGTGATGTGAAATGGTTTTTCTCCCATGTTGCGTTTTAGAAAAAACAGCAAATGCTCATTTTAGGCCAAAATGCATTGAAAGCAATGGAAACAACAAAAGCGCATATTTTGTGATATCTCCTCTTGTAGCAAACACAGACAGTTCAAAATTTTACCGAATGTGTTGAAGAACAAGACCCACAAATGTGATGTGAAATGGTTTTTCTCCCATGTTGTATTTAAGAGAAAACAGCAAATGCTCCTTTTAGGCGAAAATGTATTGAAAGCAATGGAAACAACAAAAGCGCATATTTTGTGATATCTCCTCTTGTAGCAAACACAGACAGCTCAAAATTTCACCAAATGTGTTGAAGACCAAGACCCACAAATGTGATGTGAAATGGTTTTTCTCCCATGTTGCATTTAAGAGAAAACAGCAAATGCTCGTTTTAGGCCAAAATGCATTGAAAGCAATGGAAACAACAAAAGCGCATACTTTGTGATATCTCCTCTTGTAGCAAACACAGACAGCTCAAAATTTCACCGAATGTGTTGAAGAACAAGACCCACAAATGAGATGTGAAATGGTTTTTCTCCCATGTTGTATTTAAGAGAAAACAGCAAATGGTCATTTTAGGCCAAAATGCATTGAAAGCAATGGAAACAACAAAAGCGCATACTTTGTGATATCTTCTCTTGTAGCAAACACAGACAGCTCAAAATTTCACCAAATGTGTTGAAGACCAAGACCCACAAATGTGATGTGAAATGGTTTTTTCTCCCATGTTGCGTTTAAGAGAAAACAGCAAATGCTCGTTTTAGGCCAAAATGCATTGAAAGCAATGGAAACAAAAAAAGCAAATACTTTGTGATATCTCCTCTTGTAGCAAACACAGACAGCTCAAAATTTCACCGAATGTGTTGAAGAACAAGACCCACAAATGTGATGTGAATTGGTTTTTCTCCCATGTTGCATTTAAGAAAAAACAGCAAATGCTCGTTTTAGGCCAAAATGTATTGAAAGCAATGGAAACAACAAAAGCGCATACTTTTTGATATCTCCTCTTGTAGCAAACACAGACAACTCAAAATTTCACCGAATGTGTTGTAGAACAAGACACACAAATGTGATGTGAAATGTTTTTTCTCCCATGTTGCATTTAAGAGAAAACAGAAAATGCTCGATTTAGGCCAAAATGTATTGAAAGCAATGGAAACAACAAAAGCGCATACTTTGTGATATCTCCTCTTGTAGCAAACACAGACAGCTCAAAATTTCACCGAATGTGTTGAAGACCAAGACCCACAAATGTGATGTGAAATGGTTTTTCTCCCATGTCGCGTTTAAGAGAAAACAGCAAATGCTCGTTTTAGGCCAAAATGCAGTGAAAGCAATGGAAACAACAAAAGCGCATATTTTGTGATATCTCCTCTTGTAGCAAACACAGACAGCTCAAAATTTCACCGAATGTGTTGAAGACCAAGACCCACAAATGTGATGTGAAATGGTTTTTCTCCCATGTTGTGTTTAAGAGAAAACAGCAAATGCTTGTTTTAGGCCAAAATGCATTGAAAGCAATGGAAACAACAAAAGCGCATACTTTGTGATATCTCCTCTTGTAGCAATCACAGACAGTTCAAAATTTCACCGAATGTGTTGAAGAACAAGACCCACAAATGTGATGTGAAATGGTTTTTCTCCCATGTTGCGTTTAAGAAAAACAGCAAATGCTCATTTTAGGCCAAAATGCATTGAAAGCAATGGAAACAACAAAAGCGCATACTTTGTGATATCTCCTCTTGTAGCAAACACAGACAGGTCAAAACTTCACCGAATGTGTTGAAGACCAGCACCCACAAATCTGATGTGAAATGGTTTTTCTCCCATGTCGCGTTTAAGAGAAAACAGCAAATGCTCGTTTTAGGCCAAAATGCATTGAAAGCAATGGAAACAACAAAAGCGCATATTTTGTGATATCTCCTCTTGTAGCAAACACAGACAGTTCAAAAATTCACCGAATGTGTTGAAGAACAAGACCCACAAATGTGATGTGAAATGGTTTTTCTCCCATGTTGCGTTTAAGAAAAAACAGCAAATGCTCATTTTAGGCCAAAATGCATTGAAAGCAATGGAAACAACAAAAGCGCATATTTTGTGATATCTCCTCTTGTAGCAATCACAGACAGTTCAAAATTTCACCGAATGTGTTGAAGAACAAGACCCACAAATCTGATGTGAAATGGTTTTTCTCCCATGTTGCGTTTAAGAAAAAACAGCAAATGCTCATTTTAGGCCAAAATTGCATTGAAAGCAATGGAAACAACAAAAGCGCATACTTTGTGATATCTCCTCTTGTAGCAAACACAGACAGGTCAAAACTTCACCGAATGTGTTGAAGACAAACACCCACAAATCTGATGTGAAATGGTTTTTCTCCCATGTCGCGTTTAAGAGAAAACAGCAAATGCTCGTTTTAGGCCAAAATGCATTGAAAGCAATGGAAACAACAAAAGCGCATATTTTGTGATATCTCCTCTTGTAGCAAACACAGACAGCTCAAAATTTCACCAAATGTGTTGAAGAACAAGACCCACAAATGTGATGTGAAATGGTTTTTCTCCCATGTTGCGTTTAAGAGAAAACAGCAAATGCTCCTTTTAGGCGAAAATGCTTTGAAAGCAATGGAAACAACAAAAGCGCATACTTTGTGATATCTCCTCTTGTAGCAAACACAGACAGCTCAAAATTTCACCGAATGTATTGAAGAACAAGACCCACAAATGTGATGTGAAATTGTTTTTCTCCCATGTTGTATTTAAGAGAAACAGAAAATGCTCGTTTTAGGCCAAAATGTATTGAAAGCAATGGAAACAACTGCATACTTTATGATATCTCCTCTTGTAGCAAATACAGACAGCTCAAAATTTCACCAAAAGTGTTGAAGAACAAGACCCACAAATCTGATGTGAAATGGTTTTTCTCCCATGTCGCGTTTAAGAGAAAACAGCAAATGCTCCTTTTAGGCGAAAATGTATTGAAAGCAATGGAAACAACAAAAGCGCATACTTTGTGATATCTCCTCTTGTAGCAAACACAGACAGCTCAAAATTTCACCGAATGTATTGAAGAACAAGACCCACAAATGTGATGTGAAATGGTTTTTCTCCCATGTTGCGTTTAAGAGATAACAGCAAATGGTCGTTTTAGGCCAAAATTGCATTGAAAGCAATGGAAACAACAAAAGCGCATACTTTGTGATATCTCCTCTTGTAGCAAACACAGACAGGTCAAAACTTCACCGAATGTGTTGAAGACAAACACCCACAAATCTGATGTGAAATGGTTTTTCTCCCATGTCGCGTTTAAGAGAAAACAGCAAATGCTCGTTTTAGGCCAAAATGCATTGAAAGCAATGGAAACAACAAAAGCGCATATTTTGTGATATCTCCTCTTGTAGCAAACACAGACAGCTCAAAATTTCACCGAATGTGTTGAAGAACAAGACCCACAAATGTGATGTGAAATGGTTTTTCTCCCATGTTGCGTTTAAGAGAAAACAGCAAATGCTCCTTTTAGGCGAAAATGTATTGAAAGCAATGGAAACAACAAAAGCGCATACTTTGTGATATCTCCTCTTGTAGCAAACACAGACAGCTCAAAATTTCACCGAATGTATTGAAGAACAAGACCCACAAATGTGATGTGAAATTGTTTTTCTCCCATGTTGTATTTAAGAGAAACAGAAAATGCTCGTTTTAGGCCAAAATGTATTGAAAGCAATGGAAACAACTGCATACTTTATGATATCTCCTCTTGTAGCAAATACAGACAGCTCAAAATTTCACCAAAAGTGTTGAAGAACAAGACCCACAAATGTGATGTGAAATGGTTTTTCTCCCATGTTGCGTTTAAGAGATAACAGCAAATGGTCGTTTTAGGCCAAAATGCATTGAAAGCAATGGAAACAACAAAAGCGCATACTTTGTGATATCTCCTCTTGTAGCAAACACAGACAGCTTAAAATTTCACCGAATGTGTTGAAGACAAAGACCCACAAATGTGATGTGAAATGGTTTTTCTCCAGTGTTGCGTTTAAGAGAAAACAGCAAATGCTCATTTTAGGCCAAAATGCATTGAAAGCAATGGAAACAACAAAAGCGCATACTTTGTGATATCTCCTCTTGTAGCAAACACAGACAGCTCAAAATTTCACCAAATGTGTTGAAGAACAAGACCCACAAATGTGATGTGAAATGGTTTTTCTCCCATGTTGTATTTAAGAGAAAACAGCAAATGCTCGTTTTAGGCCTAAATGCATTGAAAGCAATGGAAACAACAAAAGCGCATACTTTGTGATATCTCCTCTTGTAGCAAAAACAGACAGCTCAAAATTTCACCAAATGTGTTGAAGACCAAGACCCACAAATGTGATGTGAAATGGTTTTTCTCCCATGTTGCGTTTAAGAAAAAACAGCAAATGCTCGTTTTAGGCCAAAATGCATTGAATGCAATGGAAACAACAAAAGCGCATACTTTGTGATATCTCCTCTTGTAGCAAACACAGACAGCTCAAAATTTCACCAAATGTGTTGAAGACCAAGACCCACAAATGTGATGTGAAATGGTTTTTCTCCCATGTTGTATTTAAGAGTAAACAGCAAATGCTCTTTTTAGGCCATAATGCATTGAAAGCAATGGAAACAACAAAAGCGCATACTTTATGATATCTCCTCTTGTAGCAATCAGACAGCACAAAATTTCACCGAATGTGTTGAAGGACCAAGACCCACAAATGTGATGTGAAATGGTTTTTCTCCCATGTCACGTTAAAGAGAAAAAAGCAAATGCTCGTTTTAGGCCAAAATGCAGTGAAAGCAATGGAAACAACAAAAGCGCATACTTTGTGAAGTCTCCTCTAATAGCAAAAACAGACAACTCAAAATTTCACCAAATGTGTTGAAGACCATGACCCACAAATGTGATGTGAAATGGTTTTTCTCCCATGTTGTATTTAAGAGAAAACAGCAAATGGTCGTTTTTTGCCAAAATGCATTGAAAGCAATGGAAACAACAAAAGCGCATACTTTGTGATATCTCCTCTAATAGCAAAAACAGACAGCTCAAAATTTCACAAAATGTGTTGAAGACCATGACCCACAAATGTGATGTGAAATGGTTTTTCTCCCATGTTGCATTTAAGAAAAAACAGCAAATGCTCGTTTTAGGCCAAAATGCATTGAAAGCAATGGAAACAACAAAAGCGCATACTTTGTGATATCTCCTCTTGTAGCAAACACAGACAGCTCAAAATTTCACCGAATGTGTTGAAGACCAAGACCCACAAATGTGATGTGAAATGGTTTTTCTCCCATGTTGTATTTAAGAGAAAACAGCAAATGCTCATCTTTGGCCAAAATGTATTGAAAGCAATGGAAACAACAAAAGCGCATAGTTTGTGATATCTCCTCTTGTAGCAAACACAGACAGCTCAAAGTTTCACCGAATGTGTTGAAGACCAAGACCCACAAATGTGATGTGAAATGGTTTTTCACCCATTTTGCGTTTAAGAGAAAACAGCAAATGCTCGTTTTAGGTCAAAATGCATTGAAAGCAATGGAAACAACAAAAGCGAGTGCTTTGTGATATCTCCTCTTGTAGCAAACACAGACAGCTCAAAATTTCACCAAATGTGTTGAATACCAAGACCCACAAATGTGATGTGAAATGGTTTTTCTCCCATGTTGCATTTAAGAGAAAACAGCAATAGCTCGTTTTAGGCCAAAATTTATTGAAAGCAATGGAAACAACAAAAGCGCATACTGTAATTCATCCCATCTCAGTGAAAGCGTGCATCTCATTAATCTACAGTATCGGTTATACCATGACAACAACTCGGGCAACTTCTCTACTGTTCAGTTACTGCACTGTACCGTATGTACCATACAATACTGTATGTGCAGTGATTTGCATCCTGTTATAAGATCTTACTGTACGGTACAGTACTGTACTGTATGTACATTATGTGACATTAAAAATACAGTATTGGTTGTGCGAACATGCAAATGCTGTGAATGTGAATGTGATATCCATGCAATTTACTGTAAGTTTAACAGTATGGCATTCAGTACAAGGCATTCAGTACAAATTACAACAGTGGAGCACTCGCCACCCAGCAGTTAAGCATTGTATTACATGCAATTACAAAAGTGGAGCACTCGCCACCCAGTGGTTAAGCACTGTATTACATGCCATAGCATATCCTTCGTTGAAGAATACCACGGTATTCCACAAGTCCATGGCGCGAGTCAGAGGCCTGCACGCCATGCCACAAGTCCATGGCGTGACTCACGCCACGCCATGAGCAACAAAATAGCTGGGCAGATCTGTACATGCATCTGCAATCCAAGAGCTGCATCTCAATATGCATCATTGGAAAACCATCACGATCAGCCCTCGGCCAGTCTGCTTAAGTCAAAGCTTACTCAGACTGGTCATCGTATATTGGTTAGCTGGGTCTAGGAAGTCTGCCGATGATGCAGAACCTTGGCTTGTACACCTACTAAAAGAGGGCAACACGTTCCCAATTTGTTGAACGGTCCTGGTCCCCGCTCTGCACCCTAAATGATGCAGCTATTCAATCATGCTGTGGCTAAAGTGGGACAGCGAGCAATCACACAGGAGCAGTTCTGCACATGCGCAGAACCAAAACATTGAATTTGTTCAGATGTGCCCAGCTAGTTTGTTGTTCAAGGCGTGCCATTCAGGGCTCTGAGTCTCGCCATGGAACGCTATGTGATGGCTGGACTTGTGGCATACCATGGTATTCTTCAACTAAGGATACGCTAAGGTATGTAATACAGCGCTTAACCACTCGGTGGCTAGTGCTCCACTGTTGTAATTTCTACTGAATACAATACTGTTAAATTGGATTGATATCACATTCACGCACTGTACAGAATTTGCATGTTCGCACAAGCAATATTTGTAATATTACATACATACAGTAAGCTCTTAGAACAGGATGCAAATCAGTACACAAACATTATTGTACATAACTGTACAGTAGTGAAGTTGCCCGAGTTGTTATCATGGTATAACCGATACTGTAGATTAATGTGATGCACACACAGCTTTCACTGAGATGGGATGAATACTAATGGTGGAATACTGTATAATATTTGGAAAGGAAGACAATTATTCTAATAATTAAAAACAGCAATGGGAGGAGTGCACAAGGATGAGGCCACTCTGTGTGGTTCTATGTGGTAATATACTGTAGCTGGCGTGTGGGCTAGTGGTTAGGTGATCGCTTTGCAAGAATGATGGTCCTGGGTTCGATCCCTGGAAAAGAATATTTTTTTTTTGGCACTGTCGGCTCTGGACACTATAGTGAAACTACTGTAGTAGTGTTGTACTGTAATACTGTAGTGTTGTTGTTTAAAAGGTTGCTTAAAAGTAAGACATTACAAACTGATTGTGCATTTAAAAAGTGCAAACTTGCATCAATGTCTGCGCTGTGGTGGCTGTCAGCTCTGAGGGGTTACAATGGGATTTATTGCGCATGTCCAGTGGATGGGTTACAATGGGATGTGTGGCACATGCCCAGTGGAGCCAAGTCATACGCCATGTAGCGCTATGCCATGGCGCATGGAAGATCATTGCACTGCACATGCCCAGTTGTCTGTATTACTAATGTACTGTATGTGGTTGAATTTTCACACTTGCACCACTCTCTGTGCTGTGCCAGACTCGGACACTACTATATAGTCATTTCATGACTTCAGAAACTGCTAGTGAGCTCTGTTTGAGAGAGTCTCTGTATTACAAATTGACTGTGCGTTTAAAGCGCAAACTTGCATCAATGTCGATGCTGTCCCAGACTTGTACACAATAGTGATTTCTTGAGTTCTGTAACTGGTAGTGGACTGTGGCCCTGATTCTGAGCCGGATGCTCTGAGAGAGCGCTCGCTCTGAATCAGGGCCATCCCTGCTCCTTTTTGGAGTGGCCTCCTGGCCGCTCGCATAGCTGTGGGTGACCACCCACAGCTATAGCGAGTGGCCAAAATGATGGTCACAATGGTCAAGACCATCACGACCATCGGGCTTGTGACGAGACCCTATGGTAGGGTCTCGCGGATGCAAGCCCAGGAGTGCTTTTGGCTCTATCAGAGCCAAAAGCACTCCCACTGACATCACTAGTGATGTCAGTGGGGCCGGACCCAGACAGTAGGTGTTCCCATGGGAATGCCTCCGTCTGGGCAGCCACGCCCCTGGCACGCCACCAAAGGGGCGTGCTGTTAATCAACATCGACAGCATGCCCCCTTTGGTGCGAGACCCATAACGACGGCTTGACCGGTGTTATTCGGGTCTCGTGCATGCGCACGACAGAGCCACCTCCGTCGTGCACATGCGCACTTGGGCACTTGTTGGGTGACCACCCACAGCTATAGTGAGTGGCCAGGAAGATGGTCACGATGGTCAAGACCATCGGGCTTGCGATGAGACCCTTGTGGTAGGGTCTTGTTGCCGCAAGCCCAGAGAGAATTCAGCTCTAATAGAGCTGAAATCTCTCCCACTGACATCACTTGTGATGTCAGTGGGACTGCCCCCAAATGGAGGCATTCACATGGGAATGCCTCTGTTTGGGCAGCCACTCCCCCGGCCCACCCACCAAAGGGGGCATGCTGTCACTCAACATCAACAGCATGCTCCCTTTGGTATGAGAGCCCAGGAGCGATGGATTGCCTGTTGCTATCCGGGTCTCACACATGCGCACGATGGAGCCGGCTCCATCGTGCGCATGCACTCTGGGCCACCATCGACCCTGTTGCGAGCGCTCAGCGCTTGCGACCTGGTCTGAATCAGGCCCTCTGTTTGATTGAGAGATCTCTGTATTACAAACTGACTGTGCATATAAATTGCAAAATTGCATCAATTTAGGTGCTGTCCCAGACTCGGACACTATAGTAATTTCTCATGAGCAGTAACTGGTACTGGGCTCTGTTCGAGAGAGGTCTCTGCAGTGGCATTGTGGTGGCTATCAGCCAGCTCTGAGGGGTTATAAATGGCATCTCTGGTGCATGCCCAGTGGAGGGGTTGCAATGGGATTTCTGGTGCATGACCAGTGGAGGGGTTACAATGACAATGGAATCTGTGGTGTATTCCCAGTGGAGCCAAGCCATACGCCATGTTTTACTATGCCATGGCGTATGGAAGATCATCACTGTGCAAGCCCAATTGTCGGTATTACTACAGTATACTGTTGAATTTTCACACTTGCGCCACTCTGCGCTGTCCCAGACTTGTACACAATAGTCATTTTATGACTTCAGAAACTGCTACAGTAGTGGGCTCTGGGCCTGATTCACAGCCGGACGCTCTGAATGAGCGCCCGCTCTGAATCAGGGCGTGGGGGTTTTTTTTGCGAGGCGGCCTCTTGGACGCTTGCATAGCTGTGGGTTACCACCCTCAGCTTATGCG
This sequence comes from Taudactylus pleione, assembly GCA_031769625.1. Lineage (NCBI taxonomy): Eukaryota > Metazoa > Chordata > Amphibia > Anura > Myobatrachidae > Taudactylus > Taudactylus pleione. The sequence continues at coordinate 5,862,109 of JAUIMM010000528.1, read as the reverse complement.
AGCGTCCATGATGATGGTCGCGATGGTCAAGACCATCATGACCATCGTGCTTGCGAAGAGACCCTTGCGGTAGGGTCTCATTGCCAAAAGCCCTGGAGTGATTTTGGCTCTATAAAAGCCAAAATCACTCCCACTGACATCACTAGTGATGTCAGTGGGGCCAGACCCAGACGGTAGGCATTCCCATAGGAACGCCTCCATCTGGGCAGCCACACCCCCGGCACACCCACCAAAGGGGGCATGCTGTCAATCACCATCGACAGCACAACCCCTTTGGTGCGAGACCCATAACAATGGCTACCCCATCTTTATTAGGGTCTCGCGCATGCGCACTACAGAGGCGCCTCCATCATGCACATTTGGGAAACATTGACCCACTTGCGAGTGCTCAGCACTCACGAGCGGGTCTGAATGAGACCCTCTGTTTGAAAGAGAAGTCTCTGTATTACAAACTGACTGTGTGTTTAATGCGCAAAATTGCGTCATTGTCGATGCTGTTCCAGCCTTGGACACTATAGTGATTTCTCATGACCAGTAACTGGTAGTGGGATCTGTTTGAGAGAGAAGTCTCTGTATTACAAACTGACTGTGTGTTTAAAGTGCAAACTTGCATCAATTTCGATGCTGTCTTAGACTTTGACACTATAGTGATTTCATGAGTTCGGTAACTGGTAGTGGGCTCTGTTTGAAAGAGAGGTCTCTGCATTACAAACTGACTGTGCATATAAACCGCAAACTTGCGTCAATGTCAGCATGGTTGGCGTTGTGGTGGCTGTCAGCCAGCTCCGAGGGGCCCCCGGAAAGGCAGGCAAGCCTCATGACATTCCCCAACCTCCCCGAAGAATACACTAAAAATCCCCACCGCGAGGGGGGCCTATGATGCGATTCACGCTGAATCGCATCATCATGGTTCCCGCCCCCTTCTTCACAGCACCGAAAATAATGGCATTGTGAAGAGGGGGTGGGGCCATGATGACGCGATCATGTGGCCCCACCCACAACTCTGCCCACAATGTGTCACAGCCATCTGGACACGCCCCCTGCTGTTAGCCGATAATCAGCTCCCTCACGGATGGAGGGAGCAGATTGTTGGCAAGTATGCCTGAGGCCCTATGGTTTCTCTAAATGTGGGGAAAAAAACATGGCATTTTGGCTGAAAACAATGTGGCAAAATGTCAATAAATTCAGCTTGACAGTACTACAGTATTACTACAGTATTATTACACTTTACTGACAGGAGAGAGATACTGTAGAAAACAATAGACAGATCAGCAAAACATACTGTACAGTACTGGAAAATAAAAAAAATCTAACCAAGAGAAAGGAAATTCAAACTGAGAAATTAATTACTGTGAGTACACAGGGCCTGATTCAGAGACGGACGCTAGCGCTCTCTCTGAATCAGGGCATTTTTTTTTCTTTTGTGCGGCCTCCTGGCCACTCACATAGCTGTGGGTGACCACCCACAGCTATTGCAAGTGGCCAGGATGATGGTCTCGATGGTCAAGACCATTGCGACTATTGGGGTTTGCAATGAGAACCTTGTGGTAGGGTCTTGTGGCCGCAAGCCCCAGAGAGCTTCTGGTTCTAATAGGGGCCACCCAAAAATGGCAGGCATTCACATGGGAACGCCTCCATTTCTGAAGCCACCCCCATGCCATGCCTACAAAATGGGGTCAGCTGTCAATCACCATCAACAGCCACCCTTTTTGTAGTGAGCCACGGAGCAAGAGAATTTCTCTCTTGCTCCGGGGCTTGCACACATGCAGTGCGGCCTCTGCGTGTGCACAGAGCACACCATCGACCCACTAGCGAGCGCTCAAGCACTTGTGAGTGGGTCTGAATCAGGTCCACAGGCCCTACAGGAACAGCATATTGTACATATTGTACACAGCAGCAAAGGTACTGTACAGTGGACGGTATGGTAAGGAAAGACAGCCACAGTCAGGTATAGTACAATACAGTAAGTATGAGACATGTGGACAAATACAGTAGGACATACAGTACTGTACAGAATAGCCAGGGAACATAGATTGAGACAGTACAAGAAGGAAAATAGAGACACAGATTATTCTTAGGCACATTGGATTAATTACACTATACAGTACATACAACAGGAACAGGGTAAATTGGCCTTGAAGGCATCAAGGATTAGAAAGGGGCCCACCACATGGGAATTATTCAGACAATACCCAAATACCTAATGCTACAGTACTGTCATGATCAGGGCTGAGAGGCTGCTGAGATCGCAGTCCTTACTGCTCTGGGTGCTCTGGCGCGGGGCTTCAAGTGGGGGTGCAGGGTCCTGGAGAGCAGCTCTGGGCACAGTGAGCTTCCGCAGACTAAGGGCTTCCATCTGGAGGCAGGTGAGAGGGGGTGAGACTGGCAGCGCTTCCGCGCTGTAGATTGCTGGGCGCAGCCATCTTGGATTCTGGTCAGATGTCCGGTTTAAGCCAATCTGGTCACAGCCTGGGCTGGGAGTGCTAGCAGCCAATCCTGCACTACCTGTGGGTACTAAAGGCAGTACTAACTAAAAAGGTCCTTTAGTTGCCAGTGAAATGTCTATCACAGCATATGCTGTGAGCTAGTTCTCTGTGCTCCTTTGCTCCTTAAAGTGCCGTAGTTCCAGTGTGTCTCAAACAGTTTCACCTCTTAGCCTTGGTGTGGTCCGGTTCCTGTTTACTACTCGCCTCCTGTACCTGCAACCTGCTGTTTGTCCTGTCGACTCCGGTCCACTGAGTACCGCCAGCATCTCTTCAGCTTTACCTCACCCTATGTGTGTACCCAACTTACTTTTTCATTCATGAGTCATATCCCCTAAGACTGGCTGCTTTCCAGTACCAACAAACAAGCCCTCACTCGCCATCCGACTCCACTCCAGGTCCAGGAACACGCCAAGCCTTGACAGTTTGCACTGGCCAAATGGATTCGGCTAGTGGACAGGAGTTGAGGGCTGACCTGCTCCAAGGTATCGCCAGACACTTAGAGGGACTAGAGGCTTCACAATGGCAAATGGCTCAGGGCCTGATTCAGATCCGGACGCAAGCGGCCGTTCGCTCGCAGGCCGTATGAGTGGAAATATGTAAAAAAAAGCATTCGCACGTGTGATCGTTCATAGCTAGGCTTCCGCCCCATATTCACCCAACCCCTCCTCTAGCTAGCGAGCGTTCAAAATAGCAAGCAGTCTACTCGTCTTTGGTTGATGTCTGCGCTCGCACAAGTAATTTCTGGAAGTTGGCCTGTCAGTTTTCGATTGCCTTGTTTCTCTTTCTGCAAACTTACTTGAATCGATTGGTGGCAATCACCGTATTAAGTTACTTAATTGTAACTCAAATGTTTTCAATCTTGTTTTTTTATTGAATGTCAATAAACTTTATTGTTTGTATTGTGTGACATTTGTTCCGCTGTTTTAAGGACAAAGCAGATTTCAAGTATAAGTCCAAAGAATGTTTATATGTTTATATGTTATTAATGTTTTCCTTTGTGGTTTACAAACAGATTATATGGTTATTCCGTTTGTTCTGACCTTTGCTAATGCAACTAAATGCATCAAGCCAATCATAAGTCATAAGCCAAATATATTTTTGGGGGTTTTTCACATGACTCACACAGTAACCAATAGAATTGTTCCTGTTAATTATGAAAGTACATTAGCCAATCAGATTTTTCTTGTACCTTTATTAAAACTGTTTTGTGTGAAAAAAATCATAGCCATCAAGAGAGCCAGTGCGTTCACATGCCGTGAGTTGCTGGTCCTTACAGAAGTCATGGACCAGCGAATAACCACACACCAGCCCCCCATCATCAATAACATAAAGCGTCGGGTGTACACGGAGGTGCGGCATCATCTGTGCTCCATGGGCTACTGCCGGAACATCGGCCAATTGGAGCGCAGATGGTCGGATCTGCGCCGCAGGTCACCACGCCTGCTCGAGTCTCTCCGGCTGCAGATCCGTCGGCATAAGTGTATATGTGAATGGTTTAATCTTCATCTTATTTGCATAATGTACTTTGCTAATGTAAATTATCATTAATGCATGTGCATGTTTGCAGTATGGCCTTGTATTTTTAAAAATTATAACTTGTATTTGTGAAAGTGAATTTAGGCTAAAGGTTTTATTTTTGTATTTTTTAATGTATGCCAATTTAGTTAATATTTTGAACTATCCATCATTTATGTCAAGAGCAGATAGTGAGGCATCAAAGAAGGCTGGCCCGACCCCTATCCCCCATTCCAACCCTCTCTTCCCCTGCCCACTCCTCCCAAAATTCACCACCCTCCCCTGACCTTGCCATCCATATTTCCCCTCCCTCTCCTGGCCCCCAATCCCAAACCACCCCTCCCTCCCCTGTCATACCCATCCATATTTCTACTCCCTCCCCTGATCCACCCGCTCCATGTTCCACTCCCTCATCTCTTTCCCAACACACCCCTCCCACATCTCATCCACATTGGCCGACATCATCCGAGGATGAGATTGGCCACTCTGCCCCTGTACTGGATGCTGCAGGTGGGGGGTATTTTTTTTTTGTGGAAGTAATGTTTTGAAATGTGCCCTATATGCATACACTGTGGAATATTGTTTTCTTTTGTTTTTGTTTTTTTTACATTATATTTGTTTTTTTAACCATTTTATATGAAGTTTAAATTTGCCCTGTGTACATCAAAAATTCAGTTTAGTACAAATCTGTTAGTTTTATTTATTTATTTTTTGTTAAAAAGTGTTGGTTTAACAAATTGCGTATATGACACATGCCAAACCACTACCACTTGTGTCTTTCATGTTTTTTTATTAATTTTAAAATTGTCAACTTGTGTTAGGCTTACTTCATATGCAAATGTTTTTGTTCTAACCACTGTTATCAAAAATTTTTTATTTTTTTTACATTAGCTTTGTGGTTGAAAGTTTACAATTTGGAGTTTATTTTAATAAATGATAAATGTTGACCCATTTTGCTTGGTATCTTATCTTTTTTTATATGTTAAGCCTAATGACCATTTTAAAAAATCTTAATGCCTACATTTTAGTAATACACACATTTCTCTTTCAACAGAGGCATGGATGCGGAATGAGGCAATTTTTGCAGAAATCGTGTGTCTGCGTGGCCATATTACTGCAATTCTAATTTCTTTGGACCATTTGTTGGCCTTAAAGGAGGCCTTAATTGTGAGATATTTGGTCTGTTGTAGTTGTTACTTTGTTTACTAAAAATAAATAAACATTTTGGGTATTAACTCTCATTCCTTGCCTCTAACATTTTAATCCCTGGACAAATAATAAATTTGCATTTGTTGAATGTGTTTTGACATTTTGAAAAGGAATCTTTGGAAACTCCAAGTAGTTATGAAAGTGATAATTTTAATACCATTACATTTAATAAGCATTCTTTCAAATGTATTAACACACATTATGTTTTTTTTATTTTTTTTATGGATACATTTACATAAATGTGTTTGTATTAGTTTTTACCTCCATACTGCTTCGCCATAATACCTTTTTTATTAAAAAAACATAAATAAAAAATAAAAAAAACAGAAAACCTGTGTAAAAAGTGAATTTTTACCAAAACATTTTTACCACATTTGCAACAGTTTACACTTGGCCCAAAATTAAGAAGGTATTGTCCTGTTTTTAAAACCAACACATTTTGTGTAATTTATAAAAAAAAAATACAAACAAATTTTTAAAATCAAAAATGTAATAAACACAACACAAACACGCTTAATATATATTAAAAAATGAACGTCAAGAACTGGTTGTAGATGTAGCATGCCAACATGTTTCCACAATTCATTTGTCCAGATGTAAAATCTCATTTTTGGAACATATTTGTAACAGTCATTTATTTTTAGGTAGTATGCAGGTTGTTGTTTATTTGTTGGCAAAAAAAGAGAAGAAAAATTAAAAAAATTAACACATTGGAAATTGAACACTCAAAAATGACCTTATTACATATGTTTGATTAACTAAATGATTTTAAAAAATTACCTGAAAAACCGTGCCACAACTTCATCACGTATGGCCCCCCCCAGACACTCTCCTCTGACCAACCTCGGGGGGCCAATCCTCAGGCAAGGCATCCTCTGGCTGCATTGGGACACCACTCCTTATGGCGATGTTGTTAAATATCCCACACAGGACCACAATTTTGGAAACCATAGCTGACAAATACATTAGGTTGCCACCCGAGTGATGGAGGCATCTAAATCAGCCTTTTAAAAGGCCAATGCAGCACTCCACCACCTGCCTGGTGGCAGTAAGTGCGGAATTATATTGACTTTGTGGCCCTGGTGTAGGAACCAAATAAGGAGTGAGCATCCAGGGCATGCAAAGGTAACCACTGTCTCCTGTGAAAATAAAATAAACATCAGTACAATTTCTAAGTTAACAGTGTTTGTTTTTAAAATTAAGGGTACCACTTACCCAGAAGCCATGCATCACCAGCTTGTAGGTTGTTTAATTTGTGCCAAAGCCCTGATTGCCGATGACAAAAGAATCATGTGCACTTCCGGGAAATTTGGCATTCAGGGACATGATCTGGAGGGAGGCATCACATATCACCATTACATTCATTGAATGGAAATGCTTTCGGTTCCTAAATATTGCCTCTAGCACTGCTGGAGGCTGAAGTGGTATGTGAGTGCCATCCACAACCCCTATGATGTGTGGGAAGCCTGCAATTTAGAAAAAATTTTGCTGAACCACATTAAGGGACCCCATATCCAATGGCATATTAATAAAATGATGGAGGAGCTTAAATATGGCATCCATTACTACCCTCAGGATCCTTGAAAAGGAGGATTGTGAAATTCCGCCACTATGCCTACTGTGGTCTGGAAGGATCCTGAGGCACAAAAATGTAACACCGACAATAATTGCATAAGTGGTGGTATTGCTGTTGGATTGTTAATTTGCTTTTCAAGATCACTCTCTATTAATGAAAGAGTGTCTAGGATGATTTTGGGTGGTAGGTGGTAACGCCTTAACACCACATCATCAGGCATTCCAAAAAGGGTGACACATGTTCAAAATATCTGGGGCCTTGCACTCCTACGAGGCCTATGCCTAGGAGGATGTCCAGGTTGGTCGGGGTCTTGGACCATCGCCACTATAATTCGCCCAACATCAATCTGAAATGTTAGGCAATGTAGTTAGGATTAAGAAATTTAAGAATGTTAAAATATACTTATCTTTTTATCATATAAAGAAGAATCTTACAGGGTTGGGCAGTGACATCTTGTAGTAAACCTACGATTTTGAATTTGTAAAGAAATTAAAATTATAACTAAAATAAATCAAGACATGCTAAGCCCAAAATAACAAGAATGCATGCACTACACAGATGATGTTGAGTTATTCTTGGATTCTACAGTAACATTGTAATGTACACTTAACCCACAGACAGGAGATGGCCAAACTATATGCCACATGTAAAAATTAACGCTTAATGGTACACTTAACCCACAGACAGGAGATGGCCAAACTATATGCCACATGTAAAAATTAATGCTTAACCCACAGACAGGAGATGGCCAAACTATACGCCACATGTAAAAATTAACGCTTAATGATACGCTTAACCCACAGACAGCAGATGGCCAAACTATACCCCACAAGTAAAAATGAACACTTAATGGTATGCTTAACCCACAGACAGGAGATGGCCAAACTATACGCCACATGTAAAAATTAACGCTTAATGGTACGCTTAACCCACAGACAGGAGATGGCCAAACTATATGCCACATGTAAAAATTAATGCTTAATGGTACACTTAACCCACAGACAGGAGATGGCCAAACTATATGCCACATGTAAAAATTAATGCTTAACCCACAGACAGGAGATGGCCAAACTATACGCCACATGTAAAAATTAACGCTTAATGATACGCTTAACCCACAGACAGCAGATGGCCAAACTAAACCCCACAAGTAAAAATTAACACTTAATGGTATGCTTAACACACAGACAGGAGATGGCCAAACTATACGCCACATGTAAATATTAACGCTTAATGGTACGCTTAACCCACAGACAGGAGATGGCCAAACTATATGCCACATGTAAAAATTAACGCTTAATGGTATGCTTAACCCACAGACAGGAGATGGCCAAACTATACGCCACATGTAAAAATTAATGCTTAATGGTACGCTTAACCCACAGACAAGAGTTGGCCATACTATACGCAATACATTTACAAAAAAAATGGAATTGCAAAACTGACATGTTTTTAGGTACACAAATCTGCACAGCGTGACCCCTAAAAAATCCAACAAAAATGTACATAAATAAAGGGTTATAATGTAGAAAAAAACACTTACCACACACAGACGAACAGACCAAAAAACTTTTTGAAAGGTTGAGACTGAGAATGAGGAGGCTGTGGGGCCTAGTACCCAGGCCAGGGCCAAACACAAAAGGCAGCCAAAATTCACAAGAAAGGAGATGGAGGCTTTGGTGCAAATGTGCATTGATAACCTGGCACAGGCACCCTGAAATATTGGTGCAACACAGAGATGGAAACTGTGGAAGGAAATAGCCAGTGCTGTCAATGGGGTTGGTGACTTTGTCCGTTCAACCAAAGAGGTCAAACGCTGGTACGGAAATGCTGTAACCTATTTCGAACACTAAGATGATTAGTGTGTCCAACATGGACACAGACACGCCAGACTTTGCGGTCCACATGTTGCCGCAGGTAAAATTTATGTTAATTTAAAAAAAAAATGTGGAAGTAAAGTTTCAAATGTACTAATTTTTGTTTTTTAAAATCTTTTCCACACAGGCACAGAAGAGGACGAGTCTGCTCCAGAGGTGAGTTTTGGCCGCAGTAGATCTGCTGGCTCCGCAGGGGAGGAAGCAGTATATACAGCTGGGGACCCTGTAGCAGACAGTCCAGGGCATTCCCCCTCACAGGCAGTGGCCCTCCTCACAGATCTCAATGAAAAAACGGATAAGAACACAGAGATTCTGATGAGGATGGATGCCAATCTGCTACAGGTGGCAGACGCCCTGGAGGAAAATGCTGCGGCCAATGTGAGAATAGCAAATGCCCTGGAGCAGCTCGTCTGCCTGCACATGTTGGAGCCGCCCTCCCTTCCTGCCAGAACATCAGGGCCCTCCACCTCTGGCGCAACATCGGCCATCCCTCAAAATGTGCCTAGCCCTATGCCTAGGCTAGAGGAAACAACATCTACCTCTGGCCAGGCCAGGCACAGGAGCACATGGACAAAGTCATGCTCCCTCCAACACCAGGCCAAGCGGACAAAAAGGCATTGACAGCACTGGCTAATTTCCAAAAAAAACATCTCTGTGTTTGCCCCATATTTGTGCACCCCAAAACCTCCCTCTCCTTCTTGTGATTTTTTTTTCTTATTTTTTATTTGTGCAATTGGCACTAATTTCCTTTTTGGCTGACCCAAACAAAAACAAAATGTTAAAATTATATTAATAAATTATTTTCTGCAAATAAAAAAATTAAAACCAGAAATTGTTTTTAAATTTCATTATCAATTGGGTAAAAGGGACTGCAACAAACATACTTAAATACATGACAAAGGTCATATACTAAAAAATAGCTTCCAAAAAAAACCCATAAGGTAACAGGTAAGTAAACAATAACACAAGCTAAGCAATTAGTAGGTGATTGTCTTTGTGTATTTAAACCAAAAAAAAAAAAAACATTTATTAGGTGATTGGTGTTGTGCTATAAAAAAAACTAAGGAAATGTGACAACAAGATACGTATGAAATATAGCAAATAAAACAAGCACATTTCAAATAACATTATAACAAGTGAAACATTTATTAGGTGATTGCTGTTGTGATTTCCAAACATACAAACAAATAGGACCACAATATGCATTCCAAATTTAGCTAATAAATCAGGGCCATTGCAAATAACATAACAAGTGATCCAACTATTAGGTGATTGGTCTTGTGCCTTATTAAGGAGAATAGCAAATCATCAATTCGCTAAGGGAGCTACGAAGAGACCATCGTCTTTGCGAGATCCAATACCCTACCACAAGCTGAACGAGCAGTCATAATGGAAACTGGATCTCGCAGTGACGTATCACAACTTCCGTTGAAATATTGCGCTCACACAAGATAATAAATGTACGCCCAAAAAACGGCTTGACACGTCTGCGTTTTCACATCACCACCCATAAACGAACCATTCTGTCAATAAAATTACATAGGTCACTTCCTGCTCGCTGTGTACATGAGCAAAAGAAAAATGACCATAAAGATAAGGCCACACATGCGCAGTGATAACCGGACGCATGCGTGGTTGGAAAACATCGAATGCGTACAAGCGAACGGCTGCTTGCGTCTGGGTCTGAATCAGGCCCCCAGTTCCTACAGGAAATGTCTCTCCATCAGGACACATTCCAGGCCTCTCTGGTTACAGTCAATATGCCTGCCGCAATGAACCAGCCAGCAGCTCCAGCCGTTCCTGCTCCAACCGCACCATCCCACCTGCACCTCCCAACTCCCAATAAATTTGACGGGATTAAATTGTGCCGAGGTTTCCTCAACCAATGTGATGTCCACTTCACCTTACAGTCTATGAACTTTCCATCCCCTAAGTCCAATGTGGCGTATATTGTATCTCTGCTGTACGGCTCTGCACTAAATTGGGTTTCGCCACTCTGGAAGAGGTCTGACCCATTATTAGAGAACTACCCCGAATATCTCAAATCCTTCTGAAGGATTTTTGACGAGCCCGGAAGAACTATGTCAGCAGCAGCTGAAATCCTGCACCTTCGCCAAGGGAATCGTCCTGGTATCATTCAATTTCAAACACTGGCGTCAGAGCTAAAATGGAACAAGGAGGCTCTGATTTCTGCCTTCTGGAGTGAGCTGTCAGATTGAATAAAAGATGACCTCACCACACAAGATTTTCATGCTACTCTCAATGATCTGAGCTCCCTCTGTAACAAAGTGGACCTACAGTATCGAGAATGACAGAGTGAGACAAGTAGGGGAGATAATTTTAGATTCCGGCCGACCACTACTCCAACCACCCTCCCACCTGAACCGGTAGGCGACAAACCCATGCAGATTAATCGGGCTCATCTCCCTGTTGAAGAGCGGCAAAGGCGCCGGCGGAAGAACTTGTGCATGTACTGCGGAGAGACCAGTTATCTGGTTGCTGCCTGCCCTTGTCATCCGGGAAACTACTGATCCTAACCTGTACCAGAGATACCAGGTTGGGAGTGATGTCCTCGTCTCCATCAAAAACTGAATCTGCTTTGTCCATTACTCTGGAGCTAGTACATGGTTCTAAAATTTTCTCTCTCTACTTGATTCAGGGGCTGCCGAAAACTTCATTACCGCTGAGCTCGTCAGGAAATTTTGGATCCTTGTATTTTCCTTCGATCATACTGTCACCGTAACTACAGTAGATGGTACCCAAATTGTCAATGGAATCGTATCTCTTCGTACCCAACCTGTACCGATTCGTGTTGGTGCCCTTCACACAGAAATTATCCAATTCTTGGTCATCCCCAAGGCCTTCCATGGGGTCATCCTTGGATATCCCTGGTTATGCAAGCATACTCCCAATATTGACTGGGGTAGCATGCAAATCTTGTCCTGGGGGGAAGCTTGTCTTGTGTCCTGCCTTCCTCAAATTAAAAAAAACAAGAACTCATCGCTTTCACTCCAGTAAGCACAATAAAGAATGATATGTATTTAAAAAGTGTACTAAGGACAATTACCTAGCAATGAGATGTACAAAAGTAAACATTTATTAGCCAATACTAATACATAAAAACAATAATCTAGACAATAAAAGAGAAATAATAAATAATATTCAAAAAATATATAAAACACAAACAGTACATCAATAATTGGACATGAGTGTACCCCAATTATTGGTATACCTGAACACTGTGCTCCTTGTTACAGATCATAAGTAACCTTGTGTTAAACTTTGATACAAAATAACTTCATGCTCCTGTGAGCTAGTGCTGCAGCAGATAAATGTGGCTGGATATCCAGAGAGTCTTGATATAAGGAAAAATATTTATGGGAATCTGACAGTCTGTTAAAAACATATATGTTTTTTGTATGTTTCCTTCCAGCTTTCAATAAACAATCTCTGTAGATTAAATCATGATGTGATGTCGGCTCCTATTAACATATTCTGAAGCATGTATTTCAAACTGCGCCTATTAACACTTCCACCGCTAATCGAAAAATTAAATAAAAATAAAAATAATTCTCTTTGCAATAGATATAGCCCTTCAAGGCAAGGTGGTATGTGCTTTGTAGGCAATTAGAAATTGGAAACAGCTCGTGTAGCTGATTGAATCATGTCTCCAGCCAAGACTTGCGAGTAAAAACTTAGACACGGACCGTCCATAGGTGGAGGAACTGTGAGTACTCACGGTCTGTAGAGAATGGGGGCCCCCTTTATTCTCCTTACCTCCTCCGTCTTCTGTGTTCAGGAATATGTTGTCTAGTGTCAGACTAGACTGATAAGCCGATCCACGTGCCGTGTGCCGCGTGCTGCAATGATCTCTTATGTGTCACAGGCGCCCAGAGCATGAGCCTGGACACAGCGCTGGAGTGTGTATCTGTTCACAGCGTAGACAATCACAGGAAGCAACAGTGTATCAGTGGATACTGAATGATGAGGCAGGACTACCTCATCATTCAGTATCCACTGATACACTGTTGTAATACAGGGACCACTCTACCAGTTTCTGAAGTCATGAAATCACTATTGTGTCCAAGTCTGGGACAGCACAGAGAGTGGCGCAAGACTGCAAATTCAACCACACAGTCAGTTTTTAATATACAGTACAGACACTTTCATAGCGGCACACAAGTTGTCTTAGCAGATGGGGGATGGTGTCCTTGGCAATGGTCACTATTCGTAGCCTTTTGAAGGAAGGTGTAGACATCTGACAGTGAAGCAATTCTATGCTGGAACCAAATGGACAGAGCAGAGCTGTGTACTTTCAGTGAAGTAAGGCAGAGTCCAAGGTCTAATGTAGCTTGGAGGAAGGCCAGGGGTCTAGAGACCTGAAACACATGAGGGTAATAGCTTCTGGCACCACACCATTGGAAGTAGTTATGTCACACTCTATGGTAAATGCTGGCAGAGGCTGGCTTATGCACTCTAAGCATAGTCTGGACCAAAGAGCGAGAAACCCTTAAGAACTTAGGAGGGATGTCTCAAGAGCCCCGCCATCAAAGACAGATGACCCAGGTCCAGGTGAAGACAGGGACCCTGAGTCAACAGGTCTGGCCACTAAGGTAGCAGGAACAGTGCATTTATGCAAAGGCTCTGAAGATCAGAGTACCAATGCCATCTGGTCAATGCTGGGTCCACCAGCAGGACAGTGCCTCCATCTTGTTTGAACTTCCACAGGACTCAAGAAAGAAGGGAGACTGGAGGGAATAGGTACACCAGATGGAAGGCCAACTTCACTGATAAGGCATCTACAAAGGCTGCCTCAGCATCCCTTGTTCTGGACCCATACACTGGCAGTTTGTGATTGTGTCTGGAGGCCATGAGGTCCACCTATGGTAATCCCCATTTGTCCATTAGGAGTTCAAAGACTTCTGGGTGAGAGACCATTCCCTGATATGCACGTCGTAATGGCTGAGGAAGTCCACTTCCCAGATTAGAACTCCCGGAATGAACACTGTGGAGATGGCCGGGAGGTGACCTTCAGCCCATGTGAGAATGCGTGACACTTCTGTCATGACCGACTTTGAGTGCCTCCCTGGTGATTGATGTACAGCTCCATAGCCTCTGCCCTGTGGAGCTGTAGACAGTCCACAGGGCAGAGGCTAAAATCAGAAGTGTTGCTTTTGTATAGCCAGAGATATTGCTGGTGAGAGGGTGCGTTAGGTACATGTAGGTAAGCGACGTGAATATCCAGAGATACTATAAAGTCCCCAGGCTCCATAGTTAGGATAATAGAGAGTAGTGTTTCCATCCTGAAAATGGATACCCTGATGAACTTGTTCAGGGACTTGAGGTTGAGGATAGGCTGATGAGACCCATTTGAAAGAGAATTTAATAGTAACCATTCACTTGATGCGATAGCGGGACTGGAACTATAACTCCTGCTTGCAGCAAGGACTAAATGGCTTTCTGGATGAGCAGGACCTTGTACGGGTCTGAAGGAGGACCTGTGTAGAAAAATTGTTGGGGTGGTTGTCTTAGAAATGGAAGGGTGTACCTGTGGGAGACCACTTCTCTTACCCAAGCATGTCAGCATATATTGTCAGCACTGGGCAAATCGAAGAAGTTTGCCTCCTACTCTGGGCTCCCCCATGGAGAGGCCCATCCCATCTGGCTGAAGGCTTGTCCTCTGAATTTGAAGCAGGGCATCTGGTGGTCCAGGTCTGCTTGGTTCTGGGCTTAGTGGTCCTAGAGGAAGCCGACTGCCTAGGAAAGGACTGAGCCTTAGGCTTACCTTGGGAACAAAAGGACCTAAAGGATGTTGTCCTAGGTTTTGCAGTAGCTGCTGAAGGCAGAAAGGAAGTCATTGATGCTGCAAATAAGGCTACAATCTTATCTAAGTCTAGGCCAAACAAGATCTCCCCATTGTAAAGTAATGCTTCTAAAGCTTTCTTAGAATCTGCATCCGCCTTCCATGACCGCAGCCACAGAATGTGGTGGGCAGACAATGCCATGGTCGAAACTCTAGAAGCTAGGAGACTGGCATCCAAGGATGCTTCTCCAATATATGAAGCTGCATCTCTTATGTGAGCTACATAAGACATCTGAACCTGGGAGGCATCTGATGGAAAAGATTCTTCCAATGCATCTGCCCAGCTCTCATTTGCTTTAGTCACCCATGCAATAGCCATGATTGGGTGAGCAAAGGTGCTTGAAAGAGAATACACAGATTTAAGTCTAGTTTCAATCTTTCTATCCGTATGGTCCTTCATTGAGGAAACTTTAGGGAAAGGTAATGTAGTGTTTTTAATCAAACATGTAACATAGGAATCCACCGCTGGGATTACATGATCCCTATTGTAGCTCAAGGGGAGGCATGAAGACATAGATTTATGCCAATTCAACTATCAGAAATGCCCTGTGGATGACTAGAAGTGTAATAAGTGGCACAGTATTTAATTGCTCCCACTAAATAATAAAGAAGAACCAAATACAGGGGCTCCTATAGTCTGCACACTGTCAGTAATGACACAGTGGCTGCATTTATTACAGATGCTGTTTAAAAACCATCAGTAAAAGCTGTGGATCATTGGCGGTTTTGATAAACCATGGCCTTGTAAATCTACCCTCCCGCCAATCTTCTACATTATCGGTAAATGGTTTTCTAGCTATATATTGTTTTTCTAACTATATAAACTATCACTGGGTACATCTGTATGGCTTTATTGCTGTATTGTTTTGCATTTATACTCTATGTGTAACAGCATTTCTGTACTGTAATACCCAGCAGAATATATTATAAGCTGGAAGAAAGTTACACAGCAGGATAAGATTGTTGGAACAGGCAGCTTGGAGGCCCCTTATCACAGGCCAGTGATTGGTGTTAGGCAGCAGTGATGTGCATATTAATCAGCAGCCAATGAGAGTCAGACAGACTCTCATTGGCTACTGCTCCCACTGCAAGAGCCAAGCTGGAACTCACTCATGAGCTCTCCCTTCTGGCTCCTGCACTGGGTAATAGGAGAGATGTCATGACATCTCTCCCATAATGCAAAATGTGCCAGCCCGGGAAGACTGATGTGTGGATGGCTTCATAGGGCGGGCACTACTGAGGCACTGCATAGGGGGGTGCTGCTACTGGGGGCACTATACAAGGGGTTTACTACTGGGGGCACAAGAGTAGCTGCACTGGGGGGACCACTACTGGGGGCACTGAATAGGGAGGGCCACTACAGGGGCACTGTATAAGGGGCACTGGATATGGGGGATCACTAGTGGGGGCCTGCATAATGGGGACCACTACTGGAGCACTGTATAAGGGGCCCTACTGTGGGCACTGCATAGGGGGACCATTACATGGAGCACAGAATAGGGGGGACCACTACATGGGGCACTGCATAAGGGGGATCACTACTGGGGGCCTGCAAAAGGGGGTCCACTACTAGGGGTACTGTATAAGGGGCACTACAAGGGGCCTGCATAAGAGGGACCACTACTGGGGACATTGCATAATGGGGGTACTATATAAGGGGCACTACTGGTGGCCTGCACAATGGGAGCACTACTGGGGGCACTACATAGGGGGGACTATATAAGGGTCACTGCATTAAGGTGCATATGGAATGGAAAGAAATGTTCAGAATGATGAGAACGGGGTGTGTGTCATGTTGACATGCCTCTTTTTTAAGTGACCATGCCCATTTTTTGGTGCACACACATAGGGGGCGCTCCATTTTTAAATTTGCCCTGGGCTCCAAATACCCTAGTTATGCCTGTGGTGCTAGAAGAGGGTATTACAGCCAATGCACATTGCTGCCCTTCACACAACCATGGCGGCAGATGCCGAGGATGGGAGAGCACAGTGGGGGATGGGAGAACACAGTTTAGGATGGGGGATGGGAGAGCACAGTGGGGGATTGGAGAGCACAGTGGGGATGGGGGATAGGAGGGCACAGTGGGGGATGGGGGAGCACAAGATGTGGTATGTGAGACTATAGTGTTAGATGGGGAGCACAGTGGGATATGGAAGCACAGTGTGGGATGGGGAGCTTATGTGTATGTGTAAAATAAATATACATATAGATCAGAACAAGCGGTACTCCTAGGTCTGCATTGCAGCATTAAATGACAGTCAAAAAGCCACATATATGAACCGACATTTCAGGTTTTAATTAACCCTTTTTCAAGGAACAAGGGTTAAGGAAAAAAGAGTTAATTAAAACCTGAAACATGTGATCGAGTTCACATGTTTGGCTTTTTGACTGTCATTTACACACCATTATTAACTCAACTAACACATTCTCTTTATTTTAAATAATACAAGAAAATGTATATATATATATATATTATGACACAGTTAGGTTAAGGGGTCCCTCTCCTGGGTAGAGGACTCCTTCCTTTCTCACACAGCAGCTGGGAAACAGTACGCCAGACTGGATGCAAATACAAGCTGGTCGGCGCCAGTCTTTATTGTGCAATGTCAGAAATAACACAAAGAAAACATAAACGTAAATCCTAGCCCTGTCGGGGCACTAA
The DNA here is from genome assembly GCA_031769625.1 of Taudactylus pleione. NCBI lineage: Eukaryota > Metazoa > Chordata > Amphibia > Anura > Myobatrachidae > Taudactylus > Taudactylus pleione. Next base: position 5,844,920 of record JAUIMM010000528.1, on the reverse strand, counting down.
CTTCACAGGTAGTTCCCTCACTACCAGAACATGGCAGGGCCTAATGTCCTCACCAGCAACAAAAGCACAGCACAACACTTACAGTTAGGTTTTCAAGTGTCTCTGAGCAAACTCCCTGTCTGCTCTCCCAGGTGAGACAATCAGCCCTCAACACACTAGGCTTATATTGGCCACTCTCAGGTGAAAACCTTAACAAGCCTGTTACCAGGCTGCGAGAACCAAAACCTGGAGTGGCTGTGGGTGGAGCCCTCCCTCTCCTCTCACCCACAACCCCCAGGTCCCAAACTGGCTTTTCAAAAAGCCGAGACTCAAGCCTGCTACACTGCAGACTTTCTCTTGGGGATTTTAAACACATAGGACAGGAATCTGGGATAAATGTCCCTGCCACAGACCACTTTACCAGTGATCCTATCACAATATATATATATATATATATATATATATATATATATATACACAACACACACAGTATATGTATATATATATATATATATATATGTCACACAAAGACAATACCTTCAACTTGCGCTTCAACAATACAGTATATAAAAAATAAATACCAGTACTTAATAAGTTCACAAGCTGCTCCCTTCACAAAATCCCCTGTTAGAAGGATTGGAAAAAACACACCAAATGTATAAGAAAGGGCGCTAATAATAATTTGTAATCTGCAAAAGATGAATGATCTCAGTCTATTCTTTTTGGTGATTCAATCTTTTAGTAGAGGAGGATACGATGATGACCCAGAAGTCTTGTTGTCCTCTCTGAAACTGTATGATCCATGTTGTAACCTTTGTCTGGAAGGAATTTTTTCGTGGATGACCTTTTACTAGAAATGAACCCTCGCACCAAGGGAAGAACACCCAAAATATAATAAATCAACCATTCATGTAAACATGGATATATTTATTCCAGTATAAAATCTTTTTTGATAAAAAAGTTTTTTTCTTAAAAAATATTTTTCATAACATAAACAATATTCAGGATAATGAAGCACAGCATTTGTTTTACAAATATTTTTTTAAAAAAGGTTTCCCCACCATTGCATTCTTTGATTCACAAATTGTGGGGACCCAAAAACAAACGTGCCCAAAAACTGTACCCAACGCATTTTGCCCTAATAAGGGCTTCCTCAGGGGTAGTTTTAACACTATATTGTAATAATAAAAAAAATGGGTGTTAGACATAATAGTGCAAGGTAACTATAATACATTTAAATAATTTATGAAGACGGACATACCATAGGCATAATGCCTCACCAAACAGGTAGATGGAAATATTCTGAGATCCAGACCTCAAATATTCTGGGATTCAAAACCTTAAAGAGTCTATACAGAGCCTATAATTTAATAAAAACAATTTCTCGGGCCTGTAATGGTTAAAAATACAGTACTACTTTGTCTGGTTTGTCAGATACTCACAAAAAGATTTTTTTTCCTGGACAAAATGATACAAAATTTTGATAGTATATCTATAGGACCATATATTCACCAGATAGATACCTAGAAATAAGTCAATAAGGGTATATGAGCAACTTCTCTTCTCTTATAAGGCAATATAGATGTCATTACTCTCTTATGATCATTTAATGAAGAAATATACAGATATGTGAACAACTCTTCTCCTATAGAATAGTAAAAACAGGCAATGTAGATAGCATTGTTCTCTTATGATTGCTTAGTAAAGGATATATAGATATGTAAACAACTCCTCTCCAATAGGATAGTGTAAATAACATTAATCTCCTATAATTACTCATTTTATGAATCCCCAGTATATAGTTTATAATTAGGTAGTTGTAACCTTTACCACAAAATGGGTTATATATAAATAAATAATTAACCTGAATCATAGGAACATTATTTATAGTGTTCACAACATAGTTAAATTGTGGGCATTCGGAGATCAGTAGTTCCAACACTTATAGCATAATATACAACATAGTACATATAATTATCTTAATTGCAAACATTATGAAGAAGCAAATGTGGCCTTACCTGGACCTGTAAATTCAGTCCTGACAGCAGTATTGAGCACATGGTTAGTATAGTGCAAGACTTCCTATTTATTCACCTGGGCTTAATTACCTCACTTCCTCCAGTAATTAATTCCCAGTGACACTAGATCTAAAGAAGTGCTTTATTTCCTATAGTGAGCATATTGCTTTATATTACTTAACCTAGCTCGCATGTACATTATATATTTTTCCCTGTTAAACTACTCATTCCAATAATATAAAGTTTGTATTGGCCTAATTGGGTATATTTACCCATCAAGCCTTCCGTGCGTGTCACCTGCTTTCTGTAATTGGCAGCGTGCGCTCCAAGGGGACTAGTCACGTGGTCGCTAGTCCACGATCATGTTCCCTTGGCGCTTAGTCACGTGGTCGCTAGTCCATGATCAGGTGATCTACCTAGTGTGCTTATATATATATATATATATATAAAGAAAAACAGAGAAAGAGGGCACTCGGCAAATCTAAAAATAAAATCACATCTTTATTACTTGGCTTTTAAAACATAGGACAGGTCAACGTTTCAGCCCACATCGGGACCGTCTTCAGGACACATACATAGGTCTCACCACAAGCACCTATGTATGTGTCCTGATGATGGTCCTGAAATGTGGATCTGTCCTATGTTTTAAAAGCTAAGTAATAAAGATGTGATTTTATTTTTATATCTGCTGAGTGCCCTCTTTCTATGTTTTTCTATATTGGGGATTTTTTTATATCATTGAGGAGCACCAAAACCTTGACTTTGTTTGGTTTGGAGTGCGGACATTGGTACATTATATATATATATATATATATATATATATATATAAAATATATATATATTAGGGATGTGCAGGCTCGGTTCTACTCGGTTCCGTTTGGTTATTTTTACCGAATCTTATTGGCTATCCAAAACTCGAGACAGCTGAAACCCAATAAGATTCGGTAAAAAAAAACGAACGGAACCGAGTAGAACCGAGCCTGCACATCCCTAATATATATATTTGTATATATATATAAAAAAAAATCACATAACCTGTAAATGCTAGCAACTGATTTTCCTAATTATGTCAGTGTCTCACTTTAATAATTTATGAACTAAGGATTATGATCCTGCTACCTGAGCATTACTAGATATATACACCTAATACCGGACAATGGATGACAGAAATCCACATCACCGTCGTGTGACTAAGGGTCACCAGCTCATATATAACACCTACAATTTGCCACCACTGGGAACCAGCAATAATAATAATTATAAGTCATACATAACCCATTAACTTAGTCAGATTTGGGCACAGACACCTCCCAACATTTATACTTACTAAATTGGGACAAAACACCACTCTCTATGTCCAGAAATGCCCACTTTCAGCTGAGCTCTGCCCCTTCTAAGATCCATGAAAAATCCTAAATGTGCGAGCAACAAAGTACAACAAATAACAATAACAATGCACTTACCTGTCTCCTGATGCATGGCCGGTCCATGACTGCACCCTAACTACTCTCTCTACTCCCTACTCCCTCCTCCTCCTATCCTACTACTATATACACTAAAATACTAATATACTAAACTAAAGATAATAAAAAAATATAATAAAATGAAAACTGAATAAAACTAACATTAAATAAACTACTATATACTTTATAGTAAAAAACATATATACTAACTAAATATAAAACTAAAACTATACTAAATAAATAAATGCCTAAAACTAAAACTAAGAAAATAATAATAAAATAAAACCAAACTTAACTATCACTAACAATACTATAAATATATCACCAGCACCAGACAAGGCAAAAGAATAACCTCTAGTGTTCTGCCCTGGGTTACCACTTATTGTGTAACAATAGGCCATTGTGATGTCATCACACAGACATTAGCAGCAGCCATACAGGCAAATATTTGTATGAAATAAAGTATCTGACTGTGAGTTGAGGTGAGCAGGGGCAGGATAGCATACCGCCTATCTGCCATAAGTTACAATGCCCAAAAGGGGTAATATTTCAACCAAATTAGCCAGTTTTACAGATTAGGGAGGTCTTATTTTCTTCTAATCTCACATGTCTGAATGTTGTGCAGTGGATCAGGCATTGCCAAGCACCATAGTAAAGTTATGGTAGGGGCCTGGTGATGCTGCTCCAGTCTCTTAGGACACACACTGTGCCTCAGAAGGCCAAATCGGGTGCCTCTTCTGATCATGTGCAGCACTGTACTGGCAGGGGCATATCTAGGCTTTCTGTCACCTATGGAAAGACTCAGCCCTCTTCCGCACAGAAAAATAAATATCTATAAAAGAGGTGCACTGTAAAGGCAATGATAGCTGTCATACAGAACAGTAACGCAGAGACAGAGTAACAACATGGCAGCTAAGGCAGTTGCTCGGGGACCCCAACATATGGGAGACCAACACACATAGCTACATTACCAGTGTGGGGGGCATATATGGAATACTGTATGTAAAGGGATTCTGTGTGGGATAATGGAATCTGGGTGCACTACATTGTGTATAACATATTTGTGGTACTGGGAGTATTTACACATAATAACATCGCCAGTATATCTTACAGACAATTTTATTAGTAGGGGCCCACAAATATTAATCTGGCCCTGCAATTACCAGCAATGCATCACTGCTGTGACTGCAAGAACAGATAACCCCACATTTGGGCAGTAACATACACCACTCCTATGTGCCATGCACCTAATATAACATCAATATCCCTCTCAGAATGCCAGTTGTATTTAACACTTTCCACACAGATTTTTTTAAAACAACATTTTTAACTTAGTACAAGACTGTTCTATACTGCCAAACACCCCCATTCTGGAATACAGAGGGAGCGTGTGGGGATTATACACAAGTCTAAGCCTGAGTGCTTGGCTTGGAGTCTACTTTACAGATAAGTGACATCAATAAATGACCAAGCTTAACTGACATGCTATGCTTTGCTATTAGAGCTCTTTTCCCAATATCAGTGACCCTTCAGTATATATATATATATATATAATAGGGGTGTGCACCAGCCACTTTTCGTGTTTTGGTTTTGGATCTGGATCTTTCTTCGTGTTTTGGAACTGGATTGGTTGTGCCAAAACCACCCTTCCATGTTTTGGGTTCTGGGTTTTGTGTTTTGGATCTGTGTTTTTTTGGAAAAAAGCATAAAAACAGCTAAAATCACTGAATTTGTGGGTTTTTCTGTTCCTATGCTATTATTAACCTCAATAACATTAATTTCCACTCATTTCCAGGCTATTCTGAACACCTCACACTATTGTTTTTAGGCCAAAAGGTTGCACCGAGGTACAGTAGCTGGAGGATGACTAAACTAAGCGACACAAGTGGGTAGCAGAAACATGTGGCCCATCTAGTAGTGACACTGCAGTGGTAGACAGGATGGCAGTTTGAAAAACTAGGCCCCAAACAGTACATAATGCAAAGAAAAAAAAGAGGTGCAAGATGGAATTGTCCTTGGGCCCTCCCATACACCCTTATGTTGTATAAACAAGACATGCACACTTTAACAAACCAATCATTTCAGTGCCAGGGTCTGCCACATGACCATGGCTGAAATTATTGGTTCGTTTGGGCCCCCACAAAACAAGTTGGCAATTAATCTGTCCCTGCACAAACTGGCTCTACGGAGGCAAGATGTCGACCTCATCTTCCTCATCCACCGATTCCTCACCCTCTTCAGTGTTTTGTACATCCTCATCTTCACAGAGTATTAATTCATCCCCGCTGGAATCCACCACCACAGGTCCCTCTGTATGTTGTGGAGGCTGGTCTCCCTGGAAGAATTGATAATTCATTTTGATGAACATCATCTTCTCCACATTTTGTGGAAGCAACCTCCTACACCTTTTGCTGACAAGGTTCCAGCAGCATTAAACACTCTTTCGGAGTACACACTGGAGGGGGGGCAACTTAGGTAAAATGGAGCCAGTTTGTACAGGGGCCTGCAAACTGCCAGTACAGGTACGGACTGTCTGACATGCCTACTTGGATGCTGTCACCAATGTAATCCTCCACCTATGGATATCTAATAATCTCTATACCCCTAAAGTCGCTGTTTAGCGTTGCACACAAAAATAATTGAAGACCAGCCCAATTGTGTTTCCAAAGCACAAATAGTTATATTATTCAACAAAAATAAATTATACACGCTTTGATCTAGACACTGAGCATAAATACAATTATAATACAAGGTTACAGCCAAATACATACGCTTACGCCCCAGTACCAGGTCCCAGCCGATCAATCCAGATGTCTGTGGTCATCAAACAGGTGACAACTACTGGCCTAGCCTATTGCCCAAACATATATTCTCTTACAAAATGTACCAACACAATGGGGACAGACAAACACTGTTTCATTGGCTCTTGTTCCAGCTTGATCTTCTCATTGGACAGTTCATATGGTGTCATTAGGGGCATGGCTTGCTCTTGTAGCTGTTTCTTTGTGTAGTCTTTCCGCTACATAGCTAATCTAAACTAGTCACTATATTGCATACAACATTTCCAAATCTAACCAAAATCTATGTATGATCCATATTTCAGGAACACACGATGCTTCTTCCTCGTTGTCAGAACCGGAAGCCTACAAAGAAACAGAGCATCAGTTTGATACTAAACATGGTGTGTTTACATTGTTCTGTACCTTAGATATCAAATACATGCATTTCGTATTATAACATATCTTTAATATAATCCATATTGTGCAGGAACCTTTTATAAGTGTAAATATATGTATATGATTGTGGCTGCTAATGTGCATCTGTATTTAAAACTAAGTGAATGCTCAACAATGTGTATATACCTCAGTAAGCTCACGTGCATCCATGCATAAATAAGTATACAGTATATACAATTATCAATGCATTTATATTTATGATTATATGTAAATATGTGTCTATGTTTGTGTGTTTATGTAATTCCATGTATTTTGTGATGAATTAATATATTTTATCCATTTCTGACATATTTTAAAACTACAGTGCGAGGTGTAAAAAGGAGTCCACTTATTATTTCTAAACAGGGGGAGAGAGAGCCACGGCTGCTTGAAGGTGCTAACATTCTAGTTAACTTATTCAATGGTGTTCCTCTACCTATTCACAGTCTAAATGCCAGTTCCTTTGGACCAGACTAGTACTGAACAAAGAGGCACACAATTGCCAATGACTTGCAGGTTCTTGACAATAACCCTTAATTTTACATGTAGATTGCTTACTTTGAGCATACTGGTTTCTGTACATTTTTAATTAATTTTGTTACAGGCAAATTGTATTAGTATGCAAAGTTTCTACAAACACCCACAGTCAGAAAGAACTGTTTTTCCAGGCTCTGATCAAACCCTATAGCAATACCAACACATTTATGCATATCGCAATTGCGCTGACACAGAATCATCAGATAAAACTTACAAGCGATCATATCCAATTATTTGGTTTCGAGACACCATTCTGTCAATGGTGACAGTATCATATGCAGTGACAGTAGACATGTCAGAAATTGTTGCCAGGTCCTTCAGTCCAGACCAGACATCCAAACTTGGTCCTGCCTGCCCTGCATCACCGCCAGTGGGTTGCTTAGGACACCTAAGTTGTTTCCTGGCAGCCCTAGTTGCAGGAGAATATGAACAAGGAGCTGTTGACGTGTCACATTCCACTTCAGCTGACAGTGTTTTCACCAGCAGGTCTTTGCACCTCTGCAGGCTTGTGTCGACTAGAAAGAGAGACACCACGTAGGCTTTAAACCTAGGATTGAGCATGGTGGCCAAAATGTAGTGTTCTGATTTCAACAGATTGACCACCCTCGAATCCTGGCAAAGCAAATGAAGGACGTCATCCCCAAGTCCCACATGCCGAGCGGAATCGCTCCATCTTAGCTCCTCCTTCACTTTCTCCAGCTGCCTCTGCAAAAGCCTGATGAGGGGAATGACCTGACTCAACCTGGCAGTGTCTAAACTGACTTCACGTGTGGCAAGATCGAAGGGCTGGAGAACCTTGCACAACACAGGAGTCATACTCCACTGTGCTTGAGGATTGAGGTGCATACACCCTCCTTTGCCTATGTCATAGATGGATGTATAGGGTTGAATGGCCTTTTGCTGCTCCTCCATCCTCTGAAGCATATAGAGGGTTGAGTTCCACTGCATCACAACCTCTCGCTTCAGGTGATGGCAGGGCAGGTTCAAGACTGTTTGCTCTCGCTCCACTCTTCAGCAAGCAGTTGCTGAATGGCGAAAGTGGGCAAAATTTTTTCGGGCCACCCAAAGCATCTCCTGCACATCCTTGTTGTGTTTCAGAAAATTCTGCACCGCCAAATTTATTGTGTGAGCTGTGCTGACATTTATTGTTGCTGGAAATTTATTGTGCTGGAATTTGTCAAGATGTAATGCCCGCACAATATTGGTGGTGTTGTCAGAAATCACAAATCCCCAGGAGAGTCTAAGTGAGGTAAGCCATTAGGCAATGATTTCCTTCAGTTTCTCTAAGAGGTTGTCGGCAATGTGCCTCTTTCTGAAATCGGTGATACACAGCATAGCCTGCCTTGGAATGAGCTGGCGTTTCTGAGCTGCTGCTACTGGTGACGCTGCTGTTGTTGCTGCGTAAGGTGATACATCTACCCAGTGGGCTGTCACAGTCATGTAGTCCTTAGTCTGTCCTGTTCCACTTGTCCACATGTCCATGGTTAAGTGGACATTGGGTACAACCGCATTTTTTAGGACACTGAGGACACTTTTTCTGACATCTCTGTACATTCTCAGTATCGCCTGCCTAGTGAAGTGGAATCTAGATGGGATTTGTTACCGGGGACACACTACCTCCATCAACTGTCTAAATCCCACTGCACTAATGGCAGATACCAGACGCAAGTCTAACACCAACATAGCAGTCAAGGCATCAGTTATCTGCTGTGCTTCAGGATGACCGATGTTGTACTTCATCCTCCTCGCTAAGGATTGTTGGAGAGTCAATTGCTTAGTAAAAGAAGTAGTGGTGTTCCTACTTCCTCTTTGGTATGATGAACAACTCCCAGCAGCTACAGCAGCAGTGGCAGCAGTAGGTGTAGCAATGCAGGATCCTCTGAAGGAATCCCAGATAGGAGAGAAGTCAGTCATGCCAGTGACATGGCCTGCAGGACTACTTCCAATCCTTACTGAGGAGGAAATTAATGAGGAGGGAGTTGATGGTGTGGTTTGCAGGTGCTTGGATACAACAAGACAAAGGGATTTAGGTGTCCCTGGACTGCTTATGGTCTTACCACAGTTTCTGAACTTGATAGTAACTTTTTATGAATGCACTGCAGGTGACATATAAGGGAAGATGTTCCTAGGTGGTTAACGTCCCTACCCCTACTTATTCCACATTTGCATATGGTACATATGGCAAGACAGTTGTCCAGATCAGGATAGAAATATTGCCAGACCAAAGAGGTGGAATGTTTGGTCTTCTGCCCAGGCATGACCATGATGGTTTATCCCACAGACAACAACTGTCTCCCCTGATGCCTGATTTAAACAAACCACATCACCATCAGAATCCTCCTCGTCAACTTCAACAGTGACATCTTCAATTTGAATATCAGCAACTGTACTGTGGGTGCTCCTTCCAGCACTTGCAGAGGGTGTGCAAATGGTGGAAAGAGCCACCTCTTCCCATCCAGTTGGGAAGGTCAGGCATCACAACCGACGCCACACTTGGACTCTCCTTGGGGATTTGTGATATCTTCTTAGAACGCACAGTTCTATGCTGTGCTTTTTCCAGCTTAACTCATTTGATTTTTGTAGCAGGAGGAGGGCACCCATCATCATGTGAAGCTGAACCACTACTCATGACCATAGGGAAAGACCTTAACCGTTCCTTGCCACTCCGTGTCATAAATGGCATATTGGCAAGTTTATGTTTCTCCTCAGATGATTTAAATGTATTTTTAAGGTCATTTTCCTGAACTTTGTCATTTGGGATTTTATATTCCCTCTACTATGACATTGGGCATCGGCCTTGGCAGATGACGTTGATGGCATTTTATCATCTATGTCATGACTAGTGGCAGCAGCTTCAGCACTAGGAAGAAATGGTTCTAGATCTTACCCTATTTTATTTTTACAAAAAAGAGAAGAAAAGAGTATTGTCTCTTTGTTGGTGCACATAGAGGATAATTATATATAAAATATAACTTTTATTAAATAACTTATTTGAAAAAGTTTTCTGCCTTATTAATGAAATATTCCAAGAAAAAATATAATAAAAAAATTGAAACAAACGCGTGTCATCAATTGATATTAAATTATTAATAATTCATTTGTCTCTGTGTCCCTTTCAGTTATGTTTCTGAGTGAAGATTCTATTAAATGTTGTTGTCTCCAGTGTCATTAATCATAACATATATTTATATAGTTGAAATCAATTAGCCCTGGATTTACTACCCACAATTGTAGTTAGTTAGATATACTATGTGAAACTAAACCAAGATATAAATTTCATTGGTGATATTATGCTGCCATCTATTGATTATGGTATGCCATTGCACCATTAGTTGTTAAATGTAGAAAGGAAACCAGGTTGATTTAATGGGTGCTACATTATGCACAATGGCCCTGATTCAGACCCACTCGCAAGCGGGCGCATGTACGTTAGGCGTACGTACAAAATTATTTAAATTCAATGGCTCGCTCGTATTTTCTTTCGCATCTAAAATTCCTCCCTAAACTCAGGCGACTCCTCCTCTAACTAACGAGCGTGCGAAATAGCGAGCGTACATCCCCGAAATGGCTTGAAGGGAATGCACGCACAAGTGAAACCGGAAGTGGCCTTGTCAGATGTCGATTACCTGCTCCTTTATTCTGCCTACCTCCCTCAATCGTATCATGCCAATCAATGTATCAATTAGCTTAATTGGTTTTTTTTTTTCAATACAATGCAAGAAACTTTACTCTTGTCCGTGTTTGTGTTTACCCGCAGAATACGTACGGATGGAACATTCGCTTTTATTGTTCAAAAAACATGTGAACCACAATTAAACAATTGTTCTATTGCTGTGGATCCTCGCATATTTTCCGGGGTTCATTTCTTTATTTAAATTTGCAAACGCATGTCACTGCATCAAGCCTATCATAACTCTCCAGAGATTTCTGGCCCTGTTGAACACATGACTCATACACTAACCAATAAAATTGCTCCTGTTAATTTCCAAAATACATTAGCCAATCAGAAATTTATTGCACACTTTATCAAAAATGTTTTGTATGAAAAACTCCATTGCCATCATGAGAGCCTCCGCATTCACCAGGCGCGAGCTGCTGGTGCTTACGGAGGTGATGGATCGCCGTATCACCAGCCAGCCTCCACCCATCACCAACCGGCAGAAGCGCTCCGCGTGTGCAGAGGCACGGTCCTGCCTGCGGTCCTTAGGTTCACGCCGCAACATCGGGCAGCTGGAGCGCAGGTGGTCAGACCTGCAACGGCGAACGCCCCGCTTGCTGGCATGCTTTCGCATGCAGATCCTGGAAAGTAAGTGTTATGTATTGTGGTTTTCATGTTTGTGTTTGTGGGGCAAACTGCGTGTGCATGTTTTCCTGTCTGTCCTATTTATTATTTGTCCTCATATCTGCGTGTGCATGTTTTCCCTCTATTTCTGTTTTTTTCATTCTACTCCTATTTGCATGTTTTTTGTTGTTGTTTTTTTTTTTTTATTTGGGCCCCGGATTTGCCCAGAAACTAACCTCAATTTGTTTGACATATTTTAGGAGGACAGCCAAGACTACGCCGTCACCGTCCGGCCAGACGGCGTTCCCGGCCACTATCCCCAACCCCCAGCCAACACTCCACCCCAAATATTTCCCATATACCCCACTCCTCCCCAGCCTTCCAAGACCCTCTCCCGGAACTGTCGGGCCTCCTTCCCCTCTGTCCCACTTCCCCCTCTCCTCCACCCACCCCTCTTCCAATTACCCCCTCCCCGGAGTCCGTCATTACCCCTCCCCATTCTTTGGGGAATGAAGGCTCCTCCGAGGAAGAAAATGGAGGGACTTCCGGAGCTCCCGTTTTGGCTCCCGGTATGTTTTTCTTTCACATTTTTTTTAACCACAAACTGTTTGTATGTAATCATGTGTCGTGCCTTTATTCGTGCTTGTTTGGTTTACTTTTGGTGATTTAGCAGTTTGCCTTTACCTCTTCCTGCTGATTTCAACATACACATATCACACCTGTGGGAATGTGTACATAGGCCTTGTATTTTTGGCAGCACCCCCTTTTTGTTTTGGTTTTTTTTTTTTAGGTTTAGGAGTGATTTCGTTGTGTTTTTGTTTTTTTAATGTGGATTCCCTATTGTTTTATTAATCCACACACTTTTCTCACCCACAGAGGAACAGAGGCGTCGACAAGAGATGCACGAATGTGTTGGCCAGATGCGCCAACATGTCATTGGCATTCTTGTGGGCCTTGACCGGCTGTCTGGCATCCTTCGCCAGTAGTTTTTTTTGTTTATTTTTGTTTTCTAAATAAATTTGTTTGTTCTAATATATGTTCTGGCTCATTCTTTTTTTCCAAAAAAAAAATAGTTTTCCCTGACATAAGTAGACTGTTCCTGCAAGGATTTCCCTTTTTTAAAAGTTAGATTGTGTTTTGTATTTGTATGTTAAACAGCCACAAGAAACACATAACAGTAACAATGTCATTTCCCTTTTTGGGTGTAGTGTCAATTAGATATTTCGACATTTTTGTAGTGTCAATTAGATATTTTGACATTATTGGTGTGCAAGCTGCTTAGGCCAATCTTCAAAATCCAAAAGTTTGGACAGGCTTCCTTTTGGTGTGGGTTGGGAACCTGAAAACATATTTCAGTTTACATCAACTGGTGTCAGTACTGGATTACCCCTTAGCCAAATGTAAGGTGTGTTAACCTGGTTACACTTGCTGTTAACGTCCAAAAAAAGGAAGACCATTTCACTCTCCAAACATTTATTCACAACATAAATGAGAAATCAAAGTGGTCACTCCCAAAAAAAAAAAACAGTGATAATCTCAAATACAACACATACAAATAAAATATTTAAATAAAAAAAACAATCAAGAACTGGTTGACGAAGGACCATGCCAACATGATTCCACAAACATGGCGTTGCGATATGGGTTCCAGAATATATGCCCAAAATCACCAGATCCAGGTTTGGTAAGGGTAGCAGGAAGTAGTGAGCGTTGGAGTGGCAAAGATTTTGTGAACAAACAGAAGATGGTGAAAAAAATAAAAATAAATTAGATGTTCGCAAACAAACACAAACACATTAGGTATAAACACTGTAGTTTTGGTCAAACTTACCTAAAAAATCTGGCCACCACATCATCGCGTATGGCCCCTCCACATACTGACCTCCGACCAACCTCGGGGGGCCATCCTCAGGTAAGGCATCCTCTGGCTGCATTGGGACACCACTCCTTATGGCGATGTTGTGAAATATCCCACACAGGACCACAATTTTCGACACCATATCCGGCAAATACATGAGCTCGCCACCAGAGCGGTGGAGGCATCTGAATCGGCCTTTTAAAAGGCCGATACAGCACTCCACCACTTGCCTGGTGGCTGTAAGTGCGGAATTATACTCACTTTGTGGGCCTGGTGTGGGAGCCAAATAAGGAGTGAGCAGCCAGGACATGCAAGGGTATCCACTGTCTCCTGTGAAAAATAAGAGACAACATCAGGAACACTGTGTATCAAGCTTAACATTGTTATGAACTAAAGGTCTCCACTTACCCAGAAGCCACGCATCACCAGCTTGTAGGTTGTTTAATTTGTGCCATATCCCTGATTGCCGGATGACGAAGGAGTCATGTGCACTTCCTGGTAATTTTGCATTCAGGGACAGGATCTGGAGGGAGGCATCACATACCACCATTACATTCAGGGAGTGATAGTGTTTCCTGTTTCGAAATATGGCCTCCAGCCGTGCTGGAGGCTGAAGTGGTATGTGAGTACCATCCACAACCCATATGATGTGTGGGAAGCCAGCTATTTGGTAAAAATTGGCCTTGGCCACACTGAGGGCACCCATATCCAAAGGCATTTGAATAAAATGATGGAGGTGCTTGAAAAGTGCCTCCATCACTGCCCTCAGGATCCTGGAAAAGGAGGATTGGGAGATGCCCGCCACTATTCCCACCGTTGTTTGAAACGATCCTGAGGCACAGAAATGTAACACCGCCATAAATTGCGTCAGTGGTGGTATTGCTGTTGGACTGTCAATTTGCCGCTCAAGATCACTTTCTATTAATGAGAGAGTGTCTATGATGATTTTGGGAGGTAGACGGTAGCGTCTTAAAACCTCATCATTGGGCATTCCAAAAAGGGTAACACGTGTTCGAAATATCTGGGGCCTTGCATGCCTACGATGCCTACACCTGGGATGAGATTGAGGTTGGTCGGCTTTCGGGAGCATGGCCAGAACAATCCGCCCCAGATCAACCTGAAATTCAAATATTTCAAAGTAAGGCTTTTGACCAACCCCAAAACTATATTAAAACAACTTAGCTTGATGATACCATCCATTGCTGCTTACATGCCGGCGTATTGTCATGATACGTCCAAACTGAAAATAAACACCAAAATTACTTGACACATTTCACTCTGGGCATTTTTGTTTAAAAATTTTGTGCTAGACCAAAGTTAAAATATGCCAAACACCCATTTAGCAAAACCGCAAAGCGACATTTAACACAGTACATCAAAACGGGTCGAAATGTTGGCTCAAAAAGCGAAAGATAAACCTCCAAAAAGTTAGAATGATTATTAAGCTGGTTAAAATGCGCTAATTAGTTCGCTAATACAAGTCACAAGAGTAACTACTAAAAATGCGCTAATTAGTTTGCTAATACAAGTCACAAGAGTAACTACTAAAAATGCGCTAATTAGTTCGCTAATACAAGTCACAAGAGTAACTACTAAAAATGCGCTAATTAGTTCGCTAATACAAGATAAAAAATGGACTTACCAAGAGCAAATATCTAAGATGCAAAATCAAAAGGTCTTTGGGGTCGAAAATAAACAAAATCTAAAATAGAAAAAATTAGGGATCTAAAAATTACAAAATATACGAAACACAATGAAACAACAACTGAACAAAAGTTAGACTTCACAAAACTTACCAAATCAAGAAACGAGGTCCAAAAAATATAAACCAACAAAGATAACGGAAAAAAAAACGCAAATCTAACCAACAAACGAATCTCCAACCGCCAACTCCTTTCTACGCAATCAATAAACTCCAGCCAAGATAACCTCCAACAATCCAAAAACGCCACCTCGACTTGAGACACACCAAGCCATAAATAGTGTTTCGTTTCCCGCACAAATTAAGGAGGGATCATAGGGCCGCACAATCAATGATGCGGCCGCAAAATAAGGACGCATGTATAAATACGTCACGAAAACACTTTCAAATTCTGGTGTATTTCTTGTTTGGACCTCAGACATGGCGACAGACCAGGGAAAAAATGGGCAAGAGTCTGGCGGTAAGTCTTTCATGCATTTTCTATCAACGATTAATTTGAAACATAAGATTAGGCAAGTTGTGATTTTGTGAATTCTGTAAATTTACACAAATAGGTGAGGAGGATGACATGGAAGAGGCTGCTGGGCCCAGTATTCCGGCCAAAGCGGCCCCAAAAAAAAGGCAGCCACATTTCACAAGAAAGGAGATGGAGGTTTTGATCCAGAAGTGTGTGGACATCCTGCCACAGGCAGACAGGAATATGAGTCTAAGCCAGAAGTGGAGAATGTGGGAAGAGGTAGCCGTTGCTGTCAATAGAGTGGGTGATTATGTCCGTCTAGCCCGGGATGTCAAACGGCGGTAAGTAAACCCTTGCCCCCCCTAAAAACAAACCCCATTTTAAACCAAAGGATAATGGCTTCCATTTTTCCCCACAGATGGGGCGACTTCAAATATCGCCTAAAGCAAAAACTCGCGGACAGGGCTAGGCATGCAAGGGGGACAGGTGGGGGTCCCACCCCTGTGTCATTGGAGTTGACGGATTTAGAAGAGCTGGCACAGGGGTGTGTGCAGCCTGTGGAGGTGTTTGGCGTGTCCAACATGGATACGGACATGCCAGACTTTGCGGCTCCTCATGTTGGCCCAGGTAAGTATTGTGATGTCACCAACTCTGAAATGCTATTGTGCCAATATGTAGATTCTAATGTGACTCTTTTCTCATTTTTCCAACAGAGACACAGGCGGATGAGTCTGCTCCAGAGGGAAGCCTTGGCCGCAGAATTTCTGCTGGCTCTGCAGGGGAGGAACCAGTACATCCGGCTGAGGACCCTGCAGAAGCCAGTCCAGGGCGTGCCCCCTCGCAGGCAGTGGGCCTCCTCACAGAACTCATTTTAAAATTGGATTTCCATACGGAGATTCTGCAGAGGATGGACGCCAGTCTGATACGGGTGGCTGAGGCCCTGGAGCAAAATGCTGCAGCCAACGTGACCATTGGTCAGGCCCTGGCGGAAAATACCAGGGCCAACATCCGCATCGCCGATGCCCTGGAGCAGCTCGTTCGCCAGCACATGGTGGAGCCGACCTCCCTTCCTGCCGGAACATCAGGATCCTCCACCTCTGGCACAACATCAGCCAATCCTCCAAATGTGCCTAGCCCTGTGCCTAGTCCAGAGGCCACAACATCTGCCTCTGGACAGGCCAGCCCGATGGCATCCCGGTCTGGCGCCCACCCTCCCCCATCCAAAAGGGCAAAAAAACGGTGACAGCAATGGCGACTTTTCCCACACTCCTTCTGTGCTTGGCTCATATTCCTTTCTGGTCAAAACTTCCCTCTCCTTTCTTGTGAAATGTTTTTAATTTATTTTTGTACGTTTGTGTTAGCAGTTATTGATTATTTATTTTTGATAAAAAGTATCTTTGCCAGAAAAAAACAAAACAAAATATTAGGCCAATTGGTTTGTGTTTAACCAATAAATTTATGTTAAAAATCTGACATTGTATTGTGACATTATTGTACAAATGGGTTACATTTAATCCTGGCCCTAAAGGCAAAAAAGGACACCAAAAACCATTTCATTTTTAAAAAAAAAAGGCCTCTTGAAGGAACGTTTAAAAAATCACATAACGATGCAAATTCCACATTAATAAAAAAAAGGGGAGCTAATTAAAACATGATGACATTATTGTCACAATAGGCCATAAACAACAAATTGAGGCCAAAAAAAACCCAAAAAAATGTACGCCAATTGATTGTGTAATCCTGACATTAGCAGGTATGATTTCCACCTGCGTACGGTTTTGTGCTATCCCAATAAACTGCTTTCCAAACACATACCAAGCCGGTTTTCAATACAACACTAATTGCTTTTGTGACCACCCGCGATTAATCGCTGCAACATCATGGAGTCCCGGAACGGAGGAGAAGGCCATCGCCAATGTGGTCGAGTAATCCAGACCCTAAACTGTGCGAGCATTTTGAAGGGAAAGAGGATGTTCCAGTGACGTATGTGACGGTCCGAACACATTTGACGTTCGCATCTGCTAATGTATGTACGCCCCAAAAACGCCTCGCCACGCCTGCGTTTTTCCATCTCCACCCCCGTCAACACCCAAAAACGCCCTGTTCTGTCAATCACATTTGACATGTCACTTCCTGTACGCTATTTTAGGAACGACAGAAAAAAGCTCGCAATCTGCCGTACACACATGCGCAGTGTAACACCGACGCATGCGCGGTTAGTCAACATCGGAACGCAACGAGCGTACTGTTGGTAACGTGCGGCTCTGAATGAGGGCCAATGTCCTCTATTAGGGCCACCTATTTGTATTCACGGAATATTGTCACATGGGAACATGTATCCAGTTCCTGATACAAATCTTAGTGTCCCCTATTGGGTTAAGAAATGAACAATCAGCTGCAGCAATCAAATAAATTAATAGGTTTGATAGTCTCTAAGAAGTGTTATATTGAGAGGTGTTGATAACATATCAATCAAAAAGCATTAACATTTGTGCTAAATGGTGTAAACCACATATTAAACTTCAATTTATGTGAAAGTATGTTATACCTCTATTGTGGTTATATTTATATTATATTAACTCCTCTTATGGGGCTGCAAAATACATTCATAAGTTATAATGCTAATTCAAATGATATATAAACTATCAGTGATTCGAAAGAAGCTATAATAACTAGTACATAACATAATCAGCTTGATTAATAAGGGTTGTATCTTACAGCTCCCCCTATTGGGTTCTATTGAATTACATCACATTTGGCTGGTTAAAATTACTTATTATAGCTCCCCCTATTAGATTACATCACACTTTGCTGATAGAATTGATTTATAACAGCTCCCCCTATTGGATTGCATCATAATTTACTGATAGAAATTTTATGATATTTAAACTAGGGATGTGCAGGCTTGGATAGGTTCGAGTTTGCACGCCGAGTTCGGATTTTTCCCTCCAAAAAAATGGAACTCAGAAAGAGGCAAAACGTCATCTTGCATGGACAAACATCATCATTCCTGGACAAAAGTCCAGGGCCTGATTCAGAGCTGCCGCTCCCTCGCTCCGAGCGATGTTCGCACATCTGCGCATGCGTCATAATGCGCATGCGCCAACCAGTCAGTGCGGTCGGAAATCGTGTGCTCGCAAAATAGCGAGGGGCTGGTTATTTGAGTGACAGAATGAGGCGTTTGTGGGTGGTAACAGGGGAAGGTGCTTGAAAATGGGGAGTGGAGATCCGACGCAGGTGTGCCAAACGGTCAAAATGGGCGTTTTAAGGATGTGCATAATTAACAAAGCAGCGTCATCGACCACGTCACTTGGTTGTCTTTTAGCCTGAACTGCTCGCATGATTGCGGTAGGAAAATCCTACCACAAGAATTGCGAGCAGTTCATATGCTTTTCGATGTACTCGATTAATCAAATAAATAGCGGAGATGACGTATGATGCGAGCAGCCAAGGGGCGTCTTTACAAAATAGCGAGCGCATGTTTCAGACGCTCGCTCAGACATAGAGGCGTCAAGAGACCGCTAAGAGCGAGCGCTCAATTTAAATAGCCAGCTCCTTTTTCTGAACGAGCGAGCGCAAATAGCGTCCGGCTCTGACTGAGGTCCACAATTCACAAATATAGAAAAAAATTATTTTTTATTTTTATTGGAGCACAATTTGGGGGTTACACCACCATTTAACAGATGAGCCAGCTGGCCCTTGATTTATGACACAGGTGAATGCTTGGCACTGCTACTTTGTTGATGCACATGCGGCTACTATGCACACAAGTCACAAATACAGAAAAAAAGAACTGTTTTTTTGCACTTGGGGGAGCACCCCTGAAGGACAGTTCACCCCCTGGACAACACTACAGCACCCTTTTATGACTACAGCCTTTATGGGACACTGCACAACACAGCCCAGCCAGCACCTATGGACTTCGGAGTGGACACATCCCCTATGGACAACTGACTGCAAAACACAACCCAGCCAACCCCTATGGACAACAGCAGCACAACACAGCCCAGCCAGCCCCTATGGACAACAGTAGCACAACAAAGCCCAGCCAGCCCCTATGGACAACAGCAGCACAACATAGCCCAGCCAGCCCCTATGGACTTTGGATTGGATACAGGGCCTGATGCAGTGCCAGATGCTCTAACCAGAGTGCTCGCTCTGAATCAGGGCCCTCCTACCTCAAATTGTAGCGGCCCTTTGGACGCTCGCATAGCTGTGGGTTACCACCCACGGCTTATGCGAGCATCCATGATGATGGTCGCGATGGTCTTGGCCATCGCGACCATCGGGCTTGCGACGAGACCCCGCGGTAGGGTCTCATTGTTGCAAGCCCTGGAGTGATTTTGGCTCTATCAGAGCCACAATCCTTCCAACTGACATCCCATGGGAACACCTCCGTCTGGCAGCCATGCCCCCGGCACGCCCCCTTTGGTGTGAGACCCCAAGCGACGGCTAACCCATCGCTCACCGGGTCTCACGCATGCGCACGATGGAGCTCCCTCCATCGTGCGCATGCGCATTTGGGTACCATCGACCCACTTGCGAGTGTCCTGCGCTTGCGAGTGGGTCTGAATGAGACCCACAGCCACTATGGACAACAGCAGCACAACACAGCCCAGCCAGCCCTAACTCCCACCCTCCCTCTTCACTGGCCACAGCTGGAGTGAAAAATGGCGCCGACGTGGGGACCTTTTATGTCATCCAAAACCCGTGAAATCCGATAGCGGGATGATGATGTTTTTCTTCGATTTCAGATCCGAGTCAGACGGGAAAACTTGAACCTGACTCGGATCCAGTTCAGATCGGGGGTGCACGGGGGGTTGGGATTTCAGAAATCCGAACCCACTCATCCCTAATATATATATATATATATATATATATACCAGAATGTCCTGCACTCTCAACTATATAGGGTACAACGTTGGGGTGCTTCCAAGAATCAAACAGATGATCCCAAAATAGTCCTGAATTTCCACCAAAGGAAGGAGGCACTCGCCACTTGAATTCTTTAAACAGTTTTATTCATACTTGGACTTTACACTTGCTTGGATGTATCTAATTCTGGTCGACGTTTCGGTTCCAACTTGAACCTTTTTCAAGACCTCATCCAATAAATTATAAATAAATACACATAATACAGAGACATAATCTCAATAGTCAATAGCGCTGTAAGCAAAGCGCCTGGTTCAACACAACCCCTCAAGGTATTAAACCTCATGCTCAGGGCTGGTCCACAGTCATATGTGGTACATCCATCCAGTGTGCTGCATGCAAGTCCACCATCAGGTAAATGCTGCTGCATGCATTTATTGGATTAGGTCTTGAAAAAGGTTTCATTTGGAACCAAATAGTCGACCAGAATTAGATGCATCCAAGCAAGTGTAAATAAAACTGTTTAAAGAATTCAAGTGACGAGTGCCTCCTTCCTTTGGTGGAAATTCAGGACTATATATATATATATATATATATATATATCAAAGAAACAAATGGAATAAGTGCCAAGGAAATATAGACCTATGTGAATATTCCTAGATTGGTGTATAATACCACTGCCCCTTAGCCCTAATTATGGGCATCAGCTCATATCAAGAAGTAATTGGTAATGGTAACTTACTAACGGTGTGAGTATTTGTAAATTAATTTTGATATAAGAGCGACTGGCTAGTGATTAAAGTAAGTAACAAGATACTGTGCAATAAAGTGCTAGTGCTAAGCATAACATTGCTTGTGCAATATTGATATAATAAGGAGCTGTTACTTACCTGATATATGAACTATTGATTTTCTACCACAGATAAGCTGCTTCACCTATGCTCTTTTTTTATTTTTTATGGTGTATTATTTTGATTGTTTTTAGTATCATTGTTTTTACTATTAAATTTTATGTTAAATTACTTGATTTGTACGCATTATTACACAATTTATATATTATTTTAAGTGGTTTAATATTTGCATTATATGAGTGATCTGTTTATATTTATATATTTATTTTTTGATGTCATAGTATATCAATATTGCACAAGCACTGTTATTCTTAGCACTAGCACTTAATTGCACAGCATCATTTTACTTACGTTAATCACTAGCCAGTCGCTCTTATATCAAAATTCACATACAAATATATATATATATCCTTCTCCAAAAAAGCGGCACTCACAGACTTCAATAACCATGCAAAAAAGGTATTTACTCCATATCTACGTTTCGGGGTCTAGCCCCTTGGTCAGGACATACAAAAACAATAAAAATCTAACATTTTATACTTACAGACAGTGATGAACAACACCTGCAGCGCGCCATCTCGGTCTCCGGTGTCCAGCGTTCTACTTCGGGTTCCCGACGGTGATGTCACACCGGAAGTGACGCTCACCGAGTCCATAGACAGGCTTATACCTCTTTTCCACCAAAAACCCTGGGTTTTTGGACATGGTTCCAACCCTGGTCAGACCCAGGTCAGACCCATTTACACTGCACCTTTGATCTGGGTTACTCCCAGGTCAGCCCTGTTCACACTGAACTCAGGTCTGCCCTGCTAAACCTGTGAGGTCATAAAAAGTGGGAGGTGAATGCTCCACATCCACCAATCCACTCATTTTAGGCATGATCCAGGTCAGATAACCCGGGTTGCACCGTTTACACTGCACCATTTCCTGGGTCCATCCTGGGTCCAACCCTGGTAGCTACCTGGGTTGGATTGCAGGGTCACTTGACCCAGGTTATTTTTCAGGGACCCTTTTACACTGAGCTGCGACCCAGGTAGACCCAGCAAAAACCCAGGTTTTTGTTCTGGTGTAAAAGGGGTATTAGTTGCTAGGAGTGAACAATACAAATATAGTGACTTAGTGTTAGTGGTCCGCATTCAATGTGGACATCAAGGTAAAACAATATAAATATAAATATTTACCAACAGACAATTACATGATAATTTTGACCAATGTAACATTATTACTTATTTCAATGACCTTTAAATTTTCCTTTAATAATCTAACTAACATATACCTATACACTTTCAAGTACTGCTATGTAAACTCGCCACCTAGTGGTTACTCTATAAATTTTCTTTACAAATATGATTTATATAGCTAGAATAAATCTCTACCTGCTTCTGCTATACAATAATATAAATCTATGCAAAGTCCTTGCTATAAACCTCTCTTTATTTGATATAGTATAACCTGAATTTACGTTTATCACAAAAAGCATCCCAAATTAAGTGCTTCATTTAGACCAAAAGGGCTAACAGTATTTAAAGTGAATATCCACTTACTTTCCCTCTGTAATAACCTTTTGGCCCTATGCCCCCCTCTTATGGTCCAAGGGACATGATCGATCATGCGGTACCGTAACATAGCCATAGTGTGTTTTGCTTCCAGAAAATGTCTGGCAACGGACTGTTCGCTGCTACCCTGTGACAATGCTGCTCTTATGGCTGCCCTATGCTGGGCCATCCTCTCTTTAAATTGTCTTTCTGTCTTGCCCACGTAGTGTAACCCACATGGGCAAGACAGAAGATATACCACAAACCTAGACGTGCAGGTCAAAGCATGTTGAATTTTATAAATTTTCCCTGAATAAGGATGATTGAATTTATCCCCTGTAATCAAATAACTACATGTTACACATCCTAAACACTTATGACAACCTGCCTTTCTTGCCAAAAAATGTGTGTTCAAGGTACTTAAACCTGCAACATCTGTCCGTACCAGTAAATCTTTCAAATTAGCACCCCTAGAATAGCTAGGTAATAACTTGCTATCCTTAAATATTTTCAGTTGTGGGTCAGATGTGACTATGGGCCAAAGCTGTTTTGCGCCTTTTGTAATTTCTTGGCTCTTACGTGAAAATCGATTAACCCAAGGCACTACATTTGAATTTAAGCTGTCTTTATCTTTCTCTTGCAATAATATAACCCGATCCACCTGTGTAGCTTTCTTTCTGGCCCCTTCAATCAATTTCTTTGGGTAACCTCTTTCTAAAAATTTCTTTGACATAATGTCCAATTGAATATTTCTCTCCTTGAGGTCATTATTTAGTAAGGTCATTAGTAAGGTAAGCTATACACAGTGGATTTTGGATGACAACTTTCAAATCTTAATAGGGTATTCCTATCTGTAGCCTTAGTATACATTTTCGTATAGATTTTACTGTTTCTTACACTTAAATTTACGTCCAGGAAGTTTATATTGTCCACACTCAGAACCATGGTTAATTTAACTGGACTTGAAGACAAATTATGTTGTTCTATTAATAATTCTAATGCACTCCTAGTTCCTGACCAAAAAATTAAAAGGTCGTCAATGTAACGCCAATATTTAAAAATTTATTTCTTGGTTTCCTCAGAACCAAAAAATAATGTCTTTTCTACCAGGAACATGTATGCATTAGCAAACACTGGGGCGGCACATGATCCCATTGCACACCCTGTTTGCTGAACAAAAAAATTTCCATCATAGACGAAATAATTAGAGTAAAATGTAATAATTTTAGAAAAAACTCTATCTGTGGACCTGTATATAGAGCATTATTCTCAATCAATAGACGTACCGCTTCCACACCTGCCTGATGGGGAATACAGGTGTACAGACTCACTACGTCTATACTCGCTAAGATAAGATCTTCCGGTATTGTATTGATCTGTTCCAAATCCCGTAATAATGTGGTTGTATCTTTAAGATGGGTAAAGGTATTTACAATGCAGGGTTGTAAAAAGGCATCCAGGTAAACCGCCAAAGGTTCACATAATGATTCCCTGGCTGAAATTATAGGTCTGCCAGGGGGCTTCTCTATATTTTTGTGTATTTTTGGGATAATATAGAAGAGAGGAGATTTAGGACTTTCTATTTGAAATGCTTTCTGCACTTCAGTTGTTATAATACCTTGGGACACTGCAGATGACAATAATGTATTAAGCTCTTTTTAATATTCTAATGTCGGATCATGGTCCAACTTCAAATAGGTGTTATCATCAGCTAATAATTTTACACATTCTTCTTTATATGTATCGACATCCAGAACTACCACCCCTCCCCCCTTGTCTGCCCCTCTTATGACTATATCACGTCTATCCTGTAATGATTTAAGAGCTAAATTTTCACTACGTGAGAGATTACTGTAGCCAGATTTTTTTATATTATAGGGCACTTCTTTCAACATCCTAGAGAATGTTTTTATCGATGAATTAAAAGATTGGGGATCAAAGGTGGATGCAGGACCAAGTTTTTTGATCTGCGCTGGAACATCTGGAGTCTCTGAGACCGTTTTCACTTGTTGTTTGCTGAAGAATTCTTTCAATCTAAGATTGCATTGCAACTTGTAGTTATCGATCTTCCATTGAAAAGGGTTATGATCGTTGGTAGGGATGAAGCTTAAACCCTTATTCAACACTTTAATCTCATCCATAGATAACGGAGTCCTGGATAGGTTGAAAACTAAATTCTGCATGCCCTGGGAGGTCTGTTGCTTCCTCTGCCTCTCCGATTGCCGGCCGCGCCTGGTTGGTTTGCTCTTGAACCCGCTCGTGAGTTGTGGGTATCCACCACTAAAGGGACAGCTTGACTTGCAAATGGATATGGCTGTGGGGCATCATTATCACTGGCTGACGTACTGGACTGATCCGTCCGTCTCCAGCCCATATGTCGTGTTCTACCCCTTCCTTGTTTTGATTCTCCTGAAGGGCGGCCCGAGGTATGGAGCCAGTTGTACACTCTATGTTGGGAGCAGTCCAACTGTACTTTATTGAATTTCTCCTTTTTGTATCGAATTAGATCTTTACGATATAATTCAATTTGTAATTTTAATTTCTCCATCCAATTTGTATCAGTATCAACCGCAAAGCTATTTCCATGTTCTGTTTCAAACTGGGTAATTTTTTCTTTGATGATATTAAGCTCCCTGGTGGATTCCTCTATGACCAAGAGCATCAAGTCCATGGAACACTTATTATAGAGATCCATTTAGTACAAAAAGGGGCATTATACCTCCCTATAGTTGGTGTATTATGGACTCTAAATCCTCTAGGAATCTGTTTCAAATGATAATATTCTGATAGCGTTAATCCATGGTATAAAAAGTCAACCTCACGCTTTTTCATTCTCAGCAGTTCACGAAATAAATCATCATTAGTAGCATTAACTCCTGTTTCAAAGATGGCTCCACTGTATAAAATAGTAGAAGCCTCCACATCTGAGAAACTAAATACATCCTGAGTGTTGCAATGTAGCATAAATGTAGCTGCTTCCATTGCCTCATTCTCCATAGCTGACATGATTAATACACCTGCAGTGTTCAAACAAGCACCTTGTCGTTCTCAATAGTGTAACAGCAGCACTAGCTCTTTGATTGTACCCAGGTGTAATCTTGTGAAATGGATCAGTAGACTGTATAAGGCACTAGTATATCATGTAGTCTGATTCACTTAAAATCCCAAGTGCTTATGTGTAGTGAAACTTGAAAGTGTATAGGTATATGTTAGTTAGATTATTAAAGGAAAATTTAAAGGGCATTGAAATAAGTAATAATGTTACATTGGTCAAAATTATCATGTAATTGTCTGTTGGTAAATATTTATATTTATATTGTTTTAAATTGATGTCCACATTGAATGCGGACCACTAACACTAAGTCACTATATTTGTATTGTTCACTCCTAGCAACTAAGCCTGTCTATGGACTCGGTGAGCATCACTTCTGGTGTGACATCACTGTCGGGAACCGGAAGTAGAACGCTGGACACCGGAGACCGAGATGGCGCGCTGCAGGTGTTGTTCATCACTGTCTGTAAGTATAAAATGTTTGATTTTTATTGTTTATGTATGTCCTGATGAAGGGGCTAGACCCCGAAACGTAGATATGGAGTAAACACCTTTTTTGCACGGTTATTGAAGTCTGTGAGTGCCGCTTTTTTGGAGAAGGATACATGGAGGGGCAACAAGCCCCAGGGTGAGCACCGCAGCAATATACAACTTTAGTGCTCACATTAAGAGCGCCGGTGAATTTGTTACTTATATATATATATAAATATATATATATATAGCAGTATAAATAGTACTCAATGGTCTTTACAATAACTGTAAACAAAGGCATATAGGGCCTGATTCAGGAAGGAATGCAAATGTGTGCAAACGCAATCAGCCGCTGCGTGTATATGCTAATCAGTGCATACGCATGGCAACCGCAGCACAAGATGCAGATGCCCAGCAATACATAATGCTGCCCACCTCCCTTTACTCACAACCTGAGTAGTCGGCAAAATAGCAGAAACATCAGTAACATTGTGAACCATTGGAACCATACACAGAATAGTAGTTGACCTGACCCTCCCGCAGACTTTGCTACATACCCTGCATGAAGTGAGAGCTCAGGCTTCATAGGGTCTCGCAATGGCTAATTTATGCACGCCACTTCAATGGAAGTGAAAAGCACCGACACGCCTGCGTTTGCACAACCATACACCCCTACACCACCCACAAATGGTACTTCCTGTCAATCACTGGGTGATGGGTCTGCATGCTGTCTGCGCTCGCAATCCCATCCACATCGCCTAGTTCACGCACGTGCACTGCGTCTTATACGCATGCGCAGAGTACAAACATCGGCCGGCTGCATGCGAACGCAACATTGCATTCCTTGCTGAACCAGGCCCTTAGTCCAAAAGTTTCTGCAACATTTTGAGGATTAATTCCTCATCTTCAGACAGTATATACAAAATGTAAGCAACAATAATCTTACCTATATGTAGACACTCTGTGAGTATTAGACACTGTTCAGCTGCCGGTGTCCTCTGCAGCATCTGTCGGACTTCTGTCTGGGATCCAGCCCTGCCCCTGCACAGAAATATTCCCGCCATTACCATGGCTTTGCAGCATCAACATTGCAGTGACATACCCACCACCAAACAATTAAAAAAATAATTATGTTAAATACTGTAGTCACATCTTAACACATATGGATAAGCATCTTATTAGCTATATTCTAGAGAAATAATTTCTATATCGAGTCCTAAAGTGACCCATTCAAAATTACAGCTATTCACAGTATAGAATCATCCTAATTTAAATTAATTTCACAACATGATATTACAAATCGTAAATAAGATATTGCAGAGATGTGTTAATAATACTATTAGCAAATATTCACCAAAGTATGTAGTAAAATACTGTTTCTAAGTACAAAAAAACATTCGAGTTAAGATGGTCATTAAGTCCATGCAATTTCAGTGTATCTAAGGTATAAATCCACTTAGATTCCAGCTTGAGTATTCCCTTTTCTCTTGTCTTCTGGGACGTGGTCTATTATAATGTGTATAATGCTGGAGAAACTATGGTGAGACTCAGGGCATCATTCAGAGGCGGTCGTAGGATGCAAGCGGTCGCTCAGAAACAGGGCGGCCGCTTGCATCCTGAACGGCCACCTCCATGTCAGTTGTTAGGCTGTGGGTTAACACCCACAGCTCTAATGACCACTAAGGGAGATGGTCACAATGGTCAAGACCTTCGCGACCATCGGGGCTTACGACGAGACCCTAGGGTAGGGTCTCGTCAACCTTAAGCACCAGGGAGCTTCCTGCTCTGTTTGAGCAGAAAGCTCCCCACTGATATCACTGATGATGTCAGTAGGGACGCCCACAAAACGGCAAGAGTTCCGAAAGGAACGCCTCCATTTGGCCAGGCACGCCCCCTGCCGGCCCAGCAAACGGAGCGAGCTGTCAATCAACATCGACAGCTCGCTCCATCTGCTTCGAGCCCGCTAACGACGGGTGATCCGTCATTAGCGGGGGCTCGCGCATGCCCTGTGGACCAACATCGAGTCGGTTGCAAGTGCTCAGCGCTCGCGACCGACTCTGAATAAGGTCCTCAGTGAGGTTTCTGTGCTCCCTGAGCTCGCCTTAGGACACCTGCATTACAGTTTGACAGATGTACAGCTACAGGCTGTTTTGACATCTTGCCACCCAATGCGGCTTTAATGGCCGATCTATGTAGGGCCATATGTTCCTTAAAGGATAATATCAGTAGATTATCTATGATTTTCACGCAATATTATCACACTCATGATAATCAGAAAGCCTGAAACAGGCGTATAAGTTTTCACCATCTCAAAGTAAGTAAAAAAATGCAATATCCCTATTTTTGCATAAAAATGTGGGAATTTCTTTCAGAACCCTTTGGACACCCTCCCAATGATAAATTACCCCAAAAGTTCTTTGTAATTTGACCTGTCAAGTTTTGGGTAAAAATAAATAATAATTGAAAAAGGGTTAAATCTTTTGGGTCTGGTATTTCAGGGCGCTGTATGGATGTAACAGGTGTTTTACAAATTTGCTCCTTGCTGCGGCAGGTGTTTTTAAAAAAAATTTTAAAACGCGCTTTACAACACCAAAGTATACTTGCACCCTATTGACGTGCAGTTCCTGGAAAAAAAATAGCTTTCTATTATTTTTCAAAATGTTTTCATATATGCAAATTACAGCCCACAGAAGCAATTTAAGTACCCTAAATACTATAATTACGGCCAATAATACACTTCTAAATTGCTTTCCTATGTACTTTAGCCATTTTTGGGAGGACAGACTCATTTTCTAGAATGTCCTGACATTTTGGCCTGTTTTCGGAGGAGAAATTATCACACCTACCTATTTTTTCCTATTTTTTGGTTAAAAACGAGAGCGCGCATGCCCAGAATTAGTAATAATATTGAGCAAAAATCATCAAAATCGGCCAATATCGCTGCCGATATCACTGATAATTGAATACAGCCCTATATGTGTAATCTTTGGGGCAGATTGGGAATTTAAAGTGGCCCTATGTGTTATTATTTTAATAGAGATATAAATGGCAATACTGTATTCCAATTAGGAAAAAATATCGGATATAACAGTATAAGGTGCTGGTACTGAAAAAAAATTTCAGTAACATAATATATGAGATTTTCTATAAAACTACTTGTATTCAATAGTGTTTGTAAATATATACACTGGGAGTATCGTAGTGACATCACTTATATCTATAGTATTAATACAGGGACATGATTTGAGAGGTGAGGGAATCTGGGAGTGTACAGTATGCAGTGCTAGTGTATTTTCCAATAGGATTGCACAGTAGTGAAACTTCTGGAGAGTGTGAGACACCCAGCAGCCATCCCTGTGTGTCAGGAGGACTGAACAGGACCAGGAATCCCATCACGGTGTTTCCACCACACTCACATAAGAGAGACCATAAGATCATTCAGCAGCTGACTAGAGAGCACGGCCAGATTTACCACAAGGCAATAGAGGTTTATGCCTAGGGCCTGGTGGGTCCTAGGGGGCCCACCTCTTCTGACCAGCAAGATACTGTATGTAAAAAAGAGTGTTTTATTATTAAACAGATATTATTATCCCCTCCACCTGCTGGTGGGGCCACTGTATAGCAGCTGGGTGAGCAAGTGTGTGGGAATTACTGGCTGTCCACTGAAGCAGGCTGCCATTAAGCCTCCAGGGGGTGTGGTGTGGGCAGAGCTGCCAGTGACTAGGTGGAGTTGGGGGCGGGTGCTGGCACAGTAATGTATGGGTGAGCAGGTGTGCATGAATCACTGGCTGGCCACTGAAGCAGGTAACCATTTGCCTCCAGGGGGCATGGTGCGGGTAGAACCACCAGCAATGATGTGGAGTTGGAGGCAGGTGTCGGCACAGTAATGTGTTGTGCGTGCCACTGTCCAACACCTTTAGCCCCAAAAACAGGACAGAAGGACAACAGAAGATGATGGGGTTCCACTATTCAAGACCCACAGATGACCACACTCTACAGTAAGTGTGATGCCATCTGACCTGTGCTCCTCCTCCTCTCTGTATTTCCTGTCAGAGCACCTCTGCCCTGTTCTCTTTAGTTTACTATGTGTGCCTGTCTACTTTAGTCATATATGTGTATATATCCATGTCCCCCTTCAGACCTCAGTGTGGATGTCTCTCCTCAGGCCCTCAATGTATATGTCTTCATGACCCCCCTCCAAGTTACCAATGGTTATGTCTCCATACTCCCTCCCCCACCTCCAGTGTGTATCATACACACTGGAGGTGGGGGAGGGGGACATGGAGACACACAGTGTATGTCTACATGTCCTGCTTTATCCACCCCCAATGTGTATGTCTCCATGTCGCCCCTCATGCCATAGTGTGTGTCTCCATGTTCCCCCTCGCCCCAGACACCAGTGTATACTTTTTGTGTGCTCACTCCCCCACCAGTCACAACTGTGTATCTCTACATGTCTCCCCCACAGTCACCAGTGTGAATTTCTTCATGTCTACCTCCCTCCAGGCACCAGTGTGTATGTCTCCATGTCCCCCCATAAGTCGCAGTTGTGTATGACTCTATCTCCCCCCGAGTCACACATATGTCTCCATGCCTCCCCCCAGTCACAGGTGTGTATGTCTCCATGCTTCCCCCCTCAGTCACAGGTGTGTATGTCTCCATGCCTCCCCCCAGTCATAGGTGTGTATGTGTCCATGCCCCTCCAGGCACAGGTGTGTATGTCTCCATGCCCCCCCAATTGCAGGTGTGTATGTCTCCATATATCCTCCTTAGTCACAGGTGTGTTTGTCTCCATGCTGCTGCCCCCTCAGTCACAGGTGTGTATGTTTTCTAGTTAGTCACAATTGTGTATGTCTCCATGTTTCCCCCTCAGTCACAGGTGTGTATGTCTCCATGCGCCCCCTCAGTCTCAGGTGTGTATGTCTCCATATTTTCCCCCAGTCACTGGTGTGTATGTCTCCATGCCACCCCCCCAGTGACAGGTGTGTATGTCTCCATGCCTCCCCCCCAGTCACAGGTGTGTATGTCTCCATGTTTCCCCCTCAGTCAAAGGTGTGTATGTCTCCATGTCTCCCCCCAGTCACAGGTGTGTGTGTCTCCATGCCAACACCCTCAGTCACAGGTGTGTATGTCTCCATGCCCCCCCAGTCACAGTTGTGTAGGTCCCCATTCCTCCCAACCCCCAGTCACTGGTGTGTTTGTTTCCATATTTCCCCCTTAGTCACCGGTTTGTATGTCTTCATGTCCCCCCCAGACACAGGTGTGTATGTCTCCATGTTTTCCCCCAGTCAAAGGTGTGTATGTCTCCATGCCCCACCCCTAGTCACAGGTGTGTATGTCTCCATCCCCCCCAGTCACAGGTGTGTATGTCTCCATGCATCCCACCCCCAGTCACAGGTGTGTATGTCTCCATGCCTCCCTCCCCAGTCACAGGTGTGTATGTCTCCATGCCTCCCCCAGTCATAGGTGTGTATGCCTCTCCCCAGTCATAGGTTTGTAAGACTCCATGTTTCCCCCTTAGTCACAGGTGTGTATGTCTCCACGTTTCCCCCTCAGTTGTAGGTGTGTATCTCTCCATGTTTCCCCCTCAGTCACAGGTGTGTATGCCTCCATGTCACCCCCCCAGTCATAGGTGTGTATGTCTCCATGCCTCCCCCCAGTCACAGATGTGTTTGTCTCCATGTTTTTCTCTCAGTCATAGGTATGTCTTCATATTTCCCCCCAAGTCATAGGTGTGTATGTCTCCATGTTTCCCCCCCAGTCACAGGTGTGTATGTCTCCATGTCCCCCCCAGTCAAAGGTGTGTATGTCTCAATGTCCCCCCGCAGTCATAGTTGTGTATGTGTCCATGTCCCCCAGGCCTCAGTATGTCTCTGTATCATCTTTGTGTGTGTTTGGCCTTTGTGTTTCCTTTTTCCTTTGCTTGCATTACTTCTTCTATAATATCTATCCACCCACCTAATTCTATCATTTATCCCCCACAATCATTTTTTTTCCTGTACCCCAACCACCAACCTTTCCCCTGTGCCCTTCACAACCCACTTTTCCTCTTGCCCTGCTGCTCCTCCAGCCACCCACTTTCCTCTTCCACTTGTCCCTTCTTCACCGCTCACCTTCCTTATTTTCTGCTGAAGGTAATGGAATCCTGCTGGCTGATGATCGAAAGTGGCATGGAGAAACCTGAACATGGCAGGTAAGCACAATCTTCTGTTTAAATTATTTTTGCCCTATAACACTACCGTCACTGGTGAAAACCCTGAAGGTAGTAAAATTTGCCAGTTTTCATCAGCGAAGCTTTCCCATATGAACTGCACAAGTATAATGGCAGTACTTGTATTGCCATAATATCTGTTCTTCTAGCAGACTAAAGTCACTTAAAAATGCTTTATTCCTTGAAGAAAGCATTTTTATTGTATAAAGGTTTTGAATTGTTTTGTCTCCAATATGGCAATGAAAGCCTTCCTTGGTAAGGTGGTAAATTAACCCTTACCATTTTTTTGTGCAGGGGTGGGTGAAGGGGCCCAGACCAGTAACTTGCCTAGGGCCCCATGAAGTGTAAAGCCGGCTCTGCTAGAGAGGTGACTACTGGGAATGGGAAATTATATAGTAACACCAGGGGCTGTGTCTGGGTGATGATGGTATCATTGTGTGTGTCAGGTTCCTATAGGGAGTCAGGATGTCACTGTCTGTCTCTCCATGCAGGAGGAGGAGTATATACACAGGAACACAAGGGTCTGTACAAGGACGTGATGATGGGGAATCACCAGCCCTTCACCTCACTGGGTAAGAGGAGACTTTCATATATTGTGTAGGAGAGAGTAATTATGAGGTCACATACTGTATAAACCTTGTATTCAGTCACTGGGTCAATTCAATTAGCCATGAGGAGGCTTAGTTGCACCCCTAACTTTCTAAGGAGCATTGAAAGGTTAGTTAGAATGAGAGCAGGAAAGATTTAGAAAAGAAGTGTGGTTTGAGAGCCTGTATGAAGCTTTGGAGAGAGGCGGAGAGTCTGAGAGGGAGAGAGTTCTAGACAAAGTCATGAAGGCTGGAGTGGGAGAAAGTAGTTGGGAGATGCTGCAGTCATTGTCAGTGAAAAGTAGGCAGTGGGAGTGTAGAGGGAGATGAGTTGAGATGTAAGGGCAGGGGATTTGGTGAGGGCTTTATAGGTAACTGTTGAGAAGTTGGAATTTGGTTCTAAGGAGATGGGGAGCCAGTATAAGATCTGTAGTATAAAGGAGACAGAAGAAGTTAAGGTGAGTACACACTAGATGATTCGCTCCATGAGCAATATCGTCTAGTGTGTCCCTAGCAGGGGAGTGCTCAATGTCGGTAAATACATTGAGCACACACACTGAACCATATCATGAATGATATTGTTCAGTTCGGATATGAGGCACCCTCCCTCATCCCCGAACATGCAATATTGTCAGGTTGGACTGCATGTTCAGGCAATGAATGACAATGACCTGCGGGAGCATGCCTCATTGGTCATTCATCATTATCATTCAGTCGTCCAAAATATCAGCAAGTGTGTATGCACCTTAAAGGTGCATACACACTTGCTGATATTTTGGACGACAATGTTATCATAACACCAATTTCTCTTGTGTATAGTGTCGAAGCTGGATAATTGGCTGAGACAAGATCAGTTTAAAATTGGATCGCAGCGACGCCATCTTGCGACTGGCCGCAAGATACCATCTTGGAAATTAGATCGCAAGACGCCATTTTGCGAATGGCCGCCTAAGTGCCATTTTAGATAAACTTACACTTTAGTACATGTGACGATATTACTATTAGCATCATGCGATTGCATCTTTCACCATTTCTCATACACACATTAATACGCACAATTGCACTGTTAACTAGTCGCATATTAGCGAATCCATAAGACCCTGTATGAAAACGCTGAATATTAGCTCCATGCACATGCATCTGCCCCAAGTTAACTAGCATCTTTACATCAAACCCCACATACTCACACATTACATATTCACATACAAGGTTCCATAAGCTATAAGGTATAAGATTTGAGTATGCACATTTATTATCATTGCTATGAAATAAAGGTTATTTCATAACTAAGGTTTTATACGTGATAAGTAAGCCATGTTTGGTATTGTACTGATGCGTGCTCTCTCTCAACAGTATTCTGGTAATATCGATGGAGAGATCGCAACATGCATTCTCAACTTTTGGACCGCAGAGACTTCAAGCAACAAAATGTATATTATATGAACAACTGTTATGATTTGCATGAGGCGGGAAACCAGAGACCACCAGTTGTTAGAGGCTGGGCTGTGTCTATTTGAACCAACCTGTTAAATGCCTTGTAACATATGCCCTCTCCTTTAGGACCAATGGTATTAGCAACAAACTTCTCTATTGTGTTGTTTATTTCTTGGGGGTATAAATATGTGTGCTCTGACCCTGGGTTCCTAGTCTTCGTGCTGAATGCTGATTGATGAGGGGTTTCTTACTGATGCCTACATCTGGACCAGAGAGCGCTGCGAATGTATAATTGTACTTGGGTCTGTATAATCTCTTTGCGCTAAGATTATATGAGGATCATAGCATGTAACTGCTGTACTTTTACTTGAATAATACTTTGTGCTTTGGAACCACAGGTTCTAGGTCTGGGGTCTTTATTCACTGTATGACTGTGTATGCAAATTAGCATCATCCTTAGAGGTTTATAGGCAGGATATTAGAAGGTATAGAGGTTCAAAGGTAGTATCGTTAATAGTAATAAAATAAGTTTTCCTTTGGAAGATCTCAATATTTACTAATTGGAGGCACAAACCATCATAAAAAGAGGGATATTGTACTTATATGTTGGATATTACTATCAAAATAGTGTATGTATATAGATGGTAAATATTTCCACTAACTTGAGAAAGGGTCTGATCCTGGAGATATTTCAAAGGTGGAAGCACCAAGACTGGAAGAGGGACTGAATGTGGGGATTGAAGTAGAGGGAGTAGCTAAGAATAACTCTAAGACAGCAGACTTGTGGAATAGAAAAGTTGGTGAGGTTGTCAAAGGATAGTAAAATCTGGGGAAATGAGGAGACTCCAGATGGTGGGAAGATGATCAGCTCAGTCTTAGGCATGTTACATTTAAGAAAGTGCTAAGACATGCATAAATATTTTAGATACCTTTCAAGGCACATTTTCTCCTATTTAATTTGAGCTGTTATATAGGAGAGGGATCAATGTCCTTTTATGAAGTTTTAAATGGATAATCCACTGTTGAACATTTTCATGTGTAGAAGGTGTAGAGACACATACCAATTTGCTCTTCAATATAAACAATTATGTCTATCTCATACATTTAGGAGTAAACAAAAAACAATATCACCATATAAACTCTATAGGAGCTGGAATAAATTGCAGGATCCTTTCCAGTCCCCTTGAATGAGGTGCTCCAGACTGTAATCACCCAAATGTTGAAGTTCTCACTTCAATGTATTCTCAATATTTCCCATTTGGGTGATTGCAGTCTGCTGAATTAGCAGACCATAATAGCTGGTAGGAGTACCTCATTCAACATTTTGTAGTATGTACACCACCTGGACTTACTTCACCATCTGTTTTTTTCTTCTCTTTTGGATCCACTGTGAGGATATCCTAAAGGGACTGGAAACAATCCTGCAATTTATTCCAGCGCCTATAGAGTTTATATGGTGATATTGTTTTTCGTTTACTCCTATATGTATTGGAATCCATTGGGTAGATTCTCGATCACTATTCTCCATGGGCTGCTTGTTTTTGCACACCAAAGCTTTCCCCCTTCTTTGTTTTTCTTATCTCATACATTTGTTTCCAGTAAATGGGCACACAGGTAGTAATACCTCAGAGGGAGATCTCATCGTGTCTCCACATTTTAAAATCAAAGATAAGAACATCAGACAAGATTAGCCAGGAGAAAACCCCATTACCCTAATTATACATCCAGTACCTCACAGTACAAAAATATAATCTGGTCCATCTAAGCATGGAGAATGTTCTGATAACTCAGGTCTTTGCTATACAAAGTACAGCTCATAAAAATGATACAATATTATCTGTAACTGGCAAATGTTCTATACGTCAGTCAGTTTTAGTTAAACATCAAAAAACTCACACAGGTGAGACACCAATACCATGCTCTGAGTGTGGGAAATGTTTTACACATAAATCAGATCTTGTTACACATCTGAGAACGCACAGGAGAAATACAATTACATTTAGCTGATATACAGTACATGAAATGGGTGCATCTATGCTATTTATTGTAACAGCTGTGTATAATTAATGTAATAATAAAAGCAGGCATGGATACACCTAAAGAGCATATACTCCTAGGCATAGTGATTACACTGAATTACTGAGGGCTGTTAAGGTGCATACACACGGTATGATCTGTACCACCAACGACTTGACAGATTTCTTTCTGTCATCCTGCCACATCTCTGAACAGGTAAAGTTGATGATATCATCCAAGTTGGCCTGCATGCATGGATGATGAAAGATATCTTTATCATCCATGTGGGAATATGCATCGTTGGTTGTTGTCAGGTTGGTCACTGCAAAAAAGTAAACAATATCATTATCGTTCATATCGTTCATGAAAGTCGTACCATGTGTACTCACCATTACAAGCTCCAGGGCTACATTTACTTATATTAAATGCAGAGCACAGTTTTGAATTTTAGATTTATTGCAGTTTGATATTTCAGGGTGAAAACTGCAGAGAATCAGCAGAAGCAGCTGCTTAATAAATCTAGCCCATAGTCACACACTATAATAACATATTATACTGTTATTACTAGAGATGTGTGCCGACCCCCGTGTTTTGGTTTTGGATCTTGATCTCCCCTGGTTTTGGATCTGGATTGGTTTTGCTAAAACCTCACCTCCGTGTTCTGTTTTCGTGTTTTGGTTTTGGATCTGGATTTTTACTTAAAAATAAAAAAACAGCTAAAATCACATAAAATTGGCCTTTTTTTTGTTCCTACAGTATTAATAGCCTCAATAACATTTATTTCCACTTGTTTCTATTCAATTTTGACCACCTCATAGCTCACTATATTGATTTTTTTTTCATCTAGTTATAGGGCCAAAAGGTTGCATCCAGCTTGCTGGCTCAAAACTGATTGATATAATTATTAACAGAGTTGGGGACTGTGCAAAGATGATGGTTGGGATACCATTGAGGATTGAAGAATTGATAGTCGATAGTTGGTGCAGCCCCTGGCTGTAAAATTGACAATAAATTAAACAATTCATTGGGTGCAGACCATGGCTGAATAATGAATAAAAAGCAATTCATTGGTACAGCCCCTGACTGTTAAATTGGTAATAAATTAATTAAAAAACAATTCATTGGGTGCAGCCCCTGGCTGTAAAATTGATAATAAATTAATTTAAAAATAAATCATTGGTTCCTAAACCAACCATAACATTAATTTAAAATGTCAGGCAGCAATGCCCCAACCAGCACTTAATGGAAAGGAAAAAGGTGCAAGATGGAATAGTCCTTGGGCCCTCCCACCCACCCTTATGTTGTATACGAAACAGGACAGTTTAACAAACCAATCAATTCAGCGACAAGGACTGCCAATTGAGGCTGACATGATTGGTTTGTTTGGACCCCCATAAAACAAGCTGCCAATGTGCATTGAACATGGAAATGAAAATGATCCCATACACAAACTGACTTTACATTACAAGTTGTCATCATCCTCATCATCCCCATCAGTGTGTACATCCTCTCCTTCACACAATATTCATTCGTCCCCACTGGAATCCACCATAGGCACCTCTAATTTTTTTATGTGATTGTTGGTAGAGGTCTTCTTCGTGGAATTTGTAATTAATTTTAATGAACATCATCATTTCCACATTTTGAGGAAGTAACCTCCTATGCCGATCACTGACAAGGTTGCCAGCTGCACTGAAAACTCTTTCAGAGTACACACTGGAGAGTGGGCAACTTAAGTAATGTAAAGCCAGTTTGTGTATGGGCCTTCAAATTGTCTCTTTCTCCTGCCAGTACTGAAAGGGACTGTCTGACATGCCTCTTAGGATGTTATCTCTGAAATAATCCTCCAACCTTCTCTGAATGGAGACGGTATCAGACATAGTCATGGTAGAAGACATGTCACTAGTAGGCAGTTGTCTCAGGCCAGACCAGATATAATTTTTTGGTGAATGATCTGCATGACCAGCAGGCATTTTGTAAGGAAAATTGAGTCTTTTCCTTGCAGCTGGAGGAGATGATGGCATTTCATGTGCGGCTGCAGCTGACAATATTTTTACCAACAGCTCTTTGCATAGTTTTAGAATTCAGTCTGTTGGAAAAAAACTCACAAGGTAGGACATAAACCTAGGATCCAGAATGGTTGCCAAAATATATTTTTCAGATTTCAATAGATTGACAACTCTTGGATCCAGGT
This sequence comes from Taudactylus pleione, assembly GCA_031769625.1. NCBI lineage: Eukaryota > Metazoa > Chordata > Amphibia > Anura > Myobatrachidae > Taudactylus > Taudactylus pleione. The sequence continues at coordinate 5,806,186 of JAUIMM010000528.1, read as the reverse complement.
GAAGTGAATCAAGGGCTTGATCCACCAGTCCGACATACTTTGTGTAATCGCTCCGTTTTACCTCCTCCTTCCGTTTCTCCAACTGTTTTTGCAAAAGTCTGATGAAGGGAATGACCTGACTCAAGCTGTCAGTGTCTGAATTAACTTCACATGTGGCAAGTTCAAAGGGTTTGAGAACCTTGCACAACACGGAAATTATTCTCCATTACACTTGAGTAAGGTGCATTCCCCCTCCACAGCCTATGTCATAGGCCATTGTATAGCCTGGATGGCCTTTTGCTGTTCCTCCATCTGCTGAAGCATATAGAGGGTAGAATTCCACCAAGTTGCTACTTCTTGCTTCAGCTGATGGCAGGACAACTTTAACAGTACCTGCTGGTCATGCAATCCTCATCAAGCAGTCACCGAATGTCTAGAATGTCCAGATATTTTACGGGCCACTGAGAGCATCTCCTGCATGACCATGTCAGTTTTTAAAAAACATTGAACCACCAAATTAATTGCATAAAAAAAACATGGGACATGTTGGAATTTGCCCACATGTAATGCTCTCGCAATATTTGTGGCATTGTCCAAAATCACAAATCCCGAGGAGAGTACAAGTGAGGTAAGCCATTTAGCAATGGATTTCCCTGAGTTTTTCTAAGAGGTTCTCAGTGGTATGCGTAGCCTCAGAGTAGCCTGCCTCTATATCAGCTGTCTTTTGGTAGATGTTGCTGCTGCTGTTGTAGGCAATACACCTACCCAGTGGGCTGTCACAGTCATGTAATCCTTTGTTTGCCCTGCCCCACTTGTCCACATATCAGTGGTCAAGTGGACAGTGAGTACAATGACATTTCTGAGGACATTAATAAGGTTTTTTTTAATGTCCTTGTACAGACTTGGAATTGCTGTTCTAGCAAAGTGGAATCTAGAAGTGATCTGGTAGTGAGGACACAGGACCTTAATTAACTCTTGAAAACCCACTGCAGTAATGGCAGATACTGCATGCACATCTCATACCAGCATAGCTGTTATGGCATCAGTAATCTGCTATGCAAATGGGTGATTGCTGTCATACTTGTTTGCCCTATTGTTTAACAGTTAATTATTTTTCGGTGGATACACTACAAGTAGTCTTCCTCCTGGACCCCTTCTGGGATGAATATCCACTGACAGCAACAGCAGCAGCAACAGGCATAGTTATCAAGGTTCCTTCTGATGAATCAAGGATAGGAGAGGAGTCAATCATGCTTCGAATACCAACATTGGATGCAGCAGGACTACTCCTGATGACAAATGAGGATGTTGATGATGAAGATGTTGGTATTGGAGATCGGTAACACTGGACTTGTTACATTTTGAGTTTTGGAACTTGGCAATGTACTGTACACTTTGATATTTGATGAATGCGCTCCAAGTGACATAACAAGGAGGAGGTTCCTAGGTGGTTTAGGTCCCTCCCTCTACCCACTCTTGCTTGGCAATGGTCACATATGGCTTGACAACTGTTTTCCGGATCAGGGTGGAAATAATTCCTCACATGAGAAGTGGATTTTTTTGTCTTTTGTCCCAGCATGACAACAATGGGCTTTGGCTTTTTCAATCCATGGGCAACAGCTGTTGCCTTACTTACACAAAGGACATCCTCGGCATCAACATCCTCATCACCAACATCTTCATCATCAACATCCTTATCACCTTCAGCTACCAAAATATCCTCCTCCTCCTCCATATGCAATTCCATAGAAGCATCCTTGACAACTATGTCTGCAAGATGTTGACAGCCCTTCCCCACATTTACAGAGGGCACACAAATGTTGGAACTTGGAGGATCCTCCAGTACACTAGAATTTAGGTCTGGCTCACACATGGCAACCGCAGACACACTTGCACTCTCCTCAGGGATTTGTCATTTTTGATTTCTCAGGGCACACAGTTGGTTTATCCAGAGCTATCTTAACAACTTTTGAATTTTTAATTGGCCCACCACTACTACTACAAGCAGAAGGGCTATCAGAATCAGCAGTCTTCATAAAGAAAGGCCAAGGCCTTATCCTTTCCATGCCACTTTGTGTAGTGAATGGCATATTTCCAGTTTTTTGTTTATCTAAAGGCAAATTTCATTTAAATTTTTTTTCTTAACTTCAGTAAAACTTGCTTTACCATATTGATGGCATGACAAGCCCTGGGGCATGCACCTTCATAGAGGATGAGGAAGTTGACAGCCTTGCACTGCTGGCAACAGCTACAACATGTGGTTCTTGAACTGGCTCTCCTGTCATGTGACAGTCATCTATATTTTCTGTGGTCTTGAAGCAGTGTCACAAGCACCAATAGTGTAGCCAAGGAGCAGTTACAAAATTCACACATGTGCAGTCATGTGCACAAAGACAAATATTAGTCTTTTTATTTTTTTTCAGGTCCAGAACTTGGGTCCAGAGAACAGATTGATGATGACTGGAGTCGGGCAGCATTAGGTTGCAACTTACGTTGCTGGCTGTATAATGTGTGGCTAAGCCTAACTCTGAAACACAGACAAATATTAGACAAAAAAAATTCTTTATATTTTTTTTCAGCTCCAGAGCTTGGGCCCAGAGCACAGATTGATGACAACTGGAGTTGGGCAGCACTAGGTTGCAACTTGCATTGCTGGCTGTATCTTGTGTGGCTAAGTTTAACATGCACACACAATTATTATAAAAAAAAAAAAAAAGACAAGTTTTTTTTTTTTTTTTCAGCTCCAGAACTTTGGGCAGCACTAGCTTGCATTGGAGTTGGGCAGCACTAGCTTGCGTTGCTGACTTGCTGTATTTTGTGTGGTTAAGCCTAACACGCACACAGACAAATATATATTACACATTAAAATACACTTTATTTGGGTCCAGAACTTGGGCCCAGATGGACGCAGCAGACAGCACCAGCCCAGAAGGATCAGCAACAGCCCAGATAGATCAGCAACAGCCCAGGACACAGCAGACAGAATATGACACAGCAGACAGAACAGCACCTCTCCCCAGCCCTATACTACCCACCCTCCCTGTTCAGTCTCCACAGCTGGAGTGAAATGGCACCCGCTGTGACCCTTATATATAGAGACGAAAGCTCGCGAGCTGTGAGATTTCATCTTTATGGTTTTGCCTCAATGTCAGAGATCCGAGTAAGGCGGGAACATCCGAGCCAGCTTGGATCCGACATACATGGGATGGGAGTACTCAGTATATGGCTAAGACAAATGGATCAGATGCAGAATATATTGCGGTCTCATTATTCTATTAGATATTGGTATCACTGACAGTAATAGCAGACACATGTCCCTGCAATGGGCTGGTGATATAGAGTTAGGCTCAAATGCATTTTGCTTCTTTTCTAAGTAGAGAGTGTACTTAATGTATAGGAACAAGCTTAAACCCCTAGGGATTTGTGTGCACAGATAGGAATCAGTATAGTGGCAATGATAGGGTTAAATTGGTAATTGTTGTCAGCCTATTGGAATAAAGTGGGCCATAGCTGGTGGGAGTAGTTTTGGTCAATTTAGTCCAGTCCAGTATTAGGCAAGGCTCTGCCTCTCTTTTTCTTGGACTTTCAGGCAAGTACAAGTGGATATTGAGTCTGTGATATATTTATCATTCTTTTTTCTACTTTCCGTCTTTCTTCTCCTTCTACCTCTTCAATGTGTCAAAACCGGATAATTGGCGAAGACAGAATCTGTTTGCAATTGGAATCTGCGCAATGCTGTCTTGTAAAGGGCCAAGACTCCATCTTAGAAATAAAATCTCACAGCACTATTTTGTAAACAAAAGGTACATAGTCAGCCTTCCTCAAACACAGGCAGACTAGACAGGGAGGCTCCGACAGCACAGCTAGAAGCCTCCTTCCTGTATGAGAATTAAATTCACTGTATAAACACATTTTGCAATTTGCAGTTTAAGATTACTTGGTTTAAACGCAATGTCAGTATATAAAGAAATGTTTTCTGTAACTATGGCTTAGTAAATGACAATTGAACTGTGTGTGGAACCATACTGATCGACTCTGTTTCCACAGCATTCCGGTGACATCAATATGAAGATCAGAACATGCGGCTATGAAATATGAATGTTAGAGAGAATATCTATTTGAAATGTTGTTTTCCATAGCAGCTTAGATTTGCATGTTGGGGGATACAAAAGGAGGTTGGAGACCTTTTGTATCCATTTGGAATTGTCCAATAAATGCCCTGTAACAGATTTCTCCAAAGGACTGGTTATTCTAGTCTAATCAATAGAGCTAGCTAGCTGAGAGTAGAAACAGTAGTCTCAGGTAACCCAAAAGGATACTCCCTTTCTGATGACCTCACAGGTAAAAGGGGGCGGGAACATAGCATGCACATAGCTGAGAAAACACAGCTTAGCAGAGTCTGGCAGATTTTTGGAGGAGAGAGAGGTTTCCTCTCTCACAAGACAACGGAATATGGATCTCAGTTCCCCTGGGTTATAGCTGAGTATAAAGAGATGAGCTTTGTGTGTGCTGTATACTCATGAATGTGATCATAGGGTGGTGTCAGTGTTGTATCGTGGAGGTTGAATTGATGGCAGCTTTGAATGGTCATGGGTGGTTGCCGTGTGGTGTTGTGTGAGTCAGATGGGTATGTTGTCTGCGGTTTGTTGGAGATGGCTTGCCTCCATGTGGGGTGAACAAGGGAAATTGTGATTCTGCCCAGTTGTGGTGTTGTGTGGGTCAGATAGGTATATTGTCTTTTTTATGGTTGTGGTCATTGATGGATGATTTGCGGAGTTGCAGCTTGGTGCAGGATGGAGTTTGCCTAGGGATCATGAGGCTTGCAAACAAAGGAAAAACATGTGCTTCGGCCCTTCCCCCTCCCCACGGTCTAGTGACTACTGAATGAGGTCTGTAGTAGGATGGTATTGTTGTATATTGGAATCAGCTTGTGTGGTACATGTTGGAATATTAAATGGTGCAGTGTTTGCCTGATGTGTTGGCATATGATATCCAGCGTGTATATTTAATTAACTATGGCATTATGGGAGATTTCAATGAGGTAGCTTCATAATGGAGTTTGTTTGTAGACCATGCGGTTTGGACAATAGGGCAGGAAGCATTCCCAACCCCCCCTCACACACACACACTCCATCACCAGCCATCTTGAACATGTGCTCTCAGCAGACATTGATATACCTCTCATTGTATTTTAATGTGTGTCTCTCTCTCTCTCAGTCTGATATTGCTCATTGTATTTCGATCTTTAATAACCGTTTCATGTATTTTAACTGTACCTTATGACCAAATGTTTGTACAATTTATTTGCGCTCATTATTAGATCATAGCATTGTAACATCTGTACTTTTACCTGAATAATAATCTTTAGCGCTTCGGACCGCTATTCAACTGTCTTGGTATTTCATTAATGGTATAATCAAAATAGCGACATCTTGTGGTTTTAGAAGGTACAGGCAGGTTTTGTCTTAGAGGTTCTAGGCAGGTGAATCTTAGAGGTCTATAGGCAGGAATGTATTAAAAGGTTTATTTACAATTTAACAGTGGGGGCTCGCATCGGTTTATCACACTATCTGATACACGATAACAATCGGTCAGTCCTCTCTCAGCAAAAGGGTGGAGGCGCCTTTTGAGAGACGCATTAGTCTCTCACTACCACAGTGTTGCTGAGAGCGTACTGCCGGTTATTGTGTAGAGGAAGCGCTGATCAGAATTCAGGGACAAGAGAAAAAAAAAAAAGTTTTTTTTTTCTCTGTTGATAGAACCTTACGTTTAGAGGGGTACCGTAGTATTGCGTACGCGCCTAAAACGCATTTTTGCGTACGCAGTTAAAAAGTCATTATACGGTTGTGTGGTAGTCGCATAATTGCGTATGCGGCCGTTTGCACAATAGCGTATACGCACTTTCGGTTCTGCTGCCACATGTTTGATCAAAGCCATTGAGGTTTACATTTTTTTTTCTATCTACCAATATCTGGGTTAAACGTTTATTTTCTGCGCAGAGAAAAAAGTGTGTAACAGTGTGTGTATTTTTGATAGGGGTAATTTATTCCCTAAAGTTAAGGGTACCGTATGATCCTTAAGGGCTAGGTGCAAGGGTTAGCCTAGCCACTTGGTAAGCAGCTTACCATTCAGTACACAGAGCAGGTGTATGGTTTGTTATTTTTGTTAGGGACCGGCTCTCAGTGTGACTGCAATGTTCAATAATATTTGAGCATTATAGTTGAGCCGCACTAGGTGTGATTGTGAGCTGAGAGAGAACAGGTGAGTGAAAGCATCTAGAAATAACTTTCATAGATGAGCTGGCGCATCTAGAAATAACGTCTGTAGGTGAGCGTGGCGCATCTAGAAATAACGTCCGTAGGTGAGCTGGCGCATCTAGAAATTTCGTCCGTAGGTAAGTGAAAGTATCTTGATTGTCTTTCACCGGCTTAAATCTTTATTGAAAAGCGTAGGAGTTGTCTCAGAATGGGAGCCACGCAAACAGTAGAAATGTTAGGCAATGATGTGCTGCTAATGGAGGAATATGACGAGAATGAGTGTTAGAACGTTTCCCAGAATTGGTGGTTTTGATAAAAATGTGTTAGATAATGTCCAGGATCACATCAGTATGGTGCGATCCCGAGAGAAAAAAGATTAAGTATTTTGAATGTTTAGAAAAAATATGGCAGCATGAAGGGGATGTGTGGCTTAACAATGTGCAAACGACGCAAACTAGCATCGTGAGCACATTACCATAGGGTAAAACCCACAGCGCTGAATTGCAATGCGTGCGAGCTGCGAAATAGCGCGCACGTGCGGCACGGTAGCGTTGTGGAAGGTAGTACAGATGGTTCATGCGCACCACCACCGTCATATGCGGATGGGGGTGTAGGTACAGTCAATGTGAAAACCCATAAAAATGTAAGAGATCCAGAGTGAGGTAGCTTAACTATTGTTTATTTTCTCCCTCCCATACCCCAACTACCAGTGCCCTCTTGCTTCCATATAAGGGAGAGGTACACTGCACATAGACACGAAAGCCTCAGATTCCCAGGGACTAACCCAGTATTGTTTGTCAAAGCTTTATAGAACTGTTTAAAATCTTTTCAGGCCGTATGTTTAAATGATATTAAACTGTTGTGCTTTATCTCTCATATACAGGACGCAAGGCTGCCAAAGACATACGACAGCCATACCCGGCTAAGGTTAAATATTTGAAGTACTGCCCTACTCAGGGGACAAGGAAACAATAGAACCGTAGACATTTATAACAGAATTTTTTTATTGCAGGAATTTTTGTATCAATACAGTATCCTTAGAATTAGTGATGGAAGGAATACTCATTTCACAAGTAATATCTTTTACAACATGTGAAATGTGATAGGTACTAGTTTCAAGATCATCCCAGACCACCTGTCTGTCTCCTGTTGAGATACTGTTTGCCAGGTAGCCTCATGTGAAAATATTATGAGGTTACTGTGCAGGTTCTCATGACAATGTGTAAGAACAACAGGAATTGAAGTGTTATTTACTAACATGCCTGAAGCAAACGGTAATGATGTTAAACCTGGAGCAAAATTCATTTGATCTAATAATTTCTTGTGTTCAGATTGCCTGATTGATCGGGGGATAGAACCATATCCGACGTGTTAACTAAATTCTACATCCTCAAAGGGTGGCCGACTAAGATACCAGAGTCCATTCCACCAAATACAGGGAGGATTAATCTACCGGAGGAGATACAAGGTGGAGACGAGGCCTATAGCATGGACCTGTCGATCGCGAGCTTGTGCCGGGAAGATTAAAAGGTGACTGTGAGCTATCTGAGCTAAAGAAATTGCAGATCAGTGTTGCAGCAATGGACCAGTCCGCTGTGTTCATTTTTGTATTCTTTTTCAGAGTTTTCACCATCCTGGGTTGCTCGGGGATTCCTGGTTTTGGTGATGGGGTACTGATACAGACAATGGGAGCTGATGTCGGCATTGATGCAGAGGAGTCAAAAGGAGGAGTGCTATACCAAACCAGGGGAGTGCCGGTCCAATATGTAGTGTATAATAATGTAGCCTGAGTTTGAGTGGTCATGCATGGATATAACGTTTATGTTGTTTTAAGTCATCTTAGGTAATGCAGTCCCAACCCCTTCCAAGGCTCTCCTTATAGGATAGGTGCATCCCAACATCTTTTCCATGATCCCTTAAGGATCCGCGGTGTGCGTATAAGGACAGTTTCATGTCCCTCCCGGAGACGCATTATCTGAATGGTTCAAATGACCATACTGTGTCATACCATAATAACATTGAACGGTATATTCTCATGCATGGCTAAACAGATTCAGAACAGGTTGGGATAGCGCTTGATTGGCTATCAAAGGGTGGACTGTCAAAACCGGATAATTGGCAAAGACAGAATCTGTTTGCAATTGGAATCTGCGCAATGCTGTCTTGTAAAGGGCCAAGACTCCATCTTAGAAATAAAATCTCACAGCACTATTTTGTAAACAAAAGGTACATAGTCAGCCTTCCTCAAACACAGGCAGACTAGACAGGGAGGCTCCGACAGCACAGCTGGAAGCCTCCTTCCTGTATGAGAATTAAATTCACTGTATAAACACATTTTGCAATTTGCAGTTTAAGATTACTTGGTTTAAACGCAATGTCAGTATATAAAGAAATGTTTTCTGTAACTATGGCTTAGTAAACGACAATTGAACTGTGTGTGGAACCGTACTGATCGACTCTGTTTCCACAGCATTCCGGTGACATCAATATGAAGATCAGAACATGCGGCTATGAAATATGAATGTTAGAGAGAATATCTATTTGAAATGTTGTTTTCCATAGCAGCTTAGATTTGCATGTTGGGGGATACAAAAGGAGGTTGGAGACCTTTTGTATCCATTTGGAATTGTCCAATAAATGCCCTGTAACAGATTTCTCCAAAGGACTGGTTATTCTAGTCTAATCAATAGAGCTAGCTAGCTGAGAGTAGAAACAGTAGTCTCAGGTAACCCAAAAGGATACTCCCTTTCTGATGACCTCACAGGTAAAAGGGGGCAGGAACATAGCATGCACATAGCTGAGAAAACACAGCTTAGCAGAGTCTGGCAGATTTTTGGAGGAGAGAGAGGTTTCCTCTCTCACAAGACAACGGAATATGGATCTCAGTTCCCCTGGGTTATAGCTGAGTATAAAATGTGCAATATTAAGCCTATTTGGGTGTCTGTAGCTATGTTTGGTGTTAATCTGGTATTAGCTTAGCATGGTGTGTGGTTTGTAGTTTTCTAAGGATATTCATGAGTCTGTGTTAGCATACAGTGGATGATATGTTATCTAATCTGTACTCTTCATCTACACTGTAGGGTACAATAGTCTGTTGTTAGCATGCAGGAAAGGGATTGATTGTGGAATTGTTGTGATATTTGTGAATGATTGATGCTGGTTGATTATGATCCTCTGATGTGTTCTGTGTTGGGGCCTTGCCATGTGTTCTGTGTTGGGGCCCTGCCATGTGTTCTGTGTTGGGGCCCTGCCATATGTTCTGTGTTGGGGCCTTGCCATGTGTTCTGTGTTTGCCTTCCCATTTGTGAATGATTGATGCTGGTTGGAGAGATAAGCTTTGTGTGTGCTGTATACTCATGAATGTGATCATAGGGTGGTGTCAGTGTTGTATCGTGGAGGTTGAATTGATGGCAGCTTTGAATGGTCGTGGGTGGTTGCCGTGTGGTGTTGTGTGAGTCAGATGGGTATGTTGTCTGCGGTTTGTTGGAGATGGCTTGCCTCCATGTGGGGTGAACAAGGGAAATTGTGATTCTGCCCAGTTGTGGTGTTGTGTGGGTCAGATAGGTATATTGTCTTTGTTGTGGTTGTGGTCATTGATGGATGATTTGCGGAGTTGCAGCTTGGTGCAGGATTGAGTTTGCCTAGGGATCATGAGGCTTGCAAACAAAGGAAAAACATGTGCTTCGGCCCTTCCCCCTCCCCACGGTCTAGTGACTACTGAATGAGGTCTGTAGTAGGATGGTATTGTTGTATATTGGAATCAGCTTGTGTGGTACATGTTGGAATATTAAATGGTGCAGTGTTTGCCTGATGTGTTGGCATATGATATCCAGCGTGTATATTTAATTAACTATGGCATTATGGGAGATTTCAATGAGGTAGCTTCATAATGGAGTTTGTTTGTAGACCATGCGGTTTGGACAATAGGGCAGGAAGCATTCCCAACCCCCCTCACACACACACACTCCATCACCAGCCATCTTGAACATGTGCTCTCAGCAGACATTGATATACCTCTCATTGTATTTTAATGTGTGTCTCTCTCTCTCTCAGTCTGATATTGCTCATTGTATTTCGATCTTTAATAACCATTTCATGTATTTTAACTGTACCTTATGACCTAATGTTTGTATAATTTATTTGCGCTCATTATTAGATCATAGCGTTGTAACATCTGTACTTTTACCTGAATAATAATCTTTAGCGCTTCGGACCGCTATTCAACTGTCTTGGTATTTCATTAATGGTATAATCAAAATAGCTACATCTTGTGGTTTTAGAAGGTACAGGCAGGTTTTGTCTTAGAGGTTCTAGGCAGGTGAATCTTAGAGGTCTATAGGCAGGAATGTATTGAAAGGTTTATTTACAATGTAACAGTGGGGGCTCGCATCGGTTTATCACACTATCTGATACACGATAACAATCGGTCAGTCCTCTCTCAGCAAAAGGGTGGAGGCGCCTTTTGAGAGACGCATTAGTCTCTCATTACCACAGTGTTGCTGAGAGCGTACTGCCGGTTATTGTGTAGAGGAGGCGCTGATCAGAATTCAGGGACAAGAGAAAAAAAAAAGTTTTTTTTTCTCTGTTGATAGAACCTTACGTTTAGAGGGGTACCGTAGTATTGCATACGCGCCTAAAACGCATTTTTGCGTACGCAGTTAAAAAGTCATTATACGGTTGTGTGGTAGTCGCATAATTGCGTATGCGGCCGTTTGCACAATAGCGTATACGCACTTCCGGTTTTGCTGCCACATGTTTGAACAAAGCCATTGAGGTTTACATTTTTTTTTCTATCTACCAATATCTGGGTTAAACGTTTATTTTCTGCGCAGAGAAAAAAGTGTGTAACAGTGTGTGTATTTTGTTTATAGGGGTAATTTATTCCCTAAAGTTAAGGGTACCGTATGATCCTTAAGGGCTAGGTGCAAGGGTTAGCCTAGCCGCTCGGTAAGCAGCTTACCGTTCAGTACACAGAGCAGGTGTATGGTTTGTTATTTTTGTTAGGGACCGGCTCTCAGTGTGACTGCAATGTTCAATAATATTTGAGCATTATAGTTGAGCCGCACTAGGTGTGATTGTGAGCTGAGAGAGAACAGGTGAGTGAAAGCATCTAGAAATAACTTTCATAGATGAGCTGGCGCATCTAGAAATAACGTCTGTAGGTGAGCGTGGCGCATCTAGAAATAACGTCCGTAGGTGAGCTGGCGCATCTAGAAATTTCGTCCGTAGGTAAGTGAAAGTATCTTGATTGTCTTTCACCGGCTTAAATCTTTATTGAAAAGCGTAGGAGTTGTCTCAGAATGGGAGCCACGCAAACAGTAGAAATGTTAGGCAATGATGTGCTGCTAATGGAGGAATATGACGAGAATGAGTGTTAGAACGTTTCCCAGAATTGGTGGTTTTGATAAAAATGTGTTAGATAATGTCCAGGATCACATCAGTATGGTGCGATCCCGAGAGAAAAAAGATTAAGTATTTTGAATGTTTAGAAAAAATATGGCAGCATGAAGGGGATGCGTGGCTTAACAATGTGCAAACGACGCAAACTAGCATCGTGAGCACATTACCATAGAATAAAACCCACAGCGCTGAATTGCAATGCGTGCGAGCTGCGAAATAGCACGCACGTGCGGCACGGTAGCGTTGTGGAAGGTAGTACAGATGGTTCATGCGCACCACCACCGTCATACGCGGATGGGGGTGTAGGTACAGTCAATGAGAAAACCCATAAAAATGTAAGAGATCCAGAGTGAGGTAGCTTAACTATTGTTTATTTTCTCCCTCCCATACCCCAACTACCAGTGCCCTCTTGCTTCCATATAAGGGAGAGGTACACTGCACATAGACACGAAAGCCTCAGATTCCCAGGGACTAACCCAGTATTGTTTGTCAAAGCTTTATAGAACTGTTTAAAATCTTTTCAGCCCGTATGTTTAAATGATATTAAACTGTTGTGCTTTATCTCTCATATACAGGATGCAAGGCTGCCAAAGACATACGACAGCCATACCCGGCTAAGTTTAAATATTTGAAGTACTGCCCTACTCAGGGGACAAGGAAACAATAGAACCGTAGACATTTATAACAGAATTTTTTTATTGCAGGAATTTTTGTATCAATACAGTATCCTTAGAATTAGTGATGGAAGGAATACTCATTTCACAAGTAATATCTTTTACAACATGTGAAATGTGATAGGTACTAGTTTCAAGATCATCCCAGACCACCTGTCTGTCTCCTGTTGAGATACTGTTTGCCAGGTAGCCTCATGTGAAAATATTATGAGGTTACTGTGCAGGTTCTCATGACAATGTGTAAGAACAACAGGAATTGAAGTGTTATTTACTAACATGCCTGAAGCAAACTGTAATGATGTTAAACCTGGAGCAAAATTCATTTGATCTAATAATTTCTTGTGTTCAGATTGCCTGATTGATCGGGGGATAGAACCATATCCGACATGTTAACTAAATTCTACATCCTCAAAGGGTGGCCGACTAAGATACCAGAGTCCATTCTACCAAATACAGGGAGGATTAATCTACCGGAGGAGATACAAGGCGGAGACGAGGCCTATAGCATGGACATGTCGATCGCGAGCTTGTGCCGGGAAGATTAAAAGGTGACTGTGAGCTATCTGAGCTAAAGAAATTGCAGATCAGTGTTGCAGCAATGGACCAGTCCGCTGTGTTCATTTTTGTATTCTTTTTCAGAGTTTTCACCATCCTGGGTTGCTCGGGAATTCCTGGTTTTGGTGATGGGGTACTGATACAGACAATGGGAGCTGATGTCGGCATTGATGCAGAGGAGTCGAAAGGAGGAGTGCTATACCAAACCAGGGGAGTGCCGGTCCAATATGTAGTGTATAATAATGTAGCCTGAGTTTGAGTGGTCATGCATGGATATAACATTTATGTTGTTTTAAGTCATCTTAGGTAATGCAGTCCCAACCCCTTCCAAGGCTCTCCTTATAGGATAGGTGCATCCCAACATCTTTCCCATGATCCCTTAAGGATCCGCGGTGTGCGTATAAGGACAGTTTCATGTCCCTCCCGGAGACGCATTATCTGAATGGTTCAAATGACCATACTGTGTCATACCATAATAACATTGAACGGTATATTCTCATGCATGGCTAAACAGATTCAGAACAGGTTGGGATAGCGCTTGATTGGCTATCAAAGGGTGGACTGTCAAAACCGGATAATTGGCAAAGACAGAATCTGTTTGCAATTGGAATCTGCGCAATGCTGTCTTGTAAAGGGCCAAGACTCCATCTTAGAAATAAAATCTCACAGCACTATTTTGTAAACAAAAGGTACATAGTCAGCCTTCCTCAAACACAGGCAGACTAGACAGGGAGGCTCCGACAGCACAGCTGGAAGCCTCCTTCCTGTATGAGAATTAAATTCACTGTATAAACACATTTTGCAATTTGCAGTTTAAGATTACTTGGTTTAAACGCAATGTCAGTATATAAAGAAATGTTTTCTGTAACTATGGCTTAGTAAACGACAATTGAACTGTGTGTGGAACCGTACTGATCGACTCTGTTTCCACAGCATTCCGGTGACATCAATATGAAGATCAGAACATGCGGCTATGAAATATGAATGTTAGAGAGAATATCTATTTGAAATGTTGTTTTCCATAGCAGCTTAGATTTGCATGTTGGGGGATACAAAAGGAGGTTGGAGACCTTTTGTATCCATTTGGAATTGTCCAATAAATGCCCTGTAACAGATTTCTCCAAAGGACTGGTTATTCTAGTCTAATCAATAGAGCTAGCTAGCTGAGAGTAGAAACAGTAGTCTCAGGTAACCCAAAAGGATACTCCCTTTCTGATGACCTCACAGGTAAAAGGGGGCAGGAACATAGCATGCACATAGCTGAGAAAACACAGCTTAGCAGAGTCTGGCAGATTTTTGGAGGAGAGAGAGGTTTCCTCTCTCACAAGACAACGGAATATGGATCTCAGTTCCCCTGGGTTATAGCTGAGTATAAAATGTGCAATATTAAGCCTATTTGGGTGTCTGTAGCTATGTTTGGTGTTAATCTGGTATTAGCTTAGCATGGTGTGTGGTTTGTAGTTTTCTAAGGATATTCATGAGTCTGTGTTAGCATACAGTGGATGATATGTTATCTAATCTGTACTCTTCATCTACACTGTAGGGTACAATAGTCTGTTGTTAGCATGCAGGAAAGGGATTGATTGTGGAATTGTTGTGATATTTGTGAATGATTGATGCTGGTTGATTATGATCCTCTGATGTGTTCTGTGTTGGGGCCTTGCCATGTGTTCTGTGTTGGGGCCCTGCCATGTGTTCTGTGTTGGGGCCCTGCCATGTGTTCTGTGTTGGGGCCTTGCCATGTGTTCTGTGTTTGCCTTCCCATTTGTGAATGATTGATGCTGGTTGGAGAGATAAGCTTTGTGTGTGCTGTATACTCATGAATGTGATCATAGGGTGGTGTCAGTGTTGTATCGTGGAGGTTGAATTGATGGCAGCTTTGAATGGTCGTGGGTGGTTGCCGTGTGGTGTTGTGTGAGTCAGATGGGTATGTTGTCTGCGGTTTGTTGGAGATGGCTTGCCTCCATGTGGGGTGAACAAGGGAAATTGTGATTCTGCCCAGTTGTGGTGTTGTGTGGGTCAGATAGGTATATTGTCTTTGTTGTGGTTGTGGTCATTGATGGATGATTTGCGGAGTTGCAGCTTGGTGCAGGATTGAGTTTGCCTAGGGATCATGAGGCTTGCAAACAAAGGAAAAACATGTGCTTCGGCCCTTCCCCCTCCCCACGGTCTAGTGACTACTGAATGAGGTCTGTAGTAGGATGGTATTGTTGTATATTGGAATCAGCTTGTGTGGTACATGTTGGAATATTAAATGGTGCAGTGTTTGCCTGATGTGTTGGCATATGATATCCAGCGTGTATATTTAATTAACTATGGCATTATGGGAGATTTCAATGAGGTAGCTTCATAATGGAGTTTGTTTGTAGACCATGCGGTTTGGACAATAGGGCAGGAAGCATTCCCAACCCCCCCTCACACACACACACTCCATCACCAGCCATCTTGAACATGTGCTCTCAGCAGACATTGATATACCTCTCATTGTATTTTAATGTGTGTCTCTCTCTCTCTCAGTCTGATATTGCTCATTGTATTTCGATCTTTAATAACCGTTTCATGTATTTTAACTGTACCTTATGACCTAATGTTTGTATAATTTATTTGCGCTCATTATTAGATCATAGCGTTGTAACATCTGTACTTTTACCTGAATAATAATCTTTAGCGCTTCGGACCGCTATTCAACTGTCTTGGTATTTCATTAATGGTATAATCAAAATAGCTACATCTTGTGGTTTTAGAAGGTACAGGCAGGTTTTGTCTTAGAGGTTCTAGGCAGGTGAATCTTAGAGGTCTATAGGCAGGAATGTATTGAAAGGTTTATTTACAATGTAACAGTGGGGGCTCGCATCGGTTTATCACACTATCTGATACACGATAACAATCGGTCAGTCCTCTCTCAGCAAAAGGGTGGAGGCGCCTTTTGAGAGACGCATTAGTCTCTCATTACCACAGTGTTGCTGAGAGCGTACTGCCGGTTATTGTGTAGAGGAGGCGCTGATCAGAATTCAGGGACAAGAGAAAAAAAAAAAAGGTTTTTTTTCTCTGTTGATAGAACCTTACGTTTAGAGGGGTACCGTAGTATTGCATACGCGCCTAAAACGCATTTTTGCGTATGCAGTTAAAAAGTCATTATACGGTTGTGTGGTAGTCGCATAATTGCGTATGCGGCCGTTTGCACAATAGCGTATACGCACTTCCGGTTTTGCTGCCACATGTTTGAACAAAGCCATTGAGGTTTACATTTTTTTTTCTATCTACCAATATCTGGGTTAAACGTTTATTTTCTGCGCAGAGAAAAAAGTGTGTAACAGTGTGTGTATTTTGTTTATAGGGGTAATTTATTCCCTAAAGTTAAGGGTACCGTATGATCCTTAAGGGCTAGGTGCAAGGGTTAGCCTAGCCGCTCGGTAAGCTGCTTACCGTTCAGTACACAGAGCAGGTGTATGGTTTGTTATTTTTGTTAGGGACCGGCTCTCAGTGTGACTGCAATGTTCAATAATATTTGAGCATTATAGTTGAGCCGCACTAGGTGTGATTGTGAGCTGAGAGAGAACAGGTGAGTGAAAGCATCTAGAAATAACTTTCATAGATGAGCTGGCGCATCTAGAAATAACGTCTGTAGGTGAGCGTGGCGCATCTAGAAATAACGTCCGTAGGTGAGCTGGCGCATCTAGAAATTTCGTCCGTAGGTAAGTGAAAGTATCTTGATTGTCTTTCACCGGCTTAAATCTTTATTGAAAAGCGTAGGAGTTGTCTCAGAATGGGAGCCACGCAAACAGTAGAAATGTTAGGCAATGATGTGCTGCTAATGGAGGAATATGACGAGAATGAGTGTTAGAACGTTTCCCAGAATTGGTGGTTTTGATAAAAATGTGTTAGATAATGTCCAGGATCACATCAGTATGGTGCGATCCCGAGAGAAAAAAGATTAAGTATTTTGAATGTTTAGAAAAAATATGGCAGCATGAAGGGGATGCGTGGCTTAACAATGTGCAAACGACGCAAACTAGCATCGTGAGCACATTACCATAGAATAAAACCCACAGCGCTGAATTGCAATGCGTGCGAGCTGCGAAATAGCACGCACGTGCGGCACGGTAGCGTTGTGGAAGGTAGTACAGATGGTTCATGCGCACCACCACCGTCATACGCGGATGGGGGTGTAGGTACAGTCAATGAGAAAACCCATAAAAATGTAAGAGATCCAGAGTGAGGTAGCTTAACTATTGTTTATTTTCTCCCTCCCATACCCCAACTACCAGTGCCCTCTTGCTTCCATATAAGGGAGAGGTACACTGCACATAGACACGAAAGCCTCAGATTCCCAGGGACTAACCCAGTATTGTTTGTCAAAGCTTTATAGAACTGTTTAAAATCTTTTCAGCCCGTATGTTTAAATGATATTAAACTGTTGTGCTTTATCTCTCATATACAGGATGCAAGGCTGCCAAAGACATACGACAGCCATACCCGGCTAAGTTTAAATATTTGAAGTACTGCCCTACTCAGGGGACAAGGAAACAATAGAACCGTAGACATTTATAACAGAATTTTTTTATTGCAGGAATTTTTGTATCAATACAGTATCCTTAGAATTAGTGATGGAAGGAATACTCATTTCACAAGTAATATCTTTTACAACATGTGAAATGTGATAGGTACTAGTTTCAAGATCATCCCAGACCACCTGTCTGTCTCCTGTTGAGATACTGTTTGCCAGGTAGCCTCATGTGAAAATATTATGAGGTTACTGTGCAGGTTCTCATGACAATGTGTAAGAACAACAGGAATTGAAGTGTTATTTACTAACATGCCTGAAGCAAACTGTAATGATGTTAAACCTGGAGCAAAATTCATTTGATCTAATAATTTCTTGTGTTCAGATTGCCTGATTGATCGGGGGATAGAACCATATCCGACATGTTAACTAAATTCTACATCCTCAAAGGGTGGCCGACTAAGATACCAGAGTCCATTCTACCAAATACAGGGAGGATTAATCTACCGGAGGAGATACAAGGCGGAGACGAGGCCTATAGCATGGACATGTCGATCGCGAGCTTGTGCCGGGAAGATTAAAAGGTGACTGTGAGCTATCTGAGCTAAAGAAATTGCAGATCAGTGTTGCAGCAATGGACCAGTCCGCTGTGTTCATTTTTGTATTCTTTTTCAGAGTTTTCACCATCCTGGGTTGCTCGGGAATTCCTGGTTTTGGTGATGGGGTACTGATACAGACAATGGGAGCTGATGTCGGCATTGATGCAGAGGAGTCGAAAGGAGGAGTGCTATACCAAACCAGGGGAGTGCCGGTCCAATATGTAGTGTATAATAATGTAGCCTGAGTTTGAGTGGTCATGCATGGATATAACATTTATGTTGTTTTAAGTCATCTTAGGTAATGCAGTCCCAACCCCTTCCAAGGCTCTCCTTATAGGATAGGTGCATCCCAACATCTTTCCCATGATCCCTTAAGGATCCGCGGTGTGCGTATAAGGACAGTTTCATGTCCCTCCCGGAGACGCATTATCTGAATGGTTCAAATGACCATACTGTGTCATACCATAATAACATTGAACGGTATATTCTCATGCATGGCTAAACAGATTCAGAACAGGTTGGGATAGCGCTTGATTGGCTATCAAAGGGTGGACTGTCAAAACCGGATAATTGGCAAAGACAGAATCTGTTTGCAATTGGAATCTGCGCAATGCTGTCTTGTAAAGGGCCAAGACTCCATCTTAGAAATAAAATCTCACAGCACTATTTTGTAAACAAAAGGTACATAGTCAGCCTTCCTCAAACACAGGCAGACTAGACAGGGAGGCTCCGACAGCACAGCTGGAAGCCTCCTTCCTGTATGAGAATTAAATTCACTGTATAAACACATTTTGCAATTTGCAGTTTAAGATTACTTGGTTTAAACGCAATGTCAGTATATAAAGAAATGTTTTCTGTAACTATGGCTTAGTAAACGACAATTGAACTGTGTGTGGAACCGTACTGATCGACTCTGTTTCCACAGCATTCCGGTGACATCAATATGAAGATCAGAACATGCGGCTATGAAATATGAATGTTAGAGAGAATATCTATTTGAAATGTTGTTTTCCATAGCAGCTTAGATTTGCATGTTGGGGGATACAAAAGGAGGTTGGAGACCTTTTGTATCCATTTGGAATTGTCCAATAAATGCCCTGTAACAGATTTCTCCAAAGGACTGGTTATTCTAGTCTAATCAATAGAGCTAGCTAGCTGAGAGTAGAAACAGTAGTCTCAGGTAACCCAAAAGGATACTCCCTTTCTGATGACCTCACAGGTAAAAGGGGGCAGGAACATAGCATGCACATAGCTGAGAAAACACAGCTTAGCAGAGTCTGGCAGATTTTTGGAGGAGAGAGAGGTTTCCTCTCTCACAAGACAACGGAATATGGATCTCAGTTCCCCTGGGTTATAGCTGAGTATAAAATGTGCAATATTAAGCCTATTTGGGTGTCTGTAGCTATGTTTGGTGTTAATCTGGTATTAGCTTAGCATGGTGTGTGGTTTGTAGTTTTCTAAGGATATTCATGAGTCTGTGTTAGCATACAGTGGATGATATGTTATCTAATCTGTACTCTTCATCTACACTGTAGGGTACAATAGTCTGTTGTTAGCATGCAGGAAAGGGATTGATTGTGGAATTGTTGTGATATTTGTGAATGATTGATGCTGGTTGATTATGATCCTCTGATGTGTTCTGTGTTGGGGCCTTGCCATGTGTTCTGTGTTGGGGCCCTGCCATGTGTTCTGTGTTGGGGCCCTGCCATGTGTTCTGTGTTGGGGCCTTGCCATGTGTTCTGTGTTTGCCTTCCCATTTGTGAATGATTGATGCTGGTTGGAGAGATAAGCTTTGTGTGTGCTGTATACTCATGAATGTGATCATAGGGTGGTGTCAGTGTTGTATCGTGGAGGTTGAATTGATGGCAGCTTTGAATGGTCGTGGGTGGTTGCCGTGTGGTGTTGTGTGAGTCAGATGGGTATGTTGTCTGCGGTTTGTTGGAGATGGCTTGCCTCCATGTGGGGTGAACAAGGGAAATTGTGATTCTGCCCAGTTGTGGTGTTGTGTGGGTCAGATAGGTATATTGTCTTTGTTGTGGTTGTGGTCATTGATGGATGATTTGCGGAGTTGCAGCTTGGTGCAGGATTGAGTTTGCCTAGGGATCATGAGGCTTGCAAACAAAGGAAAAACATGTGCTTCGGCCCTTCCCCCTCCCCACGGTCTAGTGACTACTGAATGAGGTCTGTAGTAGGATGGTATTGTTGTATATTGGAATCAGCTTGTGTGGTACATGTTGGAATATTAAATGGTGCAGTGTTTGCCTGATGTGTTGGCATATGATATCCAGCGTGTATATTTAATTAACTATGGCATTATGGGAGATTTCAATGAGGTAGCTTCATAATGGAGTTTGTTTGTAGACCATGCGGTTTGGACAATAGGGCAGGAAGCATTCCCAACCCCCCCTCACACACACACACTCCATCACCAGCCATCTTGAACATGTGCTCTCAGCAGACATTGATATACCTCTCATTGTATTTTAATGTGTGTCTCTCTCTCTCTCAGTCTGATATTGCTCATTGTATTTCGATCTTTAATAACCGTTTCATGTATTTTAACTGTACCTTATGACCTAATGTTTGTATAATTTATTTGCGCTCATTATTAGATCATAGCGTTGTAACATCTGTACTTTTACCTGAATAATAATCTTTAGCGCTTCGGACCGCTATTCAACTGTCTTGGTATTTCATTAATGGTATAATCAAAATAGCTACATCTTGTGGTTTTAGAAGGTACAGGCAGGTTTTGTCTTAGAGGTTCTAGGCAGGTGAATCTTAGAGGTCTATAGGCAGGAATGTATTGAAAGGTTTATTTACAATGTAACAGTGGGGGCTCGCATCGGTTTATCACACTATCTGATACACGATAACAATCGGTCAGTCCTCTCTCAGCAAAAGGGTGGAGGCGCCTTTTGAGAGACGCATTAGTCTCTCATTACCACAGTGTTGCTGAGAGCGTACTGCCGGTTATTGTGTAGAGGAGGCGCTGATCAGAATTCAGGGACAAGAGAAAAAAAAAAAAGGTTTTTTTTCTCTGTTGATAGAACCTTACGTTTAGAGGGGTACCGTAGTATTGCATACGCGCCTAAAACGCATTTTTGCGTATGCAGTTAAAAAGTCATTATACGGTTGTGTGGTAGTCGCATAATTGCGTATGCGGCCGTTTGCACAATAGCGTATACGCACTTCCGGTTTTGCTGCCACATGTTTGAACAAAGCCATTGAGGTTTACATTTTTTTTTCTATCTACCAATATCTGGGTTAAACGTTTATTTTCTGCGCAGAGAAAAAAGTGTGTAACAGTGTGTGTATTTTGTTTATAGGGGTAATTTATTCCCTAAAGTTAAGGGTACCGTATGATCCTTAAGGGCTAGGTGCAAGGGTTAGCCTAGCCGCTCGGTAAGCTGCTTACCGTTCAGTACACAGAGCAGGTGTATGGTTTGTTATTTTTGTTAGGGACCGGCTCTCAGTGTGACTGCAATGTTCAATAATATTTGAGCATTATAGTTGAGCCGCACTAGGTGTGATTGTGAGCTGAGAGAGAACAGGTGAGTGAAAGCATCTAGAAATAACTTTCATAGATGAGCTGGCGCATCTAGAAATAACGTCTGTAGGTGAGCGTGGCGCATCTAGAAATAACGTCCGTAGGTGAGCTGGCGCATCTAGAAATTTCGTCCGTAGGTAAGTGAAAGTATCTTGATTGTCTTTCACCGGCTTAAATCTTTATTGAAAAGCGTAGGAGTTGTCTCAGAATGGGAGCCACGCAAACAGTAGAAATGTTAGGCAATGATGTGCTGCTAATGGAGGAATATGACGAGAATGAGTGTTAGAACGTTTCCCAGAATTGGTGGTTTTGATAAAAATGTGTTAGATAATGTCCAGGATCACATCAGTATGGTGCGATCCCGAGAGAAAAAAGATTAAGTATTTTGAATGTTTAGAAAAAATATGGCAGCATGAAGGGGATGCGTGGCTTAACAATGTGCAAACGACGCAAACTAGCATCGTGAGCACATTACCACAGAATAAAACCAACAGCGCTGAATTGCAATGTGTGCGAGCTGCGAAATAGCGCGCACGTGCGGCATGGTAGCGTTGTGGAAGGTAGTACAGATGGTTCATGCGCACCACCACCGTCATATGCGGATGGGGGTGTAGGTACAGTCAATGTGAAAACCCATAAAAATGTAAGAGATCCAGAGTGAGGTAGCTTAACTATTGTTTATTTTCTCCCTCCCATACCCCAACTACCAGTGCCCTCTTGCTTCCATATAAGGGAGAGGTACACTGCACATAGACACGAAAGCCTCAGATTCCCAGGGACTAACCCAGTATTGTTTGTCAAAGCTTTATAGAACTGTTTAAAATCTTTTCAGCCCGTATGTTTAAATGATATTAAACTGTTGTGCTTTATCTCTCATATACAGGACGAAGGCTGCCAAAGACATACGACAGCCATACCCGGCTAAGGTTAAATATTTGAAGTACTGCCCTACTCAGGGGACAAGGAAACAATAGAACCGTAGACATTTATAACAGAATTTTTTTATTGCAGGAATTTTTGTATCAATACAGTATCCTTAGAATTAGTGATGGAAGGAATACTCATTTCACAAGTAATATCTTTTACAACATGTGAAATGTGATAGGTACTAGTTTCAAGATCATCCCAGACCACCTGTCTGTCTCCTGTTGAGATACTGTTTGCCAGGTAGCCTCATGTGAAAATATTATGAGGTTACTGTGCAGGTTCTCATGACAATGTGTAAGAACAACAGGAATTGAAGTGTTATTTACTAACATGCCTGAAGCAAACTGTAATGATGTTAAACCTGGAGCAAAATTCATTTGATCTAATAATTTCTTGTGTTCAGATTGCCTGATTGATCGGGGGATAGAACCATATCCAACGTGTTAACTAAATTCTACATCCTCAAAGGGTGGCCGACTAAGATACCAGAGTCCATTCCACCAAATGCAGGGAGGATTAATCTACCGGAGGAGATACAAGGCGGAGACGAGGCCTATAGCATGGACCTGTCGATCGCGAGCTTGTGCCGGGAAGATTAAAAGGTGACTGTGAGCTATCTGAGCTAAAGAAATTGCAGATCAGTGTTGCAGCAATGGACCAGTCCGCTGTGTTCATTTTTGTATTCTTTTTCAGAGTTTTCACCATCCTGGGTTGCTCGGGGATTCCTGGTTTTGGTGATGGGGTACTGATACAGACAATGGGAGCTGATGTCGGCATTGATGCAGAGGAGTCGAAAGGAGGAGTGCTATACCAAACCAGGGGAGTGCCGGTCCAATATGTAGTGTATAATAATGTAGCCTGAGTTTGAGTGGTCATGCATGGATATAACGTTTATGTTGTTTTAAGTCATCTTAGGTAATGCAGTCCCAACCCCTTCCAAGGCTCTCCTTATAGGATAGGTGCATCCCAACATCTTTCCCATGATCCCTTAAGGATCCGCGGTGTGCGTATAAGGACAGTTTCATGTCCCTCCCGGAGACGCATTATTTGAATGGTTCAAATGACCATACTGTGTCATACCATAATAACATTGAACGGTATATTCTCATGCATGGCTAAACAGATTCAGAACAGGTTGGGATAGCGCTTGATTGGCTATCAAAGGGTGGACTGTCAAAACCGGATAATTGGCGAAGACAGAATCTGTTTGCAATTGGAATCTGCGCAATGCTGTCTTGTAAAGGGCCAAGACTCCATCTTAGAAATAAAATCTCACAGCACTATTTTGTAAACAAAAGGTACATAGTCAGCCTTCCTCAAACACAGGCAGACTAGACAGGGAGGCTCCGACAGCACAGCTGGAAGCCTCCTTCCTGTATGAGAATTAAATTCACTGTATAAACACATTTTGCAATTTGCAGTTTAAGATTACTTGGTTTAAACGCAATGTCAGTATATAAAGAAATGTTTTCTGTAACTATGGCTTAGTAAACGACAATTGAACTGTGTGTGGAACCGTACTGATCGACTCTGTTTCCACAGCATTCCGGTGACATCAATATGAAGATCAGAACATGCGGCTATGAAATATGAATGTTAGAGAGAATATCTATTTGAAATGTTGTTTTCCATAGCAGCTTAGATTTGCATGTTGGGGGATACAAAAGGAGGTTGGAGACCTTTTGTATCCATTTGGAATTGTCCAATAAATGCCCTGTAACAGATTTCTCCAAAGGACTGGTTATTCTAGTCTAATCAATAGAGCTAGCTAGCTGAGAGTAGAAACAGTAGTCTCAGGTAACCCAAAAGGATACTCCCTTTCTGATGACCTCACAGGTAAAAGGGGGCGGGAACATAGCATGCACATAGCTGAGAAAACACAGCTTAGCAGAGTCTGGCAGATTTTTGGAGGAGAGAGAGGTTTCCTCTCTCACAAGACAACGGAATATGGATCTCAGTTCCCCTGGGTTATAGCTGAGTATAAAATGTGCAATATTAAGCCTATTTGGGTGTCTGTAGCTATGTTTGGTGTTAATCTGGTATTAGCTTAGCATGGTGTGTGGTTTGTAGTTTTCTAAGGATATTCATGAGTCTGTGTTAGCACACAGTGGATGATATGTTATCTAATCTGTACTCTTCATCTACACTGTAGGGTACAATAGTCTGTTGTTAGCATGCAGGAAAGGGATTGATTGTGGAATTGTTGTGATATTTGTGAATGATTGATGCTGGTTGATTATGATCCTCTGATGTGTTCTGTGTTGGGGCCCTGCCATGTGTTCTGTGTTGGGGCCCTGCCATGTGTTCTGTGTTGGGGCCTTGCCATGTGTTCTGTGTTTGCCTTCCCATTTGTGAATGATTGATGCTGGTTGGAGAGATAAGCTTTGTGTGTGCTGTATACTCATGAATGTGATCATAGGGTGGTGTCAGTGTTGTATCATGGAGGTTGAATTGATGGCAGCTTTGAATGGTCATGGGTGGTTGCCGTGTGGTGTTGTGTGAGTCAGATGGGTATGTTGTCTGCGGTTTGTTGGAGATGGCTTGCCTCCATGTGGGGTGAACAAGGGAAATTGTGATTCTGCCCAGTTGTGGTGTTGTGTGGGTCAGATAGGTATATTGTCTTAGTTGTGGTTGTGGTCATTGATGGATGATTTGCGGAGTTGCAGCTTGGTGCAGGATGGAGTTTGCCTAGGGATCATGAGGCTTGCAAACAAAGGAAAAACATGTGCTTCGGCCCTTCCCCCTCCCCACGGTCTAGTGACTACTGAATGAGGTCTGTAGTAGGATGGTATTGTTGTATATTGGAATCAGCTTGTGTGGTACATGTTGGAATATTAAATGGTGCAGTGTTTGCCTGATGTGTTGGCATATGATATCCAGCATGTATATTTAATTAACTATGGCATTATGGGAGATTTCAATGAGGTAGCTTCATAATGGAGTTTGTTTGTAGACCATGCGGTTTGGACAATAGGGCAGGAAGCATTCCCAACCCCCCCTCACACACACACACTCCATCACCAGCCATCTTGAACATGTGCTCTCAGCAGACATTGATATACCTCTCATTGTATTTTAATGTGTGTCTCTCTCTCTCTCAGTCTGATATTGCTCATTGTATTTCGATCTTTAATAACCGTTTCATGTATTTTAACTGTACCTTATGACCTAATGTTTGTACAATTTATTTGCGCTCATTATTAGATCATAGCGTTGTAACATCTGTACTTTTACCTGAATAATAATCTTTAGCGCTTCGGACCGCTATTCAACTGTCTTGGTATTTCATTAATGGTATAATCAAAATAGCTACATCTTGTGGTTTTAGAAGGTACAGGCAGGTTTTGTCTTAGAGGTTCTAGGCAGGTGAATCTTAGAGGTCTATAGGCAGGAATGTATTGAAAGGTTTATTTACAATGTAACAGTGGGGGCTCGCATCGGTTTATCACACTATCTGATACACGATAACAATCGGTCAGTCCTCTCTCAGCAAAAGGGTGGAGGCGCCTTTTGAGAGACGCATTAGTCTCTCATTACCATAGTGTTGCTGAGAGCGTACTGCCGGTTATTGTGTAGAGGAAGCGCTGATCAGAATTCAGGGACAAGAGAAAAAAAAAAAAAGTTTTTTTTTCTCTGTTGATAGAACCTTACGTTTAGAGGGGTACCGTAGTATTGCATACGCACCTAAAACGCATTTTTGCATACGCAGTTAAAAAGTCATTATACGGTTGTGTGGTAGTCGCATAATTGCGTATGCGGCCGTTTGCACAATAGCGTATACGCACTTCCGGTTCTGCTGCCACATGTTTGAACAAAGCCATTGAGGTTTACATTTTTTTTTCTATCTACCAATATCTGGGTTAAACGTTTATTTTCTGTGCAGAGAAAAAAGTGTGTAACAGTGTGTGTATTTTGTTTATAGGGGTAATTTATTCCCTAAAGTTAAGGGTACCGTATGATCCTTAAGGGCTAGGTGCAAGGGTTAGCCTAGCCGCTCGGTAAGCAGCTTACCATTCAGTACACAGAGCAGGTGTATGGTTTGTTATTTTTGTTAGGGACCGGCTCTCAGTGTGACTGCAATGTTCAATAATATTTGAGCATTATAGTTGAGCCGCACTAGGTGTGATTGTGAGCTGAGAGAGAACAGGTGAGTGAAAGCATCTAGAAATAACTTTCATAGATGAGCTGGCGCATCTAGAAATAACATCTGTAGGTGAGCGTGGCGCATCTAGAAATTTTGTCCGTAGGTAAGTGAAAGTATCTTGATTGTCTTTCACCGGCTTAAATCTTTATTGAAAAGCGTAGGAGTTGTCTCAGAATGGGAGCCACGCAAACAGTAGAAATGTTAGGCAATGATGTGCTGCTAATGGAGGAATATGACGAGAATGAGTGTTAGAACGTTTCCCAGAATTGGTGGTTTTGATAAAAATGTGTTAGATAATGTCCAGGATCACATCAGTATGGTGCGATCCCGAGAGAAAAAAGATTAAGTATTTTGAATGTTTAGAAAAAATATGGCAGCATGAAGGGGATGCGTGGCTTAACAATGTGCAAACGACGCAAACTAGCATCGTGAGCACATTACCATAGAATAAAACCCACAGCGCTGAATTGCAATGTGTGCGAGCTGCGAAATAGCGCGCACGTGCGGCACAGTAGCGTTGTGGAAGGTAGTACAGATGGTTCATGCGCACCACCACCGTCATACGCGGATGGGGGTGTAGGTACAGTCAATGTGAAAACCCATAAAAATGTAAGAGATCCAGAGTGAGGTAGCTTAACTATTGTTTATTTTCTCCCTCCCATACCCCAACTACCAGTGCCCTCTTGCTTCCATATAAGGGAGAGGTACACTGCACATAGACACGAAAGCCTCAGATTCCCAGGGACTAACCCAGTATTGTTTGTCAAAGCTTTATAGAACTGTTTAAAATCTTTTCAGCCCATATGTTTAAATGATATTAAACTGTTGTGCTTTATCTCTCATATACAGGACGCAAGGCTGCCAAAGACATACGACAGCCATACCCGGCTAAGGTTAAATATTTGAAGTACTGCCCTACTCAGGGGACAAGGAAACAATAGAACCGTAGACATTTATAACAGAATTTTTTTATTGCAGGAATTTTTGTATCAATACAGTATCCTTAGAATTAGTGATGGAAGGAATACTCATTTCACAAGTAATATCTTTTACAACATGTGAAATGTGATAGGTACTAGTTTCAAGATCATCCCAGACCACCTGTCTGTCTCCTGTTGAGATACTGTTTGCCAGGTAGCCTCATGTGAAAATATTATGAGGTTACTGTGCAGGTTCTCATGACAATGTGTAAGAACAACAGGAATTGAAGTGTTATTTACTAACATGCCTGAAGCAAACTGTAATTATGTTAAACCTGGAGAAAAATTCATTTGATCTAATAATTTCTTGTGTTCAGATTGCCTGATTGATCGGGGGATAGAACCATATCCGACGTGTTAACTAAATTCTACATCCTCAAAGGGTGGCCGACTAAGATACCAGAGTCCATTCCACCAAATACAGGGAGGATTAATCTACCGGAGGAGATACAAGGCGGAGACGAGGCCTATAGCATGGACCTGTCGATCGCGAGCTTGTGCCGGGAAGATTAAAAGGTGACTGTGAGCTATCTGAGCTAAAGAAATTGCAGATCAGTGTTGCAGCAATGGACCAGTCCGCTGTGTTCATTTTTGTATTCTTTTTCAGAGTTTTCACCATCCTGGGTTGCTCGGGGATTCCTGGTTTTGGTGATGGGGTACTGATACAGACAATGGGAGCTGATGTCGGCATTGATGCAGAGGAGTCGAAAGGAGGAGTGCTATACCAAACCAGGGGAGTGCCGGTCCAATATGTAGTGTATAATAATGTAGCCTGAGTTTGAGTGGTCATGCATGGATATAACGTTTATGTTGTTTTAAGTCATCTTAGGTAATGCAGTCCCAACCCCTTCCAAGGCTCTCCTTATAGGATAGGTGCATCCCAACATCTTTCCCATGATCCCTTAAGGATCCGCGGTGTGCGTATAAGGACAGTTTCATGTCCCTCCCGGAGACGCATTATCTGAATGGTTCAAATGACCATACTGTGTCATACCATAATAACATTGAACGGTATATTCTCATGCATGGTTAAACAGATTCAGAACAGGTTGGGATAGCGCTTGATTGGCTATCAAAGGGTGGACTGTCAAAACCGGATAATTGGCGAAGACAGAATCTGTTTGCAATTGGAATCTGCGCAATGCTGTCTTGTAAAGGGCCAAGACTCCATCTTAGAAATAAAATCTCACAGCACTATTTTGTAAACAAAAGGTACATAGTCAGCCTTCCTCAAACACAGGCAGACTAGACAGGGAGGCTCCGACAGCACAGCTGGAAGCCTCCTTCCTGTATGAGAATTAAATTCACTGTATAAACACATTTTGCAATTTGCAGTTTAAGATTACTTGGTTTAAACGCAATGTCAGTATATAAAGAAATGTTTTCTGTAACTATGGCTTAGTAAACGACAATTGAACTGTGTGTGGAACCGTACTGATCGACTCTGTTTCCACAGCATTCTGGTGACATCAATATGAAGATCAGAACATGCGGCTATGAAATATGAATGTTAGAGAGAATATCTATTTGAAATGTTGTTTTCCATAGCAGCTTAGATTTGCATGTTGGGGGATACAAAAGGAGGTTGGAGACCTTTTGTATCCATTTGGAATTGTCCAATAAATGCCCTGTAACAGATTTCTCCAAAGGACTGGTTATTCTAGTCTAATCAATAGAGCTAGCTAGCTGAGAGTAGAAACAGTAGTCTCAGGTAACCCAAAAGGATACTCCCTTTCTGATGACCTCACAGGTAAAAGGGGGCGGGAACATAGCATGCACATAGCTGAGAAAACACAGCTTAGCAGAGTCTGGCAGATTTTTGGAGGAGAGAGAAGTTTCCTCTCTCACAAGACAACGGAATATGGATCTCAGTTCCCCTGGGTTATAGCTGAGTATAAAATGTGCAATATTAAGCCTATTTGGGTGTCTGTAGCTATGTTTGGTGTTAATCTGGTATTAGCTTAGCATGGTGTGTGGTTTGTAGTTTTCTAAGGATATTCATGAGTCTGTGTTAGCATACAGTGGATGATATGTTATCTAATCTGTACTCTTCATCTACACTGTAGGGTACAATAGTCTGTTGTTAGCATGCAGGAAAGGGATTGATTGTGGAATTGTTGTGATATTTGTGAATGATTGATGCTGGTTGATTATGATCCTCTGATGTGTTCTGTGTTGGGGCCCTGCCATGTGTTCTGTGTTGGGGCCCTGCCATGTGTTCTGTGTTGGGGCCTTGCCATGTGTTCTGTGTTTGCCTTCCCATTTGTGAATGATTGATGCTGGTTGGAGAGATGAGCTTTGTGTGTGCTGTATACTCATGAATGTGATCATAGGGTGGTGTCAGTGTTGTATCGTGGAGGTTGAATTGATGGCAGCTTTGAATGGTCGTGGGTGGTTGCCGTGTGGTGTTGTGTGAGTCAGATGGGTATGTTGTCTGCGGTTTGTTGGAGATGGCTTGCCTCCATGTGGGGTGAACAAGGGAAATTGTGATTCTGCCCAGTTGTGGTGTTGTGTGGGTCAGATAGGTATATTGTCTTTGTTGTGGTTGTGGTCATTGATGGATGATTTAAGGAGTTGCAGCTTGGTGCAGGATGGAGTTTGCCTAGGGATCATGAGGCTTGCAAACAAAGGAAAAACATGTGCTTCGGCCCTTCCCCCTCCCCACGGTCTAGTGACTACTGAATGAGGTCTGTAGTAGGATGGTATTGTTGTATATTGGAATCAGCTTGTGTGGTACATGTTGGAATATTAAATGGTGCAGTGTTTGCCTGATGTGTTGGCATATGATATCCAGCGTGTATATTTAATTAACTATGGCATTATGGGAGATTTCAATGAGGTAGCTTCATAATGGAGTTTGTTTGTAGACCATGCGGTTTGGACAATAGGGCAGGAAGCATTCCCAACCCCCCCTCACACACACACACTCCATCACCAGCCATCTTGAACATGTGCTCTCAGCAGACATTGATATACCTCTCATTGTATTTTAATGTGTGTCTCTCTCTCTCTCAGTCTGATATTGCTCATTGTATTTCGATCTTTAATAACCGTTTCATGTATTTTAACTGTACCTTATGACCTAATGTTTGTACAATTTATTTGCGCTCATTATTAGATCATAGCGTTGTAACATCTGTACTTTTACCTGAATAATAATCTTTAGTGCTTCGGACCGCTATTCAACTGTCTTGGTATTTCATTAATGGTATAATCAAAATAGCTACATCTTGTGGTTTTAGAAGGTACAGACAGGTTTTGTCTTAGAGGTTCTAGGCAGGTGAATCTTAGAGGTCTGTAGGCAGGAATGTATTAAAAGTTTTATTTACAATTTAACAGTGGGGGCTCGCATCGGTTTATCACACTATCTGATACACGATAACAATCGGTCAGTCCTCTCTCAGCAAAAGGGTGGAGGCGCCTTTTGAGAGACGCATTAGTCTCTCATTACCACAGTGTTGCTGAGAGCGTACTGCCGGTTATTGTGTAGAGGAAGCGCTGATCAGAATTCAGGGACAAGAGAAAAAAAAAATTTTTTTTTTCTCTGTTGATAGAACCTTACGTTTAGAGGGGTACCGTAGTATTGCGTACGTGCCTAAAATGCATTTTTGCGTACGCAGTTAAAAAGTCATTATACGGTTGTGTGGTAGTCGCATAATTGCGTATGCGGCCGTTTGCACAATAGCGTATACGCACTTCCGGTTCTGCTGCCACATGTTTGAACAAAGCCATTGAGGTTTACATTTTTTTTTCTATCTACCAATATCTGGGTTAAACGTTTATTTTCTGCGCAGAGAAAAAAGTGTGTAACAGTGTGTGTATTGTTGATAGGGGTAATTTATTCCCTAAAGTTAAGGGTACCGTATGATCCTTAAGGGCTAGGTGCAAGGGTTAGCCTAGCCGCTCGGTAAGCAGCTTACCGTTCAGTACACAGAGCAGGTGTATGGTTTGTTATTTTTGTTAGGGACCGG
This sequence comes from Taudactylus pleione, assembly GCA_031769625.1. Taxonomy (NCBI): domain Eukaryota; kingdom Metazoa; phylum Chordata; class Amphibia; order Anura; family Myobatrachidae; genus Taudactylus; species Taudactylus pleione. The sequence goes on along the minus strand of JAUIMM010000528.1, from coordinate 5,774,646 downwards.
CTCTCAGTGTGACTGCAATGTTCAATAATATTTGAGCATTATAGTTGAGCCGCACTAGGTGTGATTGTGAGCTGAGAGAGAACAGGTGAGTGAAAGCATCTAGAAATAACTTTCATAGATGAGCTGGCGCATCTAGAAATAACATCTGTAGGTGAGCGTGGCGCATCTAGAAATAACGTCCGTAGGTGAGCTGGCGCATCTAGAAATTTCGTCCGTAGGTAAGTGAAAGTATCTTGATTGTCTTTCACCAGCTTAAATCTTTATTGAAAAGCGTAGGAGTTGTCTCAGAAAGGGAGCCACGCAAACAGTAGAAATGTTAGGCAATGATGTGCTGCTAATGGAGGAATATGACGAGAATGAGTGTTAGAACGTTTCCCAGAATTGGTGGTTTTGATAAAAATGTGTTAGATAATGTCCAGGATCACATCAGTATGGTGCGATCCCGAGAGAAAAAAGATTAAGTATTTTGAATGTTTAGAAAAAATATGGCAGCATGAAGGGGATGCGTGGCTTAACAATGTGCAAACGATGCAAACTAGCATCGTGAGCACATTACCATAGAATAAAACCCACAGCGCTGAATTGCAATGCATGCGAGCTGCGAAATAGCGCGCACGTGCGGCACGGTAGCGTTGTGGAAGGTAGTACAGATGGTTCATGCGCACCACCACCGTCATACGCGGATGGGGGTGTAGGTACAGTCAATGTGACAACCCATAAAAATGTAAGAGATCCAGAGTGAGGTAGCTTAACTATTGTTTATTTTCTCCCTCCCATACCCCAACTACCAGTGCCCTCTTGCTTCCATATAAGGGAGAGGTACACTGCACATAGACACGAAAGCCTCAGATTCCCAGGGACTAACCCAGTATTGTTTGTCAAAGCTTTATAGAACTGTTTAAAATCTTTTCAGCCCGTATGTTTAAATGATATTAAACTGTTGTGCATTATCTCTCATATACAGGACGCAAGGCTGCCAAAGACATACGACAGCCATACCCGGCTAAGGTTAAATATTTGAAGTACTGCCCTACTCAGGGGACAAGGAAACAATAGAACCGTAGACATTTATAACAGAATTTTTTTATTGCAGGAATTTTTGTATCAATACAGTATCCTTAGAATTAGTGATGGAAGGAATACTCATTTCACAAGTAATATCTTTTACAACATGTGAAATGTGATAGGTACTAGTTTCAAGATCATCCCAGACCACCTGTCTGTCTCCTGTTGAGATACTGTTTGCCAAGTAGCCTCATGTGAAAATATTATGAGGTTACTGTGCAGGTTCTCATGACAATGTGTAAGAACAACAGGAATTGAAGTGTTATTTACTAACATGCCTGAAGCAAACTGTAATGATGTTAAACCTGGAGAAAAATGCATTTGATCTAATAATTTCTTGTGTTCAGATTGCCTGATTGATCGGGGGATAGAACCATATCCGACGTGTTAACTAAATTCTACATCCTCAAAGGGTGGCCGACTAAGATACCAGAGTCCATTCCACCAAATACAGGGAGGATTAATCTACCGGAGGAGATACAAGGCGGAGACGAGGCCTATAGCATGGACCTGTCGATCGCGAGCTTGTGCCGGGAAGATTAAAAGGTGACTGTGAGCTATCTGAGCTAAAGAAATTGCAGATCAGTGTTGCAGCAATGGACCAGTCCGCTGTGTTCATTTTTGTATTCTTTTTCAGAGTTTTCACCATCCTTGGTTGCTTGGGGATTCCTGGTTTTGGTGATGGGGTACTGATACAGACAATGGGAGCTGATGTCGGCATTGATGCAGAGGAGTCGAAAGGAGGAGTGCTATACCAAACCAGGGGAGTGCCGGTCCAATATGTAGTGTATAATAATGTAGCCTGAGTTTGAGTGGTCATGCATGGATATAACGTTTATGTTGTTTTAAGTCATCTTAGGTAATGCAGTCCCAACCCCTTCCAAGGCTCTCCTTATAGGATAGGTGCATCCCAACATCTTTCCCATGATCCCTTAAGGATCCGCGGTGTGCGTATAAGGACAGTTTCATGTCCCTCCCGGAGACGCATTATCTGAATGGTTCAAATGACCATACTGTGTCATACCATAATAACATTGAACGGTATATTCTCATGCATGGCTAAACAGATTCAGAACAGGTTGGGATAGCGCTTGATTGGCTATCAAAGGGTGGACTGTCAAAATCAGATAATTGGCGAAGACAGAATCTGTTTGCAATTGGAACCTGCGCAATGCTGTCTTGTAAAGGGCCAAGACTCCATCTTAGAAATAAAATCTCACAGCACTATTTTGTAAACAAAAGGTACATAGTCAGCCTTCCTCAAACACAGGCAGACTAGACAGGGAGGCTCCAACAGCACAGCTGGAAGCCTCCTTCCTGTATGAGAATTAAATTCACTGTATAAACACATTTTGCAATTTGCAGTTTAAGATTACTTGGTTTAAACGCAATGTCAGTATATAAAGAAATGTTTTCTGTAACTATGGCTTAGTAAACGACAATTGAACTGTGTGTGGAACCGTACTGATCGACTCTGTTTCCACAGCATTCCGGTGACATCAATATGAAGATCAGAACATGCGGCTATGAAATATGAATGTTAGAGAGAATATCTATTTGAAATGTTGTTTTCCATAGCAGCTTAGATTTGCATGTTGGGAGATACAAAAGGAGGTTGGAGACCTTTTGTATCCATTTGGAATTGTCCAATAAATGCCCTGTAACAGATTTCTCCAAAGGACTGGTTATTCTAGTCTAATCAATAGAGCTAGCTAGCTGAGAGTAGAAACAGTAGTCTCAGGTAACCCAAAAGGATACTCCCTTTCTGATGACCTCACAGGTAAAAGGGGGCGGGAACATAGCATGCACATAGCTGAGAAAACACAGCTTAGCAGAGTCTGGCAGATTTTTGGAGGAGAGAGAGGTTTCCTCTCTCACAAGACAACGGAATATGGATCTCAGTTCCCCTGGGTTATAGCTGAGTATAAAATGTGCAATATTAAGCCTATTTGGGTGTCTGTAGCTATGTTTGGTGTTAATCTGGTATTAGCTTAGCATGGTGTGTGGTTTGTAGTTTTCTAAGGATATTCATGAGTCTGTGTTAGCACACAGTGGATGATATGTTATCTAATCTGTACTCTTCATCTACACTGTAGGGTACAATAGTCTGTTGTTAGCATGCAGGAAAGGGATTGATTGTGGAATTGTTGTGATATTTGTGAATGATTGATGCTGGTTGATTATGATCCTCTGATGTGTTCTGTGTTGGGGCCCTGCCATGTGTTCTGTGTTGGGGCCCTGCCATGTGTTCTGTGTTGGGGCCCTGCCATGTGTTCTGTGTTGGGGCCTTGCCATGTGTTCTGTGTTTGCCTTCCCATTTGTGAATGATTGATGCTGGTTGGAGAGATAAGCTTTGTGTGTGCTGTATACTCATGAATGTGATCATAGGGTGGTGTCAGTGTTGTATCGTGGAGGTTGAATTGATGGCAGCTTTGAATGGTCGTGGGTGGTTGCCGTGTGGTGTTGTGTGAGTCAGATGGGTATGTTGTCTGCGGTTTGTTGGAGATGGCTTGCCTCCATGTGGGGTGAACAAGGGAAATTGTGATTCTGCCCAGTTGTGGTGTTGTGTGGGTCAGATAGGTATATTGTCTTAGTTGTGGTTGTGGTCATTGATGGATGATTTGCGGAGTTGCAGCTTGGTGCAGGATGGAGTTTGCCTAGGGATCATGAGGCTTGCAAACAAAGGAAAAACATGTGCTTCGGCCCTTCCCCCTCCCCACGGTCTAGTGACTACTGAATGAGGTCTGTAGTAGGATGGTATTGTTGTATATTGGAATCAGCTTGTGTGGTACATGTTGGAATATTAAATGGTGCAGTGTTTGCCTGATGTGTTGGCATATGATATCCAGCATGTATATTTAATTAACTATGGCATTATGGGAGATTTCAATGAGGTAGCTTCATAATGGAGTTTGTTTGTAGACCATGCGGTTTGGACAATAGGGCAGGAAGCATTCCCAACCCCCCCTCACACACACACACTCCATCACCAGCCATCTTGAACATGTGCTCTCAGCAGACATTGATATACCTCTCATTGTATTTTAATGTGTGTCTCTCTCTCTCTCAGTCTGATATTGCTCATTGTATTTCGATCTTTAATAACCGTTTCATGTATTTTAACTGTACCTTATGACCTAATGTTTGTACAATTTATTTGCGCTCATTATTAGATCATAGCGTTGTAACATCTGTACTTTTACCTGAATAATAATCTTTAGCGCTTCGGACCGCTATTCAACTGTCTTGGTATTTCATTAATGGTATAATCAAAATAGCTACATCTTGTGGTTTTAGAAGGTACAGGCAGGTTTTGTCTTAGAGGTTCTAGGCAGGTGAATCTTAGAGGTCTATAGGCAGGAATGTATTGAAAGGTTTATTTACAATGTAACAGTGGGGGCTCGCATCGGTTTATCACACTATCTGATACACGATAACAATCGGTCAGTCCTCTCTCAGCAAAAGGGTGGAGGCGCCTTTTGAGAGACGCATTAGTCTCTCATTACCATAGTGTTGCTGAGAGCGTACTGCCGGTTATTGTGTAGAGGAAGCGCTGATCAGAATTCAGGGACAAGAGAAAAAAAAAAAAAGTTTTTTTTTCTCTGTTGATAGAACCTTACGTTTAGAGGGGTACCGTAGTATTGCATACGCGCCTAAAATGCATTTTTGCATACGCAGTTAAAAAGTCATTATACGGTTGTGTGGTAGTCGCATAATTGCGTATGCGGCCGTTTGCACAATAGCGTATACGCACTTCCGGTTCTGCTGCCACATGTTTGAACAAAGCCATTGAGGTTTACATTTTTTTTTCTATCTACCAATATCTGGGTTAAACGTTTATTTTCTGTGCAGAGAAAAAAGTGTGTAACAGTGTGTGTATTTTGTTTATAGGGGTAATTTATTCCCTAAAGTTAAGGGTACCGTATGATCCTTAAGGGCTAGGTGCAAGGGTTAGCCTAGCCGCTCGGTAAGCAGCTTACCATTCAGTACACAGAGCAGGTGTATGGTTTGTTATTTTTGTTAGGGACCGGCTCTCAGTGTGACTGCAATGTTCAATAATATTTGAGCATTATAGTTGAGCCGCACTAGGTGTGATTGTGAGCTGAGAGAGAACAGGTGAGTGAAAGCATCTAGAAATAACTTTCATAGATGAGCTGGCGCATCTAGAAATAACATCTGTAGGTGAGCGTGGCGCATCTAGAAATTTTGTCCGTAGGTAAGTGAAAGTATCTTGATTGTCTTTCACCGGCTTAAATCTTTATTGAAAAGCGTAGGAGTTGTCTCAGAATGGGAGCCACGCAAACAGTAGAAATGTTAGGCAATGATGTGCTGCTAATGGAGGAATATGACGAGAATGAGTGTTAGAACGTTTCCCAGAATTGGTGGTTTTGATAAAAATGTGTTAGATAATGTCCAGGATCACATCAGTATGGTGCGATCCCGAGAGAAAAAAGATTAAGTATTTTGAATGTTTAGAAAAAATATGGCAGCATGAAGGGGATGCGTGGCTTAACAATGTGCAAACGACGCAAACTAGCATCGTGAGCACATTACCATAGAATAAAACCCACAGCGCTGAATTGCAATGTGTGCGAGCTGCGAAATAGCGCGCACGTGCGGCACAGTAGCGTTGTGGAAGGTAGTACAGATGGTTCATGCGCACCACCACCGTCATACGCGGATGGGGGTGTAGGTACAGTCAATGTGAAAACCCATAAAAATGTAAGAGATCCAGAGTGAGGTAGCTTAACTATTGTTTATTTTCTCCCTCCCATACCCCAACTACCAGTGCCCTCTTGCTTCCATATAAGGGAGAGGTACACTGCACATAGACACGAAAGCCTCAGATTCCCAGGGACTAACCCAGTATTGTTTGTCAAAGCTTTATAGAACTGTTTAAAATCTTTTCAGCCCATATGTTTAAATGATATTAAACTGTTGTGCTTTATATACAGGACGCAAGGCTGCCAAAGACATACGACAGCCATACCCGGCTAAGGTTAAATATTTGAAGTACTGCCCTACTCAGGGGACAAGGAAACAATAGAACCGTAGACATTTATAACAGAATTTTTTTATTGCAGGAATTTTTGTATCAATACAGTATCCTTAGAATTAGTGATGGAAGGAATACTCATTTCACAAGTAATATCTTTTACAACATGTGAAATGTGATAGGTACTAGTTTCAAGATCATCCCAGACCACCTGTCTGTCTCCTGTTGAGATACTGTTTGCCAGGTAGCCTCATGTGAAAATATTATGAGGTTACTGTGCAGGTTCTCATGACAATGTGTAAGAACAACAGGAATTGAAGTGTTATTTACTAACATGCCTGAAGCAAACTGTAATTATGTTAAACCTGGAGAAAAATTCATTTGATCTAATAATTTCTTGTGTTCAGATTGCCTGATTGATCGGGGGATAGAACCATATCCGACGTGTTAACTAAATTCTACATCCTCAAAGGGTGGCCGACTAAGATACCAGAGTCCATTCCACCAAATACAGGGAGGATTAATCTACCGGAGGAGATACAAGGCGGAGACGAGGCCTATAGCATGGACCTGTCGATCGCGAGCTTGTGCCGGGAAGATTAAAAGGTGACTGTGAGCTATCTGAGCTAAAGAAATTGCAGATCAGTGTTGCAGCAATGGACCAGTCCGCTGTGTTCATTTTTGTATTCTTTTTCAGAGTTTTCACCATCCTGGGTTGCTCGGGGATTCCTGGTTTTGGTGATGGGGTACTGATACAGACAATGGGAGCTGATGTCGGCATTGATGCAGAGGAGTCGAAAGGAGGAGTGCTATACCAAACCAGGGGAGTGCCGGTCCAATATGTAGTGTATAATAATGTAGCCTGAGTTTGAGTGGTCATGCATGGATATAACGTTTATGTTGTTTTAAGTCATCTTAGGTAATGCAGTCCCAACCCCTTCCAAGGCTCTCCTTATAGGATAGGTGCATCCCAACATCTTTCCCATGATCCCTTAAGGATCCGCGGTGTGCGTATAAGGACAGTTTCATGTCCCTCCCGGAGACGCATTATCTGAATGGTTCAAATGACCATACTGTGTCATACCATAATAACATTGAACGGTATATTCTCATGCATGGTTAAACAGATTCAGAACAGGTTGGGATAGCGCTTGATTGGCTATCAAAGGGTGGACTGTCAAAACCGGATAATTGGCGAAGACAGAATCTGTTTGCAATTGGAATCTGCGCAATGCTGTCTTGTAAAGGGCCAAGACTCCATCTTAGAAATAAAATCTCACAGCACTATTTTGTAAACAAAAGGTACATAGTCAGCCTTCCTCAAACACAGGCAGACTAGACAGGGAGGCTCCGACAGCACAGCTGGAAGCCTCCTTCCTGTATGAGAATTAAATTCACTGTATAAACACATTTTGCAATTTGCAGTTTAAGATTACTTGGTTTAAACGCAATGTCAGTATATAAAGAAATGTTTTCTGTAACTATGGCTTAGTAAACGACAATTGAACTGTGTGTGGAACCGTACTGATCGACTCTGTTTCCACAGCATTCCGGTGACATCAATATGAAGATCAGAACATGCGGCTATGAAATATGAATGTTAGAGAGAATATCTATTTGAAATGTTGTTTTCCATAGCAGCTTAGATTTGCATGTTGGGGGATACAAAAGGAGGTTGGAGACCTTTTGTATCCATTTGGAATTGTCCAATAAATGCCCTGTAACAGATTTCTCCAAAGGACTGGTTATTCTAGTCTAATCAATAGAGCTAGCTAGCTGAGAGTAGAAACAGTAGTCTCAGGTAACCCAAAAGGATACTCCCTTTCTGATGACCTCACAGGTAAAAGGGGGCGGGAACATAGCATGCACATAGCTGAGAAAACACAGCTTAGCAGAGTCTGGCAGATTTTTGGAGGAGAGAGAAGTTTCCTCTCTCACAAGACAACGGAATATGGATCTCAGTTCCCCTGGGTTATAGCTGAGTATAAAATGTGCAATATTAAGCCTATTTGGGTGTCTGTAGCTATGTTTGGTGTTAATCTGGTATTAGCTTAGCATGGTGTGTGGTTTGTAGTTTTCTAAGGATATTCATGAGTCTGTGTTAGCATACAGTGGATGATATGTTATCTAATCTGTACTCTTCATCTACACTGTAGGGTACAATAGTCTGTTGTTAGCATGCAGGAAAGGGATTGATTGTGGAATTGTTGTGATATTTGTGAATGATTGATGCTGGTTGATTATGATCCTCTGATGTGTTCTGTGTTGGGGCCCTGCCATGTGTTCTGTGTTGGGGCCCTGCCATGTGTTCTGTGTTGGGGCCTTGCCATGTGTTCTGTGTTTGCCTTCCCATTTGTGAATGATTGATGCTGGTTGGAGAGATGAGCTTTGTGTGTGCTGTATACTCATGAATGTGATCATAGGGTGGTGTCAGTGTTGTATCGTGGAGGTTGAATTGATGGCAGCTTTGAATGGTCGTGGGTGGTTGCCGTGTGGTGTTGTGTGAGTCAGATGGGTATGTTGTCTGCGGTTTGTTGGAGATGGCTTGCCTCCATGTGGGGTGAACAAGGGAAATTGTGATTCTGCCCAGTTGTGGTGTTGTGTGGGTCAGATAGGTATATTGTCTTTGTTGTGGTTGTGGTCATTGATGGATGATTTAAGGAGTTGCAGCTTGGTGCAGGATGGAGTTTGCCTAGGGATCATGAGGCTTGCAAACAAAGGAAAAACATGTGCTTCGGCCCTTCCCCCTCCCCACGGTCTAGTGACTACTGAATGAGGTCTGTAGTAGGATGGTATTGTTGTATATTGGAATCAGCTTGTGTGGTACATGTTGGAATATTAAATGGTGCAGTGTTTGCCTGATGTGTTGGCATATGATATCCAGCGTGTATATTTAATTAACTATGGCATTATGGGAGATTTCAATGAGGTAGCTTCATAATGGAGTTTGTTTGTAGACCATGCGGTTTGGACAATAGGGCAGGAAGCATTCCCAACCCCCCCTCACACACACACACTCCATCACCAGCCATCTTGAACATGTGCTCTCAGCAGACATTGATATACCTCTCATTGTATTTTAATGTGTGTCTCTCTCTCTCTCAGTCTGATATTGCTCATTGTATTTCGATCTTTAATAACCGTTTCATGTATTTTAACTGTACCTTATGACCTAATGTTTGTACAATTTATTTGCGCTCATTATTAGATCATAGCGTTGTAACATCTGTACTTTTACCTGAATAATAATCTTTAGTGCTTCGGACCGCTATTCAACTGTCTTGGTATTTCATTAATGGTATAATCAAAATAGCTACATCTTGTGGTTTTAGAAGGTACAGACAGGTTTTGTCTTAGAGGTTCTAGGCAGGTGAATCTTAGAGGTCTGTAGGCAGGAATGTATTAAAAGTTTTATTTACAATTTAACAGTGGGGGCTCGCATCGGTTTATCACACTATCTGATACACGATAACAATCGGTCAGTCCTCTCTCAGCAAAAGGGTGGAGGCGCCTTTTGAGAGACGCATTAGTCTCTCATTACCACAGTGTTGCTGAGAGCGTACTGCCGGTTATTGTGTAGAGGAAGCGCTGATCAGAATTCAGGGACAAGAGAAAAAAATAAAAAGTTTTTTTTTCTCTGTTGATAGAACCTTACGTTTAGAGGGGTACCGTAGTATTGCGTACGCGCCTAAAATGCATTTTTGCGTACGCAGTTAAAAAGTCATTATACGGTTGTGTGGTAGTCGCATAATTGCGTATGCGGCCGTTTGCACAATAGCGTATACGCACTTCCGGTTCTGCTGCCACATGTTTGAACAAAGCCATTGAGGTTTACATTTTTTTTTCTATCTACCAATATCTGGGTTAAACGTTTATTTTCTGCGCAGAGAAAAAAGTGTGTAACAGTGTGTGTATTGTTGATAGGGGTAATTTATTCCCTAAAGTTAAGGGTACCGTATGATCCTTAAGGGCTAGGTGCAAGGGTTAGCCTAGCCGCTCGGTAAGCAGCTTACCATTCAGTACACAGAGCAGGTGTATGGTTTGTTATTTTTGTTAGGGACCGGCTCTCAGTGTGACTGCAATGTTCAATAATATTTGAGCATTATAGTTGAGCCGCACTAGGTGTGATTGTGAGCTGAGAGAGAACAGGTGAGTGAAAGCATCTAGAAATAACTTTCATAGATGAGCTGGCGCATCTAGAAATAACATCTGTAGGTGAGCGTGGCGCATCTAGAAATAACGTCCGTAGGTGAGCTGGCGCATCTAGAAATTTCGTCCGTAGGTAAGTGAAAGTATCTTGATTGTCTTTCACCAGCTTAAATCTTTATTGAAAAGCGTAGGAGTTGTCTCAGAAAGGGAGCCACGCAAACAGTAGAAATGTTAGGCAATGATGTGCTGCTAATGGAGGAATATGACGAGAATGAGTGTTAGAACATTTCCCAGAATTGGTGGTTTTGATAAAAATGTGTTAGATAATGTCCAGGATCACATCAGTATGGTGCAATCCCGAGAGAAAAAAGATTAAGTATTTTGAATGTTTAGAAAAAATATGGCAGCATGAAGGGGATGCGTGGCTTAACAATGTGCAAACGATGCAAACTAGCATCGTGAGCACATTACCATAGAATAAAACCCACAGCGCTGAATTGCAATGCATGCGAGCTGCGAAATAGCGCGCACGTGCGGCACGGTAGCGTTGTGGAAGGTAGTACAGATGGTTCATGCGCACCACCACCGTCATACGCGGATGGGGGTGTAGGTACAGTCAATGTGACAACCCATAAAAATGTAAGAGATCCAGAGTGAGGTAGCTTAACTATTGTTTATTTTCTCCCTCCCATACCCCAACTACCAGTGCCCTCTTGCTTCCATATAAGGGAGAGGTACACTGCACATAGACACGAAAGCCTCAGATTCCCAGGGACTAACCCAGTATTGTTTGTCAAAGCTTTATAGAACTGTTTAAAATCTTTTCAGCCCGTATGTTTAAATGATATTAAACTGTTGTGCTTTATCTCTCATATACAGGACGCAAGGCTGCCAAAGACATACGACAGCCATACCCGGCTAAGGTTAAATATTTGAAGTACTGCCCTACTCAGGGGACAAGGAAACAATAGAACCGTAGACATTTATAACAGAATTTTTTTATTGCAGGAATTTTTGTATCAATACAGTATCCTTAGAATTAGTGATGGAAGGAATACTCATTTCACAAGTAATATCTTTTACAACATGTGAAATGTGATAGGTACTAGTTTCAAGATCATCCCAGACCACCTGTCTGTCTCCTGTTGAGATACTGTTTGCCAAGTAGCCTCATGTGAAAATATTATGAGGTTACTGTGCAGGTTCTCATGACAATGTGTAAGAACAACAGGAATTGAAGTGTTATTTACTAACATGCCTGAAGCAAACTGTAATGATGTTAAACCTGGAGAAAAATGCATTTGATCTAATAATTTCTTGTGTTCAGATTGCCTGATTGATCGGGGGATAGAACCATATCCGACGTGTTAACTAAATTCTACATCCTCAAAGGGTGGCCGACTAAGATACCAGAGTCCATTCCACCAAATACAGGGAGGATTAATCTACCGGAGGAGATACAAGGCGGAGACGAGGCCTATAGCATGGACCTGTCGATCGCGAGCTTGTGCCGGGAAGATTAAAAGGTGACTGTGAGCTATCTGAGCTAAAGAAATTGCAGATCAGTGTTGCAGCAATGGACCAGTCCGCTGTGTTCATTTTTGTATTCTTTTTCAGAGTTTTCACCATCCTTGGTTGCTTGGGGATTCCTGGTTTTGGTGATGGGGTACTGATACAGACAATGGGAGCTGATGTCGGCATTGATGCAGAGGAGTCGAAAGGAGGAGTGCTATACCAAACCAGGGGAGTGCCGGTCCAATATGTAGTGTATAATAATGTAGCCTGAGTTTGAGTGGTCATGCATGGATATAACGTTTATGTTGTTTTAAGTCATCTTAGGTAATGCAGTCCCAACCCCTTCCAAGGCTCTCCTTATAGGATAGGTGCATCCCAACATCTTTCCCATGATCCCTTAAGGATCCGCGGTGTGCGTATAAGGACAGTTTCATGTCCCTCCCGGAGACGCATTATCTGAATGGTTCAAATGACCATACTGTGTCATACCATAATAACATTGAACGGTATATTCTCATGCATGGCTAAACAGATTCAGAACAGGTTGGGATAGCGCTTGATTGGCTATCAAAGGGTGGACTGTCAAAATCAGATAATTGGCGAAGACAGAATCTGTTTGCAATTGGAACCTGCGCAATGCTGTCTTGTAAAGGGCCAAGACTCCATCTTAGAAATAAAATCTCACAGCACTATTTTGTAAACAAAAGGTACATAGTCAGCCTTCCTCAAACACAGGCAGACTAGACAGGGAGGCTCCGACAGCACAGCTGGAAGCCTCCTTCCTGTATGAGAATTAAATTCACTGTATAAACACATTTTGCAATTTGCAGTTTAAGATTACTTGGTTTAAACGCAATGTCAGTATATAAAGAAATGTTTTCTGTAACTATGGCTTAGTAAACGACAATTGAACTGTGTGTGGAACCGTACTGATCGACTCTGTTTCCACAGCATTCCGGTGACATCAATATGAAGATCAGAACATGCGGCTATGAAATATGAATGTTAGAGAGAATATCTATTTGAAATGTTGTTTTCCATAGCAGCTTAGATTTGCATGTTGGGGGATACAAAAGGAGGTTGGAGACCTTTTGTATCCATTTGGAATTGTCCAATAACTGCCCTGTAACAGATTTCTCCAAAGGACTGGTTATTCTAGTCTAATCAATAGAGCTAGCTAGCTGAGAGTAGAAACAGTAGTCTCAGGTAACCCAAAAGGATACTCCCTTTCTGATGACCTCACAGGTAAAAGGGGGCGGGAACATAGCATGCACATAGCTGAGAAAACACAGCTTAGCAGAGTCTGGCAGATTTTTGGAGGAGAGAGAGGTTTCCTCTCTCACAAGACAACGGAATATGGATCTCAGTTCCCCTGGGTTATAGCTGAGTATAAAATGTGCAATATTAAGCCTATTTGGGTGTCTGTAGCTATGTTTGGTGTTAATCTGGTATTAGCTTAGCATGGTGTGTGGTTTGTAGTTTTCTAAGGATATTCATGAGTCTGTGTTAGCATACAGTGGATGATATGTTATCTAATCTGTACTCTTCATCTACACTGTAGGGTACAATAGTCTGTTGTTAGCATGCAGGAAAGGGATTGATTGTGGAATTGTTGTGATATTTGTGAATGATTGATGCTGGTTGATTATGATCCTCTGATGTGTTCTGTGTTGGGGCCCTGCCATGTGTTCTGTGTTGGGGCCCTGCCATGTGTTCTGTGTTGGGGCCCTGCCATGTGTTCTGTGTTGGGGCCTTGCCATGTGTTCTGTGTTTGCCTTCCCATTTGTGAATGATTGATGCTGGTTGGAGAGATGAGCTTTGTGTGTGCTGTATACTCATGAATGTGATCATAGGGTGGTGTCAGTGTTGTATCGTGGAGGTTGAATTGATGGCAGCTTTGAATGGTCGTGGGTGGTTGCCGTGTGGTGTTGTGTGAGTCAGATGGGTATGTTGTCTGCGGTTTGTTGGAGATGGCTTGCCTCCATGTGGGGTGAACAAGGGAAATTGTGATTCTGCCCAGTTGTGGTGTTGTGTGGGTCAGATAGGTATATTGTCTTTGTTGTGGTTGTGGTCATTGATGGATGATTTGCGGAGTTGCAGCTTGGTGCAGGATGGAGTTTGCCTAGGGATCATGAGGCTTGCAAACAAAGGAAAAACATGTGCTTCGGCCCTTCCCCCTCCCCACGGTCTAGTGACTACTGAATGAGGTCTGTAGTAGGATGGTATTGTTGTATATTGGAATCAGCTTGTGTGGTACATGTTGGAATATTAAATGGTGCAGTGTTTGCCTGATGTGTTGGCATATGATATCCAGCGTGTATATTTAATTAACTATGGCATTATGGGAGATTTCAATGAGGTAGCTTCATAATGGAGTTTGTAGACCATGCGGTTTGGACAATAGGGCAGGAAGCATTCCCAACCCCCCCTCACACACACACACTCCATCACCAGCCATCTTGAACATGTGCTCTCAGCAGACATTGATATACCTCTCATTGTATTTTAATGTGTGTCTCTCTCTCTCTCAGTCTGATATTGCTCATTGTATTTCGATCTTTAATAACCGTTTCATGTATTTTAACTGTACCTTATGACCTAATGTTTGTATAATTTATTTGCGCTCATTATTAGATAATAGCGTTGTAACATCTGTACTTTTACCTGAATAAAAATCTTTAGCGCTTCGGACCGCTATTCAACTGTCTTGGTATTTCATTAATGGTATAATCAAAATAGCTACATCTTGTGGTTTTAGAAGGTACAGGCAGGTTTTGTCTTAGAGGTTCTAGGCAGGTGAATCTTAGAGGTCTATAGGCAGGAATGTATTGAAAGGTTTATTTACAATGTAACAGTGGGGGCTCGCATCGGTTTATCACACTATCTGATACACGATAACAATCGGTCAGTCCTCTCTCAGCAAAAGGGTGGAGGCGCCTTTTGAGAGACGCATTAGTCTCTCATTACCACAGTGTTGCTGAGAGCGTACTGCCGGTTATTGTGTAGAGGAAGCGCTGATCAGAATTCAGGGACAAGAGAAAAAAATAAAAAGTTTTTTTTTCTCTGTTGATAGAACCTTACGTTTAGAGGGGTACCGTAGTATTGCATACGCGCCTAAAACGCATTTTTGCGTACGCAGTTAAAAAGTCATTATACGGTTGTGTGGTAGTCGCATAATTGCGTATGCGGCCGTTTGCACAATAGCGTATACGCACTTCCGGTTCTGCTGCCACATGTTTGAACAAAGCCATTGAGGTTTACATTTTTTTTTCTATCTACCAATATCTGGGTTAAACGTTTATTTTCTGCGCAGAGAAAAAAGTGTGTAACAGTGTGTGTATTTTATTTATAGGGGTAATTTATTCCCTAAAGTTAAGGGTACCGTATGATCCTTAAGGGCTAGGTGCAAGGGTTAGCCTAGCCACTCGGTAAGCAGCTTACCGTTCAGTACACAGAGCAGGTGTATGGTTTGTTATTTTTGTTAGGGACCGGCTCTCAGTGTGACTGCAATGTTCAATAATATTTGAGCATTATAGTTGAGCCGCACTAGGTGTGATTGTGAGCTGAGAGAGAACAGGTGAGTGAAAGCATCTAGAAATAACTTTCATAGATGAGCTGGCGCATCTAGAAATAACATCTGTAGGTGAGCGTGGCGCATCTAGAAATAACGTCCGTAGGTGAGCTGGCGCATCTAGAAATTTCGTCCGTAGGTAAGTGAAAGTATCTTGATTGTCTTTCACCGGCTTAAATCTTTATTGAAAAGCGTAGGAGTTGTCTCAGAATGGGAGCCACGCAAACAGTAGAAATGTTAGGCAATGATGTGCTGCTAATGGAGGAATATGACGAGAATGAGTGTTAGAACGTTTCCCAGAATTGGTGGTTTTGATAAAAATGTGTTAGATAATGTCCAGGATCACATCAGTATGGTGCGATCCCGAGAGAAAAAAGATTAAGTATTTTGAATGTTTAGAAAAAATATGGCAGCATGAAGGGGATGCGTGGCTTAACAATGTGCAAACGACGCAAACTAGCATCGTGAGCACATTACCATAGAATAAAACCCACAGCGCTGAATTGCAATGTGTGCGAGCTGAGAAATAGCGCGCACGTGCGGCACGGTAGCGTTGTGGAAGGTAGTACAGATGGTTCATGCGCACCACCACCGTCATACGCGGATGGGGGTGTAGGTACAGTCAATGTGAAAACCCATAAAAATGTAAGAGATCCAGAGTGAGGTAGCTTAACTATTGTTTATTTTCTCCCTCCCATACCCCAACTACCAGTGCCCTCTTGCTTCCATATAAGGGAGAGGTACACTGCACATAGACACGAAAGCCTCAGATTCCCAGGGACTAACCCAGTATTGTTTGTCAAAGCTTTATAGAACTGTTTAAAATCTTTTCAGCCCGTATGTTTAAATGATATTAAACTGTTGTGCTTTATCTCTCATATACAGGACGCAAGGCTGCCAAAGACATACGACAGCCATACCCGGCTAAGGTTAAATATTTGAAGTACTGCCCTACTCAGGGGACAAGGAAACAATAGAACCATAGACATTTATAACAGAATTTTTTTATTGCAGGAATTTTTGTATCAATACAGTATCCTTAGAATTAGTGATGGAAGGAATACTCATTTCACAAGTAATATCTTTTACAACATGTGAAATGTGATAGGTACTAGTTTCAAGATCATCCCAGACCACCTGTCTGTCTCCTGTTGAGATACTGTTTGCCAGGTAGCCTCATGTGAAAATATTATGAGGTTACTGTGCAGGTTCTCATGACAATGTGTAAGAACAACAGGAATTGAAGTGTTATTTACTAACATGCCTGAAGCAAACTGTAATGATGTTAAACCTGGAGAAAAATTCATTTGATCTAATAATTTCTTGTGTTCAGATTGCCTGATTGATCGGGGGATAGAACCATATCCGACGTGTTAACTAAATTCTACATCCTCAAAGGGTGGCCGACTAAGATACCAGAGTCCATTCCACCAAATACAGGGAGGATTAATCTACCGGAGGAGATACAAGGCGGAGACGAGGCCTATAGCATGGACCTGTCGATCGTGAGCTTGTGCCGGGAAGATTAAAAGGTGACTGTGAGCTATCTGAGCTAAAGAAATTGCAGATCAGTGTTGCAGCAATGGACCAGTCCGCTGTGTTCATTTTTGTATTCTTTTTCAGAGTTTTCACCATCCTGGGTTGCTCGGGGATTCCTGGTTTTGGTGATGGGGTACTGATACAGACAATGGGAGCTGATGTCGGCATTGATGCAGAGGAGTCGAAAGGAGGAGTGCTATACCAAACCAGGGGAGTGCCGGTCCAATATGTAGTGTATAATAATGTAGCCTGAGTTTGAGTGGTCATGCATGGATATAACGTTTATGTTGTTTTAAGTCATCTTAGGTAATGCAGTCCCAACCCCTTCCAAGGCTCTCCTTATAGGATAGGTGCATCCCAACATCTTTCCCATGATCCCTTAAGGATCCACGGTGTGCGTATAAGGACAGTTTCATGTCCCTCCCGGAGACGCATTATCTGAATGGTTCAAATGACCATACTGTGTCATACCATAATAACATTGAACGGTATATTCTCATGCATGGCTAAACAGATTCAGAACAGGTTGGGATAGCGCTTGATTGGCTATCAAAGGGTGGACTGTCAAAACCGGATAATTGGCGAAGACAGAATCTGTTTGCAATTGGAATCTGCGCAATGCTGTCTTGTAAAGGGCCAAGACTCCATCTTAGAAATAAAATCTCACAGCACTATTTTGTAAACAAAAGGTACATAGTCAGCCTTCCTCAAACACAGGCAGACTAGACAGGGAGGCTCCGACAGCACAGCTGGAAGCCTCCTTCCTGTATGAGAATTAAATTCACTGTATAAACACATTTTGCAATTTGCAGTTTAAGATTACTTGGTTTAAACGCAATGTCAGTATATAAAGAAATGTTTTCTGTAACTATGGCTTAGTAAACGACAATTGAACTGTGTGTGGAACCGTACTGATCGACTCTGTTTCCACAGCATTCCGGTGACATCAATATGAAGATCAGAACATGCGGCTATGAAATATGAATGTTAGAGAGAATATCTATTTGAAATGTTGTTTTCCATAGCAGCTTAGATTTGCATGTTGGGGGATACAAAAGGAGGTTGGAGACCTTTTGTATCCATTTGGAATTGTCCAATAACTGCCCTGTAACAGATTTCTCCAAAGGACTGGTTATTCTAGTCTAATCAATAGAGCTAGCTAGCTGAGAGTAGAAACAGTAGTCTCAGGTAACCCAAAAGGATACTCCCTTTCTGATGACCTCACAGGTAAAAGGGGGCGGGAACATAGCATGCACATAGCTGAGAAAACACAGCTTAGCAGAGTCTGGCAGATTTTTGGAGGAGAGAGAGGTTTCCTCTCTCACAAGACAACGGAATATGGATCTCAGTTCCCCTGGGTTATAGCTGAGTATAAAATGTGCAATATTAAGCCTATTTGGGTGTCTGTAGCTATGTTTGGTGTTAATCTGGTATTAGCTTAGCATGGTGTGTGGTTTGTAGTTTTCTAAGGATATTCATGAGTCTGTGTTAGCACACAGTGGATGATATGTTATCTAATCTGTACTCCTCATCTACACTGTAGGGTACAATAGTCTGTTGTTAGCATGCAGGAAAGGGATTGATTGTGGAATTGTTGTGATATTTGTGAATGATTGATGCTGGTTGATTATGATCCTCTGATGTGTTCTGTGTTGGGGCCCTGCCATGTGTTCTGTGTTGGGGCCCTGCCATGTGTTCTGTGTTGGGGCTCTGCCATGTGTTCTGTGTTGGGGCCTTGCCATGTGTTCTGTGTTTGCCTTCCCATTTGTGAATGATTGATGCTGGTTGGAGAGATGAGCTTTGTGTGTGCTGTATACTCATGAATGTGATCATAGGGTGGTGTCAGTGTTGTATCGTGGAGGTTGAATTGATGGCAGCTTTGAATGGTCGTGGGTGGTTGCCGTGTGGTGTTGTGTGAGTCAGATGGGTATGTTGTCTGCGGTTTGTTGGAGATGGCTTGCCTCCATGTGGGGTGAACAAGGGAAATTGTGATTCTGCCCAGTTGTGGTGTTGTGTGGGTCAGATAGGTATATTGTCTTTGTTGTGGTTGTGGTCATTGATGGATGATTTGCGGAGTTGCAGCTTGGTGCAGGATGGAGTTTGCCTAGGGATCATGAGGCTTGCAAACAAAGGAAAAACATGTGCTTCGGCCCTTCCCCCTCCCCATGGTCTAGTGACTACTGAATGAGGTCTGTAGTAGGATGGTATTGTTGTATATTGGAATCAGCTTGTGTGGTACATGTTGGAATATTAAATGGTGCAGTGTTTGCCTGATGTGTTGGCATATGATATCCAGCGTGTATATTTAATTAACTATGGCATTATGGGAGATTTCAATGAGGTAGCTTCATAATGGAGTTTGTTTGTAGACCATGCGGTTTGGACAATAGGGCAGGAAGCATTCCCAACCCCCCCTCACACACACACACTCCATCACCAGCCATCTTGAACATGTGCTCTCAGCAGACATTGATATACCTCTCATTGTATTTTAATGTGTGTCTCTCTCTCTCTCAGTCTGATATTGCTCATTGTATTTCGATCTTTAATAACCGTTTCATGTATTTTAACTGTACCTTATGACCTAATGTTTGTACAATTTATTTGCGCTCATTATTAGATCATAGCGTTGTAACATCTGTACTTTTACCTGAATAATAATCTTTAGCGCTTCGGACCGCTATTCAACTGTCTTGGTATTTCATTAATGGTATAATCAAAATAGCTACATCTTGTGGTTTTAGAAGGTACAGGCAGGTTTTGTCTTAGAGGTTCTAGGCAGGTGAATCTTAGAGGTCAGTAGGCAGGAATGTATTGAAAGGTTTATTTACAATGTAACAGTGGGGGCTCGCATCGGTTTATCACACTATCTGATACACGATAACAATCGGTCAGTCCTCTCTCAGCAAAAGGGTGGAGGCGCCTTTTGAGAGACGCATTAGTCTCTCATTACCACAGTGTTGCTGAGAGCGTACTGCCGGTTATTGTGTAGAGGAAGCGCTGATCAGAATTCAGGGACAAGAGAAAAAAAAAAAAGGTTTTTTTTTTCTCTGTTGATAGAACCTTACGTTTAGAGGGGTACCGTAGTATTGCATACGCGCCTAAAACGCATTTTTGCATACGCAGTTAAAAAGTCATTATACGGTTGTGTGGTAGTTGCATAATTGCGTATGCGGCCGTTTGCACAATAGCGTATACGCACTTCCGGTTCTGCTGCCACATGTTTGAACAAAGCCATTGAGGTTTACATTTTTTTTTCTATCTACCAATATCTGGGTTAAACGTTTATTTTCTGCGCAGAGAAAAAAGTGTGTAACAGTGTGTGTATTTTGTTTATAGGGGTAATTTATTCCCTAAAGTTAAGGGTACCGTATGATCCTTAAGGGCTAGGTGCAAGGGTTAGCCTAGACGCTCGGTAAGCAGCTTACCGTTCAGTACACAGAGCAGGTGTATGGTTTGTTATTTTTGTTAGGGACCAGCTCTCAGTGTGACTGCAATGTTCAATAATATTTGAGCATTATAGTTGAGCCGCACTAGGTGTGATTGTGAGCTGAGAGAGAACAGGTGAGTGAAAGCATCTAGAAATAACTTTCATAGATGAGCTGGCACATCTAGAAATAACGTCTGTAGGTGAGCGTGGCGCATCTAGAAATAACGTCCGTAGGTGAGCTGGCGCATCTAGAAATTTCGTCCGTAGGTAAGTGAAAGTATCTTGATTGTCTTTCACCGGCTTAAATCTTTATTGAAAAGCGTAGGAGTTGTCTCAGAATGGGAGCCACGCAAACAGTAGAAATGTTAGGCAATGATGTGCTGCTAATGGAGGAATATGACGAGAATGAGTGTTAGAACGTTTCCCAGAATTGGTGGTTTTGATAAAAATGTGTTAGATAATGTCCAGGATCACATCAGTATGGTGCGATCCCGAGAGAAAAAAGATTAAGTATTTTGAATGTTTAGAAAAAATATGGCAGCATGAAGGGGATGCGTGGCTTAACAATGTGCAAACGACGCAAACTAGCATCGTGAGCACATTACCATAGAATAAAACCCACAGCGCTGAATTGCAATGTGTGCGAGCTGCGAAATAGCGCGCACGTGCAACACGGTAGCGTTGTGGAAGGTAGTACAGATGGTTCATGCGCACCACCACCGTCATACGCGGATGGGGGTGTAGGTACAGTCAATGTGAAAACCCATAAAAATGTAAGAGATCCAGAGTGAGGTAGCTTAACTATTGTTTATTTTCTCCCTCCCATACCCCAACTACCAGTGCCCTCTTGCTTCCATATAAGGGAGAGGTACACTGCACATAGACACGAAAGCCTCAGATTCCCAGGGACTAACCCAGTATTGTTTGTCAAAGCTTTATAGAACTGTTTAAAATCTTTTCAGCCCATATGTTTAAATGATATTAAACTGTTGTGCTTTATCTCTCATATACAGGACGCAAGGCTGCCAAAGACATACGACAGCCATACCCGGCTAAGGTTAAATATTTGAAGTACTGCCCTACTCAGGGGACAAGGAAACAATAGAACCGTAGACATTTATAACAGAATTTTTTTATTGCAGGAATTTTTGTATCAATACAGTATCCTTAGAATTAGTGATGGAAGGAATACTCATTTCACAAGTAATATCTTTTACAACATGTGAAATGTGATAGGTACTAGTTTCAAGATCATCCCAGACCACCTGTCTGTCTCCTGTTGAGATACTGTTTGCCAGGTAGCCTCATGTGAAAATATTATGAGGTTACAGTGCAGGTTCTCATGACAATGTGTAAGAACAACAGGAATTGAAGTGTTATTTACTAACATGCCTGAAGCAAACTGTAATGATGTTAAACCTGGAGAAAAATTCATTTGATCTAATAATTTCTTGTGTTCAG
This sequence comes from Taudactylus pleione, assembly GCA_031769625.1. NCBI lineage: Eukaryota > Metazoa > Chordata > Amphibia > Anura > Myobatrachidae > Taudactylus > Taudactylus pleione. The sequence continues at coordinate 5,752,920 of JAUIMM010000528.1, read as the reverse complement.
ATTGCCTGATTGATCGGGGGATAGAACCATATCCGACGTGTTAACTAAATTCTACATCCTCAAAGGGTGGCCGACTAAGATACCAGAGTCCATTCCACCAAATACAGGGAGGATTAATCTACCGGAGGAGATACAAGGCGGAGACGAGGCCTATAGCATGGACCTGTCGATCGCGAGCTTGTGCCGGGAAGATTAAAAGGTGACTGTGAGCTATCTGAGCTAAAGAAATTGCAGATCAGTGTTGCAGCAATGGACCAGTCCGCTGTGTTAATTTTTGTATTCTTTTTCAGAGTTTTCACCATCCTGGGTTGCTCGGGGATTCCTGGTTTTGGTGATGGGGTACTGATACAGACAATGGGAGCTGATGTCGGCATTGATGCAGAGGAGTCGAAAGGAGGAGTGCTATACCAAACCAGGGGAGTGCCGGTCCAATATGTAGTGTATAATAATGTAGCCTGAGTTTGAGTGGTCATGCATGGATATAACGTTTATGTTGTTTTAAGTCATCTTAGGTAATGCAGTCCCAACCCCTTCCAAGGCTCTCCTTATAGGATAGGTGCATCCCAACATCTTTCCCATGATCCCTTAAGGATCCGCGGTGTGCGTATAAGGACAGTTTCATGTCCCTCCCGGAGACGCATTATCTGAATGGTTCAAATGACCATACTGTGTCATACCATAATAACATTGAACGGTATATTCTCATGCATGGCTAAACAGATTCAGAACAGGTTGGGATAGCGCTTGATTGGCTATTGGGATAGCGCTTGGACTGTCAAAACCGGATAATTGGCGAAGACAGAATCTGTTTGCAATTGGAATCTGCGCAATGCTGTCTTGTAAAGGGCCAAGACTCCATCTTAGAAATAAAATCTCACAGCACTATTTTGTAAACAAAAGGTACATAGTCAGCCTTCCTCAAACACAGGCAGACTAGACAGGGAGGCTCCGACAGCACAGCTGGAAGCCCCCTTCCTGTATGAGAATTAAATTCACTGTATAAACACATTTTGCAATTTGCAGTTTAAGATTACTTGGTTTAAACGCAATGTCAGTATATAAAGAAATGTTTTCTGTAACTATGGCTTAGTAAACGACAATTGAACTGTGTGTGGAACCGTCCTGATCGACTCTGTTTCCACAGCATTCCGGTGACATCAATATGAAGATCAGAACATGCGGCTATGAAATATGAATGTTAGAGAGAATATCTATTTGAAATGTTGTTTTCCATAGCAGCTTAGATTTGCATGTTGGGGGATACAAAAGGAGGTTGGAGACCTTTTGTATCCATTTGGAATTGTCCAATAAATGCCCAGTAACAGATTTCTCCAAAGGACTGGTTATTCTAGTCTAATCAATAGAGCTAGCTAGCTGAGAGTAGAAACAGTAGTCTCAGGTAACCCAAAAGGATACTCCCTTTCTGATGACCTCACAGGTAAAAGGGGGCGGGAACATAGCATGCACATAGCTGAGAAAACACAGCTTAGCAGAGTCTGGCAGATTTTTGGAGGAGAGAGAGGTTTCCTCTCTCACAAGACAACGGAATATGGATCTCAGTTCCCCTGGGTTATAGCTGAGTATAAAATGTGCAATATTAAGCCTATTTGGGTGTCTGTAGCTATGTTTGGTGTTAATCTGGTATTAGCTTAGCATGGTGTGTGGTTTGTAGTTTTCTAAGGATATTCATGAGTCTGTGTTAGCATACAGTGGATGATATGTTATCTAATCTGTACTCTTCATCTACACTGTAGGGTACAATAGTCTGTTGTTAGCATGCAGGAAAGGGATTGATTGTGGAATTGTTGTGATATTTGTGAATGATTGATGCTGGTTGATTATGATCCTCTGATGTGTTCTGTGTTGGGGCCCTGCCATGTGTTCTGTGTTGGGGCCCTGCCATGTGTTCTGTGTTGGGGCCTTGCCATGTGTTCTGTGTTTGCCTTCCCATTTGTGAATGATTGATGCTGGTTGGAGAGATGAGCTTTGTGTGTGCTGTATACTCATGAATGTGATCATAGGGTGGTGTCAGTGTTGTATCGTGGAGGTTGAATTGATGGCAGCTTTGAATGGTCGTGGGTGGTTGCCGTGTGGTGTTGTGTGAGTCAGATGGGTATGTTGTCTGCGGTTTGTTGGAGATGGCTTGCCTCCATGTGGGGTGAACAAGGGAAATTGTGATTCTGCCCAGTTGTGGTGTTGTGTGGGTCAGATAGGTATATTGTCTTTGTTGTGGTTGTGGTCATTGATGGATGATTTAAGGAGTTGCAGCTTGGTGCAGGATGGAGTTTGCCTAGGGATCATGAGGCTTGCAAACAAAGGAAAAACATGTGCTTCGGCCCTTCCCCCTCCCCACGGTCTAGTGACTACTGAATGAGGTCTGTAGTAGGATGGTATTGTTGTATATTGGAATCAGCTTGTGTGGTACATGTTGGAATATTAAATGGTGCAGTGTTTGCCTGATGTGTTGGCATATGATATCCAGCGTGTATATTTAATTAACTATGGCATTATGGGAGATTTCAATGAGGTAGCTTCATAATGGAGTTTGTTTGTAGACCATGCGGTTTGGACAATAGGGCAGGAAGCATTCCCAACCCCCCCTCACACACACACACTCCATCACCAGCCATCTTGAACATGTGCTCTCAGCAGACATTGATATACCTCTCATTGTATTTTAATGTGTGTCTCTCTCTCTCTCAGTCTGATATTGCTCATTGTATTTCGATCTTTAATAACCGTTTCATGTATTTTAACTGTACCTTATGACCTAATGTTTGTACAATTTATTTGCGCTCATTATTAGATCATAGCGTTGTAACATCTGTACTTTTACCTGAATAATAATCTTTAGTGCTTCGGACCGCTATTCAACTGTCTTGGTATTTCATTAATGGTATAATCAAAATAGCTACATCTTGTGGTTTTAGAAGGTACAGACAGGTTTTGTCTTAGAGGTTCTAGGCAGGTGAATCTTAGAGGTCTGTAGGCAGGAATGTATTAAAAGTTTTATTTACAATTTAACAGTGGGGGCTCGCATCGGTTTATCACACTATCTGATACACGATAACAATCGGTCAGTCCTCTCTCAGCAAAAGGGTGGAGGCGCCTTTTGAGAGACGCATTAGTCTCTCATTACCACAGTGTTGCTGAGAGCGTACTGCCGGTTATTGTGTAGAGGAAGCGCTGATCAGAATTCAGGGACAAGAGAAAAAAATAAAAAGTTTTTTTTTCTCTGTTGATAGAACCTTACGTTTAGAGGGGTACCGTAGTATTGCGTACGCGCCTAAAATGCATTTTTGCGTACGCAGTTAAAAAGTCATTATACGGTTGTGTGGTAGTCGCATAATTGCGTATGCGGCCGTTTGCACAATAGCGTATACGCACTTCCGGTTCTGCTGCCACATGTTTGAACAAAGCCATTGAGGTTTACATTTTTTTTTCTATCTACCAATATCTGGGTTAAACGTTTATTTTCTGCGCAGAGAAAAAAGTGTGTAACAGTGTGTGTATTGTTGATAGGGGTAATTTATTCCCTAAAGTTAAGGGTACCGTATGATCCTTAAGGGCTAGGTGCAAGGGTTAGCCTAGCCGCTCGGTAAGCAGCTTACCATTCAGTACACAGAGCAGGTGTATGGTTTGTTATTTTTGTTAGGGACCGGCTCTCAGTGTGACTGCAATGTTCAATAATATTTGAGCATTATAGTTGAGCCGCACTAGGTGTGATTGTGAGCTGAGAGAGAACAGGTGAGTGAAAGCATCTAGAAATAACTTTCATAGATGAGCTGGCGCATCTAGAAATAACATCTGTAGGTGAGCGTGGCGCATCTAGAAATAACGTCCGTAGGTGAGCTGGCGCATCTAGAAATTTCGTCCGTAGGTAAGTGAAAGTATCTTGATTGTCTTTCACCAGCTTAAATCTTTATTGAAAAGCGTAGGAGTTGTCTCAGAAAGGGAGCCACGCAAACAGTAGAAATGTTAGGCAATGATGTGCTGCTAATGGAGGAATATGACGAGAATGAGTGTTAGAACGTTTCCCAGAATTGGTGGTTTTGATAAAAATGTGTTAGATAATGTCCAGGATCACATCAGTATGGTGCAATCCCGAGAGAAAAAAGATTAAGTATTTTGAATGTTTAGAAAAAATATGGCAGCATGAAGGGGATGCGTGGCTTAACAATGTGCAAACGATGCAAACTAGCATCGTGAGCACATTACCATAGAATAAAACCCACAGCGCTGAATTGCAATGCATGCGAGCTGCGAAATAGCGCGCACGTGCGGCACGGTAGCGTTGTGGAAGGTAGTACAGATGGTTCATGCGCACCACCACCGTCATACGCGGATGGGGGTGTAGGTACAGTCAATGTGACAACCCATAAAAATGTAAGAGATCCAGAGTGAGGTAGCTTAACTATTGTTTATTTTCTCCCTCCCATACCCCAACTACCAGTGCCCTCTTGCTTCCATATAAGGGAGAGGTACACTGCACATAGACACGAAAGCCTCAGATTCCCAGGGACTAACCCAGTATTGTTTGTCAAAGCTTTATAGAACTGTTTAAAATCTTTTCAGCCCGTATGTTTAAATGATATTAAACTGTTGTGCTTTATCTCTCATATACAGGACGCAAGGCTGCCAAAGACATACGACAGCCATACCCGGCTAAGGTTAAATATTTGAAGTACTGCCCTACTCAGGGGACAAGGAAACAATAGAACCGTAGACATTTATAACAGAATTTTTTTATTGCAGGAATTTTTGTATCAATACAGTATCCTTAGAATTAGTGATGGAAGGAATACTCATTTCACAAGTAATATCTTTTACAACATGTGAAATGTGATAGGTACTAGTTTCAAGATCATCCCAGACCACCTGTCTGTCTCCTGTTGAGATACTGTTTGCCAAGTAGCCTCATGTGAAAATATTATGAGGTTACTGTGCAGGTTCTCATGACAATGTGTAAGAACAACAGGAATTGAAGTGTTATTTACTAACATGCCTGAAGCAAACTGTAATGATGTTAAACCTGGAGAAAAATGCATTTGATCTAATAATTTCTTGTGTTCAGATTGCCTGATTGATCGGGGGATAGAACCATATCCGACGTGTTAACTAAATTCTACATCCTCAAAGGGTGGCCGACTAAGATACCAGAGTCCATTCCACCAAATACAGGGAGGATTAATCTACCGGAGGAGATACAAGGCGGAGACGAGGCCTATAGCATGGACCTGTCGATCGCGAGCTTGTGCCGGGAAGATTAAAAGGTGACTGTGAGCTATCTGAGCTAAAGAAATTGCAGATCAGTGTTGCAGCAATGGACCAGTCCGCTGTGTTCATTTTTGTATTCTTTTTCAGAGTTTTCACCATCCTTGGTTGCTTGGGGATTCCTGGTTTTGGTGATGGGGTACTGATACAGACAATGGGAGCTGATGTCGGCATTGATGCAGAGGAGTCGAAAGGAGGAGTGCTATACCAAACCAGGGGAGTGCCGGTCCAATATGTAGTGTATAATAATGTAGCCTGAGTTTGAGTGGTCATGCATGGATATAACGTTTATGTTGTTTTAAGTCATCTTAGGTAATGCAGTCCCAACCCCTTCCAAGGCTCTCCTTATAGGATAGGTGCATCCCAACATCTTTCCCATGATCCCTTAAGGATCCGCGGTGTGCGTATAAGGACAGTTTCATGTCCCTCCCGGAGACGCATTATCTGAATGGTTCAAATGACCATACTGTGTCATACCATAATAACATTGAACGGTATATTCTCATGCATGGCTAAACAGATTCAGAACAGGTTGGGATAGCGCTTGATTGGCTATCAAAGGGTGGACTGTCAAAATCAGATAATTGGCGAAGACAGAATCTGTTTGCAATTGGAACCTGCGCAATGCTGTCTTGTAAAGGGCCAAGACTCCATCTTAGAAATAAAATCTCACAGCACTATTTTGTAAACAAAAGGTACATAGTCAGCCTTCCTCAAACACAGGCAGACTAGACAGGGAGGCTCCGACAGCACAGCTGGAAGCCTCCTTCCTGTATGAGAATTAAATTCACTGTATAAACACATTTTGCAATTTGCAGTTTAAGATTACTTGGTTTAAACGCAATGTCAGTATATAAAGAAATGTTTTCTGTAACTATGGCTTAGTAAACGACAATTGAACTGTGTGTGGAACCGTACTGATCGACTCTGTTTCCACAGCATTCCGGTGACATCAATATGAAGATCAGAACATGCGGCTATGAAATATGAATGTTAGAGAGAATATCTATTTGAAATGTTGTTTTCCATAGCAGCTTAGATTTGCATGTTGGGGGATACAAAAGGAGGTTGGAGACCTTTTGTATCCATTTGGAATTGTCCAATAACTGCCCTGTAACAGATTTCTCCAAAGGACTGGTTATTCTAGTCTAATCAATAGAGCTAGCTAGCTGAGAGTAGAAACAGTAGTCTCAGGTAACCCAAAAGGATACTCCCTTTCTGATGACCTCACAGGTAAAAGGGGGCGGGAACATAGCATGCACATAGCTGAGAAAACACAGCTTAGCAGAGTCTGGCAGATTTTTGGAGGAGAGAGAGGTTTCCTCTCTCACAAGACAACGGAATATGGATCTCAGTTCCCCTGGGTTATAGCTGAGTATAAAATGTGCAATATTAAGCCTATTTGGGTGTCTGTAGCTATGTTTGGTGTTAATCTGGTATTAGCTTAGCATGGTGTGTGGTTTGTAGTTTTCTAAGGATATTCATGAGTCTGTGTTAGCATACAGTGGATGATATGTTATCTAATCTGTACTCTTCATCTACACTGTAGGGTACAATAGTCTGTTGTTAGCATGCAGGAAAGGGATTGATTGTGGAATTGTTGTGATATTTGTGAATGATTGATGCTGGTTGATTATGATCCTCTGATGTGTTCTGTGTTGGGGCCCTGCCATGTGTTCTGTGTTGGGGCCCTGCCATGTGTTCTGTGTTGGGGCCCTGCCATGTGTTCTGTGTTGGGGCCTTGCCATGTGTTCTGTGTTTGCCTTTCCATTTGTGAATGATTGATGCTGGTTGGAGAGATGAGCTTTGTGTGTGCTGTATACTCATGAATGTGATCATAGGGTGGTGTCAGTGTTGTATCGTGGAGGTTGAATTGATGGCAGCTTTGAATGGTCGTGGGTGGTTGCCGTGTGGTGTTGTGTGAGTCAGATGGGTATGTTGTCTGCGGTTTGTTGGAGATGGCTTGCCTCCATGTGGGGTGAACAAGGGAAATTGTGATTCTGCCCAGTTGTGGTGTTGTGTGGGTCAGATAGGTATATTGTCTTTGTTGTGGTTGTGGTCATTGATGGATGATTTGCGGAGTTGCAGCTTGGTGCAGGATGGAGTTTGCCTAGGGATCATGAGGCTTGCAAACAAAGGAAAAACATGTGCTTCGGCCCTTCCCCCTCCCCACGGTCTAGTGACTACTGAATGAGGTCTGTAGTAGGATGGTATTGTTGTATATTGGAATCAGCTTGTGTGGTACATGTTGGAATATTAAATGGTGCAGTGTTTGCCTGATGTGTTGGCATATGATATCCAGCGTGTATATTTAATTAACTATGGCATTATGGGAGATTTCAATGAGGTAGCTTCATAATGGAGTTTGTAGACCATGCGGTTTGGACAATAGGGCAGGAAGCATTCCCAACCCCCCCTCACACACACACACTCCATCACCAGCCATCTTGAACATGTGCTCTCAGCAGACATTGATATACCTCTCATTGTATTTTAATGTGTGTCTCTCTCTCTCTCAGTCTGATATTGCTCATTGTATTTCGATCTTTAATAACCGTTTCATGTATTTTAACTGTACCTTATGACCTAATGTTTGTATAATTTATTTGCGCTCATTATTAGATAATAGCGTTGTAACATCTGTACTTTTACCTGAATAAAAATCTTTAGCGCTTCGGACCGCTATTCAACTGTCTTGGTATTTCATTAATGGTATAATCAAAATAGCTACATCTTGTGGTTTTAGAAGGTACAGGCAGGTTTTGTCTTAGAGGTTCTAGGCAGGTGAATCTTAGAGGTCTATAGGCAGGAATGTATTGAAAGGTTTATTTACAATGTAACAGTGGGGGCTCGCATCGGTTTATCACACTATCTGATACACGATAACAATCGGTCAGTCCTCTCTCAGCAAAAGGGTGGAGGCGCCTTTTGAGAGACGCATTAGTCTCTCATTACCACAGTGTTGCTGAGAGCGTACTGCCGGTTATTGTGTAGAGGAAGCGCTGATCAGAATTCAGGGACAAGAGAAAAAAATAAAAAGTTTTTTTTTCTCTGTTGATAGAACCTTACGTTTAGAGGGGTACCGTAGTATTGCATACGCGCCTAAAACGCATTTTTGCGTACGCAGTTAAAAAGTCATTATACGGTTGTGTGGTAGTCGCATAATTGCGTATGCGGCCGTTTGCACAATAGCGTATACGCACTTCCGGTTCTGCTGCCACATGTTTGAACAAAGCCATTGAGGTTTACATTTTTTTTTCTATCTACCAATATCTGGGTTAAACGTTTATTTTCTGCGCAGAGAAAAAAGTGTGTAACAGTGTGTGTATTTTGTTTATAGGGGTAATTTATTCCCTAAAGTTAAGGGTACCGTATGATCCTTAAGGGCTAGGTGCAAGGGTTAGCCTAGCCACTCGGTAAGCAGCTTACCGTTCAGTACACAGAGCAGGTGTATGGTTTGTTATTTTTGTTAGGGACCGGCTCTCAGTGTGACTGCAATGTTCAATAATATTTGAGCATTATAGTTGAGCCGCACTAGGTGTGATTGTGAGCTGAGAGAGAACAGGTGAGTGAAAGCATCTAGAAATAACTTTCATAGATGAGCTGGCGCATCTAGAAATAACATCTGTAGGTGAGCGTGGCGCATCTAGAAATAACGTCCGTAGGTGAGCTGGCGCATCTAGAAATTTCGTCCGTAGGTAAGTGAAAGTATCTTGATTGTCTTTCACCGGCTTAAATCTTTATTGAAAAGCGTAGGAGTTGTCTCAGAATGGGAGCCACGCAAACAGTAGAAATGTTAGGCAATGATGTGCTGCTAATGGAGGAATATGACGAGAATGAGTGTTAGAACGTTTCCCAGAATTGGTGGTTTTGATAAAAATGTGTTAGATAATGTCCAGGATCACATCAGTATGGTGCGATCCCGAGAGAAAAAAGATTAAGTATTTTGAATGTTTAGAAAAAATATGGCAGCATGAAGGGGATGCGTGGCTTAACAATGTGCAAACAACGCAAACTAGCATCGTGAGCACATTACCATAGAATAAAACCCACAGCGCTGAATTGCAATGTGTGCGAGCTGAGAAATAGCGCGCACGTGCGGCACGGTAGCGTTGTGGAAGGTAGTACAGATGGTTCATGCGCACCACCACCGTCATACGCGGATGGGGGTGTAGGTACAGTCAATGTGAAAACCCATAAAAATGTAAGAGATCCAGAGTGAGGTAGCTTAACTATTGTTTATTTTCTCCCTCCCATACCCCAACTACCAGTGCCCTCTTGCTTCCATATAAGGGAGAGGTACACTGCACATAGACACGAAAGCCTCAGATTCCCAGGGACTAACCCAGTATTGTTTGTCAAAGCTTTATAGAACTGTTTAAAATCTTTTCAGCCCGTATGTTTAAATGATATTAAACTGTTGTGCTTTATCTCTCATATACAGGACGCAAGGCTGCCAAAGACATACGACAGCCATACCCGGCTAAGGTTAAATATTTGAAGTACTGCCCTACTCAGGGGACAAGGAAACAATAGAACCATAGACATTTATAACAGAATTTTTTTATTGCAGGAATTTTTGTATCAATACAGTATCCTTAGAATTAGTGATGGAAGGAATACTCATTTCACAAGTAATATCTTTTACAACATGTGAAATGTGATAGGTACTAGTTTCAAGATCATCCCAGACCACCTGTCTGTCTCCTGTTGAGATACTGTTTGCCAGGTAGCCTCATGTGAAAATATTATGAGGTTACTGTGCAGGTTCTCATGACAATGTGTAAGAACAACAGGAATTGAAGTGTTATTTACTAACATGCCTGAAGCAAACTGTAATGATGTTAAACCTGGAGAAAAATTCATTTGATCTAATAATTTCTTGTGTTCAGATTGCCTGATTGATCGGGGGATAGAACCATATCCGACGTGTTAACTAAATTCTACATCCTCAAAGGGTGGCCGACTAAGATACCAGAGTCCATTCCACCAAATACAGGGAGGATTAATCTACCGGAGGAGATACAAGGCGGAGACGAGGCCTATAGCATGGACCTGTCGATCGTGAGCTTGTGCCGGGAAGATTAAAAGGTGACTGTGAGCTATCTGAGCTAAAGAAATTGCAGATCAGTGTTGCAGCAATGGACCAGTCCGCTGTGTTCATTTTTGTATTCTTTTTCAGAGTTTTCACCATCCTGGGTTGCTCGGGGATTCCTGGTTTTGGTGATGGGGTACTGATACAGACAATGGGAGCTGATGTCGGCATTGATGCAGAGGAGTCGAAAGGAGGAGTGCTATACCAAACCAGGGGAGTGCCGGTCCAATATGTAGTGTATAATAATGTAGCCTGAGTTTGAGTGGTCATGCATGGATATAACGTTTATGTTGTTTTAAGTCATCTTAGGTAATGCAGTCCCAACCCCTTCCAAGGCTCTCCTTATAGGATAGGTGCATCCCAACATCTTTCCCATGATCCCTTAAGGATCCACGGTGTGCGTATAAGGACAGTTTCATGTCCCTCCCGGAGACGCATTATCTGAATGGTTCAAATGACCATACTGTGTCATACCATAATAACATTGAACGGTATATTCTCATGCATGGCTAAACAGATTCAGAACAGGTTGGGATAGCGCTTGATTGGCTATCAAAGGGTGGACTGTCAAAACCGGATAATTGGCGAAGACAGAATCTGTTTGCAATTGGAATCTGCGCAATGCTGTCTTGTAAAGGGCCAAGACTCCATCTTAGAAATAAAATCTCACAGCACTATTTTGTAAACAAAAGGTACATAGTCAGCCTTCCTCAAACACAGGCAGACTAGACAGGGAGGCTCCGACAGCACAGCTGGAAGCCTCCTTCCTGTATGAGAATTAAATTCACTGTATAAACACATTTTGCAATTTGCAGTTTAAGATTACTTGGTTTAAACGCAATGTCAGTATATAAAGAAATGTTTTCTGTAACTATGGCTTAGTAAACGACAATTGAACTGTGTGTGGAACCGTACTGATCGACTCTGTTTCCACAGCATTCCGGTGACATCAATATGAAGATCAGAACATGCGGCTATGAAATATGAATGTTAGAGAGAATATCTATTTGAAATGTTGTTTTCCATAGCAGCTTAGATTTGCATGTTGGGGGATACAAAAGGAGGTTGGAGACCTTTTGTATCCATTTGGAATTGTCCAATAACTGCCCTGTAACAGATTTCTCCAAAGGACTGGTTATTCTAGTCTAATCAATAGAGCTAGCTAGCTGAGAGTAGAAACAGTAGTCTCAGGTAACCCAAAAGGATACTCCCTTTCTGATGACCTCACAGGTAAAAGGGGGCGGGAACATAGCATGCACATAGCTGAGAAAACACAGCTTAGCAGAGTCTGGCAGATTTTTGGAGGAGAGAGAGGTTTCCTCTCTCACAAGACAACGGAATATGGATCTCAGTTCCCCTGGGTTATAGCTGAGTATAAAATGTGCAATATTAAGCCTATTTGGGTGTCTGTAGCTATGTTTGGTGTTAATCTGGTATTAGCTTAGCATGGTGTGTGGTTTGTAGTTTTCTAAGGATATTCATGAGTCTGTGTTAGCACACAGTGGATGATATGTTATCTAATCTGTACTCCTCATCTACACTGTAGGGTACAATAGTCTGTTGTTAGCATGCAGGAAAGGGATTGATTGTGGAATTGTTGTGATATTTGTGAATGATTGATGCTGGTTGATTATGATCCTCTGATGTGTTCTGTGTTGGGGCCCTGCCATGTGTTCTGTGTTGGGGCCCTGCCATGTGTTCTGTGTTGGGGCTCTGCCATGTGTTCTGTGTTGGGGCCTTGCCATGTGTTCTGTGTTTGCCTTCCCATTTGTGAATGATTGATGCTGGTTGGAGAGATGAGCTTTGTGTGTGCTGTATACTCATGAATGTGATCATAGGGTGGTGTCAGTGTTGTATCGTGGAGGTTGAATTGATGGCAGCTTTGAATGGTCGTGGGTGGTTGCCGTGTGGTGTTGTGTGAGTCAGATGGGTATGTTGTCTGCGGTTTGTTGGAGATGGCTTGCCTCCATGTGGGGTGAACAAGGGAAATTGTGATTCTGCCCAGTTGTGGTGTTGTGTGGGTCAGATAGGTATATTGTCTTTGTTGTGGTTGTGGTCATTGATGGATGATTTGCGGAGTTGCAGCTTGGTGCAGGATGGAGTTTGCCTAGGGATCATGAGGCTTGCAAACAAAGGAAAAACATGTGCTTCGGCCCTTCCCCCTCCCCATGGTCTAGTGACTACTGAATGAGGTCTGTAGTAGGATGGTATTGTTGTATATTGGAATCAGCTTGTGTGGTACATGTTGGAATATTAAATGGTGCAGTGTTTGCCTGATGTGTTGGCATATGATATCCAGCGTGTATATTTAATTAACTATGGCATTATGGGAGATTTCAATGAGGTAGCTTCATAATGGAGTTTGTTTGTAGACCATGCGGTTTGGACAATAGGGCAGGAAGCATTCCCAACCCCCCCTCACACACACACACTCCATCACCAGCCATCTTGAACATGTGCTCTCAGCAGACATTGATATACCTCTCATTGTATTTTAATGTGTGTCTCTCTCTCTCTCAGTCTGATATTGCTCATTGTATTTCGATCTTTAATAACCGTTTCATGTATTTTAACTGTACCTTATGACCTAATGTTTGTACAATTTATTTGCGCTCATTATTAGATCATAGCGTTGTAACATCTGTACTTTTACCTGAATAATAATCTTTAGCGCTTCAGACCGCTATTCAACTGTCTTGGTATTTCATTAATGGTATAATCAAAATAGCTACATCTTGTGGTTTTAGAAGGTACAGGCAGGTTTTGTCTTAGAGGTTCTAGGCAGGTGAATCTTAGAGGTCAGTAGGCAGGAATGTATTGAAAGGTTTATTTACAATGTAACAGTGGGGGCTCGCATCGGTTTATCACACTATCTGATACACGATAACAATCGGTCAGTCCTCTCTCAGCAAAAGGGTGGAGGCGCCTTTTGAGAGACGCATTAGTCTCTCATTACCACAGTGTTGCTGAGAGCGTACTGCCGGTTATTGTGTAGAGGAAGCGCTGATCAGAATTCAGGGACAAGAGAAAAAAAAAAAAGGTTTTTTTTTTCTCTGTTGATAGAACCTTACGTTTAGAGGGGTACCGTAGTATTGCATACGCGCCTAAAACGCATTTTTGCATACGCAGTTAAAAAGTCATTATACGGTTGTGTGGTAGTTGCATAATTGCGTATGCGGCCGTTTGCACAATAGCGTATACGCACTTCCGGTTCTGCTGCCACATGTTTGAACAAAGCCATTGAGGTTTACATTTTTTTTTCTATCTACCAATATCTGGGTTAAACGTTTATTTTCTGCGCAGAGAAAAAAGTGTGTAACAGTGTGTGTATTTTGTTTATAGGGGTAATTTATTCCCTAAAGTTAAGGGTACCGTATGATCCTTAAGGGCTAGGTGCAAGGGTTAGCCTAGACGCTCGGTAAGCAGCTTACCGTTCAGTACACAGAGCAGGTGTATGGTTTGTTATTTTTGTTAGGGACCAGCTCTCAGTGTGACTGCAATGTTCAATAATATTTGAGCATTATAGTTGAGCCGCACTAGGTGTGATTGTGAGCTGAGAGAGAACAGGTGAGTGAAAGCATCTAGAAATAACTTTCATAGATGAGCTGGCGCATCTAGAAATAATGTCTGTAGGTGAGCGTGGCGCATCTAGAAATAACGTCCGTAGGTGAGCTGGCGCATCTAGAAATTTCGTCCGTAGGTAAGTGAAAGTATCTTGATTGTCTTTCACCGGCTTAAATCTTTATTGAAAAGCGTAGGAGTTGTCTCAGAATGGGAGCCACGCAAACAGTAGAAATGTTAGGCAATGATGTGCTGCTAATGGAGGAATATGACGAGAATGAGTGTTAGAACGTTTCCCAGAATTGGTGGTTTTGATAAAAATGTGTTAGATAATGTCCAGGATCACATCAGTATGGTGCGATCCCGAGAGAAAAAAGATTAAGTATTTTGAATGTTTAGAAAAAATATGGCAGCATGAAGGGGATGCGTGGCTTAACAATGTGCAAACGACGCAAACTAGCATCGTGAGCACATTACCATAGAATAAAACCCACAGCGCTGAATTGCAATGTGTGCGAGCTGCGAAATAGCGCGCACGTGCAACACGGTAGCGTTGTGGAAGGTAGTACAGATGGTTCATGCGCACCACCACCGTCATACGCGGATGGGGGTGTAGGTACAGTCAATGTGAAAACCCATAAAAATGTAAGAGATCCAGAGTGAGGTAGCTTAACTATTGTTTATTTTCTCCCTCCCATACCCCAACTACCAGTGCCCTCTTGCTTCCATATAAGGGAGAGGTACACTGCACATAGACACGAAAGCCTCAGATTCCCAGGGACTAACCCAGTATTGTTTGTCAAAGCTTTATAGAACTGTTTAAAATCTTTTCAGCCCATATGTTTAAATGATATTAAACTGTTGTGCTTTATCTCTCATATACAGGACGCAAGGCTGCCAAAGACATACGACAGCCATACCCGGCTAAGGTTAAATATTTGAAGTACTGCCCTACTCAGGGGACAAGGAAACAATAGAACCGTAGACATTTATAACAGAATTTTTTTATTGCAGGAATTTTTGTATCAATACAGTATCCTTAGAATTAGTGATGGAAGGAATACTCATTTCACAAGTAATATCTTTTACAACATGTGAAATGTGATAGGTACTAGTTTCAAGATCATCCCAGACCACCTGTCTGTCTCCTGTTGAGATACTGTTTGCCAGGTAGCCTCATGTGAAAATATTATGAGGTTACTGTGCAGGTTCTCATGACAATGTGTAAGAACAACAGGAATTGAAGTGTTATTTACTAACATGCCTGAAGCAAACTGTAATGATGTTAAACCTGGAGAAAAATTCATTTGATCTAATAATTTCTTGTGTTCAGATTGCCTGATTGATCGGGGGATAGAACCATATCCGACGTGTTAACTAAATTCTACATCCTCAAAGGGTGGCCGACTAAGATACCAGAGTCCATTCCACCAAATACAGGGAGGATTAATCTACCGGAGGAGATACAAGGCGGAGACGAGGCCTATAGCATGGACCTGTCGATCGCGAGCTTGTGCCGGGAAGATTAAAAGGTGACTGTGAGCTATCTGAGCTAAAGAAATTGCAGATCAGTGTTGCAGCAATGGACCAGTCCGCTGTGTTCATTTTTGTATTCTTTTTCAGAGTTTTCACCATCCTGGGTTGCTCGGGGATTCCTGGTTTTGGTGATGGGGTACTGATACAGACAATGGGAGCTGATGTCGGCATTGATGCAGAGGAGTCGAAAGGAGGAGTGCTATACCAAACCAGGGGAGTGCCGGTCCAATATGTAGTGTATAATAATGTAGCCTGAGTTTGAGTGGTCATGCATGGATATAACGTTTATGTTGTTTTAAGTCATCTTAGGTAATGCAGTCCCAACCCCTTCCAAGGCTCTCCTTATAGGATAGGTGCATCCCAACATCTTTCCCATGATCCCTTAAGGATCCGCGGTGTGCGTATAAGGACAGTTTCATGTCCCTCCCGGAGACGCATTATCTGAATGGTTCAAATGACCATACTGTGTCATACCATAATAACATTGAACGGTATATTCTCATGCATGGCTAAACAGATTCAGAACAGGTTGGGATAGCGCTTGATTGGCTATTGGGATAGCGCTTGGACTGTCAAAACCGGATAATTGGCGAAGACAGAATCTGTTTGCAATTGGAATCTGCGCAATGCTGTCTTGTAAAGGGCCAAGACTCCATCTTAGAAATAAAATCTCACAGCACTATTTTGTAAACAAAAGGTACATAGTCAGCCTTCCTCAAACACAGGCAGACTAGACAGGGAGGCTCCGACAGCACAGCTGGAAGCCCCCTTCCTGTATGAGAATTAAATTCACTGTATAAACACATTTTGCAATTTGCAGTTTAAGATTACTTGGTTTAAACGCAATGTCAGTATATAAAGAAATGTTTTCTGTAACTATGGCTTAGTAAACGACAATTGAACTGTGTGTGGAACCGTCCTGATCGACTCTGTTTCCACAGCATTCCGGTGACATCAATATGAAGATCAGAACATGCGGCTATGAAATATGAATGTTAGAGAGAATATCTATTTGAAATGTTGTTTTCCATAGCAGCTTAGATTTGCATGTTGGGGGATACAAAAGGAGGTTGGAGACCTTTTGTATCCATTTGGAATTGTCCAATAAATGCCCAGTAACAGATTTCTCCAAAGGACTGGTTATTCTAGTCTAATCAATAGAGCTAGCTAGCTGAGAGTAGAAACAGTAGTCTCAGGTAACCCAAAAGGATACTCCCTTTCTGATGACCTCACAGGTAAAAGGGGGCGGGAACATAGCATGCACATAGCTGAGAAAACACAGCTTAGCAGAGTCTGGCAGATTTTTGGAGGAGAGAGAGGTTTCCTCTCTCACAAGACAACGGAATATGGATCTCAGTTCCCCTGGGTTATAGCTGAGTATAAAATGTGCAATATTAAGCCTATTTGGGTGTCTGTAGCTATGTTTGGTGTTAATCTGGTATTAGCTTAGCATGGTGTGTGGTTTGTAGTTTTCTAAGGATATTCATGAGTCTGTGTTAGCATACAGTGGATGATATGTTATCTAATCTGTACTCTTCATCTACACTGTAGGGTACAATAGTCTGTTGTTAGCATGCAGGAAAGGGATTGATTGTGGAATTGTTGTGATATTTGTGAATGATTGATGCTGGTTGATTATGATCCTCTGATGTGTTCTGTGTTGGGGCCCTGCCATGTGTTCTGTGTTGGGGCCCTGCCATGTGTTCTGTGTTGGGGCCTTGCCATGTGTTCTGTGTTTGCCTTCCCATTTGTGAATGATTGATGCTGGTTGGAGAGATGAGCTTTGTGTGTGCTGTATACTCATGAATGTGATCATAGGGTGGTGTCAGTGTTGTATGGTGGAGGTTGAATTGATGGCAGCTTTGAATGGTCGTGGGTGGTTGCTGTGTGGTGTTGTGTGAGTCAGATGGGTATGTTGTCTGCGGTTTGTTGGAGATGGCTTGCCTCCATGTGGGGTGAACAAGGGAAATTGTGATTCTGCCCAGTTGTGGTGTTGTGTGGGTCAGATAGGTATATTGTCTTTGTTGTGGTTGTGGTCATTGATAGATGATTTGCGGAGTTGCAGCTTGGTGCAGGATGGAGTTTGCCTAGGGATCATGAGGCTTGCAAACAAAGGAAAAACATGTGCTTCGGCCCTTCCCCCTCCCCACGGTCTAGTGACTACTGAATGAGGTCTGTAGTAGGATGGTATTGTTGTATATTGGAATCAGCTTGTGTGGTACATGTTGGAATATTAAATGGTGCAGTGTTTGCCTGATGTGTTGGCATATGATATCCAGCGTGTATATTTAATTAACTATGGCATTATGGGAGATTTCAATGAGGTAGCTTCATAATGGAGTTTGTTTGTAGACCATGCGGTTTGGACAATAGGGCAGGAAGCATTCCCAACCCCCCCTCACACACACACACTCCATCACCAGCCATCTTGAACATGTGCTCTCAGCAGACATTGATATACCTCTCATTGTATTTTAATGTGTGTCTCTCTCTCTCTCAGTCTGATATTGCTCATTGTATTTCGATCTTTAATAACCGTTTCATGTATTTTAACTGTACCTTATGACCTAATGTTTGTACAATTTATTTGCGCTCATTATTAGATCATAGCGTTGTAACATCTGTACTTTTACCTGAATAATAATCTTTAGTGCTTCGGACCGCTATTCAACTGTCTTGGTATTTCATTAATGGTATAATCAAAATAGCTACATCTTGTGGTTTTAGAAGGTACAGACAGGTTTTGTCTTAGAGGTTCTAGGCAGGTGAATCTTAGAGGTCTGTAGGCAGGAATGTATTAAAAGTTTTATTTACAATTTAACAGTGGGGGCTCGCATCGGTTTATCACACTATCTGATACACGATAACAATCGGTCAGTCCTCTCTCAGCAAAAGGGTGGAGGCGCCTTTTGAGAGACGCATTAGTCTCTCATTACCACAGTGTTGCTGAGAGCGTACTGCCGGTTATTGTGTAGAGGAAGCGCTGATCAGAATTCAGGGACAAGAGAAAAAAAAAATTTTTTTTTTCTCTGTTGATAGAACCTTACGTTTAGAGGGGTACCGTAGTATTGCGTACGTGCCTAAAATGCATTTTTGCGTACGCAGTTAAAAAGTCATTATACGGTTGTGTGGTAGTCGCATAATTGCGTATGCGGCCGTTTGCACAATAGCGTATACGCACTTCCGGTTCTGCTGCCACATGTTTGAACAAAGCCATTGAGGTTTACATTTTTTTTTCTATCTACCAATATCTGGGTTAAACGTTTATTTTCTGCGCAGAGAAAAAAGTGTGTAACAGTGTGTGTATTGTTGATAGGGGTAATTTATTCCCTAAAGTTAAGGGTACCGTATGATCCTTAAGGGCTAGGTGCAAGGGTTAGCCTAGCCGCTCGGTAAGCAGCTTACCGTTCAGTACACAGAGCAGGTGTATGGTTTGTTATTTTTGTTAGGGACCGGCTCTCAGTGTGACTGCAATGTTCAATAATATTTGAGCATTATAGTTGAGCCGCACTAGGTGTGATTGTGAGCTGAGAGAGAACAGGTGAGTGAAAGCATCTAGAAATAACTTTCATAGATGAGCTGGCGCATC
The DNA here is from genome assembly GCA_031769625.1 of Taudactylus pleione. Taxonomy (NCBI): domain Eukaryota; kingdom Metazoa; phylum Chordata; class Amphibia; order Anura; family Myobatrachidae; genus Taudactylus; species Taudactylus pleione. Next base: position 5,733,865 of record JAUIMM010000528.1, on the reverse strand, counting down.
TAGAAATAACATCTGTAGGTGAGCGTGGCGCATCTAGAAATAACGTCCGTAGGTGAGCTGGCGCATCTAGAAATTTCGTCCGTAGGTAAGTGAAAGTATCTTGATTGTCTTTCACCAGCTTAAATCTTTATTGAAAAGCGTAGGAGTTGTCTCAGAAAGGGAGCCACGCAAACAGTAGAAATGTTAGGCAATGATGTGCTGCTAATGGAGGAATATGACGAGAATGAGTGTTAGAACGTTTCCCAGAATTGGTGGTTTTGATAAAAATGTGTTAGATAATGTCCAGGATCACATCAGTATGGTGCGATCCCGAGAGAAAAAAGATTAAGTATTTTGAATGTTTAGAAAAAATATGGCAGCATGAAGGGGATGCGTGGCTTAACAATGTGCAAACGATGCAAACTAGCATCGTGAGCACATTACCATAGAATAAAACCCACAGCGCTGAATTGCAATGCATGCGAGCTGCGAAATAGCGCGCACGTGCGGCACGGTAGCGTTGTGGAAGGTAGTACAGATGGTTCATGCGCACCACCACCGTCATACGCGGATGGGGGTGTAGGTACAGTCAATGTGACAACCCATAAAAATGTAAGAGATCCAGAGTGAGGTAGCTTAACTATTGTTTATTTTCTCCCTCCCATACCCCAACTACCAGTGCCCTCTTGCTTCCATATAAGGGAGAGGTACACTGCACATAGACACGAAAGCCTCAGATTCCCAGGGACTAACCCAGTATTGTTTGTCAAAGCTTTATAGAACTGTTTAAAATCTTTTCAGCCCGTATGTTTAAATGATATTAAACTGTTGTGCTTTATCTCTCATATACAGGACGCAAGGCTGCCAAAGACATATGACAGCCATACCCGGCTAAGGTTAAATATTTGAAGTACTGCCCTACTCAGGGGACAAGGAAACAATAGAACCGTAGACATTTATAACAGAATTTTTTTATTGCAGGAATTTTTGTATCAATACAGTATCCTTAGAATTAGTGATGGAAGGAATACTCATTTCACAAGTAATATCTTTTACAACATGTGAAATGTGATAGGTACTAGTTTCAAGATCATCCCAGACCACCTGTCTGTCTCCTGTTGAGATACTGTTTGCCAAGTAGCCTCATGTGAAAATATTATGAGGTTACTGTGCAGGTTCTCATGACAATGTGTAAGAACAACAGGAATTGAAGTGTTATTTACTAACATGCCTGAAGCAAACTGTAATGATGTTAAACCTGGAGAAAAATGCATTTGATCTAATAATTTCTTGTGTTCAGATTGCCTGATTGATCGGGGGATAGAACCATATCCGACGTGTTAACTAAATTCTACATCCTCAAAGGGTGGCCGACTAAGATACCAGAGTCCATTCCACCAAATACAGGGAGGATTAATCTACCGGAGGAGATACAAGGTGGAGACGAGGCCTATAGCATGGACCTGTCGATCGCGAGCTTGTGCCGGGAAGATTAAAAGGTGACTGTGAGCTATCTGAGCTAAAGAAATTGCAGATCAGTGTTGCAGCAATGGACCAGTCCGCTGTGTTCATTTTTGTATTCTTTTTCAGAGTTTTCACCATCCTTGGTTGCTTGGGGATTCCTGGTTTTGGTGATGGGGTACTGATACAGACAATGGGAGCTGATGTCGGCATTGATGCAGAGGAGTTGAAAGGAGGAGTGCTATACCAAACCAGGGGAGTGCCGGTCCAATATGTAGTGTATAATAATGTAGCCTGAGTTTGAGTGGTCATGCATGGATATAACGTTTATGTTGTTTTAAGTCATCTTAGGTAATGCAGTCCCAACCCCTTCCAAGGCTCTCCTTATAGGATAGGTGCATCCCAACATCTTTCCCATGATCCCTTAAGGATCCGCGGTGTGCGTATAAGGACAGTTTCATGTCCCTCCCGGAGACGCATTATCTGAATGGTTCAAATGACCATACTGTGTCATACCATAATAACATTGAACGGTATATTCTCATGCATGGCTAAACAGATTCAGAACAGGTTGGGATAGCGCTTGATTGGCTATCAAAGGGTGGACTGTCAAAATCAGATAATTGGCGAAGACAGAATCTGTTTGCAATTGGAACCTGCGCAATGCTGTCTTGTAAAGGGCCAAGACTCCATCTTAGAAATAAAATCTCACAGCACTATTTTGTAAACAAAAGGTACATAGTCAGCCTTCCTCAAACACAGGCAGACTAGACAGGGAGGCTCCAACAGCACAGCTGGAAGCCTCCTTCCTGTATGAGAATTAAATTCACTGTATAAACACATTTTGCAATTTGCAGTTTAAGATTACTTGGTTTAAACGCAATGTCAGTATATAAAGAAATGTTTTCTGTAACTATGGCTTAGTAAACGACAATTGAACTGTGTGTGGAACCGTACTGATCGACTCTGTTTCCACAGCATTCCGGTGACATCAATATGAAGATCAGAACATGCGGCTATGAAATATGAATGTTAGAGAGAATATCTATTTGAAATGTTGTTTTCCATAGCAGCTTAGATTTGCATGTTGGGGGATACAAAAGGAGGTTGGAGACCTTTTGTATCCATTTGGAATTGTCCAATAAATGCCCTGTAACAGATTTCTCCAAAGGACTGGTTATTCTAGTCTAATCAATAGAGCTAGCTAGCTGAGAGTAGAAACAGTAGTCTCAGGTAACCCAAAAGGATACTCCCTTTCTGATGACCTCACAGGTAAAAGGGGGCGGGAACATAGCATGCACATAGCTGAGAAAACACAGCTTAGCAGAGTCTGGCAGATTTTTGGAGGAGAGAGAGGTTTCCTCTCTCACAAGACAACGGAATATGGATCTCAGTTCCCCTGGGTTATAGCTGAGTATAAAATGTGCAATATTAAGCCTATTTGGGTGTCTGTAGCTATGTTTGGTGTTAATCTGGTATTAGCTTAGCATGGTGTGTGGTTTGTAGTTTTCTAAGGATATTCATGAGTCTGTGTTAGCACACAGTGGATGATATGTTATCTAATCTGTACTCTTCATCTACACTGTAGGGTACAATAGTCTGTTGTTAGCATGCAGGAAAGGGATTGATTGTGGAATTGTTGTGATATTTGTGAATGATTGATGCTGGTTGATTATGATCCTCTGATGTGTTCTGTGTTGGGGCCCTGCCATGTGTTCTGTGTTGGGGCCCTGCCATGTGTTCTGTGTTGGGGCCCTGCCATGTGTTCTGTGTTGGGGCCTTGCCATGTGTTCTGTGTTTGCCTTCCCATTTGTGAATGATTGATGCTGGTTGGAGAGATAAGCTTTGTGTGTGCTGTATACTCATGAATGTGATCATAGGGTGGTGTCAGTGTTGTATCGTGGAGGTTGAATTGATGGCAGCTTTGAATGGTCGTGGGTGGTTGCCGTGTGGTGTTGTGTGAGTCAGATGGGTATGTTGTCTGCGGTTTGTTGGAGATGGCTTGCCTCCATGTGGGGTGAACAAGGGAAATTGTGATTCTGCCCAGTTGTGGTGTTGTGTGGGTCAGATAGGTATATTGTCTTAGTTGTGGTTGTGGTCATTGATGGATGATTTGCGGAGTTGCAGCTTGGTGCAGGATGGAGTTTGCCTAGGGATCATGAGGCTTGCAAACAAAGGAAAAACATGTGCTTCGGCCCTTCCCCCTCCCCACGGTCTAGTGACTACTGAATGAGGTCTGTAGTAGGATGGTATTGTTGTATATTGGAATCAGCTTGTGTGGTACATGTTGGAATATTAAATGGTGCAGTGTTTGCCTGATGTGTTGGCATATGATATCCAGCATGTATATTTAATTAACTATGGCATTATGGGAGATTTCAATGAGGTAGCTTCATAATGGAGTTTGTTTGTAGACCATGCGGTTTGGACAATAGGGCAGGAAGCATTCCCAACCCCCCCTCACACACACACACTCCATCACCAGCCATCTTGAACATGTGCTCTCAGCAGACATTGATATACCTCTCATTGTATTTTAATGTGTGTCTCTCTCTCTCTCAGTCTGATATTGCTCATTGTATTTCGATCTTTAATAACCGTTTCATGTATTTTAACTGTACCTTATGACCTAATGTTTGTACAATTTATTTGCGCTCATTATTAGATCATAGCGTTGTAACATCTGTACTTTTACCTGAATAATAATCTTTAGCGCTTCGGACCGCTATTCAACTGTCTTGGTATTTCATTAATGGTATAATCAAAATAGCTACATCTTGTGGTTTTAGAAGGTACAGACAGGTTTTGTCTTAGAGGTTCTAGGCAGGTGAATCTTAGAGGTCTATAGGCAGGAATGTATTGAAAGGTTTATTTACAATGTAACAGTGGGGGCTCGCATCGGTTTATCACACTATCTGATACACGATAACAATCGGTCAGTCCTCTCTCAGCAAAAGGGTGGAGGCGCCTTTTGAGAGACGCATTAGTCTCTCATTACCATAGTGTTGCTGAGAGCGTACTGCCGGTTATTGTGTAGAGGAAGCGCTGATCAGAATTCAGGGACAAGAGAAAAAAAAAAAAAGTTTTTTTTTCTCTGTTGATAGAACCTTACGTTTAGAGGGGTACCGTAGTATTGCATACGCGCCTAAAATGCATTTTTGCATACGCAGTTAAAAAGTCATTATACGGTTGTGTGGTAGTCGCATAATTGCGTATGCGGCCGTTTGCACAATAGCGTATACGCACTTCCGGTTCTGCTGCCACATGTTTGAACAAAGCCATTGAGGTTTACATTTTTTTTTCTATCTACCAATATCTGGGTTAAACGTTTATTTTCTGTGCAGAGAAAAAGTGTGTAACAGTGTGTGTATTTTGTTTATAGGGGTAATTTATTCCCTAAAGTTAAGGGTACCGTATGATCCTTAAGGGCTAGGTGCAAGGGTTAGCCTAGCCGCTCGGTAAGCAGCTTACCATTCAGTACACAGAGCAGGTGTATGGTTTGTTATTTTTGTTAGGGACCGGCTCTCAGTGTGACTGCAATGTTCAATAATATTTGAGCATTATAGTTGAGCCGCACTAGGTGTGATTGTGAGCTGAGAGAGAACAGGTGAGTGAAAGCATCTAGAAATAACTTTCATAGATGAGCTGGCGCATCTAGAAATAACATCTGTAGGTGAGCGTGGCGCATCTAGAAATTTTGTCCGTAGGTAAGTGAAAGTATCTTGATTGTCTTTCACCGGCTTAAATCTTTATTGAAAAGCGTAGGAGTTGTCTCAGAATGGGAGCCACGCAAACAGTAGAAATGTTAGGCAATGATGTGCTGCTAATGGAGGAATATGACGAGAATGAGTGTTAGAACGTTTCCCAGAATTGGTGGTTTTGATAAAAATGTGTTAGATAATGTCCAGGATCACATCAGTATGGTGCGATCCCGAGAGAAAAAAGATTAAGTATTTTGAATGTTTAGAAAAAATATGGCAGCATGAAGGGGATGCGTGGCTTAACAATGTGCAAACGACGCAAACTAGCATCGTGAGCACATTACCATAGAATAAAACCCACAGCGCTGAATTGCAATGTGTGCGAGCAGCGAAATAGCGCGCACGTGCGGCACAGTAGCGTTGTGGAAGGTAGTACAGATGGTTCATGCGCACCACCACCGTCATACGCGGATGGGGGTGTAGGTACAGTCAATGTGAAAACCCATAAAAATGTAAGAGATCCAGAGTGAGGTAGCTTAACTATTGTTTATTTTCTCCCTCCCATACCCCAACTACCAGTGCCCTCTTGCTTCCATATAAGGGAGAGGTACACTGCACATAGACACGAAAGCCTCAGATTCCCAGGGACTAACCCAGTATTGTTTGTCAAAGCTTTATAGAACTGTTTAAAATCTTTTCAGCCCATATGTTTAAATGATATTAAACTGTTGTGCTTTATCTCTCATATACAGGACGCAAGGCTGCCAAAGACATACGACAGCCATACCCGGCTAAGGTTAAATATTTGAAGTACTGCCCTACTCAGGGGACAAGGAAACAATAGAACCGTAGACATTTATAACAGAATTTTTTTATTGCAGGAATTTTTGTATCAATACAGTATCCTTAGAATTAGTGATGGAAGGAATACTCATTTCACAAGTAATATCTTTTACAACATGTGAAATGTGATAGGTACTAGTTTCAAGATCATCCCAGACCACCTGTCTGTCTCCTGTTGAGATACTGTTTGCCAGGTAGCCTCATGTGAAAATATTATGAGGTTACTGTGCAGGTTCTCATGACAATGTGTAAGAACAACAGGAATTGAAGTGTTATTTACTAACATGCCTGAAGCAAACTGTAATTATGTTAAACCTGGAGAAAAATTCATTTGATCTAATAATTTCTTGTGTTCAGATTGCCTGATTGATCGGGGGATAGAACCATATCCGACGTGTTAACTAAATTCTACATCCTCAAAGGGTGGCCGACTAAGATACCAGAGTCCATTCCACCAAATACAGGGAGGATTAATCTACCGGAGGAGATACAAGGCGGAGACGAGGCCTATAGCATGGACCTGTCGATCGCGAGCTTGTGCCGGGAAGATTAAAAGGTGACTGTGAGCTATCTGAGCTAAAGAAATTGCAGATCAGTGTTGCAGCAATGGACCAGTCCGCTGTGTTCATTTTTGTATTCTTTTTCAGAGTTTTCACCATCCTGGGTTGCTCGGGGATTCCTGGTTTTGGTGATGGGGTACTGATACAGACAATGGGAGCTGATGTCGGCATTGATGCAGAGGAGTCGAAAGGAGGAGTGCTATACCAAACCAGGGGAGTGCCGGTCCAATATGTAGTGTATAATAATGTAGCCTGAGTTTGAGTGGTCATGCATGGATATAACGTTTATGTTGTTTTAAGTCATCTTAGGTAATGCAGTCCCAACCCCTTCCAAGGCTCTCCTTATAGGATAGGTGCATCCCAACATCTTTCCCATGATCCCTTAAGGATCCGCGGTGTGCGTATAAGGACAGTTTCATGTCCCTCCCGGAGACGCATTATCTGAATGGTTCAAATGACCATACTGTGTCATACCATAATAACATTGAACGGTATATTCTCATGCATGGTTAAACAGATTCAGAACAGGTTGGGATAGCGCTTGATTGGCTATCAAAGGGTGGACTGTCAAAACCGGATAATTGGCGAAGACAGAATCTGTTTGCAATTGGAATCTGCGCAATGCTGTCTTGTAAAGGGCCAAGACTCCATCTTAGAAATAAAATCTCACAGCACTATTTTGTAAACAAAAGGTACATAGTCAGCCTTCCTCAAACACAGGCAGACTAGACAGGGAGGCTCCGACAGCACAGCTGGAAGCCTCCTTCCTGTATGAGAATTAAATTCACTGTATAAACACATTTTGCAATTTGCAGTTTAAGATTACTTGGTTTAAACGCAATGTCAGTATATAAAGAAATGTTTTCTGTAACTATGGCTTAGTAAACGACAATTGAACTGTGTGTGGAACCGTACTGATCGACTCTGTTTCCACAGCATTCCGGTGACATCAATATGAAGATCAGAACATGCGGCTATGAAATATGAATGTTAGAGAGAATATCTATTTGAAATGTTGTTTTCCATAGCAGCTTAGATTTGCATGTTGGGGGATACAAAAGGAGGTTGGAGACCTTTTGTATCCATTTGGAATTGTCCAATAAATGCCCTGTAACAGATTTCTCCAAAGGACTGGTTATTCTAGTCTAATCAATAGAGCTAGCTAGCTGAGAGTAGAAACAGTAGTCTCAGGTAACCCAAAAGGATACTCCCTTTCTGATGACCTCACAGGTAAAAGGGGGCGGGAACATAGCATGCACATAGCTGAGAAAACACAGCTTAGCAGAGTCTGGCAGATTTTTGGAGGAGAGAGAAGTTTCCTCTCTCACAAGACAACGGAATATGGATCTCAGTTCCCCTGGGTTATAGCTGAGTATAAAATGTGCAATATTAAGCCTATTTGGGTGTCTGTAGCTATGTTTGGTGTTAATCTGGTATTAGCTTAGCATGGTGTGTGGTTTGTAGTTTTCTAAGGATATTCATGAGTCTGTGTTAGCATACAGTGGATGATATGTTATCTAATCTGTACTCTTCATCTACACTGTAGGGTACAATAGTCTGTTGTTAGCATGCAGGAAAGGGATTGATTGTGGAATTGTTGTGATATTTGTGAATGATTGATGCTGGTTGATTATGATCCTCTGATGTGTTCTGTGTTGGGGCCCTGCCATGTGTTCTGTGTTGGGGCCCTGCCATGTGTTCTGTGTTGGGGCCTTGCCATGTGTTCTGTGTTTGCCTTCCCATTTGTGAATGATTGATGCTGGTTGGAGAGATGAGCTTTGTGTGTGCTGTATACTCATGAATGTGATCATAGGGTGGTGTCAGTGTTGTATCGTGGAGGTTGAATTGATGGCAGCTTTGAATGGTCGTGGGTGGTTGCCGTGTGGTGTTGTGTGAGTCAGATGGGTATGTTGTCTGCGGTTTGTTGGAGATGGCTTGCCTCCATGTGGGGTGAACAAGGGAAATTGTGATTCTGCCCAGTTGTGGTGTTGTGTGGGTCAGATAGGTATATTGTCTTTGTTGTGGTTGTGGTCATTGATGGATGATTTAAGGAGTTGCAGCTTGGTGCAGGATGGAGTTTGCCTAGGGATCATGAGGCTTGCAAACAAAGGAAAAACATGTGCTTCGGCCCTTCCCCCTCCCCACGGTCTAGTGACTACTGAATGAGGTCTGTAGTAGGATGGTATTGTTGTATATTGGAATCAGCTTGTGTGGTACATGTTGGAATATTAAATGGTGCAGTGTTTGCCTGATGTGTTGGCATATGATATCCAGCGTGTATATTTAATTAACTATGGCATTATGGGAGATTTCAATGAGGTAGCTTCATAATGGAGTTTGTTTGTAGACCATGCGGTTTGGACAATAGGGCAGGAAGCATTCCCAACCCCCCCTCACACACACACACTCCATCACCAGCCATCTTGAACATGTGCTCTCAGCAGACATTGATATACCTCTCATTGTATTTTAATGTGTGTCTCTCTCTCTCTCAGTCTGATATTGCTCATTGTATTTCGATCTTTAATAACCGTTTCATGTATTTTAACTGTACCTTATGACCTAATGTTTGTACAATTTATTTGCGCTCATTATTAGATCATAGCGTTGTAACATCTGTACTTTTACCTGAATAATAATCTTTAGTGCTTCGGACCGCTATTCAACTGTCTTGGTATTTCATTAATGGTATAATCAAAATAGCTACATCTTGTGGTTTTAGAAGGTACAGACAGGTTTTGTCTTAGAGGTTCTAGGCAGGTGAATCTTAGAGGTCTGTAGGCAGGAATGTATTAAAAGTTTTATTTACAATTTAACAGTGGGGGCTCGCATCGGTTTATCACACTATCTGATACACGATAACAATCGGTCAGTCCTCTCTCAGCAAAAGGGTGGAGGCGCCTTTTGAGAGACGCATTAGTCTCTCATTACCACAGTGTTGCTGAGAGCGTACTGCCGGTTATTGTGTAGAGGAAGCGCTGATCAGAATTCAGGGACAAGAGAAAAAAAAAAGTATTTTTTTCTCTGTTGATAGAACCTTACGTTTAGAGGGGTACCGTAGTATTGCGTACGCGCCTAAAATGCATTTTTGCGTACGCAGTTAAAAAGTCATTATACGGTTGTGTGGTAGTCGCATAATTGCGTATGCGGCCGTTTGCACAATAGCGTATACGCACTTCCGGTTCTGCTGCCACATGTTTGAACAAAGCCATTGAGGTTTACATTTTTTTTTCTATCTACCAATATCTGGGTTAAACGTTTATTTTCTGCGCAGAGAAAAAAGTGTGTAACAGTGTGTGTATTGTTGATAGGGGTAATTTATTCCCTAAAGTTAAGGGTACCGTATGATCCTTAAGGGCTAGGTGCAAGGGTTAGCCTAGCCGCTCGGTAAGCAGCTTACCATTCAGTACACAGAGCAGGTGTATGGTTTGTTATTTTTGTTAGGGACCGGCTCTCAGTGTGACTGCAATGTTCAATAATATTTGAGCATTATAGTTGAGCCGCACTAGGTGTGATTGTGAGCTGAGAGAGAACAGGTGAGTGAAAGCATCTAGAAATAACTTTCATAGATGAGCTGGCGCATCTAGAAATAACATCTGTAGGTGAGCGTGGCGCATCTAGAAATAACGTCCGTAGGTGAGCTGGCGCATCTAGAATTTTCGTCCGTAGGTAAGTGAAAGTATCTTGATTGTCTTTCACCAGCTTAAATCTTTATTGAAAAGCGTAGGAGTTGTCTCAGAAAGGGAGCCACGCAAACAGTAGAAATGTTAGGCAATGATGTGCTGCTAATGGAGGAATATGACGAGAATGAGTGTTAGAACGTTTCCCAGAATTGGTGGTTTTGATAAAAATGTGTTAGATAATGTCCAGGATCACATCAGTATGGTGCAATCCCGAGAGAAAAAAGATTAAGTATTTTGAATGTTTAGAAAAAATATGGCAGCATGAAGGGGATGCGTGGCTTAACAATGTGCAAACGATGCAAACTAGCATCGTGAGCACATTACCATAGAATAAAACCCACAGCGCTGAATTGCAATGCATGCGAGCTGCGAAATAGCGCGCACGTGCGGCACGGTAGCGTTGTGGAAGGTAGTACAGATGGTTCATGCGCACCACCACCGTCATACGCGGATGGGGGTGTAGGTACAGTCAATGTGACAACCCATAAAAATGTAAGAGATCCAGAGTGAGGTAGCTTAACTATTGTTTATTTTCTCCCTCCCATACCCCAACTACCAGTGCCCTCTTGCTTCCATATAAGGGAGAGGTACACTGCACATAGACACGAAAGCCTCAGATTCCCAGGGACTAACCCAGTATTGTTTGTCAAAGCTTTATAGAACTGTTTAAAATCTTTTCAGCCCGTATGTTTAAATGATATTAAACTGTTGTGCTTTATCTCTCATATACAGGACGCAAGGCTGCCAAAGACATATGACAGCCATACCCGGCTAAGGTTAAATATTTGAAGTACTGCCCTACTCAGGGGACAAGGAAACAATAGAACCGTAGACATTTATAACAGAATTTTTTTATTGCAGGAATTTTTGTATCAATACAGTATCCTTAGAATTAGTGATGGAAGGAATACTCATTTCACAAGTAATATCTTTTACAACATGTGAAATGTGATAGGTACTAGTTTCAAGATCATCCCAGACCACCTGTCTGTCTCCTGTTGAGATACTGTTTGCCAAGTAGCCTCATGTGAAAATATTATGAGGTTACTGTGCAGGTTCTCATGACAATGTGTAAGAACAACAGGAATTGAAGTGTTATTTACTAACATGCCTGAAGCAAACTGTAATGATGTTAAACCTGGAGAAAAATGCATTTGATCTAATAATTTCTTGTGTTCAGATTGCCTGATTGATCGGGGGATAGAACCATATCCGACGTGTTAACTAAATTCTACATCCTCAAAGGGTGGCCGACTAAGATACCAGAGTCCATTCCACCAAATACAGGGAGGATTAATCTACCGGAGGAGATACAAGGCGGAGACGAGGCCTATAGCATGGACCTGTCGATCGCGAGCTTGTGCCGGGAAGATTAAAAGGTGACTGTGAGCTATCTGAGCTAAAGAAATTGCAGATCAGTGTTGCAGCAATGGACCAGTCCGCTGTGTTCATTTTTGTATTCTTTTTCAGAGTTTTCACCATCCTTGGTTGCTTGGGGATTCCTGGTTTTGGTGATGGGGTACTGATACAGACAATGGGAGCTGATGTCGGCATTGATGCAGAGGAGTCGAAAGGAGGAGTGCTATACCAAACCAGGGGAGTGCCGGTCCAATATGTAGTGTATAATAATGTAGCCTGAGTTTGAGTGGTCATGCATGGATATAACGTTTATGTTGTTTTAAGTCATCTTAGGTAATGCAGTCCCAACCCCTTCCAAGGCTCTCCTTATAGGATAGGTGCATCCCAACATCTTTCCCATGATCCCTTAAGGATCCGCGGTGTGCGTATAAGGACAGTTTCATGTCCCTCCCGGAGACGCATTATCTGAATGGTTCAAATGACCATACTGTGTCATACCATAATAACATTGAACGGTATATTCTCATGCATGGCTAAACAGATTCAGAACAGGTTGGGATAGCGCTTGATTGGCTATCAAAGGGTGGACTGTCAAAATCAGATAATTGGCGAAGACAGAATCTGTTTGCAATTGGAACCTGCGCAATGCTGTCTTGTAAAGGGCCAAGACTCCATCTTAGAAATAAAATCTCACAGCACTATTTTGTAAACAAAAGGTACATAGTCAGCCTTCCTCAAACACAGGCAGACTAGACAGGGAGGCTCCGACAGCACAGCTGGAAGCCTCCTTCCTGTATGAGAATTAAATTCACTGTATAAACACATTTTGCAATTTGCAGTTTAAGATTACTTGGTTTAAACGCAATGTCAGTATATAAAGAAATGTTTTCTGTAACTATGGCTTAGTAAACGACAATTGAACTGTGTGTGGAACCGTACTGATCGACTCTGTTTCCACAGCATTCCGGTGACATCAATATGAAGATCAGAACATGCGGCTATGAAATATGAATGTTAGAGAGAATATCTATTTGAAATGTTGTTTTCCATAGCAGCTTAGATTTGCATGTTGGGGGATACAAAAGGAGGTTGGAGACCTTTTGTATCCATTTGGAATTGTCCAATAACTGCCCTGTAACAGATTTCTCCAAAGGACTGGTTATTCTAGTCTAATCAATAGAGCTAGCTAGCTGAGAGTAGAAACAGTAGTCTCAGGTAACCCAAAAGGATACTCCCTTTCTGATGACCTCACAGGTAAAAGGGGGCGGGAACATAGCATGCACATAGCTGAGAAAACACAGCTTAGCAGAGTCTGGCAGATTTTTGGAGGAGAGAGAGGTTTCCTCTCTCACAAGACAACGGAATATGGATCTCAGTTCCCCTGGGTTATAGCTGAGTATAAAATGTGCAATATTAAGCCTATTTGGGTGTCTGTAGCTATGTTTGGTGTTAATCTGGTATTAGCTTAGCATGGTGTGTGGTTTGTAGTTTTCTAAGGATATTCATGAGTCTGTGTTAGCATACAGTGGATGATATGTTATCTAATCTGTACTCTTCATCTACACTGTAGGGTACAATAGTCTGTTGTTAGCATGCAGGAAAGGGATTGATTGTGGAATTGTTGTGATATTTGTGAATGATTGATGCTGGTTGATTATGATCCTCTGATGTGTTCTGTGTTGGGGCCCTGCCATGTGTTCTGTGTTGGGGCCCTGCCATGTGTTCTGTGTTGGGGCCCTGCCATGTGTTCTGTGTTGGGGCCTTGCCATGTGTTCTGTGTTTGCCTTCCCATTTGTGAATGATTGATGCTGGTTGGAGAGATGAGCTTTGTGTGTGCTGTATACTCATGAATGTGATCATAGGGTGGTGTCAGTGTTGTATCGTGGAGGTTGAATTGATGGCAGCTTTGAATGGTCGTGGGTGGTTGCCGTGTGGTGTTGTGTGAGTCAGATGGGTATGTTGTCTGCGGTTTGTTGGAGATGGCTTGCCTCCATGTGGGGTGAACAAGGGAAATTGTGATTCTGCCCAGTTGTGGTGTTGTGTGGGTCAGATAGGTATATTGTCTTTGTTGTGGTTGTGGTCATTGATGGATGATTTGCGGAGTTGCAGCTTGGTGCAGGATGGAGTTTGCCTAGGGATCATGAGGCTTGCAAACAAAGGAAAAACATGTGCTTCGGCCCTTCCCCCTCCCCACGGTCTAGTGACTACTGAATGAGGTCTGTAGTAGGATGGTATTGTTGTATATTGGAATCAGCTTGTGTGGTACATGTTGGAATATTAAATGGTGCAGTGTTTGCCTGATGTGTTGGCATATGATATCCAGCGTGTATATTTAATTAACTATGGCATTATGGGAGATTTCAATGAGGTAGCTTCATAATGGAGTTTGTAGACCATGCGGTTTGGACAATAGGGCAGGAAGCATTCCCAACCCCCCCTCACACACACACACTCCATCACCAGCCATCTTGAACATGTGCTCTCAGCAGACATTGATATACCTCTCATTGTATTTTAATGTGTGTCTCTCTCTCTCTCAGTCTGATATTGCTCATTGTATTTCGATCTTTAATAACCGTTTCATGTATTTTAACTGTACCTTATGACCTAATGTTTGTATAATTTATTTGCGCTCATTATTAGATAATAGCGTTGTAACATCTGTACTTTTACCTGAATAAAAATCTTTAGCGCTTCGGACCGCTATTCAACTGTCTTGGTATTTCATTAATGGTATAATCAAAATAGCTACATCTTGTGGTTTTAGAAGGTACAGGCAGGTTTTGTCTTAGAGGTTCTAGGCAGGTGAATCTTAGAGGTCTATAGGCAGGAATGTATTGAAAGGTTTATTTACAATGTAACAGTGGGGGCTCGCATCGGTTTATCACACTATCTGATACACGATAACAATCGGTCAGTCCTCTCTCAGCAAAAGGGTGGAGGCGCCTTTTGAGAGACGCATTAGTCTCTCATTACCACAGTGTTGCTGAGAGCGTACTGCCGGTTATTGTGTAGAGGAAGCGCTGATCAGAATTCAGGGACAAGAGAAAAAAATAAAAAGTTTTTTTTTCTCTGTTGATAGAACCTTACGTTTAGAGGGGTACCGTAGTATTGCATACGCGCCTAAAACGCATTTTTGCGTACGCAGTTAAAAAGTCATTATACGGTTGTGTGGTAGTCGCATAATTGCGTATGCGGCCGTTTGCACAATAGCATATACGCACTTCCGGTTCTGCTGCCACATGTTTGAACAAAGCCATTGAGGTTTACATTTTTTTTTCTATCTACCAATATCTGGGTTAAACGTTTATTTTCTGCGCAGAGAAAAAAGTGTGTAACAGTGTGTGTATTTTGTTTATAGGGGTAATTTATTCCCTAAAGTTAAGGGTACCGTATGATCCTTAAGGGCTAGGTGCAAGGGTTAGCCTAGCCACTCGGTAAGCAGCTTACCGTTCAGTACACAGAGCAGGTGTATGGTTTGTTATTTTTGTTAGGGACCGGCTCTCAGTGTGACTGCAATGTTCAATAATATTTGAGCATTATAGTTGAGCCGCACTAGGTGTGATTGTGAGCTGAGAGAGAACAGGTGAGTGAAAGCATCTAGAAATAACTTTCATAGATGAGCTGGCGCATCTAGAAATAACATCTGTAGGTGAGCGTGGCGCATCTAGAAATAACGTCCGTAGGTGAGCTGGCGCATCTAGAAATTTCGTCCGTAGGTAAGTGAAAGTATCTTGATTGTCTTTCACCGGCTTAAATCTTTATTGAAAAGCGTAGGAGTTGTCTCAGAATGGGAGCCACGCAAACAGTAGAAATGTTAGGCAATGATGTGCTGCTAATGGAGGAATATGACGAGAATGAGTGTTAGAACGTTTCCCAGAATTGGTGGTTTTGATAAAAATGTGTTAGATAATGTCCAGGATCACATCAGTATGGTGCGATCCCGAGAGAAAAAAGATTAAGTATTTTGAATGTTTAGAAAAAATATGGCAGCATGAAGGGGATGCGTGGCTTAACAATGTGCAAACAACGCAAACTAGCATCGTGAGCACATTACCATAGAATAAAACCCACAGCGCTGAATTGCAATGTGTGCGAGCTGAGAAATAGCGCGCACGTGCGGCACGGTAGCGTTGTGGAAGGTAGTACAGATGGTTCATGCGCACCACCACCGTCATACGCGGATGGGGGTGTAGGTACAGTCAATGTGAAAACCCATAAAAATGTAAGAGATCCAGAGTGAGGTAGCTTAACTATTGTTTATTTTCTCCCTCCCATACCCCAACTACCAGTGCCCTCTTGCTTCCATATAAGGGAGAGGTACACTGCACATAGACACGAAAGCCTCAGATTCCCAGGGACTAACCCAGTATTGTTTGTCAAAGCTTTATAGAACTGTTTAAAATCTTTTCAGCCCGTATGTTTAAATGATATTAAACTGTTGTGCTTTATCTCTCATATACAGGACGCAAGGCTGCCAAAGACATACGACAGCCATACCCGGCTAAGGTTAAATATTTGAAGTACTGCCCTACTCAGGGGACAAGGAAACAATAGAACCATAGACATTTATAACAGAATTTTTTTATTGCAGGAATTTTTGTATCAATACAGTATCCTTAGAATTAGTGATGGAAGGAATACTCATTTCACAAGTAATATCTTTTACAACATGTGAAATGTGATAGGTACTAGTTTCAAGATCATCCCAGACCACCTGTCTGTCTCCTGTTGAGATACTGTTTGCCAGGTAGCCTCATGTGAAAATATTATGAGGTTACTGTGCAGGTTCTCATGACAATGTGTAAGAACAACAGGAATTGAAGTGTTATTTACTAACATGCCTGAAGCAAACTGTAATGATGTTAAACCTGGAGAAAAATTCATTTGATCTAATAATTTCTTGTGTTCAGATTGCCTGATTGATCGGGGGATAGAACCATATCCGACGTGTTAACTAAATTCTACATCCTCAAAGGGTGGCCGACTAAGATACCAGAGTCCATTCCACCAAATACAGGGAGGATTAATCTACCGGAGGAGATACAAGGCGGAGACGAGGCCTATAGCATGGACCTGTCGATCGTGAGCTTGTGCCGGGAAGATTAAAAGGTGACTGTGAGCTATCTGAGCTAAAGAAATTGCAGATCAGTGTTGCAGCAATGGACCAGTCCGCTGTGTTCATTTTTGTATTCTTTTTCAGAGTTTTCACCATCCTGGGTTGCTCGGGGATTCCTGGTTTTGGTGATGGGGTACTGATACAGACAATGGGAGCTGATGTCGGCATTGATGCAGAGGAGTCGAAAGGAGGAGTGCTATACCAAACCAGGGGAGTGCCGGTCCAATATGTAGTGTATAATAATGTAGCCTGAGTTTGAGTGGTCATGCATGGATATAACGTTTATGTTGTTTTAAGTCATCTTAGGTAATGCAGTCCCAACCCCTTCCAAGGCTCTCCTTATAGGATAGGTGCATCCCAACATCTTTCCCATGATCCCTTAAGGATCCACGGTGTGCGTATAAGGACAGTTTCATGTCCCTCCCGGAGACGCATTATCTGAATGGTTCAAATGACCATACTGTGTCATACCATAATAACATTGAACGGTATATTCTCATGCATGGCTAAACAGATTCAGAACAGGTTGGGATAGCGCTTGATTGGCTATCAAAGGGTGGACTGTCAAAACCGGATAATTGGCGAAGACAGAATCTGTTTGCAATTGGAATCTGCGCAATGCTGTCTTGTAAAGGGCCAAGACTCCATCTTAGAAATAAAATCTCACAGCACTATTTTGTAAACAAAAGGTACATAGTCAGCCTTCCTCAAACACAGGCAGACTAGACAGGGAGGCTCCGACAGCACAGCTGGAAGCCTCCTTCCTGTATGAGAATTAAATTCACTGTATAAACACATTTTGCAATTTGCAGTTTAAGATTACTTGGTTTAAACGCAATGTCAGTATATAAAGAAATGTTTTCTGTAACTATGGCTTAGTAAACGACAATTGAACTGTGTGTGGAACCGTACTGATCGACTCTGTTTCCACAGCATTCCGGTGACATCAATATGAAGATCAGAACATGCGGCTATGAAATATGAATGTTAGAGAGAATATCTATTTGAAATGTT
The DNA here is from genome assembly GCA_031769625.1 of Taudactylus pleione. Taxonomy (NCBI): domain Eukaryota; kingdom Metazoa; phylum Chordata; class Amphibia; order Anura; family Myobatrachidae; genus Taudactylus; species Taudactylus pleione. Next base: position 5,716,146 of record JAUIMM010000528.1, on the reverse strand, counting down.
GTTTTCCATAGCAGCTTAGATTTGCATGTTGGGGGATACAAAAGGAGGTTGGAGACCTTTTGTATCCATTTGGAATTGTCCAATAACTGCCCTGTAACAGATTTCTCCAAAGGACTGGTTATTCTAGTCTAATCAATAGAGCTAGCTAGCTGAGAGTAGAAACAGTAGTCTCAGGTAACCCAAAAGGATACTCCCTTTCTGATGACCTCACAGGTAAAAGGGGGCGGGAACATAGCATGCACATAGCTGAGAAAACACAGCTTAGCAGAGTCTGGCAGATTTTTGGAGGAGAGAGAGGTTTCCTCTCTCACAAGACAACGGAATATGGATCTCAGTTCCCCTGGGTTATAGCTGAGTATAAAATGTGCAATATTAAGCCTATTTGGGTGTCTGTAGCTATGTTTGGTGTTAATCTGGTATTAGCTTAGCATGGTGTGTGGTTTGTAGTTTTCTAAGGATATTCATGAGTCTGTGTTAGCACACAGTGGATGATATGTTATCTAATCTGTACTCTTCATCTACACTGTAGGGTACAATAGTCTGTTGTTAGCATGCAGGAAAGGGATTGATTGTGGAATTGTTGTGATATTTGTGAATGATTGATGCTGGTTGATTATGATCCTCTGATGTGTTCTGTGTTGGGGCCCTGCCATGTGTTCTGTGTTGGGGCCCTGCCATGTGTTCTGTGTTGGGGCTCTGCCATGTGTTCTGTGTTGGGGCCTTGCCATGTGTTCTGTGTTTGCCTTCCCATTTGTGAATGATTGATGCTGGTTGGAGAGATGAGCTTTGTGTGTGCTGTATACTCATGAATGTGATCATAGGGTGGTGTCAGTGTTGTATCGTGGAGGTTGAATTGATGGCAGCTTTGAATGGTCGTGGGTGGTTGCCGTGTGGTGTTGTGTGAGTCAGATGGGTATGTTGTCTGCGGTTTGTTGGAGATGGCTTGCCTCCATGTGGGGTGAACAAGGGAAATTGTGATTCTGCCCAGTTGTGGTGTTGTGTGGGTCAGATAGGTATATTGTCTTTGTTGTGGTTGTGGTCATTGATGGATGATTTGCGGAGTTGCAGCTTGGTGCAGGATGGAGTTTGCCTAGGGATCATGAGGCTTGCAAACAAAGGAAAAACATGTGCTTCGGCCCTTCCCCCTCCCCATGGTCTAGTGACTACTGAATGAGGTCTGTAGTAGGATGGTATTGTTGTATATTGGAATCAGCTTGTGTGGTACATGTTGGAATATTAAATGGTGCAGTGTTTGCCTGATGTGTTGGCATATGATATCCAGCGTGTATATTTAATTAACTATGGCATTATGGGAGATTTCAATGAGGTAGCTTCATAATGGAGTTTGTTTGTAGACCATGCGGTTTGGACAATAGGGCAGGAAGCATTCCCAACCCCCCCTCACACACACACACTCCATCACCAGCCATCTTGAACATGTGCTCTCAGCAGACATTGATATACCTCTCATTGTATTTTAATGTGTGTCTCTCTCTCTCTCAGTCTGATATTGCTCATTGTATTTCGATCTTTAATAACCGTTTCATGTATTTTAACTGTACCTTATGACCTAATGTTTGTACAATTTATTTGCGCTCATTATTAGATCATAGCGTTGTAACATCTGTACTTTTACCTGAATAATAATCTTTAGCGCTTCGGACCGCTATTCAACTGTCTTGGTATTTCATTAATGGTATAATCAAAATAGCTACATCTTGTGGTTTTAGAAGGTACAGGCAGGTTTTGTCTTAGAGGTTCTAGGCAGGTGAATCTTAGAGGTCAGTAGGCAGGAATGTATTGAAAGGTTTATTTACAATGTAACAGTGGGGGCTCGCATCGGTTTATCACACTATCTGATACACGATAACAATCGGTCAGTCCTCTCTCAGCAAAAGGGTGGAGGCGCCTTTTGAGAGACGCATTAGTCTCTCATTACCACAGTGTTGCTGAGAGCGTACTGCCGGTTATTGTGTAGAGGAAGCGCTGATCAGAATTCAGGGACAAGAGAAAAAAAAAAAAGGTTTTTTTTTTCTCTGTTGATAGAACCTTACGTTTAGAGGGGTACCGTAGTATTGCATACGCGCCTAAAACGCATTTTTGCATACGCAGTTAAAAAGTCATTATACGGTTGTGTGGTAGTCGCATAATTGCGTATGCGGCCGTTTGCACAATAGCGTATACGCACTTCCGGTTCTGCTGCCACATGTTTGAACAAAGCCATTGAGGTTTACATTTTTTTTTCTATCTACCAATATCTGGGTTAAACGTTTATTTTCTGCGCAGAGAAAAAAGTGTGTAACAGTGTGTGTATTTTGTTTATAGGGGTAATTTATTCCCTAAAGTTAAGGGTACCGTATGATCCTTAAGGGCTAGGTGCAAGGGTTAGCCTAGACGCTCGGTAAGCAGCTTACCGTTCAGTACACAGAGCAGGTGTATGGTTTGTTATTTTTGTTAGGGACCAGCTCTCAGTGTGACTGCAATGTTCAATAATATTTGAGCATTATAGTTGAGCCGCACTAGGTGTGATTGTGAGCTGAGAGAGAACAGGTGAGTGAAAGCATCTAGAAATAACTTTCATAGATGAGCTGGCGCATCTAGAAATAACGTCTGTAGGTGAGCGTGGCGCATCTAGAAATAACGTCCGTAGGTGAGCTGGCGCATCTAGAAATTTCGTCCGTAGGTAAGTGAAAGTATCTTGATTGTCTTTCACCGGCTTAAATCTTTATTGAAAAGCGTAGGAGTTGTCTCAGAATGGGAGCCACGCAAACAGTAGAAATGTTAGGCAATGATGTGCTGCTAATGGAGGAATATGACGAGAATGAGTGTTAGAACGTTTCCCAGAATTGGTGGTTTTGATAAAAATGTGTTAGATAATGTCCAGGATCACATCAGTATGGTGCGATCCCGAGAGAAAAAAGATTAAGTATTTTGAATGTTTAGAAAAAATATGGCAGCATGAAGGGGATGCGTGGCTTAACAATGTGCAAACGACGCAAACTAGCATCGTGAGCACATTACCATAGAATAAAACCCACAGCGCTGAATTGCAATGTGTGCGAGCTGCGAAATAGCGCGCACGTGCAACACGGTAGCGTTGTGGAAGGTAGTACAGATGGTTCATGCGCACCACCACCGTCATACGCGGATGGGGGTGTAGGTACAGTCAATGTGAAAACCCATAAAAATGTAAGAGATCCAGAGTGAGGTAGCTTAACTATTGTTTATTTTCTCCCTCCCATACCCCAACTACCAGTGCCCTCTTGCTTCCATATAAGGGAGAGGTACACTGCACATAGACACGAAAGCCTCAGATTCCCAGGGACTAACCCAGTATTGTTTGTCAAAGCTTTATAGAACTGTTTAAAATCTTTTCAGCCCATATGTTTAAATGATATTAAACTGTTGTGCTTTATCTCTCATATACAGGACGCAAGGCTGCCAAAGACATACGACAGCCATACCCGGCTAAGGTTAAATATTTGAAGTACTGCCCTACTCAGGGGACAAGGAAACAATAGAACCGTAGACATTTATAACAGAATTTTTTTATTGCAGGAATTTTTGTATCAATACAGTATCCTTAGAATTAGTGATGGAAGGAATACTCATTTCACAAGTAATATCTTTTACAACATGTGAAATGTGATAGGTACTAGTTTCAAGATCATCCCAGACCACCTGTCTGTCTCCTGTTGAGATACTGTTTGCCAGGTAGCCTCATGTGAAAATATTATGAGGTTACTGTGCAGGTTCTCATGACAATGTGTAAGAACAACAGGAATTGAAGTGTTATTTACTAACATGCCTGAAGCAAACTGTAATGATGTTAAACCTGGAGAAAAATTCATTTGATCTAATAATTTCTTGTGTTCAGATTGCCTGATTGATCGGGGGATAGAACCATATCCGACGTGTTAACTAAATTCTACATCCTCAAAGGGTGGCCGACTAAGATACCAGAGTCCATTCCACCAAATACAGGGAGGATTAATCTACCGGAGGAGATACAAGGCGGAGACGAGGCCTATAGCATGGACCTGTCGATCGCGAGCTTGTGCCGGGAAGATTAAAAGGTGACTGTGAGCTATCTGAGCTAAAGAAATTGCAGATCAGTGTTGCAGCAATGGACCAGTCCGCTGTGTTAATTTTTGTATTCTTTTTCAGAGTTTTCACCATCCTGGGTTGCTCGGGGATTCCTGGTTTTGGTGATGGGGTACTGATACAGACAATGGGAGCTGATGTCGGCATTGATGCAGAGGAGTCGAAAGGAGGAGTGCTATACCAAACCAGGGGAGTGCCGGTCCAATATGTAGTGTATAATAATGTAGCCTGAGTTTGAGTGGTCATGCATGGATATAACGTTTATGTTGTTTTAAGTCATCTTAGGTAATGCAGTCCCAACCCCTTCCAAGGCTCTCCTTATAGGATAGGTGCATCCCAACATCTTTCCCATGATCCCTTAAGGATCCGCGGTGTGCGTATAAGGACAGTTTCATGTCCCTCCCGGAGACGCATTATCTGAATGGTTCAAATGACCATACTGTGTCATACCATAATAACATTGAACGGTATATTCTCATGCATGGCTAAACAGATTCAGAACAGGTTGGGATAGCGCTTGATTGGCTATTGGGATAGCGCTTGGACTGTCAAAACCGGATAATTGGCGAAGACAGAATCTGTTTGCAATTGGAATCTGCGCAATGCTGTCTTGTAAAGGGCCAAGACTCCATCTTAGAAATAAAATCTCACAGCACTATTTTGTAAACAAAAGGTACATAGTCAGCCTTCCTCAAACACAGGCAGACTAGACAGGGAGGCTCCGACAGCACAGCTGGAAGCCCCCTTCCTGTATGAGAATTAAATTCACTGTATAAACACATTTTGCAATTTGCAGTTTAAGATTACTTGGTTTAAACGCAATGTCAGTATATAAAGAAATGTTTTCTGTAACTATGGCTTAGTAAACGACAATTGAACTGTGTGTGGAACCGTCCTGATCGACTCTGTTTCCACAGCATTCCGGTGACATCAATATGAAGATCAGAACATGCGGCTATGAAATATGAATGTTAGAGAGAATATCTATTTGAAATGTTGTTTTCCATAGCAGCTTAGATTTGCATGTTGGGGGATACAAAAGGAGGTTGGAGACCTTTTGTATCCATTTGGAATTGTCCAATAAATGCCCAGTAACAGATTTCTCCAAAGGACTGGTTATTCTAGTCTAATCAATAGAGCTAGCTAGCTGAGAGTAGAAACAGTAGTCTCAGGTAACCCAAAAGGATACTCCCTTTCTGATGACCTCACAGGTAAAAGGGGGCGGGAACATAGCATGCACATAGCTGAGAAAACACAGCTTAGCAGAGTCTGGCAGATTTTTGGAGGAGAGAGAGGTTTCCTCTCTCACAAGACAACGGAATATGGATCTCAGTTCCCCTGGGTTATAGCTGAGTATAAAATGTGCAATATTAAGCCTATTTGGGTGTCTGTAGCTATGTTTGGTGTTAATCTGGTATTAGCTTAGCATGGTGTGTGGTTTGTAGTTTTCTAAGGATATTCATGAGTCTGTGTTAGCATACAGTGGATGATATGTTATCTAATCTGTACTCTTCATCTACACTGTAGGGTACAATAGTCTGTTGTTAGCATGCAGGAAAGGGATTGATTGTGGAATTGTTGTGATATTTGTGAATGATTGATGCTGGTTGATTATGATCCTCTGATGTGTTCTGTGTTGGGGCCCTGCCATGTGTTCTGTGTTGGGGCCCTGCCATGTGTTCTGTGTTGGGGCCTTGCCATGTGTTCTGTGTTTGCCTTCCCATTTGTGAATGATTGATGCTGGTTGGAGAGATGAGCTTTGTGTGTGCTGTATACTCATGAATGTGATCATAGGGTGGTGTCAGTGTTGTATGGTGGAGGTTGAATTGATGGCAGCTTTGAATGGTCGTGGGTGGTTGCTGTGTGGTGTTGTGTGAGTCAGATGGGTATGTTGTCTGCGGTTTGTTGGAGATGGCTTGCCTCCATGTGGGGTGAACAAGGGAAATTGTGATTCTGCCCAGTTGTGGTGTTGTGTGGGTCAGATAGGTATATTGTCTTTGTTGTGGTTGTGGTCATTGATAGATGATTTGCGGAGTTGCAGCTTGGTGCAGGATGGAGTTTGCCTAGGGATCATGAGGCTTGCAAACAAAGGAAAAACATGTGCTTCGGCCCTTCCCCCTCCCCACGGTCTAGTGACTACTGAATGAGGTCTGTAGTAGGATGGTATTGTTGTATATTGGAATCAGCTTGTGTGGTACATGTTGGAATATTAAATGGTGCAGTGTTTGCCTGATGTGTTGGCATATGATATCCAGCGTGTATATTTAATTAACTATGGCATTATGGGAGATTTCAATGAGGTAGCTTCATAATGGAGTTTGTTTGTAGACCATGCGGTTTGGACAATAGGGCAGGAAGCATTCCCAACCCCCCCTCACACACACACACTCCATCACCAGCCATCTTGAACATGTGCTCTCAGCAGACATTGATATACCTCTCATTGTATTTTAATGTGTGTCTCTCTCTCTCTCAGTCTGATATTGCTCATTGTATTTCGATCTTTAATAACCGTTTCATGTATTTTAACTGTACCTTATGACCTAATGTTTGTACAATTTATTTGCGCTCATTATTAGATCATAGCGTTGTAACATCTGTACTTTTACCTGAATAATAATCTTTAGCGCTTCGGACCACTATTCAACTGTCTTGGTATTTCATTAATGGTATAATCAAAATAGCTACATCTTGTGGTTTTAGAAGGTACAGGCAGGTTTTGTCTTAGAGGTTCTAGGCAGGTGAATCTTAGAGGTCTGTAGGCAGGAATGTATTAAAAGGTTTATTTACAATTTAACAGTGGGGGCTCGCATCGGTTTATCACACTATCTGATACACGATAACAATCGGTCAGTCCTCTCTCAGCAAAAGGGTGGAGGCGCCTTTTGAGAGACGCATTAGTCTCTCATTACCACAGTGTTGCTGAGAGCGTACTGCCGGTTATTGTGTAGAGGAAGCGCTGATCAGAATTCAGGGACAAGAGAAAAAAAAAATTTTTTTTTTCTCTGTTGATAGAACCTTACGTTTAGAGGGGTACCGTAGTATTGCGTACGCGCCTAAAATGCATTTTTGCGTACGCAGTTAAAAAGTCATTATACGGTTGTGTGGTAGTCGCATAATTGCGTATGCGGCCGTTTGCACAATAGCGTATACGCACTTCCGGTTCTGCTGCCACATGTTTGAACAAAGCCATTGAGGTTTACATTTTTTTTTCTATCTACCAATATCTGGGTTAAACGTTTATTTTCTGCGCAGAGAAAAAAGTGTGTAACAGTGTGTGTATTGTTGATAGGGGTAATTTATTCCCTAAAGTTAAGGGTACCGTATGATCCTTAAGGGCTAGGTGCAAGGGTTAGCCTAGCCGCTCGGTAAGCAGCTTACCGTTCAGTAAACAGAGCAGGTGTATGGTTTGTTATTTTTGTTAGGGACCGGCTCTCAGTGTGACTGCAATGTTCAATAATATTTGAGCATTATAGTTGAGCCGCACTAGGTGTGATTGTGAGCTGAGAGAGAACAGGTGAGTGAAAGCATCTAGAAATAACTTTCATAGATGAGCTGGCGCATCTAGAAATAACGTCTGTAGGTGAGCGTGGCGCATCTAGAAATAACGTCCGTAGGTGAGCTGGCGCATCTAGAAATTTCGCCCGTAGGTAAGTGAAAGTATCTTGATTGTCTTTCACCGGCTTAAATCTTTATTGAAAAGCGTAGGAGTTGTCTCAGAAAGGGAGCCACGCAAACAGTAGAAATGTTAGGCAATGATGTGCTGCTAATGGAGGAATATGACGAGAATGAGTGTTAGAACGTTTCCCAGAATTGGTGGTTTTGATAAAAATGTGTTAGATAATGTCCAGGATCACATCAGTATGGTGCGATCCCGAGAGAAAAAAGATTAAGTATTTTGAATGTTTAGAAAAAATATGGCAGCATGAAGGGGATGCGTGGCTTAACAATGTGCAAACGACGCAAACTAGCATCGTGAGCACATTACCATAGAATAAAACCCACAGCGCTGAATTGCAATGCGTGCGAGCTGCGAAATAGCACGCACGTGCGGCACGGTAGCGTTGTGGAAGGTAGTACAGATGGTTCATGCGCCCCACCACCGTCATACGCGGATGGGGGTGTAGGTACAGTCAATGTGAAAACCCATAAAAATGTAAGAGATCCAGAGTGAGGTAGCTTAACTATTGTTTATTTTCTCCATCCCATACCCCAACTACCAGTGCCCTCTTGCTTCCATATAAGGGAGAGGTACACTGCACATAGACACGAAAGCCTCAGATTCCCAGGGACTAACCCAGTATTGTTTGTCAAAGCTTTATAGAACTGTTTAAAATCTTTTCAGCCCGTATGTTTAAATGATATTAAACTGTTGTGCTTTATCTCTCTTATACAGGACGAAGGCTGCCAAAGACATACGACAGCCATACCCGGCTAAGGTTAAATATTTGAAGTACTGCCCTACTCAGGGGACAAGGAAACAATAGAACCATAGACATTTATAACAGAATTTTTTTATTGCAGGAATTTTTGTATCAATACAGTATCCTTAGAATTAGTGATGGAAGGAATACTCATTTCACAAGTAATATCTTTTACAACATGTGAAATGTGATAGGTACTAGTTTCAAGATCATCCCAGACCACCTGTCTGTCTCCTGTTGAGATACTGTTTGCCAGGTAGCCTCATGTGAAAATATTATGAGGTTACTGTGCAGGTTCTCATGACAATGTGTAAGAACAACAGGAATTGAAGTGTTATTTACTAACATGCCTGAAGCAAACTGTAATGATGTTAAACCTGGAGAAAAATTCATTTGATCTAATAATTTCTTGTGTTCAGATTGCCTGATTGATCGGGGGATAGAACCATATCCGACGTGTTAACTAAATTCTACATCCTCAAAGGGTGGCCGACTAAGATACCAGAGTCCATTCCACCAAATACAGGGAGGATTAATCTACCGGAGGAGATACAAGGCGGAGACGAGGCCTATAGCATGGACCTGTCGATCGCGAGCTTGTGCCGGGAAGATTAAAAGGTGACTGTGAGCTATCTGAGCTAAAGAAATTGCAGATCAGTGTTGCAGCAATGGACCAGTCCGCTGTGTTCATTTTTGTATTCTTTTTCAGAGTTTTCACCATCCTGGGTTGCTCGGGGATTCCTGGTTTTGGTGATGGGGTACTGATACAGACAATGGGAGCTGATGTCGGCATTGATGCAGAGGAGTCGAAAGGAGGAGTGCTATACCAAACCAGGGGAGTGCCGGTCCAATATGTAGTGTATAATAATGTAGCCTGAGTTTGAGTGGTCATGCATGGATATAACGTTTATGTTGTTTTAAGTCATCTTAGGTAATGCAGTCCCAACCCCTTCCAAGGCTCTCCTTATAGGATAGGTGCATCCCAACATCTTTCCCATGATCCCTTAAGGATCCGCGGTGTGCGTATAAGGACAGTTTCATGTCCCTCCCGGAGACGCATTATCTGAATGGTTCAAATGACCATACTGTGTCATACCATAATAACATTGAACGGTATATTCTCATGCATGGCTAAACAGATTCAGAACAGGTTGGGATAGCGCTTGATTGGCTATCAAAGGGTGGACTGTCAAAACCGGATAATTGGCGAAGACAGAATCTGTTTGCAATTGGAATCTGCGCAATGCTGTCTTGTAAAGGGCCAAGACTCCATCTTAGAAATAAAATCTCACAGCACTATTTTGTAAACAAAAGGTACATAGTCAGCCTTCCTCAAACACAGGCAGACTAGACAGGGAGGCTCCGACAGCACAGCTGGAAGCCTCCTTCCTGTATGAGAATTAAATTCACTGTATAAACACATTTTGCAATTTGCAGTTTAAGATTACTTGGTTTAAACGCAATGTCAGTATATAAAGAAATGTTTTCTGTAACTATGGCTTAGTAAATGACAATTGAACTGTGTGTGGAACCGTACTGATCGACTCTGTTTCCACAGCATTCCGGTGACATCAATATGAAGATCAGAACATGCGGCTATGAAATATGAATGTTAGAGAGAATATCTATTTGAAATGTTGTTTTCCATAGCAGCTTAGATTTGCATGTTGGGGGATACAAAAGGAGGTTGGAGACCTTTTGTATCCATTTGGAATTGTCCAATAAATGCCCTGTAACAGATTTCTCCAAAGGACTGGTTATTCTAGTCTGATCAATAGAGCTAGCTAGCTGAGAGTAGAAACAGTAGTCTCAGGTAACCCAAAAGGATACTCCCTTTCTGATGACCTCACAGGTAAAAGGGGGCGGGAACATAGCATGCACATAGCTGAGAAAACACAGCTTAGCAGAGTCTGGCAGATTTTTGGAGGAGAGAGAGGTTTCCTCTCTCACAAGACAACGGAATATGGATCTCAGTTCCCCTGGGTTATAGCTGAGTATAAAATGTGCAATATTAAGCCTATTTGGGTGTCTGTAGCTATGTTTGGTGTTAATCTGGTATTAGCTTAGCATGGTGTGTGGTTTGTAGTTTTCTAAGGATATTCATGAGTCTGTGTTAGCATACAGTGGATGATATGTTATCTAATCTGTACTCTTCATCTACACTGTAGGGTACAATAGTCTGTTGTTAGCATGCAGGAAAGGAATTGATTGTGGAATTGTTGTGATATTTGTGAATGATTGATGCTGGTTGATTATGATCCTCTGATGTGTTCTGTGTTGGGGCCCTGCCATGTGTTCTGTGTTGGGGCCCTGCCATGTGTTCTGTGTTGGGGCCCTGCCATGTGTTCTGTGTTGGGGCCTTGCCATGTGTTCTGTGTTTGCCTTCCCATTTGTGAATGATTGATGCTGGTTGGAGAGATGAGCTTTGTGTGTGCTGTATACTCATGAATGTGATCATAGGGTGGTGTCAGTGTTGTATCGTGGAGGTTGAATTGATGGCAGCTTTGAATGGTCGTGGGTGGTTGCCGTGTGGTGTTGTGTGAGTCAGATGGGTATGTTGTCTGCGGTTTGTTGGAGATGGCTTGCCTCCATGTGGGGTGAACAAGGGAAATTGTGATTCTGCCCAGTTGTGGTGTTGTGTGGGTCAGATAGGTATATTGTCTTTGTTGTGGTTGTGGTCATTGATGGATGATTTGCGGAGTTGCAGCTTGGTGCAGGATGGAGTTTGCCTAGGGATCATGAGGCTTGCAAACAAAGGAAAAACATGTGCTTCGGCCCTTCCCCCTCCCCACGGTCTAGTGACTACTGAATGAGGTCTGTAGTAGGATGGTATTGTTGTATATTGGAATCAGCTTGTGTGGTACATGTTGGAATATTAAATGGTGCAGTGTTTGCCTGATGTGTTGGCATATGATATCCAGCGTGTATATTTAATTATCTATGGCATTATGGGAGATTTCAATGAGGTAGCTTCATAATGGAGTTTGTTTGTAGACCATGCGGTTTGGACAATAGGGCAGGAAGCATTCCCAACCCCCCCTCACACACACACACTCCATCACCAGCCATCTTGAACATGTGCTCTCAGCAGACATTGATATACCTCTCATTGTATTTTAATGTGTGTCTCTCTCTCTCTCAGTCTGATATTGCTCATTGTATTTCGATCTTTAATAACCGTTTCATGTATTTTAACTGTACCTTATGACCTAATGTTTGTACAATTTATTTGCGCTCATTATTAGATCATAGCGTTGTAGCATCTGTACTTTTACCTGAATAATAATCTTTAGCGCTTCGGACCACTATTCAACTGTCTTGGTATTTCATTAATGGTATAATCAAAATAGCTACATCTTGTGGTTTTAGAAGGTACAGGCAGTTTTTGTCTTAGAGGTTCTAGGCAGGTGAATCTTAGAGGTCTGTAGGCAGGAATGTATTAAAAGGTTTATTTACAATTTAACAGTGGGGGCTCGCATCGGTTTATCACACTATCTGATACACGATAACAATCGGTCAGTCCTCTCTCAGCAAAAGGGTGGAGGCGCCTTTTGAGAGACGCATTAGTCTCTCATTACCACAGTGTTGCTGAGAGCGTACTGCCGGTTATTGTGTAGAGGAAGCGCTGATCAGAATTCAGGGACAAGAGAAAAAAAAAAAAAAATTTTTTTTCTCTGTTGATAGAACCTTACGTTTAGAGGGTACCGTAGTATTGCGTACGCGCCTAAAATGTATTTTTGCATACGCAGTTAAAAAGTCATTATACGGTTGTGTGGTAGTCGCATAATTGCGTATGCGGCCGTTTGCACAATAGCGTATACGCACTTCCGGTTCTGCTGCCACATGTTTGAACAAAGCCATTGAGGTTTACATTTTTTTTTCTATCTACCAATATCTGGGTTAAACGTTTATTTTCTGCGCAGAGAAAAAAGTGTGTAACAGTGTGTGTATTGTTGATAGGGGTAATTTATTCCCTAAAGTTAAGGGTACCGTATGATCCTTAAGGGCTAGGTGCAAGGGTTAGCCTAGCCGCTCGGTAAGCAGCTTACCGTTCAGTACACAGAGCAGGTGTATGGTTTGTTATTTTTGTTAGGGACCGGCTCTCAGTGTGACTGCAATGTTCAATAATATTTGAGCATTATAGTTGAGCCGCACTAGGTGTGATTGTGAGCTGAGAGAGAACAGGTGAGTGAAAGCATCTAGAAATAACTTTCATAGATGAGCTGGCGCATCTAGAAATAACGTCTGTAGGTGAGCGTGGCGCATCTAGAAATAACGTCCGTAGGTGAGCTGGCGCATCTAGAAATTTCGCCCGTAGGTAAGTGAAAGTATCTTGATTGTCTTTCACCGGCTTAAATCTTTATTGAAAAGCGTAGGAGTTGTCTCAGAAAGGGAGCCACGCAAACAGTAGAAATGTTAGGCAATGATGTGCTGCTAATGGAGGAATATGACGAGAATGAGTGTTAGAACGTTTCCCAGAATTGGTGGTTTTGATAAAAATGTGTTAGATAATGTCCAGGATCACATCAGTATGGTGCGATCCCGAGAGAAAAAAGATTAAGTATTTTGAATGTTTAGAAAAAATATGGCAGCATGAAGGGGATGCGTGGCTTAACAATGTGCAAACGACGCAAACTAGCATCGTGAGCACATTACCATAGAATAAAACCCACAGCGCTGAATTGCAATGCGTGCGAGCTGCGAAATAGCATGCACGTGCGGCACGGTAGCGTTGTGGAAGGTAGTACAGATGGTTCATGCGCCCCACCACCGTCATACGTGGATGGGGGTGTAGGTACAGTCAATGTGAAAACCCATAAAAATGTAAGAGATCCAGAGTGAGGTAGCTTAACTATTGTTTATTTTCTCCATCCCATACCCCAACTACCAGTGCCCTCTTGCTTCCATATAAGGGAGAGGTACACTGCACATAGACACGAAAGCCTCAGATTCCCAGGGACTAACCCAGTATTGTTTGTCAAAGCTTTATAGAACTGTTTAAAATCTTTTCAGCCCGTATGTTTAAATGATATTAAACTGTTGTGCTTTATCTCTCATATACAGGACGAAGGCTGCCAAAGACATACGACAGCCATACCCGGCTAAGGTTAAATATTTGAAGTACTGCCCTACTCAGGGGACAAGGAAACAATAGAACCATAGACATTTATAACAGAATTTTTTTATTGCAGGAATTTTTGTATCAATACAGTATCCTTAGAATTAGTGATGGAAGGAATACTCATTTCACAAGTAATATCTTTTACAACATGTGAAATGTGATAGGTACTAGTTTCAAGATCATCCCAGACCACCTGTCTGTCTCCTGTTGAGATACTGTTTGCCAGGTAGCCTCATGTGAAAATATTATGAGGTTACTGTGCAGGTTCTCATGACAATGTGTAAGAACAACAGGAATTGAAGTGTTATTTACTAACATGCCTGAAGCAAACTGTAATGATGTTAAACCTGGAGAAAAATTCATTTGATCTAATAATTTCTTGTGTTCAGATTGCCTGATTGATCGGGGGATAGAACCATATCCGACGTGTTAACTAAATTCTACATCCTCAAAGGGTGGCCGACTAAGATACCAGAGTCCATTCCACCAAATACAGGGAGGATTAATCTACAGGAGGAGATACAAGGCGGAGACGAGGCCTATAGCATGGACCTGTCGATCGCGAGCTTGTGCCGGGAAGATTAAAAGGTGACTGTGAGCTATCTGAGCTAAAGAAATTGCAGATCAGTGTTGCAGCAATGGACCAGTCCGCTGTGTTCATTTTTGTATTCTTTTTCAGAGTTTTCACCATCCTGGGTTGCTCGGGGATTCCTGGTTTTGGTGATGGGGTACTGATACAGACAATGGGAGCTGATGTCGGCATTGATGCAGAGGAGTCGAAAGGAGGAGTGCTATACCAAACCAGGGGAGTGCCGGTCCAATATGTAGTGTATAATAATGTAGCCTGAGTTTGAGTGGTCATGCATGGATATAACGTTTATGTTGTTTTAAGTCATCTTAGGTAATGCAGTCCCAACCCCTTCCAAGGCTCTCCTTATAGGATAGGTGCATCCCAACATCTTTCCCATGATCCCTTAAGGATCCGCGGTGTGCGTATAAGGACAGTTTCATGTCCCTCCCGGAGACGCATTATCTGAATGGTTCAAATGACCATACTGTGTCATACCATAATAACATTGAACGGTATATTCTCATGCATGGCTAAACAGATTCAGAACAGGTTGGGATAGCGCTTGATTGGCTATCAAAGGGTGGACTGTCAAAACCGGATAATTGGCGAAGACAGAATCTGTTTGCAATTGGAATCTGCGCAATGCTGTCTTGTAAAGGGCCAAGACTCCATCTTAGAAATAAAATCTCACAGCACTATTTTGTAAACAAAAGGTACATAGTCAGCCTTCCTCAAACACAGGCAGACTAGACAGGGAGGCTCCGACAGCACAGCTGGAAGCCTCCTTCCTGTATGAGAATTAAATTCACTGTATAAACACATTTTGCAATTTGCAGTTTAAGATTACTTGGTTTAAACGCAATGTCAGTATATAAAGAAATGTTTTCTGTAACTATGGCTTAGTAAATGACAATTGAACTGTGTGTGGAACCGTACTGATCGACTCTGTTTCCACAGCATTCCGGTGACATCAATATGAAGATCAGAACATGCGGCTATGAAATATGAATGTTAGAGAGAATATCTATTTGAAATGTTGTTTTCCATAGCAGCTTAGATTTGCATGTTGGGGGATACAAAAGGAGGTTGGAGACCTTTTGTATCCATTTGGAATTGTCCAATAAATGCCCTGTAACAGATTTCTCCAAAGGACTGGTTATTCTAGTCTGATCAATAGAGCTAGCTAGCTGAGAGTAGAAACAGTAGTCTCAGGTAACCCAAAAGGATACTCCCTTTCTGATGACCTCACAGGTAAAAGGGGGCGGGAACATAGCATGCACATAGCTGAGAAAACACAGCTTAGCAGAGTCTGGCAGATTTTTGGAGGAGAGAGAGGTTTCCTCTCTCACAAGACAACGGAATATGGATCTCAGTTCCCCTGGGTTATAGCTGAGTATAAAATGTGCAATATTAAGCCTATTTGGGTGTCTGTAGCTATGTTTGGTGTTAATCTGGTATTAGCTTAGCATGGTGTGTGGTTTGTAGTTTTCTAAGGATATTCATGAGTCTGTGTTAGCATACAGTGGATGATATGTTATCTAATCTGTACTCTTCATCTACACTGTAGGGTACAATAGTCTGTTGTTAGCATGCAGGAAAGGAATTGATTGTGGAATTGTTGTGATATTTGTGAATGATTGATGCTGGTTGATTATGATCCTCTGATGTGTTCTGTGTTGGGGCCCTGCCATGTGTTCTGTGTTGGGGCCCTGCCATGTGTTCTGTGTTGGGGCCCTGCCATGTGTTCTGTGTTGGGGCCTTGCCATGTGTTCTGTGTTTGCCTTCCCATTTGTGAATGATTGATGCTGGTTGGAGAGATGAGCTTTGTGTGTGCTGTATACTCATGAATGTGATCATAGGGTGGTGTCAGTGTTGTATCGTGGAGGTTGAATTGATGGCAGCTTTGAATGGTCGTGGGTGGTTGCCGTGTGGTGTTGTGTGAGTCAGATGGGTATGTTGTCTGCGGTTTGTTGGAGATGGCTTGCCTCCATGTGGGGTGAACAAGGGAAATTGTGATTCTGCCCAGTTGTGGTGTTGTGTGGGTCAGATAGGTATATTGTCTTTGTTGTGGTTGTGGTCATTGATGGATGATTTGCGGAGTTGCAGCTTGGTGCAGGATGGAGTTTGCCTAGGGATCATGAGGCTTGCAAACAAAGGAAAAACATGTGCTTCGGCCCTTCCCCCTCCCCACGGTCTAGTGACTACTGAATGAGGTCTGTAGTAGGATGGTATTGTTGTATATTGGAATCAGCTTGTGTGGTACATGTTGGAATATTAAATGGTGCAGTGTTTGCCTGATGTGTTGGCATATGATATCCAGCGTGTATATTTAATTATCTATGGCATTATGGGAGATTTCAATGAGGTAGCTTCATAATGGAGTTTGTTTGTAGACCATGCGGTTTGGACAATAGGGCAGGAAGCATTCCCAACCCCCCCTCACACACACACACTCCATCACCAGCCATCTTGAACATGTGCTCTCAGCAGACATTGATATACCTCTCATTGTATTTTAATGTGTGTCTCTCTCTCTCTCAGTCTGATATTGCTCATTGTATTTCGATCTTTAATAACCGTTTCATGTATTTTAACTGTACCTTATGACCTAATGTTTGTACAATTTATTTGCGCTCATTATTAGATCATAGCGTTGTAACATCTGTACTTTTACCTGAATAATAATCTTTAGCGCTTCGGACCACTATTCAACTGTCTTGGTATTTCATTAATGGTATAATCAAAATAGCTACATCTTGTGGTTTTAGAAGGTACAGGCAGTTTTTGTCTTAGAGGTTCTAGGCAGGTGAATCTTAGAGGTCTGTAGGCAGGAATGTATTAAAAGGTTTATTTACAATTTAACAGTGGGGGCTCGCATCGGTTTATCACACTATCTGATACACGATAACAATCGGTCAGTCCTCTCTCAGCAAAAGGGTGGAGGCGCCTTTTGAGAGACGCATTAGTCTCTCATTACCACAGTGTTGCTGAGAGCGTACTGCCGGTTATTGTGTAGAGGAAGCGCTGATCAGAATTCAGGGACAAGAGAAAAAAAAAAAAAATTTTTTTTTCTCTGTTGATAGAACCTTACGTTTAGAGGGTACCGTAGTATTGCGTACGCGCCTAAAATGCATTTTTGCGTACGCAGTTAAAAAGTCATTATACGGTTGTGTGGTAGTCGCATAATTGCGTATGCGGCCGTTTGCACAATAGCGTATACGCACTTCCGGTTCTGCTGCCACATGTTTGAACAAAGCCATTGAGGTTTACATTTTTTTTTCTATCTACCAATATCTGGGTTAAACGTTTATTTTCTGCGCAGAGAAAAAAGTGTGTAACAGTGTGTGTATTGTTGATAGGGGTAATTTATTCCCTAAAGTTAAGGGTACCGTATGATCCTTAAGGGCTAGGTGCAAGGGTTAGCCTAGCCGCTCGGTAAGCAGCTTACCGTTCAGTACACAGAGCAGGTGTATGGTTTGTTATTTTTGTTAGGGACCGGCTCTCAGTGTGACTGCAATGTTCAATAATATTTGAGCATTATAGTTGAGCCGCACTAGGTGTGATTGTGAGCTGAGAGAGAACAGGTGAGTGAAAGCATCTAGAAATAACTTTCATAGATGAGCTGGCGCATCTAGAAATAACGTCTGTAGGTGAGCGTGGCGCATCTAGAAATAACGTCCGTAGGTGAGCTGGCGCATCTAGAAATTTCGTCCGTAGGTAAGTGAAAGTATCTTGATTGTCTTTCACCGGCTTAAATCTTTATTGAAAAGCGTAGGAGTTGTCTCAGAAAGGGAGCCACGCAAACAGTAGAAATGTTAGGCAATGATGTGCTGCTAATGGAGGAATATGACGAGAATGAGTGTTAGAACGTTTCCCAGAATTGGTGGTTTTGATAAAAATGTGTTAGATAATGTCCAGGATCACATCAGTATGGTGCGATCCCGAGAGAAAAAAGATTAAGTATTTTGAATGTTTAGAAAAAATATGGCAGCATGAAGGGGATGCGTGGCTTAACAATGTGCAAACGATGCAAACTAGCATCGTGAGCACATTACCATAGAATAAAACCCACAGCGCTGAATTGCAATGCGTGCGAGCTGCGAAATAGCGTGCACATGCGGCACGGTAGCGTTGTGGAAGGTAGTACAGATGGTTCATGCGCACCACCACCGTCATACGCGGATGGGGGTGTAGGTACAGTTAATGTGAAAACCCATAAAAATGTAAGAGATCCAGAGTGAGGTAGCTTAACTATTGTTTATTTTCTCCCTCCCATACCCCAACTACCAGTGCCCTCTTGCTTCCATATAAGGGAGAGGTACACTGCACATAGACACGAAAGCCTCAGATTCCCAGGGACTAACCCAGTATTGTTTGTCAAAGCTTTATAGAACTGTTTAAAATCTTTTCAGCCCATATGTTTAAATGATATTAAACTGTTGTGCTTTATCTCTCATATACAGGACGCAAGGCTGCCAAAGACATACGACAGCCATACCTGGCTAAGGTTAAATATTTGAAGTACTGCCCTACTCAGGGGACAAGGAAACAATAGAACCGTAGACATTTATAACAGAATTTTTTTATTGCAGGAATTTTTGTATCAATACATTATCCTTAGAATTAGTGATGGAAGGAATACTCATTTCACAAGTAATATCTTTTACAACATGTGAAATGTGATAGGTACTAGTTTCAAGATCATCCCAGACCACCTGTCTGTCTCCTGTTGAGATACTGTTTGCCAGGTAGCCTCATGTGAAAATATTATGAGGTTACTGTGCAGGTTCTCATGACAATGTGTAAGAACAACAGGAATTGAAGTGTTATTTACTAACATGCCTGAAGCAAACTGTAATGATGTTAAACCTGGAGAAAAATGCATTTGATCTAATAATTTCTTGTGTTCAGATTGCCTGATTGATCGGGGGATAGAACCATATCCGACATGTTAACTAAATTCTACATCCTCAAAGGGTGGCCGACTAAGATACCAGAGTCCATTCCACCAAATACAGGGAGGATTAATCTACCGGAGGAGATACAAGGCGGAGACGAGGCCTATAGCATGGACCTGTCGATCGCGAGCTTGTGCCGGGAAGATTAAAAGGTGACTGTGAGCTATCTGAGCTAAAGAAATTGCAGATCAGTGTTGCAGCAATGGACCAGTCCGCTGTGTTCATTTTTGTATTCTTTTTCAGAGTTTTCACCATCCTGGGTTGCTCGGGGATTCCTGGTTTTGGTGATGGGGTACTGATACAGACAATGGGAGCTGATGTCGGCATTGATGCAGAGGAGTCGAAAGGAGGAGTGCTATACCAAACCAGGGGAGTGCCGGTCCAATATGTAGTGTATAATAATGTAGCCTGAGTTTGAGTGGTCATGCATGGATATAACGTTTATGTTGTTTTAAGTCATCTTAGGTAATGCAGTCCCAACCCCTTCCAAGGCTCTCCTTATAGGATAGGTGCATCCCAACATCTTTCCCATGATCCCTTAAGGATCCGCGGTGTGCGTATAAGGACAGTTTCATGTCCCTCCCGGAGACGCATTATCTGAATGGTTCAAATGACCATACTGTGTCATACCATAATAACATTGAACGGTATATTCTCATGCATGGCTAAACAGATTCAGAACAGGTTGGGATAGCGCTTGATTGGCTATCAAAGGGTGGACTGTCAAAATCAGATAATTGGCGAAGACAGAATCTGTTTGCAATTGGAATCTGCGCAATGCTGTCTTGTAAAGGGCCAAGACTCCATCTTAGAAATAAAATCTCACAGCACTATTTTGTAAACAAAAGGTACATAGTCAGCCTTCCTCAAACACAGGCAGACTAGACAGGGAGGCTCCGACAGCACAGCTGGAAGCCTCCTTCCTGTATGAGAATTAAATTCACTGTATAAACACATTTTGCAATTTGCAGTTTAAGATTACTTGGTTTAAACGCAATGTCAGTATATAAAGAAATGTTTTCTGTAACTATGGCTTAGTAAATGACAATTGAACTGTGTGTGGAACCGTACTGATCGACTCTGTTTCCACAGCATTCCGGTGACATCAATATGAAGATCAGAACATGCGGCTATGAAATATGAATGTTAGAGAGAATATCTATTTGAAATGTTGTTTTCCATAGCAGCTTAGATTTGCATGTTGGGGGATACAAAAGGAGGTTGGAGACCTTTTGTATCCATTTGGAATTGTCCAATAAATGCCCTGTAACAGATTTCTCCAAAGGACTGGTTATTCTAGTCTAATCAATAGAGCTAGCTAGCTGAGAGTAGAAACAGTAGTCTCAGGTAACCCAAAAGGATACTCCCTTTCTGATGACCTCACAGGTAAAAGGGGGCGGGAACATAGCATGCACATAGCTGAGAAAACACAGCTTAGCAGAGTCTGGCAGATTTTTGGAGGAGAGAGAGGTTTCCTCTCTCACAAGACAACGGAATATGGATCTCAGTTCCCCTGGGTTATAGCTGAGTATAAAATGTGCAATATTAAGCCTATTTGGGTGTCTGTAGCTATGTTTGGTGTTAATCTGGTATTAGCTTAGCATGGTGTGTGGTTTGTAGTTTTCTAAGGATATTCATGAGTCTGTGTTAGCATACAGTGGATGATATGTTATCTAATCTGTACTCTTCATCTACACTGTAGGGTACAATAGTCTGTTGTTAGCATGCAGGAAAGGGATTGATTGTGGAATTGTTGTGATATTTGTGAATGATTGATGCTGGTTGATTATGATCCTCTGATGTGTTCTGTGTTGGGGCCCTGCCATGTGTTCTGTGTTGGGGCCCTGCCATGTGTTCTGTGTTGGGGCCCTGCCATGTGTTCTGTGTTGGGGCCTTGCCATGTGTTCTGTGTTTGCCTTCCCATTTGTGAATGATTGATGCTGGTTGGAGAGATGAGCTTTGTGTGTGCTGTATACTCATGAATGTGATCATAGGGTGGTGTCAGTGTTGTATCGTGGAGGTTGAATTGATGGCAGCTTTGAATGGTCGTGGGTGGTTGCCGTGTGGTGTTGTGTGAGTCAGATGGGTATGTTGTCTGCGGTTTGTTGGAGATGGCTTGCCTCCATGTGGGGTGAACAAGGGAAATTGTGATTCTGCCCAGTTGTGGTGTTGTGTGGGTCAGATAGGTATATTGTCTTTGTTGTGGTTGTGGTCATTGATAGATGATTTGCGGAGTTGCAGCTTGGTGCAGGATGGAGTTTGCCTAGGGATCATGAGGCTTGCAAACAAAGGAAAAACATGTGCTTCGGCCCTTCCCCCTCCCCACGGTCTAGTGACTACTGAATGAGGTCTGTAGTAGGATGGTATTGTTGTATATTGGAATCAGCTTGTGTGGTACATGTTGGAATATTAAATGGTGCAGTGTTTGCCTGATGTGTTGGCATATGATATCCAGCGTGTATATTTAATTAACTATGGCATTATGGGAGATTTCAATGAGGTAGCTTCATAATAGAGTTTGTTTGTAGACCATGCGGTTTGGACAATAGGGCAGGAAGCATTCCCAACCCCCCCTCACACACACACACTCCATCACCAGCCATCTTGAACATGTGCTCTCAGCAGACATTGATATACCTCTCATTGTATTTTAATGTGTGTCTCTCTCTCTCTCAGTCTGATATTGCTCATTGTATTTCGATCTTTAATAACCGTTTCATGTATTTTAACTGTACCTTATGACCTAATGTTTGTACAATTTATTTGCGCTCATTATTAGATCATAGCGTTGTAACATCTGTACTTTTACCTGAATAATAATCTTTAGCGCTTCGGACCACTATTCAACTGTCTTGGTATTTCATTAATGGTATAATCAAAATAGCTACATCTTGTGGTTTTAGAAGGTACAGGCAGGTTTTGTCTTAGAGGTTCTAGGCAGGTGAATCTTAGAGGTCTGTAGGCAGGAATGTATTAAAAGGTTTATTTACAATTTAACAGTGGGGGCTCGCATCGGTTTATCACACTATCTGATACACGATAACAATCGGTCAGTCCTCTCTCAGCAAAAGGGTGGAGGCGCCTTTTGAGAGACGCATTAGTCTCTCATTACCACAGTGTTGCTGAGAGCGTACTGCCGGTTATTGTGTAGAGGAAGCGCTGATCAGAATTCAGGGACAAGAGAAAAAAAAAAATTTTTTTTTCTCTGTTGATAGAACCTTACGTTTAGAGGGGTACCGTAGTATTGCGTACGCGCCTAAAATGCATTTTTGCATACGCAGTTAAAAAGTCATTATACGGTTGTGTGGTAGTCGCATAATTGCGTATGCGGCCGTTTGCACAATAGCGTATACGCACTTCCGGTTCTGCTGCCACATGTTTGAACAAAGCCATTGAGGTTTACATTTTTTTTTCTATCTACCAATATCTGGGTTAAACGTTTATTTTCTGCGCAGAGAAAAAAGTGTGTAACAGTGTGTGTATTTTGTTTATAGGGGTAATTTATTCCCTAAAGTTAAGGGTACCGTATGATCCTTAAGGGCTAGGTGCAAGGGTTAGCCTAGACG
Organism: Taudactylus pleione; assembly: GCA_031769625.1. Lineage (NCBI taxonomy): Eukaryota > Metazoa > Chordata > Amphibia > Anura > Myobatrachidae > Taudactylus > Taudactylus pleione. The sequence continues at coordinate 5,693,401 of JAUIMM010000528.1, read as the reverse complement.
CTCGGTAAGCAGCTTACCGTTCAGTACACAGAGCAGGTGTATGGTTTGTTATTTTTGTTAGGGACCGGCTCTCAGTGTGACTGCAATGTTCAATAATATTTGAGCATTATAGTTGAGCCGCACTAGGTGTGATTGTGAGCTGAGAGAGAACAGGTGAGTGAAAGCATCTAGAAATAACTTTCATAGATGAGCTGGCGCATCTAGAAATAACGTCTGTAGGTGAGCGTGGCGCATCTAGAAATAACGTCCGTAGGTGAGCTGGCGCATCTAGAAATTTCGTCCGTAGGTAAGTGAAAGTATCTTGATTGTCTTTCACCGGCTTAAATCTTTATTGAAAAGCGTAGGAGTTGTCTCAGAAAGGGAGCCACGCAAACAGTAGAAATGTTAGGCAATGATGTGCTGCTAATGGAGGAATATGACGAGAATGAGTGTTAGAACGTTTCCCAGAATTGGTGGTTTTGATAAAAATGTGTTAGATAATGTCCAGGATCACATCAGTATGGTGCGATCCCGAGAGAAAAAAGATTAAGTATTTTGAATGTTTAGAAAAAATATGGCAGCATGAAGGGGATGCGTGGCTTAACAATGTGCAAACGATGCAAACTAGCATCGTGAGCACATTACCATAGAATAAAACCCACAGCGCTGAATTGCAATGCGTGCGAGCTGCGAAATAGCGCGCACGTGCGGCACGGTAGCGTTGTGGAAGGTAGTACAGATGGTTCATGCGCACCACCATCGTCATACGCGGATGGGGGTGTAGGTACAGTCAATGTGAAAACCCATAAAAATGTAAGAGATCCAGAGTGAGGTAGCTTAACTATTGTTTATTTTCTCCCTCCCATACCCCAACTACCAGTGCCCTCTTGCTTCCATATAAGGGAGAGGTACACTGCACATAGACACGAAAGCCTCAGATTCCCAGGGACTAACCCAGTATTGTTTGTCAAAGCTTTATAGAACTGTTTAAAATCTTTTCAGCCCATATGTTTAAATGATATTAAACTGTTGTGCTTTATCTCTCATATACAGGACGCAAGGCTGCCAAAGACATACGACAGCCATACCCGGCTAAGGTTAAATATTTGAAGTACTGCCCTACTCAGGGGACAAGGAAACAATAGAACCGTAGTCATTTATAACAGAATTTTTTTATTGCAGGAATTTTTGTATCAATACAGTATCCTTAGAATTAGTGATGGAAGGAATACTCATTTCACAAGTAATATCTTTTACAACATGTGAAATGTGATAGGTACTAGTTTCAAGATCATCCCAGACCACCTGTCTGTCTCCTGTTGAGATACTGTTTGCCAGGTAGCCTCATGTGAAAATATTATGAGGTTACTGTGCAGGTTCTCATGACAATGTGTAAGAACAACAGGAATTGAAGTGTTATTTACTAACATGCCTGAAGCAAACTGTAATGATGTTAAACCTGGAGAAAAATTCATTTGATCTAATAGTTTCTTGTGTTCAGATTGCCTGATTGATCGGGGGATAGAACCATATCCGACGTGTTAACTAAATTCTACATCCTCAAAGGGTGGCCGACTAAGATACCAGAGTCCATTCCACCAAATACAGGGAGGATTAATCTACCGGAGGGATACAAGGCGGAGACGAGGCCTATAGCATGGACCTGTCGATCGCGAGCTTGTGCCGGGAAGATTAAAAGGTGACTGTGAGCTATCTGAGCTAAAGAAATTGCAGATCAGTGTTGCAGCAATGGACCAGTCCGCTGTGTTCATTTTTGTATTCTTTTTCAGAGTTTTCACCATCCTGGGTTGCTCGGGGATTCCTGGTTTTGGTGATGGGGTACTGATACAGACAATGGGAGCTGATGTCGGCATTGATGCAGAGGAGTCGAAAGGAGGAGTGCTATACCAAACCAGGGGAGTGCCGGTCCAATATGTAGTGTATAATAATGTAGCCTGAGTTTGAGTGGTCATGCATGGATATAACGTTTATGTTGTTTTAAGTCATCTTAGGTAATGCAGTCCCAACCCCTTCCAAGGCTCTCCTTATAGGATAGGTGCATCCCAACATCTTTCCCATGATCCCTTAAGGATCCGCGGTGTGCATATAAGGACAGTTTCATGTCCCTCCCGGAGACGCATTATCTGAATGGTTCAAATGACCATACTGTGTCATACCATAATAACATTGAACGGTATATTCTCATGCATGGCTAAACAGATTCAGAACAGGTTGGGATAGCGCTTGATTGGCTATCAAAGGGTGGACTGTCAAAATCAGATAATTGGCGAAGACAGAATCTGTTTGCAATTGGAATCTGCGCAATGCTGTCTTGTAAAGGGCCAAGACTCCATCTTAGAAATAAAATCTCACAGCACTATTTTGTAAACAAAAGGTACATAGTCAGCCTTCCTCAAACACAGGCAGACTAGACAGGGAGGCTCCGACAGCACAGCTGGAAGCCTCCTTCCTGTATGAGAATTAAATTCACTGTATAAACACATTTTGCAATTTGCAGTTTAAGATTACTTGGTTTAAACGCAATGTCAGTATATAAAGAAATGTTTTCTGTAACTATGGCTTAGTAAATGACAATTGAACTGTGTGTGGAACCGTACTGATCGACTCTGTTTCCACAGCATTCCGGTGACATCAATATGAAGATCAGAACATGCGGCTATGAAATATGAATGTTAGAGAGAATATCTATTTGAAATGTTGTTTTCCATAGCAGCTTAGATTTGCATGTTGGGGGATACAAAAGGAGGTTGGAGACCTTTTGTATCCATTTGGAATTGTCCAATAAATGCCCTGTAACAGATTTCTCCAAAGGACTGGTTATTCTAGTCTAATCAATAGAGCTAGCTAGCTGAGAGTAGAAACAGTAGTCTCAGGTAACCCAAAAGGATACTCCCTTTCTGATGACCTCACAGGTAAAAGGGGGCGGGAACATAGCATGCACATAGCTGAGAAAACACAGCTTAGCAGAGTCTGGCAGATTTTTGGAGGAGAGAGAGGTTTCCTCTCTCACAAGACAACGGAATATGGATCTCAGTTCCCCTGGGTTATAGCTGAGTATAAAATGTGCAATATTAAGCCTATTTGGGTGTCTGTAGCTATGTTTGGTGTTAATCTGGTATTAGCTTAGCATGGTGTGTGGTTTGTAGTTTTCTAAGGATATTCATGAGTCTGTGTTAGCATACAGTGGATGATATGTTATCTAATCTGTACTCTTCATCTACACTGTAGGGTACAATAGTCTGTTGTTAGCATGCAGGAAAGGGATTGATTGTGGAATTGTTGTGATATTTGTGAATGATTGATGCTGGTTGATTATGATCCTCTGATGTGTTCTGTGTTGGGGCCCTGCCATGTGTTCTGTGTTGGGGCCCTGCCATGTGTTCTGTGTTGGGGCCCTGCCATGTGTTCTGTGTTGGGGCCTTGCCATGTGTTCTGTGTTTGCCTTCCCATTTGTGAATGATTGATGCTGGTTGGAGAGATGAGCTTTGTGTGTGCTGTATACTCATGAATGTGATCATAGGGTGGTGTCAGTGTTGTATCGTGGAGGTTGAATTGATGGCAGCTTTGAATGGTCGTGGGTGGTTGCCGTGTGGTGTTGTGTGAGTCAGATGGGTATGTTGTCTGCGGTTTGTTGGAGATGGCTTGCCTCCATGTGGGGTGAACAAGGGAAATTGTGATTCTGCCCAGTTGTGGTGTTGTGTGGGTCAGATAGGTATATTGTCTTTGTTGTGGTTATGGTCATTGATGGATGATTTGCGTAGTTGCAGCTTGGTGCAGGATGGAGTTTGCCTAGGGATCATGAGGCTTGCAAACAAAGGAAAAACATGTGCTTCGGCCCTTCCCCCTCCCCACGGTCTAGTGACTACTGAATGAGGTCTGTAGTAGGATGGTATTGTTGTATATTGGAATCAGCTTGTGTGGTACATGTTGGAATATTAAATGGTGCAGTGTTTGCCTGATGTGTTGGCATATGATATCCAGCATGTATATTTAATTAACTATGGCATTATGGGAGATTTCAATGAGGTAGCTTCATAATGGAGTTTGTTTGTAGACCATGCGGTTTGGACAATAGGGCAGGAAGCCTTCCCAACCCCCCTAACACACACACACTCCATCACCAGCCATCTTGAACATGTGCTCTCAGCAGACATTGATATACCTCTCATTGTATTTTAATGTGTGTCTCTCTCTCTCTCAGTCTGATATTGCTCATTGTATTTCGATCTTTAATAACCGTTTCATGTATTTTAACTGTACCTTATGACCTAATGTTTGTACAATTTATTTGCGCTCATTATTAGATCATAGCGTTGTAACATCTGTACTTTTACCTGAATAATAATCTTTAGCGCTTCGGACCGCTATTCAACTGTCTTGGTATTTCATTAATGGTATAATCAAAATAGCGACATCTTGTGGTTTTAGAAGGTACAGGCAGGTTTTGTCTTAGAGGTTCTAGGCAGGTGAATCTTAGAGGTCTATAGGCAGGAATGTATTAAAAGGTTTATTTACAATTTAACAGTGGGGGCTCGCATCGGTTTATCACACTATCTGATACACGATAACAATCGGTCAGTCCTCTCTCAGCAAAAGGGTGGAGGCGCCTTTTGAGAGACGCATTAGTCTCTCATTACCACAGTGTTGCTGAGAGCGTACTGCCGGTTATTGTGTAGAGGAAGCGCTGATCAGAATTCAGGGACAAGAGAAAAAAAAAAAAGTTTTTTTTTTCTCTGTTGATAGAACCTTACGTTTAGAGGGGTACCGTAGTATTGCGTACACTCCTAAAATGCATTTTTGCATACGCAGTTAAAAAGTCATTATACGGTTGTGTGGTAGTCGCATAATTGCGTATGCGGCCGTTTGCACAATAGCGTATACGCACTTCCGGTTCTGCTGCCACATGTTTGAATAAAGCCATTGAGGTTTACATTTTTTTTTCTATCTACCAATATCTGGGTTAAACGTTTATTTTCTGTGCAGAGAAAAAAGTGTGTAACAGTGTGTGTATTGTTGATAGGGGTAATTTATTCCCTAAAGTTAAGGGTACCGTATGATCCTTAAGGGCTAGGTGCAAGGGTTAGCCTAGCCGCTCGGTAAGCAGCTTACCATTCAGTACACAGAGCAGGTGTATGGTTTGTTATTTTTGTTAGGGACCGGCTCTCAGTGTGACTGCAATCTTCAATAATATTTGAGCATTATAGTTGAGCCGCACTAGGTGTGATTGTGAGCTGAGAGAGAACAGGTGAGTGAAAGCATCTAGAAATAACTTTCATAGATGAGCTGGCGCATCTAGAAATAATGTCTGTAGGTGAGCGTGGCGCATCTAGAAATAACGTCCGTAGGTGAGCTGGCGCATCTAGAAATTTCGTCCTAAGGTAAGTGAAAGTATCTTGATTGTCTTTCACCGGCTTAAATCTTTATTGAAAAGCGTAGGAGTTGTCTCAGAATGGGAGCCACGCAAACAGTAGAAATGTTAGGCAATGATGTGCTGCTAATGGAGGAATATGACGAGAATGAGTGTTAGAACGTTTCCCAGAATTGGTGGTTTTGATAAAAATGTGTTGGATAATGTCCAGGATCACATCAGTATGGTGCGATCCCGAGAGAAAAAAGATTAAGTATTTTGAATGTTTAGAAAAAATATGGCAGCATGAAGGGGATGCGTGGCTTAACAATGTGCAAACGACGCAAACTAGCATCGTGAGCACATTACCATAGGATAAAACTCACAGCGCTGAATTGCAATGCGTGCGAGCTGCGAAATAGCGTGCACGTGCGGCACGGTAGCGTTGTGGAAGGTAGTACAGATGGTTCATGCGCACCACCACCGTCATATGCGGATGGGGGTGTAGGTACAGTCAATGTGACAACCCATAAAAATGTAAGAGATCCAGAGTGAGGTAGCTTAACTATTGTTTATTTTCTCCCTCCCATACCCCAACTACCAGTGCCCTCTTGCTTCCATATAAGGGAGAGGTACACTGCACATAGACACGAAAGCCTCAGATTCCCAGGGACTAACCCAGTATTGTTTGTCAAAGCTTTATAGAACTGTTTAAAATCTTTTCAGCCCGTATGTTTAAATGATATTAAACTGTTGTGCTTTATCTCTCATATACAGGACGCAAGGCTGCCAAAGACATATGACAGCCATACCCGGCTAAGGTTAAATATTTGAAGTACTGCCCTACTCAGGGGACAAGGAAACAATAGAACCGTAGACATTTATAACAGAATTTTTTTATTGCAGGAATTTTGGTATCAATACAGTATCCTTAGAATTAGTGATGGAAGGAATACTCATTTCACAAGTAATATCTTTTACAACATGTGAAATGTGATAGGTACTAGTTTCAAGATCATCCCAGACCACCTGTCTGTCTCCTGTTGAGATACTGTTTGCCAGGTAGCCTCATGTGAAAATATTATGAGGTTACTGTGCAGGTTCTCATGACAATGTGTAAGAACAACAGGAATTGAAGTGTTATTTACTAACATGCCTGAAGCAAACTGTAATGATGTTAAACCTGGAGAAAAATTCATTTGATCTAATAATTTCTTGTGTTCAGATTGCCTGATTGATCGGGGGATAGAACCATATCCGACGTGTTAACTAAATTCTACATCCTCAAAGGGTGGCCGACTAAGATACCAGAGTCCATTCCACCAAATACAGGGAGGATTAATCTACCGGAGGAGATACAAGGCGGAGACGAGGCCTATAGCATGGACCTGTCGATCGCGAGCTTGTGCCGGGAAGATTAAAAGGTGACTGTGAGCTATCTGAGCTAAAGAAATTGCAGATCAGTGTTGCAGCAATGGACCAGTCCGCTGTGTTTATTTTTGTATTCTTTTTCAGAGTTTTCACCATCCTGGGTTGCTCGGGGATTCCTGGTTTTGGTGATGGGGTACTGATACAGACAATGGGAGCTGATGTCGGCATTGATGCAGAGGAGTCGAAAGGAGGAGTGCTATACCAAACCAGGGGAGTGCCGGTCCAATATGTAGTGTATAATAATGTAGCCTGAGTTTGAGTGGTCATGCATGGATATAACGTTTATGTTGTTTTAAGTCATCTTAGGTAATGCAGTCCCAACCCCTTCCAAGGCTCTCCTTATAGGATAGGTGCATCCCAACATCTTTCCCATGATCCCTTAAGGATCCGCGGTGTGCGTATAAGGACAGTTTCATGTCCCTCCCGGAGACGCATTATCTGAATGGTTCAAATGACCATACTGTGTCATACCATAATAACATTGAACGGTATATTCTCATGCATGGCTAAACAGATTCAGAACAGGTTGGGATAGCGCTTGATTGGCTATCAAAGGGTGGACTGTCAAAACCGGATAATTGGCGAAGACAGAATCTGTTTGCAATTGGAATCTGCGCAATGCTGTCTTGTAAAGGGCCAAGACTCCATCTTAGAAATAAAATCTCACATCACTATTTTGTAAACAAAAGGTACATAGTCAGCCTTTCTCAAACACAGGCAGACTAGACAGGGAGGCTCCGACAGCACAGCTGGAAGCCTCCTTCCTGTATGAGAATTAAATTCACTGTATAAACACATTTTGCAATTTGCAGTTTAAGATTACTTGGTTTAAACGCAATGTCAGTATATAAAGAAATGTTTTCTGTAACTATGGCTTAGTAAATGACAATTGAACTGTGTGTGGAACCGTACTGATCGACTCTGTTTCCACAGCATTCCGGTGACATCAATATGAAGATCAGAACATGCGGCTATGAAATATGAATGTTAGAGAGAATATCTATTTGAAATGTTGTTTTCCATAGCAGCTTAGATTTGCATGTTGGGGGATACAAAAGGAGGTTGGAGACCTTTTGTATCCATTTGGAATTGTCCAACAAATGCCCTGTAACAGATTTCTCCAAAGGACTGGTTATTCTAGTCTAATCAATAGAGCTAGCTAGCTGAGAGTAGAAACAGTAGTCTCAGGTAACCCAAAAGGATACTCCCTTTCTGATGACCTCACAGGTAAAAGGGGATGGGAACATAGCATGCACATAGCTGAGAAAACACAGCTTAGCAGAGTCTGGCAGATTTTTGGAGGAGAGAGAGGTTTCCTCTCTCACAAGACAACGGAATATGGATCTCAGTTCCCCTGGGTTATAGCTGAGTATAAAATGTGCAATATTAAGCCTATTTGGGTGTCTGTAGCTATGTTTGGTGTTAATCTGGTATTAGCTTAGCATGGTGTGTGGTTTGTAGTTTTCTAAGGATATTCATGAGTCTGTGTTAGCATACAGTGGATGATATGTTATCTAATCTGTACTCTTCATCTACACTGTAGGGTACAATAGTCTGTTGTTAGCATGCAGGAAAGGGATTGATTGTGGAATTGTTGTGATATTTGTGAATGATTGATGCTGGTTGATTATGATCCTCTGATGTGTTCTGTGTTGGGGCCCTGCCATGTGTTCTGTGTTGGGGCCCTGCCATGTGTTCTGTGTTGGGGCCCTGCCATGTGTTCTGTGTTGGGGCCTTGCCATGTGTTCTGTGTTTGCTTTCCCATTTGTGAATGATTGATGCTGGTTGGAGAGATGAGCTTTGTGTGTTCTGTATACTCATGAATGTGATCATAGGGTGGTGTCAGTGTTGTATCGTGGAGGTTGAATTGATGGCAGCTTTGAATGGTCATGGGTGGTTGCCGTGTGGTGTTGTGTGAGTCAGATGGGTATGTTGTCTGCGGTTTGTTGGAGATGGCTTGCCTCCATGTGGGGTGAACAAGGGAAATTGTGATTCTGCCCAGTTGTGGTGTTGTGTGGGTCAGATAGGTATATTGTCTTTGTTGTGGTTGTGGTCATTGATGGATGATTTGCGTAGTTGCAGCTTGGTGCAGGATGGAGTTTGCCTAGGGATCATGAGGCTTGCAAACAAAGGAAAAACATGTGCTTCGGCCCTTCCCCCTCCCCACGGTCTAGTGACTACTGAATGAGGTCTGTAGTAGGATGGTATTGTTGTATATTGGAATCAGCTTGTGTGGTACATGTTGGAATATTAAATGGTGCAGTGTTTGCCTGATGTGTTGGCATATGATATCCAGCGTGTATATTTAATTAACTATGGCATTATGGGAGATTTCAATGAGGTAGCTTCATAATGGAGTTTGTTTGTAGACCATGCGGTTTGGACAATAGGGCAGGAAGCATTCCCAACCCCCCCTCACACACACACACTCCATCACCAGCCATCTTGAACATGTGCTCTCAGCAGACATTGATATACCTCTCATTGTATTTTAATGTGTGTGTCTCTCTCTCTCAGTCTGATATTGCTCATTGTATTTCGATCTTTAATAACCGTTTCATGTATTTTAACTGTACCTTATGACCTAATGTTTGTACAATTTATTTGCGCTCATTATTAGATCATAGCGTTGTAACATCTGTACTTTTACCTGAATAATAATCTTTAGCGCTTCGGACCGCTATTCAACTGTCTTGGTATTTCATTAATGGTATAATCAAAATAGCGACATCTTGTGGTTTTAGAAGGTACAGGCAGGTTTTGTCTTAGAGGTTCTAGGCAGGTGATTCTTAGAGGTCTATAGGCAGGAATGTATTAAAAGGTTTATTTACAATTTAACAGTGGGGGCTCGCATCGGTTTATCACACTATCTGATACACGATAACAATCGGTCAGTCCTCTCTCAGCAAAAGGGTGGAGGCGCCTTTTGAGAGACGCATTAGTCTCTCATTACCACAGTGTTGCTGAGAGTGTACTGCCGGTTATTGTGTAGAGGAAGCGCTGATCAGAATTCAGGGACAAGAGAAAAAAAAAAAAAGTTTTTTTTTTTCTCTGTTGATAGAACCTTACGTTTAGAGGGGTACCGTAGTATTGCGTACGTGCCTAAAACGCATTTTTGCGTATGCAGTTAAAAAGTCATTATACGGTTGTGTGGTAGTCGCATAATTGCGTATGCGGCCGTTTGCACAATAGCGTATACGCACTTCCGGTTCTGCTGCCACATGTTTGAACAAAGCCATTGAGGTTTACATTTTTTTTTCTATCTACCAATATCTGGGTTAAACGTTTATTTTCTGCGCAGAGAAAAAAGTGTGTAACAGTGTGTGTATTGTTGATAGGGGTAATTTATTCCCTAAAGTTAAGGGTACCGTATGATCCTTAAGGGCTAGGTGCAAGGGTTAGCCTAGCCGCTCGGTAAGCAGCTTACTGTTCAGTACACAGAGCAGGTGTATGGTTTGTTATTTTTGTTAGGGACCGGCTCTCAGTGTGACTGCAATGTTCAATAATATTTGAGCATTATAGTTGAGCCGCACTAGGTGTGATTGTGAGCTGAGAGAGAACAGGTGAGTGAAAGCATCTAGAAATAACTTTAATAGATGAGCTGGCGCATCTAGAAATAACATCTGTAGGTGAGCGTGGCGCATCTAGAAATAACGTCCGTAGGTGAGCTGGCGCATCTAGAAATTTCGTCCGTAGGTAAGTGAAAGTATCTTGTTTGTCTTTCACCGGCTTAAATCTTTATTGAAAAGCGTAGGAGTTGTCTCAGAATGGGAGCCACGCAAACAGTAGAAATGTTAGGCAATGATGTGCTGCTAATGGAGGAATATGACGAGAATGAGTGTTAGAACGTTTCCCAGAATTGGTGGTTTTGATAAAAATGTGTTAGATAATGTCCAGGATCACATCAGTATGGTGCGATCCCGAGAGAAAAAAGATTAAGTATTTTGAATGTTTAGAAAAAATATGGCAGCATGAAGGGGATGCGTGGCTTAACAATGTGCAAACGATGCAAACTAGCATCGTGAGCACATTACCATAGAATAAAACCCACAGCGCTGAATTGCAATGCGTGCGAGCTGTGAAATAGCGCGCACGTGCGGCACGGTAGCGTTGTGGAAGGTAGTACAGATGGTTCATGCGCACCACCACCGTCATATGTGGATGGGGGTGTAGGTACAGTCAATGTGAAAACCCATAAAAATGTAAGAGATCCAGAGTGAGGTAGCTTAACTATTGTTTATTTTCTCCCTCCCATACCCCAACTACCAGTGCCCTCTTGCTTCCATATAAGGGAGAGGTACACTGCACATAGACACGAAAGCCTCAGATTCCCAGGGACTAACCCAGTATTGTTTGTCAAAGCTTTATAGAACTGTTTAAAATCTTTTCAGCCCATATGTTTAAATGATATTAAACTGTTGTGCTTTATCTCTCATATACAGGACGCAAGGCTGCCAAAGACATACGACAGCCATACCCGGCTAAGGTTAAATATTTGAAGTACTGCCCTACTCAGGGGACAAGGAAACAATAGAACCGTAGACATTTATAACAGAATTTTTTTATTGCAGGAATTTTGGTATCAATACAGTATCCTTAGAATTAGTGATGGAAGGAATACTCATTTCACAAGTAATATCTTTTACAACATGTGAAATGTGATAGGTACTAGTTTCAAGATCATCCCAGACCACCTGTCTGTCTCCTGTTGAGATACTGTTTGCCAGGTAGCCTCATGTGAAAATATTATGAGGTTACTGTGCAGGTTCTCATGACAATGTGTAAGAACAACAGGAATTGAAGTGTTATTTACTAACATGCCTGAAGCAAACTGTAATGATGTTAAACCTGGAGAAAAATTCATTTGATCTAATAATTTCTTGTGTTCAGATTGCCTGATTGATCGGGGGATAGAACCATATCCGACGTGTTAACTAAATTCTACATCCTCAAAGGGTGGCCGACTAAGATACCAGAGTCCATTCCACCAAATACAGGGAGGATTAATCTACAGGAGGAGATACAAGGCGGAGACGAGGCCTATAGCATGGACCTGTCGATCGCGAGCTTGTGCCGGGAAGATTAAAAGGTGACTGTGAGCTATCTGAGCTAAAGAAATTGCAGATCAGTGTTGCAGCAATGGACCAGTCCGCTGTGTTCATTTTTGTATTCTTTTTCAGAGTTTTCACCATCCTGGGTTGCTCGGGGATTCCTGGTTTTGGTGATGGGGTACTGATACAGACAATGGGAGCTGATGTCGGCATTGATGCAGAGGAGTCGAAAGGAGGAGTGCTATACCAAACCAGGGGAGTGCCGGTCCAATATGTAGTGTATAATAATGTAGCCTGAGTTTGAGTGGTCATGCATGGATATAACGTTTATGTTGTTTTAAGTCATCTTAGGTAATGCAGTCCCAACCCCTTCCAAGGCTCTCCTTATAGGATAGGTGCATCCCAACATCTTTCCCATGATCCCTTAAGGATCCGCGGTGTGCGTATAAGGACAGTTTCATGTCCCTCCCGGAGACGCATTATCTGAATGGTTCAAATGACCATACTGTGTCATACCATAATAACATTGAACGGTATATTCTCATGCATGGCTAAACAGATTCAGAACAGGTTGGGATAGCGCTTGATTGGCTATCAAAGGGTGGACTGTCAAAACCGGATAATTGGCGAAGACAGAATCTGTTTGCAATTGGAATCTGCGCAATGCTGTCTTGTAAAGGGCCAAGACTCCATCTTAGAAATAAAATCTCACAGCACTATTTTGTAAACAAAAGGTACATAGTCAGCCTTCCTCAAACACAGGCAGACTAGACAGGGAGGCTCCGACAGCACAGCTGGAAGCCTCCTTCCTGTATGAGAATTAAATTCACTGTATAAACACATTTTGCAATTTGCAGTTTAAGATTACTTGGTTTAAACGCAATGTCAGTATATAAAGAAATGTTTTCTGTAACTATGGCTTAGTAAATGACAATTGAACTGTGTGTGGAACCGTACTGATCGACTCTGTTTCCACAGCATTCCGGTGACATCAATATGAAGATCAGAACATGCGGCTATGAAATATGAATGTTAGAGAGAATATCTATTTGAAATGTTGTTTTCCATAGCAGCTTAGATTTGCATGTTGGGGGATACAAAAGGAGGTTGGAGACCTTTTGTATCCATTTGGAATTGTCCAATAAATGCCCTGTAACAGATTTCTCCAAAGGACTGGTTATTCTAGTCTGATCAATAGAGCTAGCTAGCTGAGAGTAGAAACAGTAGTCTCAGGTAACCCAAAAGGATACTCCCTTTCTGATGACCTCACAGGTAAAAGGGGGCGGGAACATAGCATGCACATAGCTGAGAAAACACAGCTTAGCAGAGTCTGGCAGATTTTTGGAGGAGAGAGAGGTTTCCTCTCTCACAAGACAACGGAATATGGATCTCAGTTCCCCTGGGTTATAGCTGAGTATAAAATGTGCAATATTAAGCCTATTTGGGTGTCTGTAGCTATGTTTGGTGTTAATCTGGTATTAGCTTAGCATGGTGTGTGGTTTGTAGTTTTCTAAGGATATTCATGAGTCTGTGTTAGCATACAGTGGATGATATGTTATCTAATCTGTACTCTTCATCTACACTGTAGGGTACAATAGTCTGTTGTTAGCATGCAGGAAAGGAATTGATTGTGGAATTGTTGTGATATTTGTGAATGATTGATGCTGGTTGATTATGATCCTCTGATGTGTTCTGTGTTGGGGCCCTGCCATGTGTTCTGTGTTGGGGCCCTGCCATGTGTTCTGTGTTGGGGCCCTGCCATGTGTTCTGTGTTGGGGCCTTGCCATGTGTTCTGTGTTTGCCTTCCCATTTGTGAATGATTGATGCTGGTTGGAGAGATGAGCTTTGTGTGTGCTGTATACTCATGAATGTGATCATAGGGTGGTGTCAGTGTTGTATCGTGGAGGTTGAATTGATGGCAGCTTTGAATGGTCGTGGGTGGTTGCCGTGTGGTGTTGTGTGAGTCAGATGGGTATGTTGTCTGCGGTTTGTTGGAGATGGCTTGCCTCCATGTGGGGTGAACAAGGGAAATTGTGATTCTGCCCAGTTGTGGTGTTGTGTGGGTCAGATAGGTATATTGTCTTTGTTGTGGTTGTGGTCATTGATGGATGATTTGCGGAGTTGCAGCTTGGTGCAGGATGGAGTTTGCCTAGGGATCATGAGGCTTGCAAACAAAGGAAAAACATGTGCTTCGGCCCTTCCCCCTCCCCACGGTCTAGTGACTACTGAATGAGGTCTGTAGTAGGATGGTATTGTTGTATATTGGAATCAGCTTGTGTGGTACATGTTGGAATATTAAATGGTGCAGTGTTTGCCTGATGTGTTGGCATATGATATCCAGCGTGTATATTTAATTATCTATGGCATTATGGGAGATTTCAATGAGGTAGCTTCATAATGGAGTTTGTTTGTAGACCATGCGGTTTGGACAATAGGGCAGGAAGCATTCCCAACCCCCCCTCACACACACACACTCCATCACCAGCCATCTTGAACATGTGCTCTCAGCAGACATTGATATACCTCTCATTGTATTTTAATGTGTGTCTCTCTCTCTCTCAGTCTGATATTGCTCATTGTATTTCGATCTTTAATAACCGTTTCATGTATTTTAACTGTACCTTATGACCTAATGTTTGTACAATTTATTTGCGCTCATTATTAGATCATAGCGTTGTAACATCTGTACTTTTACCTGAATAATAATCTTTAGCGCTTCGGACCACTATTCAACTGTCTTGGTATTTCATTAATGGTATAATCAAAATAGCTACATCTTGTGGTTTTAGAAGGTACAGGCAGTTTTTGTCTTAGAGGTTCTAGGCAGGTGAATCTTAGAGGTCTGTAGGCAGGAATGTATTAAAAGGTTTATTTACAATTTAACAGTGGGGGCTCGCATCGGTTTATCACACTATCTGATACACGATAACAATCGGTCAGTCCTCTCTCAGCAAAAGGGTGGAGGCGCCTTTTGAGAGACGCATTAGTCTCTCATTACCACAGTGTTGCTGAGAGCGTACTGCCGGTTATTGTGTAGAGGAAGCGCTGATCAGAATTCAGGGACAAGAGAAAAAAAAAAAAAATTTTTTTTTCTCTGTTGATAGAACCTTACGTTTAGAGGGTACCGTAGTATTGCGTACGCGCCTAAAATGCATTTTTGCGTACGCAGTTAAAAAGTCATTATACGGTTGTGTGGTAGTCGCATAATTGCGTATGCGGCCGTTTGCACAATAGCGTATACGCACTTCCGGTTCTGCTGCCACATGTTTGAACAAAGCCATTGAGGTTTACATTTTTTTTTCTATCTACCAATATCTGGGTTAAACGTTTATTTTCTGCGCAGAGAAAAAAGTGTGTAACAGTGTGTGTATTGTTGATAGGGGTAATTTATTCCCTAAAGTTAAGGGTACCGTATGATCCTTAAGGGCTAGGTGCAAGGGTTAGCCTAGCCGCTCGGTAAGCAGCTTACCGTTCAGTACACAGAGCAGGTGTATGGTTTGTTATTTTTGTTAGGGACCGGCTCTCAGTGTGACTGCAATGTTCAATAATATTTGAGCATTATAGTTGAGCCGCACTAGGTGTGATTGTGAGCTGAGAGAGAACAGGTGAGTGAAAGCATCTAGAAATAACTTTCATAGATGAGCTGGCGCATCTAGAAATAACGTCTGTAGGTGAGCGTGGCGCATCTAGAAATAACGTCCGTAGGTGAGCTGGCGCATCTAGAAATTTCGTCCGTAGGTAAGTGAAAGTATCTTGATTGTCTTTCACCGGCTTAAATCTTTATTGAAAAGCGTAGGAGTTGTCTCAGAAAGGGAGCCACGCAAACAGTAGAAATGTTAGGCAATGATGTGCTGCTAATGGAGGAATATGACGAGAATGAGTGTTAGAACGTTTCCCAGAATTGGTGGTTTTGATAAAAATGTGTTAGATAATGTCCAGGATCACATCAGTATGGTGCGATCCCGAGAGAAAAAAGATTAAGTATTTTGAATGTTTAGAAAAAATATGGCAGCATGAAGGGGATGCGTGGCTTAACAATGTGCAAACGATGCAAACTAGCATCGTGAGCACATTACCATAGAATAAAACCCACAGCGCTGAATTGCAATGCGTGCGAGCTGCGAAATAGCGTGCACATGCGGCACGGTAGCGTTGTGGAAGGTAGTACAGATGGTTCATGCGCACCACCACCGTCATACGCGGATGGGGGTGTAGGTACAGTTAATGTGAAAACCCATAAAAATGTAAGAGATCCAGAGTGAGGTAGCTTAACTATTGTTTATTTTCTCCCTCCCATACCCCAACTACCAGTGCCCTCTTGCTTCCATATAAGGGAGAGGTACACTGCACATAGACACGAAAGCCTCAGATTCCCAGGGACTAACCCAGTATTGTTTGTCAAAGCTTTATAGAACTGTTTAAAATCTTTTCAGCCCATATGTTTAAATGATATTAAACTGTTGTGCTTTATCTCTCATATACAGGACGCAAGGCTGCCAAAGACATACGACAGCCATACCTGGCTAAGGTTAAATATTTGAAGTACTGCCCTACTCAGGGGACAAGGAAACAATAGAACCGTAGACATTTATAACAGAATTTTTTTATTGCAGGAATTTTTGTATCAATACATTATCCTTAGAATTAGTGATGGAAGGAATACTCATTTCACAAGTAATATCTTTTACAACATGTGAAATGTGATAGGTACTAGTTTCAAGATCATCCCAGACCACCTGTCTGTCTCCTGTTGAGATACTGTTTGCCAGGTAGCCTCATGTGAAAATATTATGAGGTTACTGTGCAGGTTCTCATGACAATGTGTAAGAACAACAGGAATTGAAGTGTTATTTACTAACATGCCTGAAGCAAACTGTAATGATGTTAAACCTGGAGAAAAATGCATTTGATCTAATAATTTCTTGTGTTCAGATTGCCTGATTGATCGGGGGATAGAACCATATCCGACATGTTAACTAAATTCTACATCCTCAAAGGGTGGCCGACTAAGATACCAGAGTCCATTCCACCAAATACAGGGAGGATTAATCTACCGGAGGAGATACAAGGCGGAGACGAGGCCTATAGCATGGACCTGTCGATCGCGAGCTTGTGCCGGGAAGATTAAAAGGTGACTGTGAGCTATCTGAGCTAAAGAAATTGCAGATCAGTGTTGCAGCAATGGACCAGTCCGCTGTGTTCATTTTTGTATTCTTTTTCAGAGTTTTCACCATCCTGGGTTGCTCGGGGATTCCTGGTTTTGGTGATGGGGTACTGATACAGACAATGGGAGCTGATGTCGGCATTGATGCAGAGGAGTCGAAAGGAGGAGTGCTATACCAAACCAGGGGAGTGCCGGTCCAATATGTAGTGTATAATAATGTAGCCTGAGTTTGAGTGGTCATGCATGGATATAACGTTTATGTTGTTTTAAGTCATCTTAGGTAATGCAGTCCCAACCCCTTCCAAGGCTCTCCTTATAGGATAGGTGCATCCCAACATCTTTCCCATGATCCCTTAAGGATCCGCGGTGTGCGTATAAGGACAGTTTCATGTCCCTCCCGGAGACGCATTATCTGAATGGTTCAAATGACCATACTGTGTCATACCATAATAACATTGAACGGTATATTCTCATGCATGGCTAAACAGATTCAGAACAGGTTGGGATAGCGCTTGATTGGCTATCAAAGGGTGGACTGTCAAAATCAGATAATTGGCGAAGACAGAATCTGTTTGCAATTGGAATCTGCGCAATGCTGTCTTGTAAAGGGCCAAGACTCCATCTTAGAAATAAAATCTCACAGCACTATTTTGTAAACAAAAGGTACATAGTCAGCCTTCCTCAAACACAGGCAGACTAGACAGGGAGGCTCCGACAGCACAGCTGGAAGCCTCCTTCCTGTATGAGAATTAAATTCACTGTATAAACACATTTTGCAATTTGCAGTTTAAGATTACTTGGTTTAAACGCAATGTCAGTATATAAAGAAATGTTTTCTGTAACTATGGCTTAGTAAATGACAATTGAACTGTGTGTGGAACCGTACTGATCGACTCTGTTTCCACAGCATTCCGGTGACATCAATATGAAGATCAGAACATGCGGCTATGAAATATGAATGTTAGAGAGAATATCTATTTGAAATGTTGTTTTCCATAGCAGCTTAGATTTGCATGTTGGGGGATACAAAAGGAGGTTGGAGACCTTTTGTATCCATTTGGAATTGTCCAATAAATGCCCTGTAACAGATTTCTCCAAAGGACTGGTTATTCTAGTCTAATCAATAGAGCTAGCTAGCTGAGAGTAGAAACAGTAGTCTCAGGTAACCCAAAAGGATACTCCCTTTCTGATGACCTCACAGGTAAAAGGGGGCGGGAACATAGCATGCACATAGCTGAGAAAACACAGCTTAGCAGAGTCTGGCAGATTTTTGGAGGAGAGAGAGGTTTCCTCTCTCACAAGACAACGGAATATGGATCTCAGTTCCCCTGGGTTATAGCTGAGTATAAAATGTGCAATATTAAGCCTATTTGGGTGTCTGTAGCTATGTTTGGTGTTAATCTGGTATTAGCTTAGCATGGTGTGTGGTTTGTAGTTTTCTAAGGATATTCATGAGTCTGTGTTAGCATACAGTGGATGATATGTTATCTAATCTGTACTCTTCATCTACACTGTAGGGTACAATAGTCTGTTGTTAGCATGCAGGAAAGGGATTGATTGTGGAATTGTTGTGATATTTGTGAATGATTGATGCTGGTTGATTATGATCCTCTGATGTGTTCTGTGTTGGGGCCCTGCCATGTGTTCTGTGTTGGGGCCCTGCCATGTGTTCTGTGTTGGGGCCCTGCCATGTGTTCTGTGTTGGGGCCTTGCCATGTGTTCTGTGTTTGCCTTCCCATTTGTGAATGATTGATGCTGGTTGGAGAGATGAGCTTTGTGTGTGCTGTATACTCATGAATGTGATCATAGGGTGGTGTCAGTGTTGTATCGTGGAGGTTGAATTGATGGCAGCTTTGAATGGTCGTGGGTGGTTGCCGTGTGGTGTTGTGTGAGTCAGATGGGTATGTTGTCTGCGGTTTGTTGGAGATGGCTTGCCTCCATGTGGGGTGAACAAGGGAAATTGTGATTCTGCCCAGTTGTGGTGTTGTGTGGGTCAGATAGGTATATTGTCTTTGTTGTGGTTGTGGTCATTGATAGATGATTTGCGGAGTTGCAGCTTGGTGCAGGATGGAGTTTGCCTAGGGATCATGAGGCTTGCAAACAAAGGAAAAACATGTGCTTCGGCCCTTCCCCCTCCCCACGGTCTAGTGACTACTGAATGAGGTCTGTAGTAGGATGGTATTGTTGTATATTGGAATCAGCTTGTGTGGTACATGTTGGAATATTAAATGGTGCAGTGTTTGCCTGATGTGTTGGCATATGATATCCAGCGTGTATATTTAATTAACTATGGCATTATGGGAGATTTCAATGAGGTAGCTTCATAATAGAGTTTGTTTGTAGACCATGCGGTTTGGACAATAGGGCAGGAAGCATTCCCAACCCCCCCTCACACACACACACTCCATCACCAGCCATCTTGAACATGTGCTCTCAGCAGACATTGATATACCTCTCATTGTATTTTAATGTGTGTCTCTCTCTCTCTCAGTCTGATATTGCTCATTGTATTTCGATCTTTAATAACCGTTTCATGTATTTTAACTGTACCTTATGACCTAATGTTTGTACAATTTATTTGCGCTCATTATTAGATCATAGCGTTGTAACATCTGTACTTTTACCTGAATAATAATCTTTAGCGCTTCGGACCACTATTCAACTGTCTTGGTATTTCATTAATGGTATAATCAAAATAGCTACATCTTGTGGTTTTAGAAGGTACAGGCAGGTTTTGTCTTAGAGGTTCTAGGCAGGTGAATCTTAGAGGTCTGTAGGCAGGAATGTATTAAAAGGTTTATTTACAATTTAACAGTGGGGGCTCGCATCGGTTTATCACACTATCTGATACACGATAACAATCGGTCAGTCCTCTCTCAGCAAAAGGGTGGAGGCGCCTTTTGAGAGACGCATTAGTCTCTCATTACCACAGTGTTGCTGAGAGCGTACTGCCGGTTATTGTGTAGAGGAAGCGCTGATCAGAATTCAGGGACAAGAGAAAAAAAAAAATTTTTTTTTCTCTGTTGATAGAACCTTACGTTTAGAGGGGTACCGTAGTATTGCGTACGCGCCTAAAATGCATTTTTGCATACGCAGTTAAAAAGTCATTATACGGTTGTGTGGTAGTCGCATAATTGCGTATGCGGCCGTTTGCACAATAGCGTATACGCACTTCCGGTTCTGCTGCCACATGTTTGAACAAAGCCATTGAGGTTTACATTTTTTTTTCTATCTACCAATATCTGGGTTAAACGTTTATTTTCTGCGCAGAGAAAAAAGTGTGTAACAGTGTGTGTATTTTGTTTATAGGGGTAATTTATTCCCTAAAGTTAAGGGTACCGTATGATCCTTAAGGGCTAGGTGCAAGGGTTAGCCTAGACGCTCGGTAAGCAGCTTACCGTTCAGTACACAGAGCAGGTGTATGGTTTGTTATTTTTGTTAGGGACCGGCTCTCAGTGTGACTGCAATGTTCAATAATATTTGAGCATTATAGTTGAGCCGCACTAGGTGTGATTGTGAGCTGAGAGAGAACAGGTGAGTGAAAGCATCTAGAAATAACTTTCATAGATGAGCTGGCGCATCTAGAAATAACGTCTGTAGGTGAGCGTGGCGCATCTAGAAATAACGTCCGTAGGTGAGCTGGCGCATCTAGAAATTTCGTCCGTAGGTAAGTGAAAGTATCTTGATTGTCTTTCACCGGCTTAAATCTTTATTGAAAAGCGTAGGAGTTGTCTCAGAAAGGGAGCCACGCAAACAGTAGAAATGTTAGGCAATGATGTGCTGCTAATGGAGGAATATGACGAGAATGAGTGTTAGAACGTTTCCCAGAATTGGTGGTTTTGATAAAAATGTGTTAGATAATGTCCAGGATCACATCAGTATGGTGCGATCCCGAGAGAAAAAAGATTAAGTATTTTGAATGTTTAGAAAAAATATGGCAGCATGAAGGGGATGCGTGGCTTAACAATGTGCAAACGATGCAAACTAGCATCGTGAGCACATTACCATAGAATAAAACCCACAGCGCTGAATTGCAATGCGTGCGAGCTGCGAAATAGCGCGCACGTGCGGCACGGTAGCGTTGTGGAAGGTAGTACAGATGGTTCATGCGCACCACCATCGTCATACGCGGATGGGGGTGTAGGTACAGTCAATGTGAAAACCCATAAAAATGTAAGAGATCCAGAGTGAGGTAGCTTAACTATTGTTTATTTTCTCCCTCCCATACCCCAACTACCAGTGCCCTCTTGCTTCCATATAAGGGAGAGGTACACTGCACATAGACACGAAAGCCTCAGATTCCCAGGGACTAACCCAGTATTGTTTGTCAAAGCTTTATAGAACTGTTTAAAATCTTTTCAGCCCATATGTTTAAATGATATTAAACTGTTGTGCTTTATCTCTCATATACAGGACGCAAGGCTGCCAAAGACATACGACAGCCATACCCGGCTAAGGTTAAATATTTGAAGTACTGCCCTACTCAGGGGACAAGGAAACAATAGAACCGTAGTCATTTATAACAGAATTTTTTTATTGCAGGAATTTTTGTATCAATACAGTATCCTTAGAATTAGTGATGGAAGGAATACTCATTTCACAAGTAATATCTTTTACAACATGTGAAATGTGATAGGTACTAGTTTCAAGATCATCCCAGACCACCTGTCTGTCTCCTGTTGAGATACTGTTTGCCAGGTAGCCTCATGTGAAAATATTATGAGGTTACTGTGCAGGTTCTCATGACAATGTGTAAGAACAACAGGAATTGAAGTGTTATTTACTAACATGCCTGAAGCAAACTGTAATGATGTTAAACCTGGAGAAAAATTCATTTGATCTAATAGTTTCTTGTGTTCAGATTGCCTGATTGATCGGGGGATAGAACCATATCCGACGTGTTAACTAAATTCTACATCCTCAAAGGGTGGCCGACTAAGATACCAGAGTCCATTCCACCAAATACAGGGAGGATTAATCTACCGGAGGGATACAAGGCGGAGACGAGGCCTATAGCATGGACCTGTCGATCGCGAGCTTGTGCCGGGAAGATTAAAAGGTGACTGTGAGCTATCTGAGCTAAAGAAATTGCAGATCAGTGTTGCAGCAATGGACCAGTCCGCTGTGTTCATTTTTGTATTCTTTTTCAGAGTTTTCACCATCCTGGGTTGCTCGGGGATTCCTGGTTTTGGTGATGGGGTACTGATACAGACAATGGGAGCTGATGTCGGCATTGATGCAGAGGAGTCGAAAGGAGGAGTGCTATACCAAACCAGGGGAGTGCCGGTCCAATATGTAGTGTATAATAATGTAGCCTGAGTTTGAGTGGTCATGCATGGATATAACGTTTATGTTGTTTTAAGTCATCTTAGGTAATGCAGTCCCAACCCCTTCCAAGGCTCTCCTTATAGGATAGGTGCATCCCAACATCTTTCCCATGATCCCTTAAGGATCCGCGGTGTGCATATAAGGACAGTTTCATGTCCCTCCCGGAGACGCATTATCTGAATGGTTCAAATGACCATACTGTGTCATACCATAATAACATTGAACGGTATATTCTCATGCATGGCTAAACAGATTCAGAACAGGTTGGGATAGCGCTTGATTGGCTATCAAAGGGTGGACTGTCAAAATCAGATAATTGGCGAAGACAGAATCTGTTTGCAATTGGAATCTGCGCAATGCTGTCTTGTAAAGGGCCAAGACTCCATCTTAGAAATAAAATCTCACAGCACTATTTTGTAAACAAAAGGTACATAGTCAGCCTTCCTCAAACACAGGCAGACTAGACAGGGAGGCTCCGACAGCACAGCTGGAAGCCTCCTTCCTGTATGAGAATTAAATTCACTGTATAAACACATTTTGCAATTTGCAGTTTAAGATTACTTGGTTTAAACGCAATGTCAGTATATAAAGAAATGTTTTCTGTAACTATGGCTTAGTAAATGACAATTGAACTGTGTGTGGAACCGTACTGATCGACTCTGTTTCCACAGCATTCCGGTGACATCAATATGAAGATCAGAACATGCGGCTATGAAATATGAATGTTAGAGAGAATATCTATTTGAAATGTTGTTTTCCATAGCAGCTTAGATTTGCATGTTGGGGGATACAAAAGGAGGTTGGAGACCTTTTGTATCCATTTGGAATTGTCCAATAAATGCCCTGTAACAGATTTCTCCAAAGGACTGGTTATTCTAGTCTAATCAATAGAGCTAGCTAGCTGAGAGTAGAAACAGTAGTCTCAGGTAACCCAAAAGGATACTCCCTTTCTGATGACCTCACAGGTAAAAGGGGGCGGGAACATAGCATGCACATAGCTGAGAAAACACAGCTTAGCAGAGTCTGGCAGATTTTTGGAGGAGAGAGAGGTTTCCTCTCTCACAAGACAACGGAATATGGATCTCAGTTCCCCTGGGTTATAGCTGAGTATAAAATGTGCAATATTAAGCCTATTTGGGTGTCTGTAGCTATGTTTGGTGTTAATCTGGTATTAGCTTAGCATGGTGTGTGGTTTGTAGTTTTCTAAGGATATTCATGAGTCTGTGTTAGCATACAGTGGATGATATGTTATCTAATCTGTACTCTTCATCTACACTGTAGGGTACAATAGTCTGTTGTTAGCATGCAGGAAAGGGATTGATTGTGGAATTGTTGTGATATTTGTGAATGATTGATGCTGGTTGATTATGATCCTCTGATGTGTTCTGTGTTGGGGCCCTGCCATGTGTTCTGTGTTGGGGCCCTGCCATGTGTTCTGTGTTGGGGCCCTGCCATGTGTTCTGTGTTGGGGCCTTGCCATGTGTTCTGTGTTTGCCTTCCCATTTGTGAATGATTGATGCTGGTTGGAGAGATGAGCTTTGTGTGTGCTGTATACTCATGAATGTGATCATAGGGTGGTGTCAGTGTTGTATCGTGGAGGTTGAATTGATGGCAGCTTTGAATGGTCGTGGGTGGTTGCCGTGTGGTGTTGTGTGAGTCAGATGGGTATGTTGTCTGCGGTTTGTTGGAGATGGCTTGCCTCCATGTGGGGTGAACAAGGGAAATTGTGATTCTGCCCAGTTGTGGTGTTGTGTGGGTCAGATAGGTATATTGTCTTTGTTGTGGTTATGGTCATTGATGGATGATTTGCGTAGTTGCAGCTTGGTGCAGGATGGAGTTTGCCTAGGGATCATGAGGCTTGCAAACAAAGGAAAAACATGTGCTTCGGCCCTTCCCCCTCCCCACGGTCTAGTGACTACTGAATGAGGTCTGTAGTAGGATGGTATTGTTGTATATTGGAATCAGCTTGTGTGGTACATGTTGGAATATTAAATGGTGCAGTGTTTGCCTGATGTGTTGGCATATGATATCCAGCATGTATATTTAATTAACTATGGCATTATGGGAGATTTCAATGAGGTAGCTTCATAATGGAGTTTGTTTGTAGACCATGCGGTTTGGACAATAGGGCAGGAAGCCTTCCCAACCCCCCTAACACACACACACTCCATCACCAGCCATCTTGAACATGTGCTCTCAGCAGACATTGATATACCTCTCATTGTATTTTAATGTGTGTCTCTCTCTCTCTCAGTCTGATATTGCTCATTGTATTTCGATCTTTAATAACCGTTTCATGTATTTTAACTGTACCTTATGACCTAATGTTTGTACAATTTATTTGCGCTCATTATTAGATCATAGCGTTGTAACATCTGTACTTTTACCTGAATAATAATCTTTAGCGCTTCGGACCGCTATTCAACTGTCTTGGTATTTCATTAATGGTATAATCAAAATAGCGACATCTTGTGGTTTTAGAAGGTACAGGCAGGTTTTGTCTTAGAGGTTCTAGGCAGGTGAATCTTAGAGGTCTATAGGCAGGAATGTATTAAAAGGTTTATTTACAATTTAACAGTGGGGGCTCGCATCGGTTTATCACACTATCTGATACACGATAACAATCGGTCAGTCCTCTCTCAGCAAAAGGGTGGAGGCGCCTTTTGAGAGACGCATTAGTCTCTCATTACCACAGTGTTGCTGAGAGCGTACTGCCGGTTATTGTGTAGAGGAAGCGCTGATCAGAATTCAGGGACAAGAGAAAAAAAAAAAAGTTTTTTTTTTCTCTGTTGATAGAACCTTACGTTTAGAGGGGTACCGTAGTATTGCGTACACTCCTAAAATGCATTTTTGCATACGCAGTTAAAAAGTCATTATACGGTTGTGTGGTAGTCGCATAATTGCGTATGCGGCCGTTTGCACAATAGCGTATACGCACTTCCGGTTCTGCTGCCACATGTTTGAATAAAGCCATTGAGGTTTACATTTTTTTTTCTATCTACCAATATCTGGGTTAAACGTTTATTTTCTGTGCAGAGAAAAAAGTGTGTAACAGTGTGTGTATTGTTGATAGGGGTAATTTATTCCCTAAAGTTAAGGGTACCGTATGATCCTTAAGGGCTAGGTGCAAGGGTTAGCCTAGCCGCTCGGTAAGCAGCTTACCATTCAGTACACAGAGCAGGTGTATGGTTTGTTATTTTTGTTAGGGACCGGCTCTCAGTGTGACTGCAATCTTCAATAATATTTGAGCATTATAGTTGAGCCGCACTAGGTGTGATTGTGAGCTGAGAGAGAACAGGTGAGTGAAAGCATCTAGAAATAACTTTCATAGATGAGCTGGCGCATCTAGAAATAATGTCTGTAGGTGAGCGTGGCGCATCTAGAAATAACGTCCGTAGGTGAGCTGGCGCATCTAGAAATTTCGTCCTAAGGTAAGTGAAAGTATCTTGATTGTCTTTCACCGGCTTAAATCTTTATTGAAAAGCGTAGGAGTTGTCTCAGAATGGGAGCCACGCAAACAGTAGAAATGTTAGGCAATGATGTGCTGCTAATGGAGGAATATGACGAGAATGAGTGTTAGAACGTTTCCCAGAATTGGTGGTTTTGATAAAAATGTGTTGGATAATGTCCAGGATCACATCAGTATGGTGCGATCCCGAGAGAAAAAAGATTAAGTATTTTGAATGTTTAGAAAAAATATGGCAGCATGAAGGGGATGCGTGGCTTAACAATGTGCAAACGACGCAAACTAGCATCGTGAGCACATTACCATAGGATAAAACTCACAGCGCTGAATTGCAATGCGTGCGAGCTGCGAAATAGCGTGCACGTGCGGCACGGTAGCGTTGTGGAAGGTAGTACAGATGGTTCATGCGCACCACCACCGTCATATGCGGATGGGGGTGTAGGTACAGTCAATGTGACAACCCATAAAAATGTAAGAGATCCAGAGTGAGGTAGCTTAACTATTGTTTATTTTCTCCCTCCCATACCCCAACTACCAGTGCCCTCTTGCTTCCATATAAGGGAGAGGTACACTGCACATAGACACGAAAGCCTCAGATTCCCAGGGACTAACCCAGTATTGTTTGTCAAAGCTTTATAGAACTGTTTAAAATCTTTTCAGCCCGTATGTTTAAATGATATTAAACTGTTGTGCTTTATCTCTCATATACAGGACGCAAGGCTGCCAAAGACATATGACAGCCATACCCGGCTAAGGTTAAATATTTGAAGTACTGCCCTACTCAGGGGACAAGGAAACAATAGAACCGTAGACATTTATAACAGAATTTTTTTATTGCAGGAATTTTGGTATCAATACAGTATCCTTAGAATTAGTGATGGAAGGAATACTCATTTCACAAGTAATATCTTTTACAACATGTGAAATGTGATAGGTACTAGTTTCAAGATCATCCCAGACCACCTGTCTGTCTCCTGTTGAGATACTGTTTGCCAGGTAGCCTCATGTGAAAATATTATGAGGTTACTGTGCAGGTTCTCATGACAATGTGTAAGAACAACAGGAATTGAAGTGTTATTTACTAACATGCCTGAAGCAAACTGTAATGATGTTAAACCTGGAGAAAAATTCATTTGATCTAATAATTTCTTGTGTTCAGATTGCCTGATTGATCGGGGGATAGAACCATATCCGACGTGTTAACTAAATTCTACATCCTCAAAGGGTGGCCGACTAAGATACCAGAGTCCATTCCACCAAATACAGGGAGGATTAATCTACCGGAGGAGATACAAGGCGGAGACGAGGCCTATAGCATGGACCTGTCGATCGCGAGCTTGTGCCGGGAAGATTAAAAGGTGACTGTGAGCTATCTGAGCTAAAGAAATTGCAGATCAGTGTTGCAGCAATGGACCAGTCCGCTGTGTTTATTTTTGTATTCTTTTTCAGAGTTTTCACCATCCTGGGTTGCTCGGGGATTCCTGGTTTTGGTGATGGGGTACTGATACAGACAATGGGAGCTGATGTCGGCATTGATGCAGAGGAGTCGAAAGGAGGAGTGCTATACCAAACCAGGGGAGTGCCGGTCCAATATGTAGTGTATAATAATGTAGCCTGAGTTTGAGTGGTCATGCATGGATATAACGTTTATGTTGTTTTAAGTCATCTTAGGTAATGCAGTCCCAACCCCTTCCAAGGCTCTCCTTATAGGATAGGTGCATCCCAACATCTTTCCCATGATCCCTTAAGGATCCGCGGTGTGCGTATAAGGACAGTTTCATGTCCCTCCCGGAGACGCATTATCTGAATGGTTCAAATGACCATACTGTGTCATACCATAATAACATTGAACGGTATATTCTCATGCATGGCTAAACAGATTCAGAACAGGTTGGGATAGCGCTTGATTGGCTATCAAAGGGTGGACTGTCAAAACCGGATAATTGGCGAAGACAGAATCTGTTTGCAATTGGAATCTGCGCAATGCTGTCTTGTAAAGGGCCAAGACTCCATCTTAGAAATAAAATCTCACATCACTATTTTGTAAACAAAAGGTACATAGTCAGCCTTTCTCAAACACAGGCAGACTAGACAGGGAGGCTCCGACAGCACAGCTGGAAGCCTCCTTCCTGTATGAGAATTAAATTCACTGTATAAACACATTTTGCAATTTGCAGTTTAAGATTACTTGGTTTAAACGCAATGTCAGTATATAAAGAAATGTTTTCTGTAACTATGGCTTAGTAAATGACAATTGAACTGTGTGTGGAACCGTACTGATCGACTCTGTTTCCACAGCATTCCGGTGACATCAATATGAAGATCAGAACATGCGGCTATGAAATATGAATGTTAGAGAGAATATCTATTTGAAATGTTGTTTTCCATAGCAGCTTAGATTTGCATGTTGGGGGATACAAAAGGAGGTTGGAGACCTTTT
Organism: Taudactylus pleione; assembly: GCA_031769625.1. Taxonomy (NCBI): domain Eukaryota; kingdom Metazoa; phylum Chordata; class Amphibia; order Anura; family Myobatrachidae; genus Taudactylus; species Taudactylus pleione. The sequence goes on along the minus strand of JAUIMM010000528.1, from coordinate 5,665,174 downwards.
GTATCCATTTGGAATTGTCCAACAAATGCCCTGTAACAGATTTCTCCAAAGGACTGGTTATTCTAGTCTAATCAATAGAGCTAGCTAGCTGAGAGTAGAAACAGTAGTCTCAGGTAACCCAAAAGGATACTCCCTTTCTGATGACCTCACAGGTAAAAGGGGATGGGAACATAGCATGCACATAGCTGAGAAAACACAGCTTAGCAGAGTCTGGCAGATTTTTGGAGGAGAGAGAGGTTTCCTCTCTCACAAGACAACGGAATATGGATCTCAGTTCCCCTGGGTTATAGCTGAGTATAAAATGTGCAATATTAAGCCTATTTGGGTGTCTGTAGCTATGTTTGGTGTTAATCTGGTATTAGCTTAGCATGGTGTGTGGTTTGTAGTTTTCTAAGGATATTCATGAGTCTGTGTTAGCATACAGTGGATGATATGTTATCTAATCTGTACTCTTCATCTACACTGTAGGGTACAATAGTCTGTTGTTAGCATGCAGGAAAGGGATTGATTGTGGAATTGTTGTGATATTTGTGAATGATTGATGCTGGTTGATTATGATCCTCTGATGTGTTCTGTGTTGGGGCCCTGCCATGTGTTCTGTGTTGGGGCCCTGCCATGTGTTCTGTGTTGGGGCCCTGCCATGTGTTCTGTGTTGGGGCCTTGCCATGTGTTCTGTGTTTGCTTTCCCATTTGTGAATGATTGATGCTGGTTGGAGAGATGAGCTTTGTGTGTTCTGTATACTCATGAATGTGATCATAGGGTGGTGTCAGTGTTGTATCGTGGAGGTTGAATTGATGGCAGCTTTGAATGGTCATGGGTGGTTGCCGTGTGGTGTTGTGTGAGTCAGATGGGTATGTTGTCTGCGGTTTGTTGGAGATGGCTTGCCTCCATGTGGGGTGAACAAGGGAAATTGTGATTCTGCCCAGTTGTGGTGTTGTGTGGGTCAGATAGGTATATTGTCTTTGTTGTGGTTGTGGTCATTGATGGATGATTTGCGTAGTTGCAGCTTGGTGCAGGATGGAGTTTGCCTAGGGATCATGAGGCTTGCAAACAAAGGAAAAACATGTGCTTCGGCCCTTCCCCCTCCCCACGGTCTAGTGACTACTGAATGAGGTCTGTAGTAGGATGGTATTGTTGTATATTGGAATCAGCTTGTGTGGTACATGTTGGAATATTAAATGGTGCAGTGTTTGCCTGATGTGTTGGCATATGATATCCAGCGTGTATATTTAATTAACTATGGCATTATGGGAGATTTCAATGAGGTAGCTTCATAATGGAGTTTGTTTGTAGACCATGCGGTTTGGACAATAGGGCAGGAAGCATTCCCAACCCCCCCTCACACACACACACTCCATCACCAGCCATCTTGAACATGTGCTCTCAGCAGACATTGATATACCTCTCATTGTATTTTAATGTGTGTGTCTCTCTCTCTCAGTCTGATATTGCTCATTGTATTTCGATCTTTAATAACCGTTTCATGTATTTTAACTGTACCTTATGACCTAATGTTTGTACAATTTATTTGCGCTCATTATTAGATCATAGCGTTGTAACATCTGTACTTTTACCTGAATAATAATCTTTAGCGCTTCGGACCGCTATTCAACTGTCTTGGTATTTCATTAATGGTATAATCAAAATAGCGACATCTTGTGGTTTTAGAAGGTACAGGCAGGTTTTGTCTTAGAGGTTCTAGGCAGGTGATTCTTAGAGGTCTATAGGCAGGAATGTATTAAAAGGTTTATTTACAATTTAACAGTGGGGGCTCGCATCGGTTTATCACACTATCTGATACACGATAACAATCGGTCAGTCCTCTCTCAGCAAAAGGGTGGAGGCGCCTTTTGAGAGACGCATTAGTCTCTCATTACCACAGTGTTGCTGAGAGTGTACTGCCGGTTATTGTGTAGAGGAAGCGCTGATCAGAATTCAGGGACAAGAGAAAAAAAAAAAAAGTTTTTTTTTTTCTCTGTTGATAGAACCTTACGTTTAGAGGGGTACCGTAGTATTGCGTACGTGCCTAAAACGCATTTTTGCGTATGCAGTTAAAAAGTCATTATACGGTTGTGTGGTAGTCGCATAATTGCGTATGCGGCCGTTTGCACAATAGCGTATACGCACTTCCGGTTCTGCTGCCACATGTTTGAACAAAGCCATTGAGGTTTACATTTTTTTTTCTATCTACCAATATCTGGGTTAAACGTTTATTTTCTGCGCAGAGAAAAAAGTGTGTAACAGTGTGTGTATTGTTGATAGGGGTAATTTATTCCCTAAAGTTAAGGGTACCGTATGATCCTTAAGGGCTAGGTGCAAGGGTTAGCCTAGCCGCTCGGTAAGCAGCTTACTGTTCAGTACACAGAGCAGGTGTATGGTTTGTTATTTTTGTTAGGGACCGGCTCTCAGTGTGACTGCAATGTTCAATAATATTTGAGCATTATAGTTGAGCCGCACTAGGTGTGATTGTGAGCTGAGAGAGAACAGGTGAGTGAAAGCATCTAGAAATAACTTTAATAGATGAGCTGGCGCATCTAGAAATAACATCTGTAGGTGAGCGTGGCGCATCTAGAAATAACGTCCGTAGGTGAGCTGGCGCATCTAGAAATTTCGTCCGTAGGTAAGTGAAAGTATCTTGTTTGTCTTTCACCGGCTTAAATCTTTATTGAAAAGCGTAGGAGTTGTCTCAGAATGGGAGCCACGCAAACAGTAGAAATGTTAGGCAATGATGTGCTGCTAATGGAGGAATATGACGAGAATGAGTGTTAGAACGTTTCCCAGAATTGGTGGTTTTGATAAAAATGTGTTAGATAATGTCCAGGATCACATCAGTATGGTGCGATCCCGAGAGAAAAAAGATTAAGTATTTTGAATGTTTAGAAAAAATATGGCAGCATGAAGGGGATGCGTGGCTTAACAATGTGCAAACGATGCAAACTAGCATCGTGAGCACATTACCATAGAATAAAACCCACAGCGCTGAATTGCAATGCGTGCGAGCTGTGAAATAGCGCGCACGTGCGGCACGGTAGCGTTGTGGAAGGTAGTACAGATGGTTCATGCGCACCACCACCGTCATATGTGGATGGGGGTGTAGGTACAGTCAATGTGAAAACCCATAAAAATGTAAGAGATCCAGAGTGAGGTAGCTTAACTATTGTTTATTTTCTCCCTCCCATACCCCAACTACCAGTGCCCTCTTGCTTCCATATAAGGGAGAGGTACACTGCACATAGACACGAAAGCCTCAGATTCCCAGGGACTAACCCAGTATTGTTTGTCAAAGCTTTATAGAACTGTTTAAAATCTTTTCAGCCCATATGTTTAAATGATATTAAACTGTTGTGCTTTATCTCTCATATACAGGACGCAAGGCTGCCAAAGACATACGACAGCCATACCCGGCTAAGGTTAAATATTTGAAGTACTGCCCTACTCAGGGGACAAGGAAACAATAGAACCGTAGACATTTATAACAGAATTTTTTTATTGCAGGAATTTTGGTATCAATACAGTATCCTTAGAATTAGTGATGGAAGGAATACTCATTTCACAAGTAATATCTTTTACAACATGTGAAATGTGATAGGTACTAGTTTCAAGATCATCCCAGACCACCTGTCTGTCTCCTGTTGAGATACTGTTTGCCAGGTAGCCTCATGTGAAAATATTATGAGGTTACTGTGCAGGTTCTCATGACAATGTGTAAGAACAACAGGAATTGAAGTGTTATTTACTAACATGCCTGAAGCAAACTGTAATGATGTTAAACCTGGAGAAAAATTCATTTGATCTAATAATTTCTTGTGTTCAGATTGCCTGATTGATCGGGGGATAGAACCATATCCGACGTGTTAACTAAATTCTACATCCTCAAAGGGTGGCCGACTAAGATACCAGAGTCCATTCCACCAAATACAGGGAGGATTAATCTACCGGAGGAGATACAAGGCGGAGACGAGGCCTATAGCATGGACCTGTCGATCGCGAGCTTGTGCCGGGAAGATTAAAAGGTGACTGTGAGCTATCTGAGCTAAAGAAATTGCAGATCAGTGTTGCAGCAATGGACCAGTCCGCTGTGTTCATTTTTGTATTCTTTTTCAGAGTTTTCACCATCCTGGGTTGCTCGGGGATTCCTGGTTTTGGTGATGGGGTACTGATACAGACAATGGGAGCTGATGTCGGCATTGATGCAGAGGAGTCGAAAGGAGGAGTGCTATACCAAACCAGGGGAGTGCCGGTCCAATATGTAGTGTATAATAATGTAGCCTGAGTTTGAGTGGTCATGCATGGATATAACGTTTATGTTGTTTTAAGTCATCTTAGGTAATGCAGTCCCAACCCCTTCCAAGGCTCTCCTTATAGGATAGGTCATCCCAACATCTTTCCCATGATCCCTTAAGGATCCGCGGTGTGCGTATAAGGACAGTTTCATGTCCCTCCTGGAGACGCATTATCTGAATGGTTCAAATGACCATACTGTGTCATACCATAATAACATTGAACGGTATATTCTCATGCATGGCTAAACAGATTCAGAACAGGTTGGGATAGCGCTTGATTGGCTATCAAAGGGTGGACTGTCAAAACCGGATAATTGGCGAAGACAGAATCTGTTTGCAATTGGAATCTGCGCAATACTGTCTTGTAAAGGGCCAAGACTCCATCTTAGAAATAAAATCTCACAGCACTATTTTGTAAACAAAAGGTACATAGTCAGCCTTCCTCAAACACAGGCAGACTAGACAGGGAGGCTCCAACAGCACAGCTGGAAGCCTCCTTCCTGTATGAGAATTAAATTCACTGTATAAACACATTTTGCAATTTGCAGTTTAAGATTACTTGGTTTAAACACAATGTCAGTATATAAAGAAATGTTTTCTGTAACTATGGCTTAGTAAATGACAATTGAACTGTGTGTGGAACCGTACTGATCGACTCTGTTTCCACAGCATTCCAGTGACATCAATATGAAGATCAGAACATGCGGCTATGAAATATGAATGTTAGAGAGAATATCTATTTGAAATATTGTTTTCCATAGCAGCTTAGATTTGCATGTTGGGGGATACAAAAGGAGGTTGGAGACCTTTTGTATCCATTTGGAATTGTCCAATAAATGCCCTGTAACAGATTTCTCCAAAGGACTGGTTATTCTAGTCTAATCAATAGAGCTAGCTAGCTGAGAGTAGAAACAGTAGTCTCAGGTAACCCAAAAGGATACTCCCTTTCTGATGACCTCACAGGTAAAAGGGGGCGGGAACATAGCATGCACATAGCTGAGAAAACACAGCTTAGCAGAGTCTGGCAGATTTTTGGAGGAGAGAGAGGTTTCCTCTCTCACAAGACAACGGAATATGGATCTCAGTTCCCCTGGGTTATAGCTGAGTATAAAATGTGCAATACTAAGCCTATTTGGGTGTCTGTAGCTATGTTTGGTGTTAATCTGGTATTAGCTTAGCATGGTGTGTGGTTTGTAGTTTTCTAAGGATATTCATGAGTCTGTGTTAGCATACAGTGGATGATATGTTATCTAATCTGTACTCTTCATCTACACTGTAGGGTACAATAGTCTGTTGTTAGCATGCAGGAAAGGGATTGATTGTGGAATTGTTGTGATATTTGTGAATGATTGATGCTGGTTGATTATGATCCTCTGATGTGTTCTGTGTTGGGGCCCTGCCATGTGTTCTGTGTTGGGGCCCTGCCATGTGTTCTGTGTTGGGGCCTTGCCATGTGTTCTGTGTTTGCCTTCCCATTTGTGAATGATTGATGCTGGTTGGAGAGATGAGCTTTGTGTGTGCTGTATACTCATGAATGTGATCATAGGGTGGTGTCAGTGTTGTATCGTGGAGGTTGAATTGATGGCAGCTTTGAATGGTCGTGGGTGGTTGCCGTGTGGTGTTGTGTGAGTCAGATGGGTATGTTGTCTGCGGTTTGTTGGAGATGGCTTGCCTCCATGTGGGGTGAACAAGGGAAATTGTGATTCTGCCCAGTTGTGGTGTTGTGTGGGTCAGATAGGTATATTGTCTTTGTTGTGGTTGTGGTCATTGATGGATGATTTGCGGAGTTGCAACTTGGTGCAGGATGGAGTTTGCCTAGGGATCATGAGGCTTGCAAACAAAGGAAAAACATGTGCTTCGGCCCTTCCCCCTCCCCACGGTCTAGTGACTACTGAATGAGGTCTGTAGTAGGATGGTATTGTTGTATATTGGAATCAGCTTGTGTGGTACATGTTGGAATATTAAATGGTGCAGTGTTTGCCTGATGTGTTGGCATATGATATCCAGCGTGTATATTTAATTAACTATGGCATTATGGGAGATTTCAATGAGGTAGCTTCATAATGGAGTTTGTTTGTAGACCATGCGGTTTGGACAATAGGGCTGGAAGCATTCCCAACCCCCCCTCACACACACACACTCCATCACCAGCCATCTTGAACATGTGCTCTCAGCAGACATTGATATACCTCTCATTGTATTTTAATGTGTGTGTCTCTCTCTCTCTCTCTCTCTCTCTCTCTCAGTCTGATATTGCTCATTGTATTTCGATCTTTAATAACCATTTCATGTATTTTAACTGTACCTTATGACCTAATGTTTGTACAATTTATTTGCGCTCATTATTAGATCATAGCGTTGTAACATCTGTACTTTTACCTGAATAATAATCTTTAGCGCTTCGGACCACTATTCAACTGTCTTGGTATTTCATTAATGGTATAATCAAAATAGCGACATCTTGTGGTTTTAGAAGGTACAGGCAGGTTTTGTCTTAGAGGTTCTAGGCAGGTGAATCTTAGAGGTCTATAGGCAGGAATGTATTAAAAGGTTTATTTACAATTTAACAAATGTCTCTCTGTCTATCTTACTTTTCATTCCCCTGCTTTTCAGTCTCTAGTACCTTCTAACCTTGCTGCCATTTGCAGGCCCCAGCATTCAACCCCTGTGCCAGCTTGGTATGCTGAGTCCCTTAGGGTTTTCCCACACGGGCGCACCTCCTCTTGCCCAGCCGAGGAGAGAGGGCTGAGGGTGTCTTTTGGCCTCTTCCCAGCTGCATGTGCTTCCCCCACACACTGGACACTGTGGCTCTGGCTCCACAGTCTTAAGCTGGCGGGGCTGGTGGATGGCTCCAGCATCCTCACCCGACAGTAGTGGCAGCTCTACTCATGTTGTGCATGGGTGGGTTGGGCACCAGCATGCTCACACCTCTCCCGACAGTAGCGGGAACACTTTCCCTGTGGCCTGTGGTTGGGGTAGGCGCGGGTGTGCTCCAGCCTCCTCCCCCGACAATATCAATGGTGCTGCACTAGGCAGGGGGACCCAGTGGCCCACGGGTTTGCGATAACAGGTGTCCCCGACAGGACAGATAAACAGTGGCAGGGACCAATAGGGTCGCTGGCGCCATTTTGGGATCAGATGGTGGTGGCCATTTTGATTCCCTATACGGAATGTCAGGGACAGTTGTTGGAGGATCTCCTGATCCTCCAGGCAACAGGGTATAGTGTGTGGATGGGGCCAGCAGGTCTAAACTAGTGGCACAAACACACACCATGCTTGATGGTGGACGGGGTGATTTGCACACGTATAGTTTTGGGGATTGGGGGTTTTCCTGTCCCTATGCCAATCATCACCTTGGTGCCCCTCAGGCCAGTGGTACCCCTGCTCCTATGCCTACGGCGCATGGGTCCGGGGCTAATGACGGCAGGGATCAGAATCACGCTTTGCAGCATTTAACGCCACTTGTCACAGAATTATCTGCAATGTGTAGCCTCCCTGCACCTGTGCCACCCTCCATTTCTTCTTCTTAGCTGTCTCCTTCGATCCTTAATTCCCTGCCTGACGGTCCTGGGCCCTCAAGCTTGAGTCCCTCTGCACGGGGTGTAACTGATCAAAATGTTTGCATGTTGTCTCTGGCCTCTTCCTCTTCTATGGCAGGTCTATCCGAAGGATGTGTGGATGATTTTGCGGCTCATGGTTCCTTGAAGTCATTTTGAATGGTGGATCCGGGCGTTCCTGGACTGTCTGGTGCATATGCATCAGATATGGTGACCGGGGGTCACAGATCCCATAGGACTCTATAGGTGGAAGGGGCGACAACTTCAGGTGAGTCAAATGGTGAGTGGGTATTGAGATCAGAATCTAGTGATACATTTGCATCTAGTGCGAGTCAGAGGCACCACCGTCACAGCAAAGCTAAGTGGCCACGTCGCTCACGTTCATCCAAATGATCACGTCACCGCCATATGCATTGTTGGTCCTCCAGCAAAAGTGAGGAATCGAGTATTAGCCCAGGGGACTTTGTCCACTGCGCTACTATGGCAGTTTTCCACGGTTTACAGCTGAGTATGCATGAGAGAATTAATAATGGCAAGTACGTTGACGTATTTGCCCTTACTTCCAGGTCTCGCAAAGCTTTAGCTGCTGCAAAAAAGAAGAGGGGCATCGGGGAAGATGTCCATTGTTCTTATGTAAATTGGCTGAGTGGTTTTTATGTTTTTGCTGGCTGTTACCTTAAAATGTGTCCGGGAGAGGCCATGAATGTTATACGATACCTGCACCTGTTTCATGGGCTCTTCCGCACATCGTGCGGTGCAGTATGGCGACGGTATGATGAGGAGTTCCACCATAAACAATCGGGTGTCAAAATCCTCGATTTGGGGTGGAAAGATGTAGAAGTCTGGTTGGAGGTGACGCAGCCGGCTCCATTGGCCACCATTTTTCTTCCAGACAGAAGTCGGGCGGCGCCCCGACTCACCCTCCTAAGGCTAAATCTGCCAAAGGCCGTTGTTTCGCTTTTAACAACAGCACTTGCGAACCGGGAGCCCGGTGTTGTTTTCAGCACCACTGTCTGCGCTGTGGTGCCCCCCACCCAATCAAGGAATGCCCCAGATTGCCTCCCCCTTCTGCTGGCCCCAGGCCTGCCAGCTCTGCTGCTGCTCCATATAGCCCCGTAGCCAGTCTGCGTGGAGGCCATCTGAAAGTGATTGGTTTGGTACCCTTTGTGTGAGATTGCGAGGTTTTTGCTTGATGGTTTCACTGAGGGGTTTCAGCTCCCAGTTTTGGGGGATGTTCGGCTAGGCACGCCAAAAAACCTGCATTCAACTTACCTATTGCCGGGAATTCTGAAGGACAAAGTGGCCAAGGAGGTGCATCTGGGGCGCATGGCTGGGCCTTTTGATGATCCTCCTTTGCATGATCTGGTTCTCTCTCTGGTTGGAGTGGTGCCCAAAATGGCCCCCGGGAAGTTCAGGTTAATACAACATCTATACTTTCCAGTTTGGGAGTCAGTGAATGATGCCATACCAGAGTCTTTGTTCAGGTTTGCTATCAGTCATTTGAAGATGCCCTTAGTTTAGTGAAATTGCAGGGTACGTGGGCTTTGTTGGGTAAAGTCGATGTGGAGTCCACTTTTCACCTTTTGCCTTTGCACACCGACTCATTTTGGTTCATGGGCTTTCTGTTGGAGGATGGCTTTTACTTCGACAAATGTCTACCCATGGGGTGCTCTGTGTCGTGTGCTTATTTTGAGGCCTTTAGTTCATTCTTACATTGGTGCATTTGTGCGGGCACTGGGGAGTCCGGGGGGGCTCACTACCTCGATGACTTCCTGTGTGTTGGACTGGCAGGTTCCCACTGTAGTGCAGAGCTTATGTTTTCTCTGCAGGCATTGTTTAGGGAGTTTGGGGTCCCAATTGCATCCAATAAAATGGAGGGTCCTTGTACTCGCTTGTCATACCTTGGCATCGAGATCAATACGGCAGCCTGTTGTTGCCGTTTGTCTGCAGAGAAGATTGTGAAGCTTCGCGTCGCCAATGCTTGGGCCAAGGGCAATCGTTACTAGGGCTTTTCAATTTTGCATGCAGGGTCATCCCCATGGGTAATTTTCTTTGTCATAAGTTGGAGAGAGCGACAACAGGAACACGCAAGCCCCACCACTTCATATGGTTGTCTTCTGAAATTAGGAGGGACCTCCGGGTTTGGGATGTCTTTTTGGAAGAATACAACGGCATTAGCTTTTGGTTGCATACCCCTGCTGCCAGCGTGCAGCTGCAGCTTTTCACGGATGCAGCGGGTTCCACTGGTTGTGGAGCCTACTTGGGGGGTTCTTGGTCCGCTTCCTCGTGGCCTCCATCTTCTCTTGCTAGAACATTTTCCCATAGTTATGGGGTGATCGGCGTCATAATTGGCATGTAATTTTTTGGTGTGACAACTTGGGGGTAGTTTATGCTATTAACCGGCAGAGATCTACATCTTTACCAGTTCTCAGGCTCCTTGCGCAGCTGGTTTTGCGCTGTCTATCATGTAATGTTCACTTCGAAGAACGGCATGTCCCAGGTAGACAATTCCATTGTGGATGCACTCTCTCTCTTACAATGGGGTAGATTTAGAGTTTGCTCCTTCTGCTTCAGCGATTGGTGATCTCTGCGCCACTCATTGTTGGAAGGTTATTTGTCCAGAATGGAGGGGTTAGCGCACCACTCACTCGCCCCCAACAAGTTGAGGTCATACCAGTCTGCCTGGAACCAGTGGGAGTCCTTTTTCTCCCGCAAACATGATGGAGGTAAGAGTGTTTACCAAGTCTTTTTATCCTTCATCTGGGGTCTCTATTCTTCTGGTAAGTCCTGGGCGGTTGTGGCTAGAGTCATTTGCGGCATTTTGTTTTTCTTGCGCTTGCACAGGCGTTAGGATTTTGCCAAGGGGTTCTTGGTACAAAGGGCTGTGAAAGGCTAGGCTAGAATGGCCCCTGGCTCAGGATGACCCCAGGCCAGTTACATTTTCTTTATTTGTTCAGTTTGTTCTTGTTTTGTCTGATCTTTGCATGTCTCATTATGACATTGTGCTGTTCCAGCTCGCATTCGCGATGGCCTTTCATGGGGCCTTTTGCATCAGTGAGTTGGCAGCGGCTTCTCGTCGGGCCCCCCCTGCGTTGCTTTTGACCCACATCATCATCACCCGGTCTCTTCTTTGTAAACTTCGGTGGTCCAAAACTGATCAACTGGGTCAGGGGCGTTGGGTCTCTTTACCATCATGTGTGGACGTGTGTTTGCCCCGTTGCATTTGCGCCTTAGGCCCTACATCCCAGGTGCGTGGTTGATGCATAGTGATGGTTCCTCCTGGACCATGTATCAATTCTGGTCTATTCTTCAATGGTTTGCCCGTGGGGTCTACGGTTCCCATTCCTTCCGGATCGGGGTGGCTACATCCGCGGCTTGCGCTGGGTGGTCGGTTTCCAAAATGAAAGCACTAGGGCGATGGAAATTGGACGCTTATAAGCGCTATGTGCTGCATTGAATGTTTCTTCTGCATTGTATATGTTTCACTGTATGTATTAACTTGTAACTTGGATTTTTCTTTTGCCACTCGTCACCGCTATCAATGGGGGCCCTGAGGGATTTTTCCCTTATCCACGGAAACTGATTGGCTATTGCTATCGGGCAGGTTTTTTTTCAGGTTTTCACCTCAGGCCAAGTTAGTTTTTTCCTCTCCCTCCCACCCCCCTCTTTTTTCTTTTTCTCAGTCTTCTTTCTCTCTTTTGGTGCCGAAGTTTGTTAGCACTAGTTTTAGCTTTACTTAGTAATGTTTTACATTGTTTTTTCTTTCTGGAGCTAATTTGGATCCTCGCCCCATATGGGTCGTGGGCCAACCGTATAGTCCTTGGGCAGCTACATCGCCCATTGCAAGAGACCCTCGGTCATTTGTAGCAGTGAACAGCATTTGGTGGTTGGGCAGGAGAGGCATGTGCTGGGATGCACTTCTAGGTTTACTGTTAGAGGAGGCTTTGTGAATTGGGGCTCCTGGAGTTCTAGTATTGCACTTAGTGGGCAATGATTTGGGGTCTCAGTCATCCTTGGTGTTAAAGTACAAGGTGGTTAGGGCTCTAGAGACCATTTGTTCCTGGTGGCCATGCTGCAAACTAGTTTGGTCAGCTATCATCCCCAGGCAGTGTGATGCCAGGGGTGTTAGTTTTATAAGACAAGGTGCAAGGTCAATTCTCTGATGGCTAAAAGAATTGTAGCTTTAGGTGGCCTGGTGATGTCATCCTTTGATACGCTTTAGAGACTCTCACCTGTTCTGTCCAGATGGGGTTCAACTTACAGAGGAGAGGATATTGCTGTTCTTAGAGAGCATTTTCAGGGGTTTGGGTAGTTTAGTTTAGACTGGTGGCGGGTCCGTCTTTAGGAGGTGTCAGGTGTGGCAGGAAAGAGCATCAGGAAGATGGTTAATTTCACTGCAATTATTTATGGGTGCAATATGCATCAATACACAGCTGAGTTTACCCCACTGGGGTTAGTTTCACTGGCTTACTGGCCAGGCCTTTTTTATTAGTGTCTTGGTGCCAGATTTGGAGACCCTAAAGGTTACTTGCTTAAAGGGCAATTGGCCCTGCAAGTATGATGGAGGATAGTGGAATAGCTTGAAGTGAATTTGGCCATTGGTCTTATAATGCTCTATCTTTCCATCACCATTTTTTATGTATTTAAAATAAAGGCTGATCTAAGTTTTATAGCAATAAAGTGGTCTGTGTCTTTATTTTAGATAAGTTATGTAAGAGGTTATGTTAGGCTGTCCTGGTTTAGATTTGTGCTTACATATGCCGATAGGGCTTTTATTGCAGTGCATGCATTACATATAGTTGTAGCCATGCCGACTGATTCACATTTATTGTGTACATCTCCTCGCTATAGGGGAGGAGAGTATGTGTAGATGTGACCAAGGCAGTGGCGTAACTAGGGCAAGGCAAGCGGGACACGTGCCCTGGGTGCCGTGGGACCGGTGTAGCAGGGGGGTGCCATCGGCCATGGTACCGGCCCGCCCTAGTTAGCCAGTGTAGTGCCAAATGCAGTGTGTGCGGTCAGCACTACACATTTACACAGGACCGTGCTGCACAGCTGAGCCCCTTCCCTCCCCCTGAGCACTTGCCCAATATCGCCAGGAGGAGGGTGGCAGGCGGGCGGGCTCAGGCTGTGCTGACACACACATCGCTGCCAGCGCTGGTGGAGATGTGTGTGTTAACCAGCAGCCAATGAGAGTCAGACGACTCTCATTGGCTGCTGCTGCTACTGCACACACATTACTGCCGAGTGGCAGTGATGTGTGTGTGAATCAGCAGCTAATGAGGTCAGACAGACTCTCATTGGCTGCTGCTGCTGCACACACACATCAACGCCAGCACTGGCGGCAATGTGTGTGTTAAACAGCAGTCAATGAGCGTCAGATAGATGATCATTGACTGCTGCAGTGCCGGCTCTCTTCTGGCTCCTGCAGTGGGTAATGGGAGAGACGTCATGACATTTCTCCCATAATGCAGAGCATACCAGCCCAGGAGGACTGATGTGCGGAGAGTGGCGGGAGCGTGGATTCAGGTAAGAATTTTTACTTTATTTGTTTAATTTCAGTGTGTATTTATTGGGGCGCTAAGGAGGGGACTACTACTGGGGGCACTGCTTTGGGGGGTGGCGGGGCGGGTTCCACTACTGGGGACTACTACTGGGGGGATGCTACTGGGGGCACTGCTTTGAGGGTGACCACTACTGGGTGCTACTACAGGGAGGGGACTATTACTAAGGAGGGGACTACTACTGGGGGCACTGCTTTGGGTTTTCCACTACTGGGGACTACTACTGGGGGGGATACTATTGGGGGCACTGCTTCAGGGGGGTACCACTACTGGGCTCTACTACAGGGGGGGGACTATTACTAATGAGGCAACTACTACTGGGGGCTCTGCTTCAAGGGGGGGCACGGGACCACTACTGGGGGCTACTACTGGGGGCACTGCATTGTGGGGGACCACTACTGGGGGCTACTACAGGGGGCACTGCATTAAGGGGGACTCCTACTGGGGCCACTATAAAGGGCACTGTGTAGGGGGGACTACTACTGGGGGAACTGCATTGGGGGGACCACTACTGGGGACTCCTACTGGGGGGACCACAACTATTGGGGGCATTGCATCAAGGGGGACTCCTACTGGGGCATGATATAAGGGGCTTACTACTGGGGGCACTGCACAGGGGGGTCGACTACAGGGGGCACTGAAAAGGGAGAACCACTACAGGGGGCACTCCATAGGGGAGACAACTACTGGGGTCTGCATAAGGGGGACAACTACTGGAGGCACTGTATAAGGGGAACTAATGGTGGGCTGCATAAGGGGGACTACTACAGGGGGAACTGTGTAAGGGGCACTGCATATGGGGAATCACTACTGGGGGCCTGTATAAGGTGAACTAATCGGGGGCTGCATAAGGGGGACCACTACTGGGGGTACTGTATAAGGGGCACTACTGGGGGCCTGCATAAGAGGAACCACTACTGGGGGCATTGTATACCGGGGGTACTATATAAGAGGGACCACTACTAGGGGCACTGCATAGGGGGGACTGTATAAGGGGCACTGCATTAAGGTGCAAATGGAAAAATGTTCCCAGTGACAAGAAAGGGGTGTGTGTCATGTTGACATGCCCCATTTTTCAGTGGTCATGCCCCTTGTGACCACGTCCATTTTTCACTGTGTGCGCACGTAATGGGGGGGGGGCTCCATTTTCAAATTTGACCTGGGCTCCAAATACCCTAGTTACGCCACTGGACCAAGGTCTGAGAAGACCGCTCTCACGTGAAATGCGGCTATATGAGGGCTGGTTACTTGCAGTTTCTCCACCCTTGGTGCTAGTTACACACCTGTAATGAGGATGGCCAGCAGCCACATCTGATTGGCTGAATGCATGTAACTCATTTATGCTAATGGTTTAGTCATATTGCTGCTGTGAGTTATTCACATGATTACAGTGAAATGAGCGATCGGTTTGTAATAAGAATCCAAGTTTCCTTGTCTGCTTTTATATGGGAAAGTAACTGGTATATTTATTAATGTGTAAATTAAAAGAAACTTAATTGTTGTAATTGTCTTTTTTTTATTTAACAATCTCCCTGCAACTTAAATATTTATTAATGACACTGTCTGACCCTGTGCTGTAATGTGTATGGATTGTATACTGGTGTCTGAGCTATCACTATGATGCTGCACCTCTTGCCATACCCCGGGCACCTTTGTTGTGTGTAATAGTGAGGAGGTGCATGTGCTGGGATTTCATGTTACTCACAGCCCCAGCACCAGGCACCTGTTATGGAATGCATTTTGTATTTGGGAGATAGACGAAACTTCCATCCTACTCCACAATGGCCCCATAATGTAGGATCTTGCACACGGATACATTGTTCTGTCATTCTCTGCATTATATAATCCCTCCTGTTATTGGATAGTCTCTCACTGGGGGTCAGAGCTCTCACTGGGGGTCAGAGCTGCACAATAATGTGTTCACACAGTGCAAATGCAGCTCTCTGATGTTATGTGGCCAGTGCTGTACAGATGCCCACATTACATACAGTAATAACATGGGACACACAGTAACTATATTCCTGGTGTCCCCTTACTCATGGTCTGAGACATAGACAAAGCTTTAGTGTATTTGGGGATAAAAGAAAGTGAACAAAGAAGTTATCCTACATTAGTAGCAGTGTTATAGCCATATAGATGTGCCCTCATACACCCGGCTGCAATACGGCATGTGGTGCGAGA
The DNA here is from genome assembly GCA_031769625.1 of Taudactylus pleione. Lineage (NCBI taxonomy): Eukaryota > Metazoa > Chordata > Amphibia > Anura > Myobatrachidae > Taudactylus > Taudactylus pleione. The sequence goes on along the minus strand of JAUIMM010000528.1, from coordinate 5,649,588 downwards.
CACCCGGTGTGACCAAGCCGCCAGGTGCTGTGCGACTCTGCTTGTGCTAAGTGTATGTTTCACCTGAAAATGCATCTTAGGGCCGTATCTAATGAGGTGCAAAAAGTCCAAATCTGCAAAAAAATCTCACGGAGGACGTAATTTCTCCAGGCGGAAACTTTCCGCCATATTCAATTGTTACGACTTTTCGCCGCTGCAAAAAGTCAGTGCAATTGGACATGGCAGAAAATAGTAATAGCCGGTGGAAAAAAGTGCAGAATTACGGTTTTGGGGTGCAAAGGTGCGGAAACCACTCTGCATCCTTTAGACAGTCCCCCAAAGGTAAACCTTAGGAACACCCCAAAAATGACTTAGAAAATGGGGGTAATAAAGTGCAAAGTGGGGGGCAACTATAAAAAGTAGCTACATAGATTTCAGGGGGGATCCCCAAGTATGGGCCAGGTGATTGGACCATTGCAGGTTGTTGCTAAAGGTGACTTTAAACTTCACTTTAGTGATTTTTAACTATGCTAGCACCAATTTTCAAGTATCCCAAATTTGACAGGAATACTTATTTTCCCCAAAAATAACTGCTTAATGCTATTCTTCACGACTTGTGCAAAGACGCTATTTTGGAGCAATTGGCAGCACTTAAGTACCCCAAATAGCTTCAGTAGGGCTAATCGGGGACATCTTCATTGATCTCCAATGTTAGTGCATCTTTTGGGGGGTGTCAGGCTGATTTCCCCAATTCTTCAAACACTTTTCGCCTGTTTCAGTTTCACTGGGACGCGTCTTCACGTCCTTTGGAATTGAATACGGCAAAAAGTGGGAGCACGCCGATACTTTTTCACATGCAAAACTGGCGATGTCGGTGAAAAGTCTGGCTTGCCAAAAAGAATCGCGGGTGCTAAAAGAATTGAATATGGCTCTTAGCCGCAATGTTATGTGACTAGGACGTACCAGGAGTCTGTGCTGATTAATGTGATATGAGGCACTTGTGTATCTGTGTATGCCTGAGTCTGTATACAAAGCACAACGGAACTTGGCGTGGTAATATGCCACGGCCGCCATGTTGTAGCACTTCATATACATATTTAGGCTCAGTCACACACAGATATACAAGTGTCTCATAGCAAATTTATCAGCGCAGTGACTAAGACGTGTGCATGTGATGGTGGTATAATGTGTTCCTGCATGTGTGGATGGATGTGTGTGGTGTAAATAGTCCCCATGGTAAGCAGTTATGTGATTGGCTGTGCTGGAATGACCAACAGCTGTGTAGGTGATTAGGATATGTAGCAGCAGTGTGGCCTAAAGCCTGTAACATGGAGGCTGCCTTATAGTCCTGGGCTACAGTCCGCAGATCAGAGTTAGTTATGTGATGCTCAGAGCTCAGCGACTAAGGGGCATATTCAATCAGGAGTGAAAACTCTGTTGCTGGACTTTTTGCCATCATCTAAGGTTTTCTGAGTGAAAAAGTATCACGCTCGTGCCCGCTTATCCCCGTATTCAATTCCGAATCGGCAAAAACAGGACCCGGCGAATGTGATATCAGCCTGACACCCCCCAAAAGATGCATTGATATGGGGGATCACTCTTGATACCCCTGAATAGCCCTGGAGAAGGTATTTGGCCACTTTAAATGGTCTCAATAGCTGCTATTATGCATTTGGTGAAGAATAGCATTTAGCAATATTTTTTTGCACAAAATAAGTAGTCCCATCAAATTTGGGGTACATGAAAATGGGTACTAGCATATTTTGAAGTTGCTGATGTGTTGTTTTTAAAAAAAACTTTAAAAATCCACCTGCTGCAATCACCTGCAATCAAAAAAACACCTTGGGCATAATTGGGGACCCCAGAGTCTATTTCGCTAGTTTTTAAATTTGTCCCCCAACTTTGTTTTTTTTTTCACCCCCAAAATGAAAATGGGATTTTGGTACCTACCGGTAAATCCTTTTCTCTGATTCCACAGGGGACACTGGAGGTGCATACGCTGGGGTATAGAGGCGTGGATAGCTGGAGCCGGCACTTTAAATAATTTAGAAGTGTGAAGCTCCTTCCCCTCGATGCCCCATCAGCTCTCAGTTTAGAAAATGAAGACCGAGAGGAGATGGAGAACAAGCAGAGTAAAAAGGAGAGAAGAACACACAATAACTGAATCATACAACATACGGAACAAGCCGAACAGGCAGGCTAAGAGCGCTGAGGTGGGCGTCCATTGTCCCCTGTGGAATCAGAGAAAAGGATTTACCGGTAGGTACCAAAATCCCATTTTCTCTTTCATCCACTAGGGGACACTGGAGGTGCTTACGCTGGGGACGTCCCAAAATTTTCCCCATGGGTGGGAGCGCTATGCGGCGCCTGCAGAACAAGGCGGCCAAAACGGGATGCTGAAGTAGCAAACGTATCAAATTTGTAAAATCTGACAAATGTGTGAACTGATGACTAAATGGCCACACGGCACAATTGTGACGTGGAGGCTCCTCTACCGGCCGTCCATGACGCACCCACAGAACGTGTGGAATGATCCGAAATGGACAAAAGAGGCCGACAGTCGGCACTAACATAAGCCTGATAAATAGTCAGCCAGATCCAACCTGCCAAAGTCTGCTTAGACGCTGGCCATCCCCTCCGAACAGCATCATTGAGGACAAAAGGCAACCCAGACTTACGGATGGACGCTGTCCTGGCAATATAGATGCGGAGAGCCCTAACCACATGCAAGGTAGAAGAACCTAGAAGATTGTGTCAGAGTCCTCCACCAACGATGGTACCACAATAGGCTGATTGATATGGAAAGCTGCCACAACTTTGTGAAGGAAAGCGGCTACCGTACGGAGTTCCACCCTATCAGCATGAAACACAAGGTAAGGTGGCTTATAGGACAGAGCACAAAATTCCGAAACTCTACGAGCCAAAGCGAGAGCCAGGAGGAGGACCGTCTTCCCAGACAGGTACTTAAGATCAACCTCCTCCAAAAGGTTCAAACATGGGCGACTGAAGAAACAGAAGCACTGTTTAGGTCCCAGGGAGCTATTGGAGGTACAAAAGGAGGCTGCACACGCAAGACCTCTTGAAAAAACGTCTGCACCTCAGGAATGAGGACCAATTCCTTTGAAAGAAAATGGAAAGGGCAGAAAACCTGCACCTTTAAGGTTCCCAGACGAAGGCCAGAATCCAGACCCGTCTGAAGGAAAAACCGAAACCGGGACAAACGAAAAGTCCTAGACGGAAGACCCCGACTGGAACACCATGAGATATAAACACGCCAGATGCAATGATAATTCACAGCCGAAATTGGCTTCCTGGTGCTTAGCATGGTGGGAATAACAGTGTCTGGGATTCCTTTGTGTTTTAGGATATTGTTTCAAGAGCCACCCCGTTAAACGCAGCTGCGCTAAGTTGGGGTGTATGAAAGGGCCCTGCTGAACAAGCTCCGGGCGCAGGGAAAGGGGCCACGGATCATCTGACAATAGGAACCGAAGGTCCCAGAACCAACTTCTCCGAGGCCAGTTCAGAGCCACGAGAATTACAGAGGCTGACTCTTGTTTCATCCTTTTTAGAAGACGAGGAAGAAGCGGAATCGGAGGAAAAAAGGTAATGGAAGTCGTAGACCCACGGACTTGTCAGAGCATCTACTGCTTCCGCCTGTGGATCTTGAGTTCTTGACACATATACTGGGAGCTGACGATTCAATCGTGACGCCATGAGGTCCACCTGAGGACATCCCCATCAACGTATCAGCATGTTGAACACGTCTGGATGAAGCTTCCGTTCCCTGGGATGGATATCCTGTCGATTTAGGTAATCTGCTTCCCAGTTCATCCACACCAGGGATGAATAACGCCTACAGGATTATTGGTTCTCGGCCCACCGGAGAATCGAGTTACTTTTCGCATAGCCATACGACTCAGAGTCCCTCCTTGGCGATTGATGTGAGTGAAGGCCATTGTGTTGTCGGACTGAACTCTTACCGGACGAGCCTTTAGAAACTCTGTTGCCTTTATCAGAGCATTGTAAATTGCTCTGAGGTCCAACACCTTTATGGGCCACTTCTGTTTTAGAAGGGACCATCGACCCTGAAAGTGATAATCGAGGACTACTGCTCCCCATCCTCAAAGGCTGGCATCCGTTGTTATGATGATCCAGTCCCACACTCCGAATCTTCTGCCTGCTAACAGATTGTGTCCACCAAAGAAGGGCCACTCTGGCAACCGGGCTCAGATGGATCTGTCAATGTAGAAGCAGATGGGACCCTGACCCCTGTGCTAGCAGGTCCAGCTGAAACACCCTGGAGTGGAACCAGCCAAACTGTAGTGCCTCGAAAGCAGCTACCATCATCCCCAAGAGACACAGACAAAGAAGCATTGATACCTTCTTTGGTCTGAGGACCAGCTGAACTAACAACCAGATATCCCTGGCCTTGTCTGTTAGAAGAAAAATCCTCTGTGAGTCTGTATCCAATATCATGCCCAGAAACAGAAGTTTCTGGAACGTATTGACATTCGGCTTCTTGAAGTTGATTATCCAACCGTGTTGGATTAGAGTGTGATATGTCAGTAAGGCATGATGTGATAGAAGAGATACCGATGGAGCTTTGAGTAACAGGTCATCCAAATAAAGGGTTATGTTCACTCCTGATGACCGAAGGAGGGCGATCATGACTGACATGAGTCTGGTGAAGATGCAGGGAGCTGAGGATAACCCGAATGGCAATACCCAGAACTGATAATGCTCTTTCAATATGGCGAAGCACAGAAAGGCCTGGTGTGGTTCCCAAAAGAGGACATGGAGATAGGCATCCTTGATATCCAGGATAGTAGGAACTCCCCTGGTTCCAAGCTCGCTATGACTAACTGCAGAGTCTCCATTTTTGAAACAATACATCTTCAGATACAGAATCAAGGACTTGAGGTTTAAGATGTGCCTGACCGAACCATCCGGTTGGGCACTACAAACAGGTTTGAGTAAAATCCCATACCTCGTTGATGCTCCAGACCTAACACAGATGATACTATTAGAGACTGGATTGCCTCCTGTAGAACCCTCTTGTCTGCAGGTACTGGCAGACTCATAGTGAAGAACTGAGGTGGAGGGGGACCTCGAAGTCTATTTGGTACTCCAGGGAAATTAGTCTCCACGGTTCTAAAAAGGTCTGGTTCCGAACTTGTTGAAATTTCTGCAAGTGGGCTCCCACCGCAAGGAACCCCAGGTGGGACGGAAGACAGTCATGCCACCTGTTTCTCAGCTGGTTTAGGCTGCTGTCGACAAGCAACAGTGTGTGGTCAACCTCTACCTCTGCCGCTTCTTGCTTGCATGGGAGCACCTCTGGCTCTACCACAAAAGGAATGTGGCGCACGAAAGAAATGAAATGAAGGTCCAGTGTAAGATCTTCTGGGAGCTGGAGCAGTAGACGGGAGGAAAGAAAACTTACCCCCCCGTGTCCAATTTGCGGACCAAAAAGCAAGTCACCAATGAATGGTGAACACTCCACCAACACGCTTGGATTCTTCATCTGCTTGCCAAGCGCGCAACCAGAGGGCTCTGTGGGCTGTCCCTAGAGGCTTCTCCCAGGTAAACTGCAGACTCACGTATGTGTGCTAGTAGACGTAATTCTGCTCTGGAAGGACTTGGGTCCAAACCTGTATCAACTGGTCAGCCCGGCAAACCACAGCCCTGTTAACCCAGGCGGTAATAAGGGTAAGTCTATGTTGAGCTTCCACTGCAGTATAGTCTTTTAGTACAGTAGCTCCTGGTACTAGAAGTGCTGCTTTCTTAGAGATGGGAGATTGACGCATCTACATGAAGAGACGTTTCCCACTTTTCCAACATGGACGATGAAAAATTATAGCTAGCCGGAAACAGACGTGGAATTTTGAACCGCTTATTCAGCTGTTTCTAGGTCACAGAAAGCTGCTGTGACAACGGAAAAACAGCCGTGTACATGAACTAATTCATACTCTGGGACGCAGGAATTATATTCTTAGGTAAATTGAGGATATAACTGACTGCCAAAATTAGAGATTCCACCCCAGGAGAGGCGGACTCTAACTCCTGTTAATGGTGTGAATTGGAGGGTACAGACACAGCTGTACCCATAACCTGTACCATGGTGTCTAGAGATCTGTTTAACCCAGCCACCCAGGGAGGAAATAGTAGACGCAGATATGCATGTACTGATACCAATATTGAGACCTGCACGCCTCAGCTAACTGTGACGTTAAGTCCATCATAAGTCCTACCATGTCAGCCGCCCATGGAGGTGAGTTAGTAACAGCCATAGATGGATCCATTGTTATACAAGCGTCACATAACGTGGACCCAGCGGCATACGTGTTACACTTAGAACAGACAAACAACTTTTGAGAAGCCTTTGTTCTGCTTGACATTGATACACACAGTCACTCAGAAGGACACACTGAGAACATAAGGCTGGTCTGGGACACAGAGGAGGAGATACACCCCACTCCCCTCCCAAAGATTAGACTCCCTGCACTTTCTCACAGCCTTCTGTACCAGGGATGTAGGGCTAATGGTTGTGCAGGAGTCCAGCCTTCTGTAGCCTGGCAGCTGCACTCTGCCTTCAGGAGGGAGAGAATGCAGGCATTAAGTTTTGCAAAATATGGCAGGCACGCTGTTTGTAACAGCTCTGTGCCTGAGCAGTGTGAGAGAGACCGCGCTGGGCAGCTCCGCCCCCCATCCTTATCAAGTCTGTCTGCAGTCTTAAATGGCTGCCCCGTCTAACGGAGGAGCTCATTGTGCAGGACAGACTCAGCGGAGTCTGGAGTGTTCAGCCCTGCAATGCACGCCCCCTCCATCCCTCTGCAGCCCTTAGCGGCGAGCAGGGACTGATTACAGCTTATGTGGCTGTCTCTTGTATGCCCCCACCTAAAGCAGTGCAGCAGCGCTATGTACACACTGGGTGGCGAGCGGGCGGGCGGCAGGCGACGTGCACAAGGGGGGTGCAGGTTGGAGTTCAGCCCCGCAATGCAGGCCCCCTCCGTCCCTCTGCAGCCCTTAGCAGCGAGCAGGGACTGATTACAGCTTATACGGCTGTCTGTATGCCCCCGCCTGAAGCAGTGCAGCAGCGCTATGTACACACTCGGCGGCAGGCGACGTGCGCCGGGGGGGTGCAGGTCGGAGCGGGGAATGCGCAGCAATGCTCACTGCGCTCCCCGGAGGCTCTCACAGCATGCAGCACACTCTTCTTCCTGTTAGAGCTGTGCTGTGGTGATGAGGAGCTGTCAGTGCTTTTGTAATAAGCGCTGTGCACTCCTTCCTGTTCTACTAAGAACAGGGCGCCAGTTACCCGGACCCCACCTTTAGAGAGGTGGCGAAGGGTACCTAATATAGTGTAAAAGGTGTACAAAATAAATAAACCTAAATAAAAGAAAATAATAAACATATATGTGCTGCTGGATCATAGCAGATTGTGACCAGCTCCATGAGGCACATTTTCTAAACTGAGGGCTGATGGGGCATAGAGGGGGAGGAGCTTCACACTTCTAAATTATTTAAAGTGCCAGCTCCAGCTATCCACGCCTCTATAGCCCAGCGTAAGCATCTCCAGTGTCCCCTAGTGGATGAAAGAGAAAGTACTATTTTGGGGCGTTCTGAAGTCATTTTTAAGATTTTTTTTGATGCAGTTATCCTTAGGGGGGCTGTCCCGTGCATGCTGGGTGCTTTTTTTTTTTACTTGTACCCGAAAACCCTAATTTTACACTTTTTTTCAACCCCTACAGTATTCATAGGTAAAAATTTATCGGAGGTTTCTATACATTGACTTTCCATACCTGCGAAAAGTGTCTGGAGTTGAAGATGGGGTGAAATGAAAACCGTTGAAAATTATGTCATCGGCAAAACTTTCTCGCTGAAACTGGCTTTTCGCTCCTAATTGAATATGGGCCAATGCTGGTTACTAAATAGGTATGATAGGATGCTGGTATACTTGTATATGCCACACAAGGTAACACTCATCCCTGCAACATCCTACAGTGCAGTGCTATTGCCAATTATTTCCCATTACCAACACACTAATTACCAACATTAACTCTACATGACAACAGGGCTTATGTATTAATAATCATGGCACTGTCACACTCATTTACTGTCTATATCGCAACAGATATTTTAATTGTAAATGTAAATATCCCCACTCTGTACTAAGTGTAACTCACAGGGACAGTGGTAGTGATAACCGAGGGAACCTGACACTGCACCTGCAGGGTTCCTACTCTAAATGTTAGGAGATGTGCAAACGTGTATGGGGCGCTAACTGTAAAAGGGGTCAGTGTCATCCTGTCAGAGCAGACAACAAACCGTATACGTCACAGAGGTCCTTTTACAAAGCGCAAAACAGTCCCTGTGCATAGTGGTACAGCTTTGCACAGCTGTGTGGTATGGTCAGAGTTCTGCCTGGGTGGAGCAAGATAGCTGCATCTGAGAAAGAGCTGCAGTTTCCACATGCAGAGAGATGGAGTTGGCTGGAGGGAAATTAGGGTCTCAGCGGTGACCATCCCAGCCAGTGTCTGAAAATCCTGCAATAGCCGCGTAGACAGGGCCGGCCCTAGCCCAAATTTTTTGGTAAGCAAGTATATTTTTTGGCGCCCCCCTATGCAGTGCCCCTTTTACAGTGCCACCGGTAGTGGTTACCCCTGTGCAGTGCCCCTTGTGCCCCCAGTAGTATTCCCCTTATATAGTGCCCCAGTAGTACTCCCCCCCTATGCAGTGCCCCCAGTAGTGGTACCCACTATGCAGTGCCCTTTATATAGTGGCCCCAGCAGTGGTCCCCCCTTGTAGTGCCCCTAGTAGTAAAACCCCCATTGTAGTGCCCCCAGTAGTATTCCTCCCCCCTTGTAGTGCCCCCAGTAGTAATCTCCCCTTATAGTGCTCCCAATAGTAGCCCCCCTTGTAGTGCCCCCATTAGTAGTCCCCCCTTGTAGTGCCCCCAGTAGTAATCTCCCCCTTGTAGTGCCCCTAGTAGTAATCCCCCCTTGTAGTGTCCCCAGTAGTATTCCCCCCCTAGTAATACCCACTTGTAGCGCCCCCCAGTAGTATTACCCCCTGTAGTGTCATAAGTAGTATTCCCCCCTAGTAATCCCTCCTTGTAGTGCCCCCCAGTAGTATTACCCCCTGTAGTGTCATATGTAGTATTCCCCCCTAGTAATCCCCCCTTGTAGCACCCCCCAGTGGTATTACCCCCTGTAGTGTCATATGTAGTATTCCCCCCTAGTGATCCCCCCTTGTAGCGCCCCCCAGTAGAGACGTAATGAAAATTAAAAAAAAAAACACTTACCTGAAACCCACTCCTGGTCCTGGTACCGCCGCCGATACTAGCTCCTCCGTCCGCCGCTTTGCATTATGGGAGTGACATAACGTCATGACGTCACTCCCATTACCCACTGCGGGAGCCGGCTCTGGCAGTGGGAGCAGCAGCCGATGAGAGTCTGTCTGACTCTCATCAGCTGCTAAAGCAAACACACAGCTGCCGGCGTCGGCGGCTGTGTGTTTGTGCTGTGTAGCGCTGACCGAACTCCGTCTGGTCAGCGCTACACACGCGGTGCAGCTGTGTCACAGAGACACAGTCTGCACCGTGGCCCGCATGGTACTATGTGGCGCCTTACGCAGCTGCGTACCATGCATAATGGGAGAACCATCCCTACGCGTAGACAACATACGGGTACCATTTCTCTAAGCTCCCTCACGGTGCTAGACAGGCATACAGGCATACATGCAATATATACACAAAGTTGCCTACCTTTAAAGATCTCTTCCCGGGAGAAGCCCGGGTAAGAGAAGCAGGAGGGAGGCAATGGGGGGCGGGGCCTGATGATTTGTGTCATTAAGCCCCGCCCCCTCGCTCTAAAATTGCCGTGATTGTCTAGAATTTGCATAGGGGCGGGGCCAAATGATGTGATTCATGTAGAATCACGTTTTAAGCCCCGCCCCCTACATGGAGACCCGCGCTCGCCGCCGGTATTCTCCTCATTCTGCCCACTTCACTAGGAAGTGGGCAGAATGCGGGAGAAATGCTTACCCTTCCGGGGGTGCGTGGGGTTACCCGAAAAATTGTTAGCCTCCCGCGAAAACCGGGAGGGTAGGCATGTATTTATATACATCTATGTATTGTAGCAAGGGATTCAACAAGTGAACACTGTCCTGTCTGTGGAGGTAGTAACTCTTCCTTTTTCTTTTCCTCTAGCAAATGTACATGCCACAGAATCACACTTTGGTAATTCACTATAAAACAGTAAGCAATTGCTTAGTATATGTTGTTGTGCAAATAATGTTTCCAGAAATTATAAAAAAGGACATATACAGGGGCGGACTGACCATCGGGCACTTCTGGCAAATGCCAGACCCGATGGCTGCGTGGGCCGGTCTGTCCATCTACAATACATGGATACTGTTGAAATTGTCTCTCCCAAAATGGCTGCCACAGAGGAGACAATCGTGGCACATAGTAATCTAAGTTTTTAATTTCCCATGTTATGCAGGCGGACGCTAGAGGACCAGCTGTACCTCTAGTAACAGGGAGCAGCTGATTGGCAAAAGCCATGGGAAGACCTGCCTCCCCCTACCGCTAAACAGTGGATGGGATTATACAAGCTGCTGGTGGTGGCTGGGCATGGGCAGGATAAAGGACCATGCTTGTGAAGGTGCTGAAAGCAGATGCTGATGGAACTTAAGATAAACTAAGGTAATGTTCCTTAAGCTTATTCATATATTCACAGCAACAGCCCTCTATGAGAGTTGTTTACTGTGTGACTTGGACACATTACCTCTAATGTAAACTATATATACACATATTTTTTCTAATTTTTTGCCAATTTTTTTGTTAAAAACTGAGAAATTTTTTTATATATATAAGTTCTTGATTTATGGAACATTTTACAAACATTAACTTTCATACAATGGTTAATAGCCAGTTTGACTTTTTAACGAGCATTTATCAGCTGTGCATAGCAATTTTACGTATGTATTGCAATAAAGTATTTGTTAGATCTTTTTTATGATATGATTATTGATCAACTGATATTGCTCAACTGATACTGATAACTCCCCCCTCTGGCGATCCCCGCTAGAGACCACAGCGCATCAGCCTAGTGCTGATGCGCTGCGTCTCAGTCCCAGCCAGCTCCACTGAGCATCTCGTAAGTACCGTGAGATCCCACGTGCAGCCCTGGAGACTGCAGCCGCCGCAGCGGGGAGAGCGCTGTCCCTGCTGTGGGGATAGGGCATTACCAGGCTGCAGATGTCAATAGCGACAGCTGCAGTGGGCGGAATGATCAGGCAAACTGACCATTCATACATAGCCCTGCTTTGTAGATAGCAGCGCCGATAATGATGGGTGCTTAGCGCCATTGTCTATTACCACCCAGCCACCCAGTCATACATGGGGAGAAGTGGTATCAGTGCACATAACATGCGCTGATTCCGCTTTGGCAGTTCAAATCTGTTGGCTATACAAATCTGTGCAATGATACAATTACACTTTTTGATTTATACTGTACATTAGGAAAGAGGACCCCTGATATTTTTGTCCATTTAGGTAGCCCTTTATTTAGCAAATAAGGTATGAGCACAGGAGTCTATACAGGCATCGGTATGTATACAGGAGGTAGGATGCCTCCTGTCAAAATACCGACTGCGGCATCCTGATGGTTGGTATCCCTACAGGGTATCACAAACTCTTGGACTGATTGTGGATGCTACCCGTATTCAGGGAATAGGCTAGACCTATTCCTGAGGCGCGAAGTCTAATGTGCCGGTGGTTTTCACCAAGGACCCTCGCAAGAAGGTTTGGACTTGGCTGTGTCCGAGACACAGGTTGTGGCCCTCAGGTTAGGTTTCCCTATACAGGTGCTGGCGCACTTGGTTGGAATGCAGAAGACTTTTAGCATAGTTGACGAGCCAGGTTAGAACCAAACAGACAAGACGGTACCAGGGAGCAGGTGAAATGGGTCAAAGAGAGAAGCTGAGGTCAGAACCAGATATCAACATGGAACCAGGGGTTGAGCAGAATCAGAGTCATGAGCAAAGCCAAGGTCAGAACTGATAACCAGGATATGCACAGGAACACTGGAGTACGGTAATGGAGCCTATACTGTGGCACTGGAGTGCCCCCAGGAACTTCATTATATAGGTAAGAGTTCAATTTGGCCCCCAATCAGCACTTCCCTAATTTGCATCTGTCCCTTTAAAACTTTCAGCAGAAGCTGCGGCTGCCTGCATACAGCCACCGGAGGGGGAGAACTAGAGCCTGGGATCTAGAGCCCGCTGGGATGTAGAGCCCACTGTCCCACACCAACCCGGACCCCAGCGCCGCCAAACCAGGTAAGAGGGGCCTGGATTCTGTGGCACTGTGACACAAGGGTTCGGTAAGTATACTTACCCTCCCCCCTTCTCCCCCTAACCCTCCCTTCTTGTAGCCTAACCTTCCCCCCAAAACCTAACACTAACCCTGCTATGCTACCTCGACCTAACACTCTCCCCCCTCCCAGTCCTAACAGCTAAGATGCACCCGGCCTATCTAGTTTGGGCTTGTCTGTATTCCAGCATTGGTATTTCAATGCCTGCTTAAGTCCTGTGTTGGGCTTCCACTGTCGGGATTCAAACCTGTGGCATGCTACATATTGTCTATACATACAGTAATACATAATATAAAGTAAAAGAGTACATGTGCGTACAGCGGTGACAGCGGGCATGAAACAGGAAGGGGGCATGCTGTCCATAAAACCCCTGAAAACGAGCAGGAATACATCCACCATTGAGAAAGTTTAAAGTTAAAGTTAAAGCCTTGACATTAGTGTGGCATAATGTGTAAGGGGCATTACTGCATGAGGCATAATATGCTGTAAGGGGCATTACTGCATGGAGCATAATATGATGTAAGGGGCATTACTGCGTGGAGCATAATATGGTGTAAGGGACATTACTGCATGGGGCATAATATGGTGTAAGAGGCATTACTGTGGGACATGAGGTAAGGGGCATTACTGTGTGGGACATAATGTGTAAGTGGCATTACTGTGTGATGTAATGTGAATGACGGCACTACTCTGCAGTGTAATTCGACAATGGGGCACTACTGTGTGGCATAATTTGAATTGGGGGTACTATTGTGTGGTCACACCCCTTCCCAGCGAACCCAAGGGCATCAATATGTGTAGTAACAGCTCTGCTTTGGTGTGCATAGATGTGTCCTTCTCTATGCTCAGCACACCCTACAGTGAACACTATCTAATACTCTACAACTGCTAAGCCAGGGCTTGGTCAGTTTAGAAAATGACTTACCTTCACTTTGTATGTGACCTACATCAATATAGTGCCAGCTTTACCAAACAGCCAACCAAATACCAAATGTTTAAATATGGCACATGTTTGAATCCCCTGCAGGATGTGCTCTTTTGTGTGTATTTTAATACAGAGAATTATGTACACTTTTATGTTCTAATATTAATTATAAGAGCATAGACTAAGATGTGGTAGGAGTCAGGAATAGTAAGGGGAGGAGTCTATGCCAGGAGCCAGATGCTGACACCGAGGTGGGCCTGTGTGCTTTAAAATGCCAGGGCCTATTTTTAGTCCCAGTGTGGCCCTGCTCCTGGGATTACTCACATTAGATGATCCTGGTGGGTTTTGCCTATTAGGCTTATTAGTGCTATGTACCAGTTAAAGGTTTCTTTTGCATTTCTTTTACCAGGTAAATGTACCAGCCAGGTGCTATGGGCCTGATTCAGACCCGTTCGCTAGCAAGTGATCGCTCGGAGTGAGCGATGTTTTGCAAAGTGCGCACCCGTATGCATCGCAGTGCGTGTGTGCAAACTAGTCTGAGTGATCGGGAAGCAATCGCTCGCCCAGCAGGGACAACCCAGCTGAATGAGTGACAGGTCAAGCTGTTTATGGGTGGTAACAGGAGCAGGCCGCTGGAAATGAGGGAGAGGAGGTGCAAACGCAGGCATGCCTGAGCATCTTAACGCCATTTCAGAGGCATGCATAATTAACAAGCAGCATCATAGTACACGTCATCTTGTTGAATTATACAGTGCTCGCAGTGCTTGTGGTAGGGTACAGTCAACCGCAAGCGCTTCGGTCACTTCTGATGGAACCCGATGTACCAATGGTTGCATACACTTCCTGGAGATGACATGCACTAGTGGGCAGCTAAAGAAAGGCTGATGGGCATCTGCATACACAAAGTGATCACATGCCAAGACATAGTGTGCATGCTTATGCCTTGCTGTGCGATAGCCTGCCTTGATGTCACTTAGCTGAATTTGCATACGCTGGGAGCTAGCATCTGCATCTACATCTTGTATTAAATCCTCCACATTTAAGCCTGCATCACATCATTTGCAGTGTTATTTACTGATTGTAGAGGAGTAAGATGGGAGTGGGGGAGGGCAGCAAGGGGTAGGTTGTAGTATTCAGGATGGGAAATGATCGATGCATGGACAATAGTTTTGGTGGCATCTTGGGAGAGGAAGGGTCTGATGCAAGTGATGTCGCGGAACAGGAAACAATAGGATTGAGCAAAAGATTAAATGTGATGAGCGGAGGAGAGGGAGAAGTTGGGGATGACCCCAGGCAGCGGAGTTGGGGAACAGAGGAGATAGTGTTGTCAACAGTGATGGAGAGGTCAAGGGGGGTAAGAGACTCTAAAAGGAGCAAAGGAACTGATGAATTCACCCGGAGAGGAGGTTTACAGAGAAAAGACCATGAGACCAAGGGCAGAACCTTGCAGGATGCCAAAGTGCAGGATGGATTGGGGGGAGGTGGAATAGAGGCGGAGAATGGGCATGAGGCTGTATAATATGTGCAAAAGATGTATGTATGCAGTGCAATGATGGGCAGTGACTGTGGGTATGGGGGTATATGTGCTGGACATGAGGCTGTATAATATGTGCACAAGATGTATGTATGCAGTGCAATGATGGGCAGTGACTGTGGGTATGGGGGTATATGTGCTGGACATGAGGCTGTATAATATGTGCCCAGGTCTGTATGTATGAGGTGTAATGGGCAGTGACTGTGGGTATGGGATGGTATACTGTATGTGTTGGACATGAGGATGTATAATGTGTGCCCAGGTATATTATTGTCTATCTGTCACTGAATAGTCATTACAGGAAATGTTTGGAAACACTAACCAACAGGACTGTATGGATTGGGGATAAACCAATGTATCATATGCTGTACTGTGTGATGTTTATTTTAATATAAAATATGTATTTCTAGACAATTGAGCTGTGAGGAATACAAGTCCTTACTGGAAGTCACTTGAGGATGATATGCACCACTAATTCGAGGCGGATGGACAAGGACAGGAGTCACATTAGTGTTCCCGCTAGGCTGTTTTAGCGGGGCGACGCACCCTGCCCGATTTCTGAAGTGCAGAATGTGCCCTACACTATTTCTGAAGGGCAGAACGTGCCCTGCCCTCCAGCGCAGCGGCCCGCTGAGACAGCCTGCAGAGTCTGCCTCCACCCGCGGGTCGCTGTGTCCCGCGTGTGGTCAAAATGGTGGCACAGCGGTCACAGTCGGTGAATGGATGCCAGGCGCATGCGCCAGGCATCCATTCACAATGACAGCAGCACTTGGGGGCTGCCCGGCATGTCCGTTAGTGCCGGGCATGCCCCCAAGACTGATGAAAAGGGGACGCGTCATACAGACATGCCCCCTTTTTGTTGGCCATGCCCCCTTTTCGGGCGCGCAAAAATGCCCTAACTCTAGGTCTGGTGTCCTGCCTGCTGCCTAACCTAGAGTGAACACTCTCACGTGACTGAAAGAAAAGTAAATCTCACCCTGGAGATCATCTACCTGCTGACAGGAGAGGTGAGGGGTTCTGGGAATGTCACAGTGGCATCTCTCTTACCTATATTATTATACAGGAACCTGACAGGAGAGGTGAGGGATTCCGGGAACATCACAGTGGCATCTCTCTTACCTATATTATTATACAGGAACCTGACAGGAGAGGTGAGGGGTTCTGGGAATGTCACAGTGGCATCACTCTTACCTATATTATTATACAGGGAACTGACAGGATAGGCGAAGGGTTCTGGGAACATCACAGTGGCATCACTCTTACCTATATTATTATACAGAAAACTGACAGGAGAGGTGAGGGGTTCTGGGAACATCACAGTGGCATTACTCTTACCTATATTATTATACAGGGAACTGGCAGGAGAGGTGAGGGATTCTGGGAACGTAACAGTGGCATCTCTCTGACCTATTTTACTATACAGGGAACTGACAGGAGAGGTGAGGGGTTCTGGGAACATCACAGTGGCATCACTCTTACCTATATTATTATACAGAAAACTGACAGGAAAGGTGAGGGGTTCTGGGAACGTCACAGTGGCATCACTCTTACCTATATTATTATACAGAAAACTGACAGTAGAGGTGAGGGATTCTGGGAACATCACAGTGGCATCTCTCTTACCTATATTAATATACAGGGGACTGACAGGAGAGGTGAGGGATTCTGGGAACGTCTTAGTGGCATCTCTTTTACCTATATTATACAGGGAACTGACAGGGGAGGTGAGGGATTCTGGGAACGTCTTACTGGCATCTCTTTTACCTATATTATACAGGGAACTGACAGGAGAGGTGAGGGATTCTGGGAACATCGCAGTGTCATGACTTTTGATGATATTATTAATTAGGGAACTGACAGGAGAGATGAAGGATTCTGAGACACCGTAGTCTATGTAATAGTGTGCCATCTGCAGCCACTGGGGGAACTCCTACAAGTCTTTCATATTATTAAAGCGGCAATCATTTTTAATGTAAAACCAAGCTCACTTTACCTTATGATTATGATTGCCACTTTAAAAATATAGGAAGACTCGCAGGATTTCCTGCAGTGGCTGCAGATCGTACCCTATTAAATAAGCCTAGCCATATGAGACCTCCAGTTCTAGATGACTTCTGTGTTTCCAGAATCTGTTTACAGAGATACCACACCTGTATGGGCCTAGCTTTGTTGAATTGCTAGGACATATATCTAAACTACTTGTTATATCAGGACTGTACAGTGGGTGCAAAAGTACTCATCCTCCTGTGCACCCTCACTGCAGTCTTAGCCACTGACCTCTGTAGCTCCTGCAAAGTGATAATTAGCTTCTCTGGGCTTCCTTTACAAGTCTCACTCTTGCTCTGACACTGAGCTTTGAGTAGTGGCCATGTCCAGGCAGTGCCTGGGTGGTAGGATTGAGTGTTAATTTTATGGACAAAATTTTTTTGGAGGACTGAATTGTAACAACAACAAAAATATAAACATTTTAATAATGAAAATTAACATTAAATCTGTGTTTCATTTTAAATAAGCGACTAATGGCCCCAATACATGGTGCAATATGCAACGTGCGACATGATGGGGGATCTGATACCCGACATATTGGGAGGTCCCCAAAAACATAGCGATTGGGTGGCTGACCGCCCAATATGCCAGCTCCCACCTCCCCTTCCTGCATTGGACTGCATGGGATCGCACATCGCATACCCAGATCAAATTAACTTGCAGGAAGATCGGAGGATGCGATGTATGACCCCATGGGAGTGCACTCGGCCTAACATCCTGCCCATACACGGTGCGATATAGCAGCAATATCGATCCAATCCATCGGATTGGCTGCTTTATAGCACCATGTATGGGGGCCTTAAGCCTAAAACTAAATTTAATATCCTTGTCAAAATGAACACTGGATCTAACAAACGTAAGGCATTAATTTATATAACACATTCTCACTTTGCCTACTGAGCCTAGATTACTAAACACATACAGTAGTTAAAGGTTTGCTCACTTCAAGTTCTCTAGGGAAATTTAGAGAAAAGTTCTTCAGTAAAACCCATTACAGGATCATTAAACTGTTTGCAAAAAGTATGACTAAAACATTGACTAAAATTAGACTAAAATGAGGTCCCACTGACTAAACCGTGACTAAAACAAAGCAAAAAAAAGAGAGACTAAAATGTGACTTTAAACCAACTACAATTTTAAATACAGTATAGTACTCTGTGGCTATGTCAAGCAAAAGCAAGAGTAGCAAGGAAGCAGCTGCACCCATACTGCTCTCATGCAAATGATGTGATGCAGGCTTAAATGAGGAGGATTTAATACAAGATGGGTTATGTGCTAGGTGTTATTCTCCACCAGCTCAATCAGACCCCCCAGCCCCTGCCCAAGAGCCCCCTGGGTTTCCTTTTCTAAGGTACTGACCCGGCTGTATTCTATGGGGTTGCCACAACAAGTACAAGCAATACAGGTATGTCCTATACCCCCTCCATGGGTAGACATACACTCTAACTCAGTACAAAGTCTGGTGGCTACCTCTACAGCCTTTTAAAATATGTTGCAAGGTGACAAATCCCTAACCAGTAAGACTACTAAGCATCCTGTGTTATCTTCACAGTCTACGCAGCTCTCAGATTCTGAGGTGTCATCTGAGCATGCAGAAGATGATGATCTCTCTAATACTGAGTCCCTATCAGGGGAAGAAGCAGAGCTTTAGTCTAAAATTAATGTACCTGCTTTGGTGCAAGCTATCTTACAATTAGAAGATGATGAGCCCATCCCCAAATCAAAGCAGCCACTGTTTAAATAACAAAAGTGGCTTCAGGAGAGGTTCCTCTCTCAGATCAACTAGTTGAGCACACGGTAGCGGCTTGGCAGATGCCCAGTAAGAGGATTCAGCTCCAAAAACACTTGACCTCTTGTTATTCTTTATTCTGCAGATCATTGTGCAAGACTGGAGACTCCACCAGTGGTGGGTTCCTATGTTACATGTTTGATTAAAAGCACTACATTACCTATCCCTACAGTGTCCTCAATGAAGGAACATACGGATAGAAAGATTGAAACTGGCCTTAAATCTGTGTACTCTCTTTCAAGCACCATTTCTTGCCTGACCATGGCTATTGCATGGGTGGCTAAAGCAATTGAAAGCTGGGCAGAATCACTGGAAGAATCTTTTCCCTCAGACGCCTCTCGAGTTCAGATGTCTTATGTAGCTCACATAAGAGATGCAACTTCATATATTGGAGAAGCATCTTGGATGCCAGTCTCCTAGCTTCTAGAGTTTCGACCACAGCATTGTCTGCCCACTGCATTCTGTGGCTGTGGTCATGGAAGGCGGATGCATATTCTAAGAAAGCCTTTAGAACCATTACTTTACAATGGGGAGATCTTGTTTGGCCTAGACTTAGATAAGATTATAGCCTTATTTACAGCATCAATGACTGCCTTTCTGCCTTCAGCAGCTACTGCAAATCCTAGGATAACATCCTTTAGGTCCTTTTGTTACCAAGGTAAGCCTAAGGTTCAGTCCTTTCCTAGCTTCCACTAGGACCACTAAGCCCAGAACCAAGCAGACCTGGACCACCAGATGCCCTGCTTCAAATTCTGAGGACAAGCCTTCAGCCAGATGGGACGGGCCGCCAAATGGGGGGCTGGTGGGACCAGGAGGCAGACTTCTTCAATTTGCCCAGTGCTGACATTAAACCACAACAGATGCTTGAGTAAGAGAAGTTGTCTTCCGTGGGTATGCCCTTTCATTTCTAAGATGACCACCCTGCCAATTTTTCTACACAGGCCATCCTTCAGACCCGAACAAGGCCCTGCTCATCCAAAAAGCCATTCAGTCCTTGCTGCAAGCAGGAGTTTTCCAGTCCCGCTATTGCAGCAAGGGAATTGTTACTATTTTACGCTCTTTCTGGTTCAGAAACCAAATGGGTCTAATCAGCCTATTCTCAACCTCAAATACCTGAACAAGTTCATCAGGGCACCAAGGTTCAGGATGGAAGCCCTACTCTCTATTATCCTAACTATGGAGCCTGGGGACTTTATAGTATCTCTAGATATTCACGACGCTTACCTACATGTACCTAAAGTGTCCTCTCACCAGCAATATCTCCGGCTATACAACAGCAACACTTCCGATTTTAGCCTCTACCCTTTGGACTGTCTACAGCTCCATGGGTATTTACCAAGATTATGGCTATCGAGGCGGCCAACCGACATGATCAGAGGGTCTGGCTGCTACCATACCTGGATGACCTCTTGCTCTTAACAAGGTCCCCAGAGGTGTTTCAGTGCCATCTTCAGGTAACCACTGCCTTCCTACAAAAGCAAGGCTGATTAATCAACTGGAAGAAACCCTCCCTTAATCCTTCACAAGGGATGGTTCATCTGGGAACTCTTTTGGATTCTCAGGTTCAGAGAATGTTCCTGACAGCAGACAAGATCTCCACACTGCAAATATGTGTGCACAAATTCCTATGCAGTCGCATGGTATCCACCTTCGACATGGTGGAGTACGCTCAGTTCCATTTCAGGTCCCTGCAACACCTAATCCTGTCAAGGTGGAATGGGTTGCCCCATCAGATCAAGGCTCAAATGATGGTCTCTCTCCAGAGGTTCAGCTGTCCCTCTTCTTGTGGCTTCAGACATTTCATCTAACCAAAGATCGCCACTTTTGGATCCCGGATTGGGTACTCCTTTCAACAGACGATAGTCTCCGAGGCTGGAGCACAGTGACGGGTCAACACTCCTTCCAGGGACATTGGACATCAGCCGAGTCTACCCTGCCAATCAATGTATTGAAACTCTGAGCCATCTACAAAGCCCTCACTCTGCCTGTACAAGTGCAGTCCATCAATGCCACAGCAGTGGCCTACATCAATCACCAGGGAGGCACTCAAATTTGGTCATGACAGAAGTGTCACGCATTCTCACATGGGCCAAAGGTCACCTCCCGGCCATCTCCACAGTGTTCATTCCAGGAGTTCTAAACTGGAAAGTGGACTTCCTCAGCCATTACTACGTGCATATCAGGGAATGGTCTCTCACCCAGAAGTCTTTGAACACCTAGTGGACTAATGGGGCTTACCATAGGTGGACCTCATGGCCTCCAGACACAATCACAAACTGCCAGTGAATGGGTCCAGAACAAGGGAAGCCGAGGCAGCCTTCGTAGACACCTTGTCAGTGAAGTGGACCTTCCATCTGGTGTACCTATTCCCTCCAGTCTCTCTTCCTTCTCGAGCACTGCGGAAGTTCATACAAGACAGATACACTGTCCTGCTGGTGGACCCAGCATGTCCCAGATGGCATTGGTACTCAGATCTTTAGAGATGCACCATTCCTGCTACCTCAGCGGCTAGACCTGTTGTCCCTGTCTTCACCAGGACATGGGTCATCTGTGTTTGATGGCGTGGCTCTTGAGACATCCCTCCTAAGGTCTTAAGGGGTTTCTTGCTCTGTGGTCCAGACTATGCTTAGAGCGCATAAGCCAGCCTCTGCCAGCATTTACCATAGAGTGTGTCATAACTACTTCCAATGGTGTGGTGCCATGACCCTCATGTGTTTCGGGTCTCTAGACTCTTGGCCTTCCTCCAAGCTGGATTAGACCTTGGACTCCGCCTTACTTTACTGAAACTACATTGCTCTGCTCTGTCCATTTGGTTCCAGTATAGAATTGCTTCACTGCCAGATGTCTACACCTTCCTTCAAGGTGTACAACCTTCCTATGTTCCTCCTGTGGCTCTGTGGGATTTGTAAGTGTTTCTTCAGTCCCTACAGGGTCCTCATTTGAACCATTGTAATCTGTGGATTTCAAGACTCTTTTTCTTCTGGCTGTGGCATCCGCCCAAATGGTATCAGATTTAGGGGTGCTTTCATGTCCCTCCCCATTTTTAATCTTCCATCAGGACAGAGCTTTTCTCTGAACTCAACCTGGTTGTGACTTATTTCAAAATTAATGAGAAAATTGTAGTCTTGGCCTTCCAATCACCAGACCTTTTGGTAGGTGAGAGCTCCTTTGATGTGGTCCATGCTATAAGGATCTAAGTTGACCGTACCAGTTCTCTGAGGTAAACAGACTCCCTATTTGTGCTGTATGGATTTTACAAGAAGGGCTGGCCAGCCAATAAACAGACATTGGCTAGATGGCTTTGCAAGACTATCTCACAGGCTTGCCCGCAGGCAGGCCTTCCTATACCAGCTACTGTCACTGCTCATTCACCTCGCTCTGTGGGTTCCTTGTGGGCCACTTGCTGTGGTGCCTCAGCTGAACAGCTTTGTAAGGTGGCCACGTGCTCTTCTGTCCACACCATTTTTAGGTTTTATGCCTTTGATACATTTGCCTCTGAGGATGCTATATTTGGACGCTGGATTCTCCTCTCAGCTCAGGAGCATCCCTACCCTTGAATAACTGCTTTGGGAAATCCCCAAGTTCTTCATGTGGAGCCCTATGGACCCTGAAGAAGAAAATGAGAGTTATGGTAAAACTTACCTTCATTAATTCTCTTTCTTTGAGGTCCACAGGGCACCTGCCCTCATGCACCAGGCTTCTATGGGCTATGTTTTCTAGTCACCTGTTTCTTGCTTCTGTGTGAGAACGTGATTCTTGTGTGTACCAGTCTTCCTTCTCTTCTCTCCTCTCCTACTCCAACATTAGGCTTGTCACAAACTGAAGTTTTACCATTTCCACTGAGTTTTGGGTCTTTTTTTACATCTGAAAACATTCTGTTTTTCTCATGAAAATGCATGGTAACTGAGAAAAGTCATGGTCGGGAGAAAAATGGCTTCTTATCATGGATTTGGTTTCCATGGAAACAAAATCCCTGATACGTGCTAGCATTGGGGCTAATAGGATATCCCCAAGCGAGGTAATTTATTGCAGCTAATTAGATACTGGCCTAAGCTTCTTGAACAATTAGACCAATTCAAGGAATACAGGATCTTGTTCCATTAAACAGTCAGTCAGTCAGTAATAAAGATGTGGATCTAGAGAGAGAGATCCCAGTGTCGCATCTTAAAGCAGCAATAAAAATTAATTCTAAACAAGCCAGATTAATCATTATTTCCTATCGCTGTTTTACAATCTGTCAAAGCCACAGATGACCGACAATCCGACTGTTAGTAAATATACCCATAGGAGCAACCATAGTGTTCTATGAAAGCTTACAGTAGCTTAGGCTGTCAAAATAGGGAGAGGTATACTTGACGGTTCCTCTATGCCATGGTTTCCAAAACCCAGCCTTCATGGCCCAGAAATGAAACAGTCCAGGGGGTTTATTTACGAAGCGTTGGGTTGTAAAAGTTGGAGCTTTTGTTATGCAAAATATTTAAAAGGGCAATGCTTTTACCAGTAATACACATATAGTAAATTGCATCATTCTCCCCCACCCCCTGCTCGCAGACTCGCAATTCGCTGCCTTTTTTTGGTGGTGTGATGGAGCCCAATGACATATACAGTTTGGCCCCACCCCCCAAAGATGTCACAGAATCTCCTCTCCAAGGCTGTCTAAGATCAATATTACTGTTCTGATACGGGCTGTCCATTCGGCCTTGGTCATTGAGGAGGACTAACCACCAGCTCCCTGGTTCAAACATGCTGTGTTCAAAGAAATAAAGGTTACTTCTGTGGAATTCCCATTATCTGATCAACTAGTGGATCATATGGCAGTGGCTTGACAGTCACGTGAGAAGCAATACCAGCCTCAGAGATGTTTGGCCACAGGAGGTGTTAATAAATGGGAAATGCCTCCTATGGTGGATTCTCATGTTATGTGCTTAATTAAAAGTGCTACTCTACACCTATGCCATTCATATCTTCCCTAAAGAATACTACATATAGGAAGGTGGAACTGTGTTTGAAATCAATGTATTCCCTTTCAGGAGCAGCTGCCAGGCCTGCCATGGCTATATCATGGGTGGCCAAGGCTATGGAATTTTGGGCAGACTCCCTAGAGCAGGCATGTAAAACTCAAACTACTAACCGCGACGAATATTCAAGGTCTATGAGTGTGTGGGCCGCAACAACAAAAAAAGTGTTATATGCAATTTTTAAAGGTTTATTATTAATAAAAACCAATGCTGTACCCCCTATAGTAGTGCCCCTTAATGCAATTCCACCCTGTATTAGAGCCCCTTTTGCAATGCCCCCTGAATCTGTGTCCATTATGCAATGTCCCTTATGCAGTGACCTAGTAGTGCCCCTAGAAGTGCACCTTATGCAGTGCCCCCAGTAATGCCCCTTATGTTGTGCCCCCAGTAATGCCCCTTATGCAGAGCCCCAGTAATGCCCCTTTATGCAGAGCCGCCAGTAATGTCCTTAGTAGTGTCCCTTATGCAGAGCCCCCAGTAATGCCCCTTATGCAGAGCCCCAGGAATGCCCCTTTATGCAGAGCCCCAGGAATGCCCCTTTATGCAGAGCCCCCAGTAATGTCCTTAGTAATGCCATTATGTAAAGCCCCCAGTAATGCCCCTTATGTTGTGCCCCCAGTAATGCCCATTATGCAGAGCCCCAGTAATGTCCCTTTATGCAGAGCCCCCAGTAATGTCCTTAGTAGTGTCCCTTATGCAGAGCCCCAGTAATGCCCCTTATGTTGTGCCCCCAGTAATGCCCCTTATGCAGAGCCCCAGGAATGCCCCTTTATGCAGAGCCCCCAGTAATGTCCTTAGTAATGGACCTTATGCAGAGCCCCCAGTAATGTCCCTTATGTTGTGCCCCCAGTACTGCCCCTTATGTTGTACCCCCAGTAATGTCCCTTAAGTTGTGACCCCAGTACTGCCCCTTATGCAGAGACCCCAGTAATGTCCCTTTATGCAGAACCACCAGTAATGCCCTTAGTAGTGCCCCTCGTAATGCCTCTTATGTTGTGCCCCCAGTAATGCCTTTTATGTTGTGCCCCCAGTAATGCCTTTTATGTTGTGCCCCCAGTAATGTCCGTTAGGCAGAGCCCCCAATGCTGTGCCCCCTACCAGTATAGAACAGGCCTCACTCACCCATCTGTGCATTACTTACCTTTCTTCACGATGGCCGCTGGGCACCGCTCCAGTCCGTGCCATCTTGGGTGTATGTGTTATAGTTAGTGGAAATATTTACCATCTATATATATATACACTATTTTCATAGTAATATCAAGCATATAAGTATAATGACCCTCTTTTTGAGATGGTTTGTGCCTCCACAAATATCGAGACATTCCAAAGGAAAACGTATTTTATTACTATATACAAGAGAAATTGGTGTTACGATAACGTTGTCGTCCAAAATATCGGCAAGTGTGTATGCACCTTTAAGGTGCATACACACTTGCTGATATTTTGGACGACTGAACTATAATGATGAACGATCAATGATGCGCGCTCCCGCAGGTTGTTGGTCATTGTCATTCATTGCGCGAACATGCAGCCCAACCTGATGATATTGTCAGGCTGCTGCATGTTCGGGGATGAGGGAGGGTGCCTCATACCTGAACGAGCAATATTGTTCATGATATGGTTCAGTGTGTGTGCTCAATGTCTTTACCGACATTGAGTACACCCCTGCTGGAGACACACTAGATGATATTGCTCATGGAGCGAATCAACTAGTGTGTACTCACTTTAACTTCTTCTGTCTCCTTTATACTACAGGTCCTACACTGGCTCCTCATCTCCTTAGAACCAAATTCCAACTTCTCAACAGTTACCTATAAAGCCCTCACCAAATCCCCTGCCCTTACATCTCAACTCCGTCTTCCTCTACACTCCCACTGCCTACTTCTCACTGACAATGACTGCAGCATCTCCCAACTACTTTCTCCCACTCCTGCCTTCATGACATTGCCATGAACTCTCTCCCTCTCAGACTCTCCGCCTCTCTCCAAAGCTTCATACACGCTCTCAAACCACACTTCTTTTCTAATGGTGCCCACAAACATAGCGATCTGCACACGATTTGCTGATGTGTACGATTTCCCTTGAAAATCTCCCCGGCAGCTCTGCACACAATCTGCACATGATTTGGTGTCCAATCTTCATACGATCTCTCCTGCATCCAGACTTTCACAGTGCATCAGGTCCTAGATTGTCAGATCTGCCCTACTGCACGGCAGATCTGACGATGCAAAATGCGACCAGCGGGGATGCGCATCGCATTGTGATCGTGAGTGGGGATTCACGATTTACTCAGGATTTGGCCATATTTTACAAGATCTGTCGTTCCAAAGTGTCGGAATCGGCCAGATTAGGTAAAATATCGCTATGTGTGTGGCCAGCTTTAAGCTTTCCTGCTCTCATTCTAACCAACCTTTCCATGCTCCTTAGAAAGTGAGGGGTGCAACTAAGCCTCCTCATGGCTAATTGAATTGACCCATTGACTGAATACAAGGTTTATACAGTATGTGACCTCATAACTACTCTCTCCTACACAATTTATGAAAGTCTCCTCTTACCCAGTGAGGTGAAGGACTGGTGATTCTCCATCATCACGTCCTTGTACAGACCCTTGTGTCCCTGTGTATATACTCCCCCTCCGGCATGGAGAGATAGACAGTGACATTCTGACACCCTATAGAAACCTGACACACAATGATACAGTCATCACCCAGACACAGCCCCTGGTGTTACTATATAATGTCCCATTCCCAGAAGTCAGCTCTCTAGCAGAGCCGGCTTTACACTTTTTGGGACCCTAGGCAAGTTACTGGTCTGGGCCCCCTCACCCATCCCTGCACAAAAAAAATGGTAAGGGTTAATTTACCACCTTACCAAGGAAGGCTTTCATTGCCATATTGCAGTGGTTCTCAAACTCGGTCCTCAGGACCCCACACAGGTCACATTTTGCAGGTCACCCAGCAGGTGCACAGGTATAATCATTACTCACTGACACATTTTAAAAGGTCCACAGGTGGAGCTAATTATTTCACTTGATTCAGTGTGGAGACATGTAAAACATGCACTGTTTGGGGTCCTGAGGACCGAGTTTGAGAACCTGTGTCATATTGGAGACAAAACAATTCAAAACCTTTATACATTAACAATGCTTTCTTCAAGGAATAAAGCAGTTTTAAGTAACATTAATCTGCTAGAAGAACAGGTACCTGTGGCAATACAAGTACTGCCATCATACTTGTGCAGTTCATATGGGAAAGCTTCCGTGGTGAAAACTGGAAAATTTTACTGCCATCAGGGTTTTCACCAGCGACAGTAGTGTTATAGGGAAAACTAATTTAAACAGAAGATTGTGCTTACCTGCCATGTTCAGGTTTCTCCATGCCACTTTCAATCATCAGCCAGCGGGATTCCATTACCTTCAGCAGAAGAGAAGGAAGTTGAGCGGTGAAGAAGGGACAAGTGGAAGAGGAAAGTGGGTGGTTTGTGAAGGGCACAGGGGAAAGGTGGGTGGTTGGGGTACAGGAAAAAAAATGATTGTGGGGGATAAATGATAGAATTAGGTGGGTGTATAGATATAATAGGAGAAGTAATGGAAGACACAAGCAAAGGAAAATGGAAACACAAAGGCCAGACACACATAGATGATACAGAGACATACTGAGGCCTGGGGGGACATGAAGACATACACACCTGTGGCTGGGGGGGAGGCATGGAGACATACACACCTGTGACTGGGAGGTTGGGAGGCATGGAGACATACACACCTGTGACTGGGAGGTTGGGAGGCATGAAGACATACACACCTGTGACTTGGGGGTTGGGAGGCATGGAGACATACACATCTATGACTGGGGGGCATGTAGACATACACACTTATGACTGGGGGGTTGGAGGCATGGATACATACACACCTGTGACTGGGGGGGTACATGGAGACATACACACCTGTGACTGGAGGGTGATAGGGAGACATACACACCTGTGACTGGGGGGTGGGGCATGGAGACTTACACACCTATGACTGGGGGGGAGGCATGGAGACATACACACCTGTGACTGGGGGGTTGGGAGTCATGGAGACATACACACCTGTGTCTGGAGGGTTGGGAGGCATGGAGACATACACACCTGTGACTGGGGGGCTGGGAGGCATGGAGACATACACACATATGACAGGGGGGCATGGAGATATACACACCTATGACGGGGGTCGGAGGCATGTAAACATACACACCTGTGACTGGGGGGACATGGAGACATATACACTTGTGACTAAGGGGGAAACATGGAGACAAACACACCTGTGACTGGGGGGTCATGGAGACATTTACACCTGTGACTGGGGGGGAAGCATGGAGACATACACACCTGTGACTGAGGGGAGACATGGAGATATATACACCTATGACCTGGGGGGAGGAATGGAGACATACACACCTGTGACTGGGGGGTTGGAGGCATGGGGACATACATTCCTGTGACTGGGGGGGCATGGAGATATACACACCTGTGACTGGGGGGGGCTGCATGGTGACATACACACCTGTGACTTGGGGGGGAAACATGGAGACATACACACCTGTGAATGAGGGGGAAACATGGACACATACAAACCTATGACTGGGGGGGAGGCATGGAGACATACACACCTGTGACTGGGGGGGAGGCATGGAAACATACACACCTATGACTGATGGGGAATGGAGACAAACACATCTGTGACTGGGGGGGTGGCATGGAGACAGACACACTTGTGACTGAGGAGGAAACATGGAGACATACAGACCTATGACTGGGGGGGCAGGGCATGGAGACATAAACACCTGTGCCTGGGGGGCATGGACACATACACACCAATGACTGGGGGGGAGGCATGGAGACATACACACGTGTGACTTGGGGGGAGATGGAGACATACACAGCTGTGACGGGGGGGATACATAGAGACATACACACTGGTGCCTGGGGAGAGGTGGACATGAAGAAATTCACACTGGTGATGGTGGGGGGAACATGTAGAGATACACAGTTGTGACTGGTGGGGGAGTGAGTACACACACAGTATACACTGGTGTCTGGGGTGAGGTTAACATTGAGACCCACACACTATGGCATGAGGGGGACATGGAGACATACACACTGGGGGTGAAGGAAGCGGGATATATAGACATACACTGTGTCTCCATGTCCCCCCTCCCCCCACCTCCAGTGTGTATGATGCACACTGGAGGTGGGGGAGGGGGAGTGGAGACATAACCATTGGTAATTTGGAGGGGGGGCATGGATACATATACATTGAGGGCCTGAGGGGAGACATCCCCGCTGAGGTCTGAGGGGGGACATGGATATATACACATATATGACTGAAGTAGACAGGCACACATAGTAAACTAAAGAGAACTGGGCAGCAATGCTCTGATAGGAAATACAGAGAGGAGCAGGAGCACAGGTCAGATGGCATCACACTTACTGTAGAATGTGGCCATCTGTGGGTCTTAAATAGTGGAACCCGATCATCTTCTGTTGTCCCTCTATCCTGTGGTCAGGGCTAAAGGTGTTGGGCAGTGGCACGCACAATACATTACTGTGCCAGCACCCAGCCCCAACTCCGCATCATTGCTGGTGGCACTGCCCGTACCATGCCCCCTGGAGGCTAATGGTTGCCTGCTTCAGCAGCCAGCCAGTGATTCACACACACTACTCACCCATACATTACTGTGCCAGCACCCGTCCCCAACTCCACATAATCGCAGGCAGCTCCCCCCACACCACACCCTCCAGAGGCTTAATGGAAGCCTGCTTCAGTGGACAGCTGGTGATCCCCTCACACTTGCTCACCCAGCTGCCATACGGTGGCCCCACCAGCAGGTGGAGGTGGTAATAATATCTGTTTCATAATAAAACACTTTTTTTACATATAGTATCTTGCTGGTTGGGAGAGGTGGGCCCACTAGGACCCACCGGGCCCTAGGCATCCGCCTCTGTTGCCTTGAGGTAAATCCAGCCCTGCTCTAGTCAGCAGCTGAATGATCTTATGGTCTCTCTTATGTGGGTGTGGTAGAAACACCATGATGGGATTCTGGGTCCTGCTCAGTCCTCCTGACATACAGGGATGGCTGCTGGGTGTCTCACACTCTCCAGATGTCTTTTACACTACTGAGCAATCCTATTGGAAAATACACTATCACTGCATACACTGCCAGATTCCCTCACCTCCCAAATCATGTCCCTGTATTAATACTATAGATATAAGTGATGTCACTACGATACTCCTAGTTTATATATTGACAAACACTATCGAATACAAGTACTTTTATAGAAAATCTCATACGATATTATGTTACTGAAATTATTTTTTTCATTACCAGCACCTTATACTATTTTACCCAATATGTTTCCTAATTGGAATACAGTATTGCCATTTATAGCTCTAATACAATAATATATAATTTGTATTTTGTTTTTTTAATCATTTAAGGCAATTATTGATTTTAATATTTGTATTTACATTTGTCACCTTTTTGTCATAAATAGGTTTTAATTTCTACATTAAAACATAGTACATCACAGTATATATTTATATATATAGCCATCGCCAAACATTTTGAAAATGACGCAAGTATTGATTTTCACAAAGTTTGCTGCTTCAGTGTTGTTAGACCTGTTTGTCAGATGTTACTATGGTATATTAAAGTAAAATTACAAGCATTTCATAAGTGTCAAAGGCTTTTATTGACAATTACATTAAGTTTATGCAAATAGTCAATATTTGCAGTGTTGACTCTTCTTTTTCAAGACCTGCAATTCACCCTGGCATACTGTCAATCAACATCTGGGCCACATACTGACTGATGACCGCCCATTCTTGCATAATCAATGCTTGGAGTTTTTTAGAATTTGTGGGTTTTTGTTTGTCCATATGCTTCTTGAGGATTGACCACAAGTTCTCAATGGGATTAAGGTCTGGGGAGTTTTCTGGCCATGGACCCAAAATGTAGATGTTTTGTCCCCTGAGCCACTTAGTCATTTTGCCTTATGGCAAGGTGCTTCATCATGCTGGAAAAGGCATTGTATGTCACCAAACTGTTCTTGGATGGATGGGAGAAGTTGTTCTTGGAGGATATTTTGGTGCCATTCTTTATTCATGGCTGTGTTCTTAATCAAAATTGTGAGTGATCCCAATCCCTTGGCAGAAAAGCAACCCCACACATGAATGGTCTCAGGATGCTTTACTGATGGCATGACACAGGACAAAGACTTTTGGAGGATGGCCTGGTGTCAAGAAGGGTAGCAAAGAAGCCACTTATCTCCAGGAAAAACATCAGGGACAGACTGATATTCTGCAAAAGGTATAGAGATTGGACTGCTAAGGACTGTGGTAAAGTTCATATCTCTGATGAATCCCCTTTCAGATTGTTTGGGGCATCTGGAAAAATGCGTGTCATTTCCAATATGACAGGCAGCCTAAGGGTGTGTTGATGGTGAACTGCATTAAATGATAGGCAGCCAGGTAAAGTGTGGGGCACTTACTGGGGTGCTGATGGCACAGAGTAAATGGTGCTGGAGAGATATGGGGATGGTTGGTGGACTGTTGCATGTTGATGACATTGGCTTTATTCCTACACAGCTTTTAGACTCTGTGATCTCCTGTATGAATAGAGAATACAGACTGAAAACACTGCCTGTCCAGAAAGGATCAATTTCTTTATAGGTTGCCCATTGCAGATTAATCATATAGGTAAGAAAATACTCGCTCACATGCTCACTCTGTTTATTCACTGAAGAGAGGGACTGGGGTTTGCCAATCAGCTCCCTGAGCAGTGGGCATGCCCCTAACATGTTGAAAACGGGGTAATAACTTGCAGACATGGCATTTCACATGAGTCCATAAGTCTACACCCACTTTTTTGGGCACACATAGGGCCACTTTAAATTCCCAATCTGCCCCTAAGATTACACATATAGGGTCGTATTGAATTATCAGTGATATCGGCAGTGATATTGACCAATTTTGATGATTTTTGCTCAATATTATTGCTAATTCTGGGCATGCACGCTCTCGTTTTTAACCAAAAAACAGGCAAAAACATCAGGACATTCTAGAAAATGAGTCTGTCCCCCAAAAAATGGCTAACATACATAGGAAAGCAATTTAGAAGTGTATTATTGGCTGTAATTAAAGTATTTAGGGTACTTAAATTGCATCTGTTGGCTGTAATTTGCATATATATGAAACATTTTGAAAAATGATAGAAAGCTATTTTTTTTCCAGGAACTGCACGTCAATTGGGTGCAAGTATATTTTGGTGTTGTCTATCACGCTTTAAAAAAAAAATTAAAAACACCTGCCGCAGCCATGAGCTATTTTTAAAACACCTGTTACATCCATACAGCGCCCATAAATAAAACCCACTCTGAGATGGTGAAAACTTATTGCCTGTTTCAGTCTATCCGATTATCATGGGTGCGATAATATTGCGCAAAAATTGTCGATAATCGGCTGATATTATCCTTTAAGGAACATATGCAGGGGTGGATTGGGCCACCGGGACAGCGGGAAAGTTCCCGCTGGGCCGGTCCCATCCCCTCCTCTTTCGGGCCGGAAGGCCTGACACTGTCTGACAGCCAGGCCGCTTATACATGTACCAGTGCTGGCAGCCCCGCTGATTCGAAGCCACGCCCATTATTACAGGAGGGCGGGGTCTAGCCAAGGTAACCAATGGCACATTTTACTATAACTGGCTGCAGCTGCTACCAAAAGCAGCAGGTTCCATCTGAAGTGGCCGGTCACAGAGGTGTAATTGACTACGTCTCCCATAAGTCCCTGCTGATGCAAAGGTTGCCGGGTGCGGGAGCAGGGACCAGCGGCATACATCATTCTTGGGGAGCATAGGGCTAGGCATACACTACCCTCTAGCTCAGTGCACCTCCAGGCTCCTCCCATCTGGCCTCCTCCAGTCCATCCCCTGCACTCAGAGAGACGCGACAGTACTGGAAGTAAGAAGAGCTGCTGCAGCCAGACCACAATAATTGCCAAGTAAGGATGGTGTGACACAAAGCTGCTGCCCATTGTTAATGTCCTTCTTAACTGTAATGTGTGTATGCTTAGACTGCATCTTTTTCTATGTATATGAGCTGACTCTACATGTGTGTCTATGTATGTGTCCTGAGACTACATGTGTGTGTGTGTCATGTGTGTCTATGTATGTGTGCTGAAATTGCATATTGTGTGCTGAGACTGCATGTGTGTATATGTACTGAGACTGCATGGTGTCTGTATGTGTCTGCTGAGAGACTGCATGTGTGTTTGCTGAGACTGCATGTGTGTAAATTAGGGATGTGCAGGCTCGGATAGGTTCGAGTTTGCACGTGGAGTTCGGATTTTTCCCTCCAAAAAAACGGAACTCAGAAAGAGGCAAAACGTCATCTTACATGGACGAACATCATCATTCCTGGACAAAAGTCCAGGAATGATGATGTTCGTCCATGTAAGATGACGTTTTGCCTCTTTCTGAGTTCCGTTTTTTTGGAGGGAAAAATCCGAACTCCACGTGCAAACTCGAACCTATCCGAGCCTGCACATCCCTAGTGTAAATGTACTGAGACTGCATGGTGTCTGTATGTGTCTGCTGAGAGACTGCATGTGTGTTTGCTGAGACTGCATGTGTGTAAATGTACTGAGACTGCATGGTGTCTGTATGTGTTTGCTGAGTCTGCATGTGTGTTTGCTGAGTCTGCATGTGTGTGTATTTGCTGAGACTGCATGTGTGTGTGTTTGCTGAGACTGCATGTGTGTGTATGTTTGCTGAGACTGCATGTGTGTCTATGCATGTTTGCTGAGACTGCATATTATGTGCATGTGTGCTGAGATTCTGGGTGTGCATGTGTGCTCGGCTTACATCTATGTGTGTGTGTGCCGAGGTAGCCCTCAGTCCTTAAATCTGTGCCCTGACATACTGTAACAGAAATTGGAAATGTAAAACAATAATAATAATGACCCCTCTACATGCTTCTAAAGAAACATGTATATTGTGTATACACACATGTATAACACAAATGACTCTTACTACTGGTTGGCTGTATTTTAAAGAGGAAGAGCTGTCACCATTCACATCCCTTACCTTGGTTATCACACTAGAATGGGGAGTTGGCTGTGGCGCTCTGGGTTTTATCAGCTCCCTGTACAGTAGTGTGTTGTGTTCAGCGGCGTATCTGTAATGGGTGCAGTGTGTGCGGGGCCCCCGGGTCCAGGGGGGCCCCGCACCGCACATACTGCACCCCTATTTTTTTTTTAAACTTACCTGTCCGAGGTCCCGCGTCGGGTGTCACTGCTGCTCAGAACACTGGAAAAATTGCTGCCGTGGCCATTTTTCCGGCATCCTGTTTATGCGCAGTAGACTCTAGGCACACTCTAGTGCCCGGAGTCTACTAATGCTCAGGTGGCTGGCCAGCCGCGTTAGTCGGCTGCAGGGGCGTATCTACCCATTGGCCAGGATGGCACTCGCCAGGGGCGCCGACTAAAGGGGGGGCGCCGCCCGGCAGTGCCATCAGTAGCCAAGGTGTGGACAAGTCCCCCGGGCCCCACAAGTGTAGAGCACACCGCAGTGAGAGTGGTCTTCCCTACACAGTTCACAAACAGACAGCCGCCAATGGCGGCTGTGTTTATAATAGCAGCCAGCTAATGAGAGTCTGTCTGACTCTCAGCTGCTGCGTCATCCATGGAGGGAGCCGGCTGGAGCTCACTCATGAGCTCCGTGTTTCGGCTGCCCCCGCAGCATGTGATGGGAGAGACGTCATATGTCATGATGTCTCTCCCATGCAGAAGAGGAGCGGGCGGGACTCGGACAGCGGCAATCGCGTCAGGAGCGGGGACCAGGTAAGTTGAATTTTTCTTTGTTCTTTGTGTGTGTGTGTAAGCCTGGCACGGGGAGGGGGCACTGAAATAGGGGTTGTCCGCTACTGAGGGCACTTTATGGGGGGGTGCCCGCTACTGTATTGGGGTGGCCACTACTGGGGGCAATTTATGGGGGTGGTCACTACTGGGAGCACTGTATAGGGGTGGCCACTACTGGGGGCAATTTAGGGGGGGTGGCCACTACTGGGGGCACTGTATAGGGGGGTCTACAACTGGGGGCACTGTATAGGGGACTACTACTGGGGGCACTGTATAGGGGACTATTACTGGGGGCACTGTATAGGGGGGTCTACAACTGGGGGCACTGTATAGGGGACTACTACTGGGGGCATTGTATAGGGGGGGCTACTACTGGGGGCAATGTATAGCGGGGGACTACTACTGGAGCACTGTATAGGGGGACTACTACTGGGTACTATTACTGGGGGCACTGTATAGGGGGGACTACTACTGGGGCAATGCAGCATAGGGGGATTACTACTGGGGTCACTGTATAGGGGGGGCTACTACTGGGGGAAAAGCAGCATAGGGGGGATTACTACTGGGGGATTACTACTGGGGGCACTGCATAAGGGGGGTAGGGGGGCGCCAGTACATTACATTGCCAGGGGTGCTTGGATCCCTAGATACACCCCTGGTTGGCTGCTGGCCACTGGGAAGAGGAGGGGGCCCCTCACGGGGAGTGCACACGGGCCCCCTTCCTCTCTTAAGATGCCCCTGCTGAGGTCATGGGTACAAATTTCCACCATGGCCCTAAACGGTGTGGTATATTCACCCTGTGCTTGCATGGGTTTCCTCTGGGTACTCCGATTTCCTCCCACAATCCAAAAATATACTGGTTTCTAATTAAAAAAAATTGAATCCTAGTGTTTGCGTGTGCTTAGGGCAGACTAGATGGGCCAAGTGGTTCTTATCTGCTGTCAAATGTTTCTATTACATCACCCTCCATGTTTGTCTCATCCTCTGTCATTCTGGGGGTAAATGTATTAATGTGTTTTATTTTTTCCTGTAGGGGGCAAATGTATTTGTTTTTTTTTCCCTTGAGGGGCTAATGTGTTATGTTTTTTCCTGTCAGGGGCCAATGTTTGTCTTTTCGTATTGGGGCCAATGTGGTTGTTTGTTTTTTGCATCGTGCATCCTGATAATGTTCGTACAGAGTCACAGTACAGAGTCGGACGCATGCAAGAAGTAGTGTATTAGAAATGTGCTTTGTGTACTGTACTTGGGTGGTTACAAGGGGTTGGCTGATCAGATGCAGATGTAACATAGAGTGAGGGCGTTATTAGAGTGACACAGGCATGTTGTTGATAGTGGTTGAGACATGAATGACGCTGTAACTTACGTCAACAGCTCAACTGATGGGGGGGTTTAAAAAAAATGCACAAAGCATGATTGCAGCATCTGTAGACATTAAAAGTGGTTGTCTCAGTCCTGCACAGTCAGACGCACGGATGTACACCAGGGAAGGGCTCTGTAGCAGCATTAGCATTAAGTCGCCTACGCAACTGCAGCAAAAGACGCAAGGAAAGCCACCACAGCATCCAACTCAGAAAATTTCCTTCCCTCCCTCCGCCACCTCCCTCTTGACAAACTCCGCCCCCTCAACAGACCCCTCCTCCATTAGGGCTGCTTCCAGAATTTTCCCGGGCTGGTTTTCCATCCCAATCCGCCCCTGAACATATGGCCCTACATAGTTCAGCCATTAGAGCCGCATTGGGTGGCAAAATGTCAAAACAGCCTGTAGCTGTACATCTGTGAAACCGTAACGCAGGTGTCCTAGGGCGAGCTTAGTGTGGACAGAAACCTCACTGAGTCTCGTCATAGTCTCTCCAGCATTATACACATTATAATAGACCACATCCCAGAAGACAAGAGAAGGGGCAATACTTAAGCTGGAATCTAAGTGGATTTATACCTTAGATACACTGAAATTGCATGGACTTAATGACCATCTTAACATGAATGTTTTTTTGTAGTTAGATACAGTATTTTACTAGATATTTTGGTGAATATTTGCTAATTGGTAGCCTAATAGTATTATTAACACATCTCTGCAATATCTTATTTACAATTTGTAATGTCATGTGAAATTAATTACAACTAGGATGATTCTATACTGTGAATAGCTATAATTTTGAATGGGTCACTTTAGGACTCAATATACTGTAGAAATTATTTCTCTAGAATATAGGTAATAAGATGCTTATCCATTTGTGTTAAGATGTGACTATAGTATTTAACATCGTTATTTTTTAAATTCGTCCAAATTTGAAACTGTTTGGTGGTAGGTATGTCACTGCAAAGTTGATGCCATGAAGCTATGTTAATGGGGGGAGTATTTCTGTGTGGGGGCAGGGCTGGTGGATCCCAGTCAGAAGTCCGACAGATGCTGTCGAGGATGCCGGAAGCTGTATAGTGTCTAATACTCACAGAGTGTCTACATATAGGTAAGATTATTGTTGCTTACATTTTGTATATACTGTTTGAAGATGAGGAATTAAACCTCAAAATGTTGCAGAAACTTTTGGACTAAGGGCCTGATTGAGCAAGTAATGCAATGTTGCGTTTGCACACAGCCGGCTAATATTTGTACTCTGCACATGCATATAAGATGCAGTGCGCATGCGTGAGCTAGGCAATGTGGACGGGATTGCGAGCACAGACAGCATGCAGACCCATCACCCAGTGATTGACAGGAAGTAACATTTGTGGGTGGTGTAGGGGTGTATGGCTGTGCGAACACAGGCGTGTCAGTGCGCTTCAACGCCGTTGCAGTGGCGTGCATTAATTAGCCATTGCAAGACCCTACGAAGCCTGAGCTCTCACTTCATGCAGGGGATGTAGCAAAGTCTGCGGGAGTGTCAGGTCAACCACTATTCTGTGTATGGTTCCAATGGTTTGCAATGTTACCGAAGCTTACGCTATTTTGCAGACTACTCAGGTTGTGAGTAAAGGGAGGTGGGCAGCATTATGTATTGCTGGGTGTCTGCATCTTGTGCTTGGGTTGCTGTGCGTATGCACTGATTAGCATATACATGAAGCGGCCGAGTGTGTTTGCGCACATTTGCATTCCTTCCTGAATCAGGCCCTAAATGCCTTTATTTACATTTATCGTAATGACCATTGAGTGCTATTTATACTGCTATATATATAAAACTATTTTTTGCAGGGTGTCTTTTTATTATAATAGGAGAACAAAATATCAGACTGATTACATTTCACATGTCATTTCTATAGCGATGGCAGCTTCCACGTGGATGAGTTCTGCTGTCCTGCACTGCCTTAGAGAAACTACAGACAGAATACACACTGCAATGTAGTTGGCTATCAGCCGATGATGCTAGTTTTTTCAATGTATCTAGTTCTTTAGTGTTGGGGAACTACAAAGCACAGCATGTTCTCTCAGAAGCCAAGCTGGAGAGCCATAGGTTACAAGGACAATGTCACCATCCATGGTACCTGAATGCACCATAATAGATGGGTGCTGCTTATACAGTATATGCTGTGTGAATGTACCCATGTCCCATCAGCTGTGCTCCTCAGGGGCCTCTACTATTGTATTTTCCCAGTGGGCCCTTCATGCCCCAGCTCCACACTGGCCCTGATATTGCTTACTTTATTTGCTATTTGAATTTGCCTACATGTGACGGCCTGGCCCCATCACAACATAGTATGGGGGATGGGGCACTGTAACATGCACTTGCTCCAGGTATCATGGCTCCACACTCCACCCAATGAGCCTTGCATCAGTTACATATCTCGCTATATTGTCCCATTGTATCACTATGCTTCATAATGAGGTCTCCAAACATCAGCAAAAAAAATTCTACCACATTTACTTCCCTGGGCTGGTCCCATGTAAAATGCCTTAGACTGAAGGGTCACTGATATTGGGAAAAGAGCTCTAATAGCAAAGCATAGCCTGTCAGTTAGGCTTGGTCATTTATTGATGTCACTTAACCCAGGTTAAGCAACCCAGCAATCCAACCCAGGTAACTACCAGGGTTGGACCCAGGATGGACCCAGGTAATGGTGCAGTGTAAACGGTGCAACCCAGGTTATCTGACCTGGGTCATGCCTAAAATGAGCTGATTGGTGGTTGTGGAGCATTCACCTTCCACTTTTTATGACCTCACAGGTTTAACAGGGCAGACCTAAGTTCAGTGTAAACAGCGCTGACCTGGGAGTAACCCAGATCGAAGGTGCAGTGTAAATAGGTCTGACCTGGGTCTGACCAGGGTTGGAACCATGGCCAAAAACCCAGGTCGGACCTGGGTTTTTGGTGGAAAAGAGGTATAAGTGGTAACCCAGGGCAGAACACTAGAGGTTATTCTGTTGCACTGTCTGGTGCTGGTGATATATTTATAGTATTGTTAGTGATAGATATGTTTGGTATTATTTTATTACTATTTTCTTAGTGTTCATTTTAGGCATTTATTTATTTAGTATAGTTTTAGTGATATATTTAGATAGTATATACGTTTTTTAGTATACAGTATATAGTTTATTTAGTATTAGATTTATTCAGTTTTATTTTTATTATATTTTTTATTATCTTTAGTTTAGTATATAAGTATTTTAGTGTATATAGTAGTAGGGGAGGAGGAGGAGGAGGGAGTAGGGAGTAGAGAGAGTAGGTAGGGTGCAGCCATGGACCGGCCATGTATCAGGAGACAGGTAAGTGCACTGTTATTGTTATTTGTTTTACTTTGTTGCTTGCACATTTAGAATTTTTCATGGCTCTTAGAAGGGGCAGAGCTCAGCTAAAAGTGGGTATTTCTGGGCATAGAGAGTGGTGTTTTGTCCCAATTTAGTAGGTGTAAATGTTGGGAGGTGTCTGTGCCCAAATTTGACTAATTTAAGGGGTTATGTATTACTTATAATTATTATTATTGCTGGTTCCCAGTGGTGGCAAATTGTAGGTGTTATATATGAGCTGGTGACCCTTAGTCACACGATGGTGATGTGGATTTCTGTCATCCACTGTTCTGTATTAGGTGTATATAGCTAGTAACTGCTCAGGTAGCAGGATCATAATCCTTAGCTCATAAATTATTGAAGTGAGACACTGATATAATTAGAAAAATCAGTTGCTAGCATTTACAGGTTATGTGATTTATATATATATATATATATATATATATATATACTAGGGGTGAGCGGGTTCGGATTTCTGAAATCCGAACCCCCCCGAGCCCCCCCGATCCGAGTCCGATCCGAATCAGGCTCGACTTTTCCCGCCTGACTCGGATCTGAAATCGAGGCAAAACGTCATCATCCCGCCTTCCGATTCTCGCGGGTTTTGGATCCTATATAAGGTACCCACGTCTGCGCCATTTTCTCACTCGGCTGTGGACAGTGAAGAGGGAGGGTGGGAGTTAGGGCTGTGTAGTGTAGTGTAGTGTAGTGCTGCTGTTGTCCACTACTTCAAAGTCCATAGGGGCTGGCTGTGTTGTGCTGTGCTGCTGTTGTTAATAGGGGCTGTGTCCACTACTTCAAAGTCCATAGGGGCTGGCTGGACTGTGTTGTGCAGTCAGTTCTCCATAGGGGCTGTGTCCACTCCAAAGTCCTGTGCAGTGTCCCAGTCCTAAAGGAGTGCTGCAGTGTTGTCCAGGGGGTGCTCTGTCCATCAGGGGTGCTCCCCCCAAGTGCTAAAAAAATAATATATTTTCTGTGTTTGTGAATTGTGTGCGCAGTAGCCGCACGTGCATCAACAAAGTAGTGCCAAGCGTGCGCCTGTGTCATAAGTAAAGGGCCGGCTGGCTTGACCGTTAAGGGTGCTGTAACCCCCGAAAGTACACTCCAGTCCAAACCAAAAAAAAAATTATTTTCTGTGTTTGTGAATTGTGTGCGCAGTAGCCGCACGTGCATCAACAAAGTAGTGCCAAGCGTGCGCCTGTGTCATAAGTAAAGGGCCGGCTGGCTTGACCGTTAAGGGTGCTGTAACCCCCGAAAGTACACTCCAGTCCAAACCAAAAAAAAAATTATTTTCTGTGTTTGTGAATTGTGTGCGCAGTAGCCGCACGTGCATCAACAAAGTAGTGCCAAGCGTGCGCCTGTGTCATAAGTAAAGGGCCGGCTGGCTTGACCGTTAAGGGTGCTGTAACCCCCGAAAGTACACTCCAGTCCAAACCAAAAAAAAAATTATTTTCTGTGTTTGTGAATTGTGTGCGCAGTAGCCGCACGTGCATCAACAAAGTAGTGCCAAGCGTGCGCCTGTGTCATAAGTAAAGGGCCGGCTGGCTTGACCGTTAAGGGTGCTGTAACCCCCGAAAGTACACTCCAGTCCAAACCAAAAAAAAAATTATTTTCTGTGTTTGTGAATTGTGTGCGCAGTAGCCGCACGTGCATCAACAAAGTAGTGCCAAGCGTGCGCCTGTGTCATAAGTAAAGGGCCGGCTGGCTTGACCGTTAAGGGTGCTGTAACCCCCGAAAGTACACTCCAGTCCAAACCAAAAAAAAAATTATTTTCTGTGTTTGTGAATTGTGTGTGCAGTAGCCGCACGTGCATCAACAAAGTAGTGCCAAGCGTGCGCCTGTGTCATAAGTAAAGGGCCGGCTGGCTTGACCGTTAAGGGTGCTGTAACCCCCGAAAGTACACTCCAGTCCAAACAAAAAAAAAAATTATTTTCTGTGTTTGTGAATTGTGTGCACTGTGGCTGCACGTGCATCAACAAAGGAGCAGCGCCAAGCGTGCGCCTGTGTCCCATAAGTAAAGAGCCGGCTGGCTCATTTCTTAAAGGGTGGTGTAACCCACAAAGTGCACTACTCTCCAGCAAAAATAAAATAATATTTTCTGTGTTTGTGTGCGCTTTAGCCGCACGTATATATATATCAATATAACATAAATGGAGGACCAAACTTTCTCCGATAAAAATAAAATAGGGAAAGATCAAGAACCTCTTCCTCCTAGTGCTGTTGCTGCTGCTGGGAGTTGTTCATCATCCCAGAGAGGAAGTAGGAACATCACTACTTTTACTAAACAATTGACCCTCCAACAGTCCCTAGCGATGAGGATGAAGTACGACAGCAGTCATCCTGAAGCAAAACGTATAACTGAGGCCTTGACTGCTATGTTGGTGTTAGACGTGCGTCCGGTATCCGACATTAGTGCAGTGGGATTTAGACAATTGATGGAGTTAGTGTGTCCTCAGTTCCAAATCCCGTCTAGATTCCACCTGCATCCTCAAAGCAGCAGCGACAAGCGTGCATCTGTCTGTTAAAGGGTGGTGACACCCTCAAAGTGTGCTACACAAACAATTAAAATATTGTTCTTTTTTTTTTTCTGTCTTTGTGAATTGTGTGGGCTGTAGCCGCACCTGCATCCTTAAAGCAGCAGCGACAAGCGTGCGTCTGTCTGTTAAAGGGTGGTGACACCCTCAAAGTGTGCTACACAAACAATTAAAATATTGTTCTTTTTTCTGTCTTTGTGAATTGTGTGGGCTGTAGCCGCACCTGCATCCTTAAAGCAGCAGCGACAAGCGTGCGTCTGTCTGTTAAAGGGTGGTGACACCCTCAAAGTGTGCTACACAAACAATTAAAATATTGTTCTTTTTTCTGTCTTTGTGAATTGTGTGGGCTGTAGCCGCACCTGCATCCTTAAAGCAGCAGCGACAAGCGTGTGTCTGTCTGTTAAAGGGTGGTGACACCCTCAAAGTGTGCTACACAAACAATTAAAATATTGTTCTTTTATTTTTGGTCTTTGTGAAATGTGTGGGCTGTAGCCGCACCTGCATCCTTAAAGCAGCAGCGACAAGCGTGCGTCTGTCTGTTAAAGGGTGGTGACACCCTCAAAGTGTTCTACACAAACAATTAAAATATTGTTCTTTTTTTTTCGGTCTTTGTGAAATGTGTGGGCTGTAGCCGCACCTGCATCCTTAAAGCAGCAGCGACAAGCGTGCGTCTGTCTGTTAAAGGGTGGTGTAACTCTCAAAGTGTTCCAAAAAATAAAAAACTATTTTTTTAATGTGTTTGTGACTTGTGTGCGATGTAGCCACACTTGCATCCTCAAAGCAGCAGCGACAAGCGTGCATCTGTCTGTTAAAGGGTGGTGACACCCTCAAAGTGTGCTACACAAACAATTAAAATATTGTTCTTTTTTTTTTGGTCTTTGTGAAATGTGTGGGCTGTAGCCTCACCTGCATCCTTAAAGCAGCAGCGACAAGCGTGCGTCTGTCTGTTAAAGGGTGGTGACACCCTCAAAGTGTTCTACACAAACAATTAAAATATTGTTCTTTTTTTTTCGGTCTTTGTGAAATGTGTGGGCTGTAGCCGCACCTGCATCCTTAAAGCAGCAGCGACAAGCGTGCGTCTGTCTGTTAAAGGGTGGTGTAACTCTCAAAGTGTTCCAAAAAATAAAAAACTATTTTTTTAATGTGTTTGTGACTTGTGTGCGATGTAGCCACACTTGCATCCTCAAAGCAGCAGTGACAAGCGTGCGTCTGTCTGTTAAAGGGTGGTGACACCCTCAAAGTGTGCTACAGAAACAATTAAAATATTGTTCTTTTTTTTTCTGTCTATGTGAATTGTGTGGGCTGTAGCCGCACCTGCATCCTTAAAGCAGCAGCGACAAGCGTGTGTCTGTCTGTTAAAGGGTGATGACACCTCAAAGTGTTCTACACAAACAATTAAAATATTGTTCTTTTTTTTTTCGGTCTTTGTGAAATGTGTGGGCTGTAGCCGCACCTGCATCCTTAAAGCAGCAGCGACAAGCGTGCGTCTGTCTGTTAAAGGGTGGTGACACCTCAAAGTGTTCTACACAAACAATTAAAATATTCTTCTTCTTTTTTCTGTCTTTGTGAATTGTGTGGGCTGTAGCCGCACTTGCATCCTCAAAGCAGCAGCGACAAGCGTGCGTCTGTCTGTTAAAGGGTGGTGTAACCCTCAAAGTGTGCTCCACAAACAATAAAAATATTCTTTTTTTTTTTCTGTCTTTGTGAATTGTGTGGGCTGTAGCCGCACTTGAATCCTCAAAGCAGCAGCGACAAGCGTGCGTCTGTCTGTTAAAGGATTACATCGGTGACAGCATCCAAGTAGGCATGTCAGACAGTCCGTACCTGTACTGGCAGGAAAAAGAAGCAATTTGGAGGTCCCTGTACAAATTGGCTCTATTTTACCTGAGTTGCCCCCCCTCCAGTGTGTACTCCGAAAGAGTGTTTAGTGCAGCCGGGAACCTTGTCAGCGAAAGGCGTAGGAGGTTGCTTCCACAAAATGTGGAGAAGATGATGTTCATAAAATGAATTATCAACTCTTCCAGGGAGACCAGCCTCCAGAACGTACAGAGGGACCTGTGGTTCCAGCAGGGACGAATTAATACTCTGTGAGGATGAGGATGTACACACTGAAGAGGGTGAGGAATCGGTGGATGAGGAGGATGAGGATGACATCTTGCCTCCGTAGAGCCAGTTTGTGCAGGGACACATTAATTGCCAGCTTGTTTTGTGGGGGCCCAAACGAACCAATCATTTCAGCCACAGTTGTGTGGCAGACCCTGGCGCTGAAATGATTGATTTGTTAAAGTGTGCATGTCCTGTTTATACAACATAAGGGTGGGTGGGAGGGCCCAAGGACAATTCCATCTTGCACTTCTTTTTTTTCTTTGCATTATGTACAGTTTGGGGCCTAGTTTTTCTAACTGCCATCCTGTCTGCCACTGCAGTGTCACTCCTAGATGGGTCACGTGTTTGTGCCGCCCACTCGTGTCGCTTAGCATAGTCATCCAGCTACCTCGGTGCAACCTTTTGGACATGAAAACACTATTGTGAGGTGTGAGGTGTTCAGAATAGACTGGAAATTAGTGGAAATTAAGGTTATTGAGGTTAATAATAGCATAGGAGCAGAGAAACCAACAAATTCTGTGATTTTAGCTGTTTTTATGCTTTTT
Source organism: Taudactylus pleione (assembly GCA_031769625.1). NCBI lineage: Eukaryota > Metazoa > Chordata > Amphibia > Anura > Myobatrachidae > Taudactylus > Taudactylus pleione. Next base: position 5,605,125 of record JAUIMM010000528.1, on the reverse strand, counting down.
TTAAAAAAAATACAGATCCAAAACACAAAACCCAGAACCCAAAACACGGAAGGGTGGTTTTGGCAAAACCAATCCAGATCCAAAACACGAAGAAAGATCCAGATCCAAAACCAAAACACAAAACACGAAAAGTGGCCGGTGCACACCCCTAATATATACATATACACACACATACATACACACACATATACACATATACTGTGTGTTTATATATATATATATATATATATATATTATATTATTTAAAATAAAGAGAACGTGTTAGTTGAGTTAATAGAGTTGTGTGACGGGCAGCAATGTGCATTGGTTATATTACCCACTACTAGCACTGGGGCACTATAACACACCTGGGTTACTCAGAGCATCTCCTGCCATGGCTGTATGATCAGGACCAGCAACAGAAATCATGGGGCCCGGTACATCCTTTTTTTAGGGGCAGGTATAGGCCAGTCGCTCAAGCATCTGCCTTACCTATATGTTGTTTCTCTGGGGAACCTCTGAGCCCCCACAGTGTCCCTCCATGCCCCACACTTACCTTATTCTATGTTTGCCTGCCATGGCACCTCTGCAGAGTCTCTTTTCTTTGGGTCAGTGCCACCCCTCAGCTTGCCAAGCGCCGGATCCTCTCTTGCCTCTTGGTGCTGGCTTGACACTTGATGGACTTAACCTAAGCAACATGGGGGCTGGTAATAGCTCCTATGCATAAGCATACATATATATATATGAGTGGGTTCGGATTTCAGAAAGCCCCCCCAATCCGAGTCGTATCCGAGTCAGGCTCAACTTTTCCCGCCTGACTCGGATCTGAAATCGAGGCAAAACATCATCATCCCGCCTTCCGGATCTCGTGGGTTTTGGATCCCATAAAAGGTCCCCACGTCGGCGCCATTACTCACTCCGACTGTCTACAGTGAAGAGGGAGGGTGAGAGCTAGGGCTGGCTGGGCTGTGTTGTGCTGCTGTTGTCCATAGGGGCTGTGACCACTCAGTCCATAGGGGCTGACTGGGCTGTGTTGTGCTGCTGTTGTCCATAGGGGCTGGCTGGGCTGTGTTGTGCTGCTGTTATAGGGGCTGGCTGGGCTGTGTTGTGCAGTTAGTTGTCTTTAGGGGCTGTGTCCACTCCAAAGTCTATAGGGGCTGGCTGGACTGTGTTGTGCAGTGTCCCATAAAGGCTGTAGTCCTAGAGGGGTGCTATAGTGTAGTCCAGGGGTGATCTGTGCATCAGGGGTGCTCCCCCAAAGTGCACTCCAAAATTTTTTTTTTTTCTGTGTTTGTGAATTGTGTGCGCAGTAGCCGCATGTGCATCAACAAAGTAGCGCCAAGCGTGCGCCTGTGTCATAAATCAAGGGCCAGCTGGCTTGTCCGTTAAAGGGTGCTTTAACCCCCAACGGGCACTCCAAACAAAATAAAAAATTATTTTCTATATGTGAATTGTGTGCACTGTGGCCGCACGTGCAGCAACAAAGTAGCACCAAGCGTGCGCCTGTGTCCCATAAGTAAAGGGCCGGCTGGCTCATCTGTCAAAGGGTGCTGTAACCCCCAAAGTGCACTCAAAAAAAAATAAAAAATATATTTTTTTGTGTTTGAGAATTGTGTGCACAGTAGCTGCACATGCATCAACAAAGTAGCATCAAGTGTGCGCCTGTGTCATAAGTAAAGTGCCGGCTGGGTTGACCTTTAAAGGGTGCTATAACCCCCAAAGTGCACTCCAAACAAAATAAAAAATGATTTTCTGTGTTTGTGAATTGTGTGCACTGTGGCCGCACATGCATCAACAAAGTAGCGCCAAGCGTGCGCCTGTGTCCCATAAGTAAAGGGCCGGCTGGCTCATCTCTTAAAGGGTGGAGTAAGCCCCCAAAGTGCACTTCAACAAAAATGAAAAAATATTTTCTGTGTTTGTGAATTGTGTGCGGTGTAGCCGCACGTCCATCAACAAAGGAGCAGCACCAAGCATGCGCCTGTGTCATAAGTAAAGGGCCGGTTGGCTCGTCCGTTAAAGGGTGCTGTAACCCCCAAAGTGCACTCTTCCAAAAAAAAATTTTTTTTTTCTGTGTTTGTGAATTGTGTGCACTGTACGTGCATCCTCAAAGCAGCAACACCAAGCATGCGTCTGTCTGTTAAAGGGTGGTGTAACCCCCAAAGTGCACTCCAACAAAAAAAAAACATTTTCTTCTGTGTTTGTGAATTGTCTGCACTGTACATGCATCCTCAAAGCAGCAGTACCAAGCATGCGTCTGTCTGTTAAAGGGTGGTGTAACCCTCAAAGTGCGCTCCACAAAAGATTAAAAAAAAAAATTCTGTCTTTGTGAATTGTGTGCACTGTAGCTGCACGTGAATCAACAAAGGAGCAGTGCCAAGCGTGCGCCTGTGTCCCATAAGAAAAGAGCCAGCTGGCTCATTTCTTAAAGGGTGGTGTAACCCACAAAGTGCACTAGTCTCCAACAAAAATAAAAAAATATTTTCTGTGTTTGTGTGCACCTTAGACGCATGTATATATCAATATAACATAAATGGAGGACCAAACTTTCTCCGATAAAAATAAAATAGGGAAAGATCAAGAACCACTTCCTCCTAGTATTGAAGCTGCTGCCACTAGTCATGACATAGACGATAACATGCCATCAACGTCATCTGCCAAGGCCGATGCCCAATGTCATAGTAGAGGGCATATACAATCCCAAATGACAAAGTTCAGGAAAATTACCTTAAATCATCTGAGGTAAAACATAAACTTGCCAATATGCCATTTACGACACGGAGTGGCAAGGAACGGCTAAGGTCTTTCCCTATGTTCATGACTAGTGGTTCAGCGTCCCATGATGATGGAAGCCCTCATCCCGCTAAAAAAATCAAACGAGTTAAGCTGGCAAAAGCACAGTGAAGAACTGTGTGTTCTAAGAAGATATCACATATCCCCAAGGAGAGTCCAAGTGTGGTGGCGGTTGCGATGCCTGACCTTCCCAGCACTGGACGGGAAGAGGTGGCTCTTTCCACCATTTGCATGCCCTCTGCAAGTGCTGAAAGGAGCACCCACAGTCCACTTACTGATATGCAAATTGAAGATGTCACTGTTGAAGTACAACAGGATGAGGATACTGGTGTAGCTGGCGCTGAGGAGGAAGTTGGTGAGGAGGATTCTGATGGTGATGTGGTTTGTTTAAATCAGGCTCCAGGGAGACAGTTGTTGTCCGTGGGATGAAAAAGCCCATCACGGTCATGCCTGGGCAGAAGACCAAACATTCCACCTCTTTGGTCTGGCAATATTTCTATCCAAATCTGGACAACAAAAGTCTTGCCATATGTACCATATGTAAAGGTGAAATAAATAGGGGTAGGAATGTTAACCACCTAGGAACATCCTCCATTGTACGTCACCTGCATTACTGTCAAGTTCAGAAACTTTGGTTAAGACCGTAAGCAGTCCAGGGACACCTAAATCCCTTCGTCCTATTGTATCCAATCGCCTACAAACCACACTGTGAACTCCCTCATCGTCAATTTCCTCCTCAGTCAGGATCGGAAGTAGTCCTGCAGGCCATGTCACTGGCATGACTGACTCTCCTATCCGGGATTCCTCTGGAGGATCCTGCATTGCTACACCTACTGCTGCCAGGCCCGCCAAGAGCCGTGGCGTGCCCCGGTAATAGAGGGCATGGCCTAATCATGGGAGGCATGGCCACGCCCCCTTCCCGAGATACAGGAAGATTTGCAGCGCCACGAAGCGGCGCTGCACACTGGGGAGGGGGGGCGCTCTGAGCCCCCTCAGCCTGGTGCAAAGCCAGGGGGGCGCGATCAGTGTGATTGCTCCCCTGCACAGGCATCGGAGACTGCTGTGGCTGCTGCTCAGCAGCCACAAGAAGTCTCCAACTGCAGCTCAGCACACGCTATGTGCTGAGCTGCTGTGAGGGGGGAGCAGCGCTGGACTTGGGCCCCCGCCGGGCCCCTTAGGAAGCCCGGGCCTGGGTAATCTGTACCCGCTCCCCCCCCCTCTTGGTGCCCCTGACTGCTGCCACTGCTGCTGTTGCTGCTGGGAGTCATTCATCATCCCAGAGAGGAAGTAGGAACACCACTACTTTTACTAAACAATTGACCCTCCAACAGTCCTTAGTGAGGAGGATGAAGTACGACAGCAGTCATCCTGAAGCAAAGTGTATAACTGAGGCCTTGACTGCTATGTTGGTGTTAGACGTGCATCCGGTATCTGCCATTAGTGCAGTGGGATTTAGACAATTGATGGAGGTAGTGTGTCCCCAGTTCCAAATCCTATCTAGATTCCACTTCACTAGGCAGGCGATACTGAGACTATACAGAAACATCAGAAAAAGTGTCCTCAGTGTCCTGAAAAATGCAGTTGTACCCAATGTCCACTTAACCACGGACATGTGGACAAGTGGAACAGGGCAGACTAAGGACTATATGACTGTGACAGCTCACTGGGTAGATGTATCACCTTATGCAGCAACAAAAGCAGTGTCACCAGTAGCAGCAGCTCAGAAACGACAGCTCGTTCCAAGGCAGGCTATGCTGTGTATAACCGGTTTCAGTAAGAGGTACACCGCCGACAACCTCTTAGATAAACTGAGGGAAAACATCGCCTAGTGGCTTACCCCACTTAGACTCTCCTGGGGATTTGTGATATCTGACAACGCCACCAAGATTGTGCGGGCATTACATCTGGGCAAATTCCAGCACGTCCCATGTTTTGCTCACACAATAAATTTGGTAGTGCAGAAATTTCTGAAAAGCGACAGGGGCGTGCAGGAGACACTTTGAGTGGTCCGAAAAATTTCTGGCCTTTTTTGCCATTCAGCGACTATGTGCCTAAGACTGGAGCACCTGCAAACACTCTTGAACCTGCCCCGCCATCACCTGAAGCAAGAGATTGTGACGCGGTGGAACTCAACCCTCTATATGCTTCAGAGGATGGAGGAGCAGCAAAAGGCCATTCAAGTCTATACATCCACCCATGACATAGGCAAAGGAGGGGGTATGCACCTGACTCAAGCACAGTGGAGAATGATTTCCGTGTTGTGCAAGGTTCTCCAGCGTTTCAAACTTGCCACACATGAAGTCAGTTCAGACACTGCCAAGGACAATTCCATCTTACACCTTTTTTTTTTTGCATTATGTACTGTTTGGGGCCTAGTTTTTCAAACTGCCATCCTGTCTGCCACTGCAGTGTCACTCCTAGATGGGCCACGTGTTTGTGCCGCCCACTCGTGTCGCTTAGCTTTGTCATCCAGCTACCTCGGTGCAACCTTTTGGACATAAAAACACTAGTGTGAGGTTTGATGTGTACAGAATAGACTGGAAATTAGTGAAAATTAAGGTTATTGAGGTTAATAATAGCATAGGAGCAGAAAAACCCACAAATTCTGTGATTTTAGCTGTTTTTATGATTTTTTTTTTTCAAAGAAATACAGATCCAACACACAAAACCCAGAACCCAAAACACGGAAGGGTGGTTTTGGCAAAACCAATCCAGATCCAAAACATGAAGAAAGATCCAGATCCAAAACACGAAACGTGGCCGGTGCACACCCCTAATATATATATATTCTCGCCCCCTCGAGAGTGACTGACCACTCCCCACATTACTGGTGTAGGTGTGACTGTTTTCTGTCTGTCCAGAAGTGTAGTAGCGGCGTTCCCATCGCATCACTTCCGGTACAGCGGAACGAGCAGAGTGACCTCCGGGAACTGTGGTGAGTTGACGGGTTCCACTTGGGCGCTGGTTTCCGGTGTTGGAGTTTGGCGGCGACGCACATGTGAACAGGTGAGTGAAATACTTTCTAATTACTTGTATTATATTAAGCCTTACCATATTGAGCTCTAATAAGGCTGACCCTTGACAAAGGCTAGATGTGCCGAAATGGCCCGTTGGGATGGCCGGTCCTTACCTACAGTGATGGATGAGTACTTCACAAAATATTTATTGAAGTTGGCTCTATGATGGCTTCTTTTACATATCGTTTTTCAGATGCTATATTAAAGATGTTTGGTTAAAACTACCGGATTTGGTGGTGTGCTGGTTCCTCAGGTTTTACCTTTCTGGGAAATCTGGAGTATTGCTGCTGGACTTATTATTACCGGGCACCCACATTGAAGCTTTTTATAAAGTGTGTGCGACCTGTTTACTTGTTATAACATTACCAACGTTGTTTGGCTCACAGGCTGCACCACAAATTTTTATAAGGTTTTTGAGTTATTTGGTTATTGATGTTGTCTATTGTTGTCTTTGTAGCGATATATGTTTAAGTGTTGTACTGTATTACATGTGCTTGCATACTCGTGTATTGCATAATGGATTCAGATATTGGTGACATCACCGGCACCAAACGGTTTGCAGATAAGGATGTTTCCAAAATTATTTTCCCGGATACTGACCAACTGGCATTTGATGAGGATAGCCCTAATGATATTTATCAAGATTTACTAAAATTGAAAAAAAGACTTGTGGAGCTTGAATTACATGGGTTAACCCTTTCCCAATATCATAAAGATAAATTAATACCACGGGGTTTTAGAATAAAAAATCAACCAACGATTGGTTGCAACAATAAAGAATTTTGTCAACAATGGTGCCTAATCCTGAACCAGTGTAGTTTTGACCTAATGTTATTGGTCATACAATAAGCCAATGCCGATATTGAGAGTGTAAAAAAGGATATTGTTGTTTGTGAAACGAATGGGACTGAAACATTAGTTAAAGATACCAGCACTGATTGGTTGGCTAAATTAAGTGATAATATTGCAAATTTTAAAACAGATTTGTTGAAATTTAAAAAAAAAAAATACAGAAAAGTGAGAGATGACTACAAGGAACTTCGGGTATACCTATGGTTATTGAACCAGGGGTTTAGGAGAAATTGGAGAGGGAGCCAATTTAATAGGAAAAGGGTGAACACTACTTTCACTGATATAGATTCACATACCTCCATGAGTGACTCTGATAACTCTTCTTCTTCAAGGGGCCCTTTTTTAGGGGACGGTGCCCATACCCGCAGCAAAAACAGACTAGAAAAAGAGTTATCAGGAGAGGGGGTCATAAACACAAAAATCCAAGAGGGGGGGCAGGAGATAGTTACATTTAATTTATCAAGTCACATATTGACAGAAGCAGAACAATCTGTTCTCTCCAAGGGGCTATCTTTTGTCCAAACACATAAACAAACTGATTTCCAGTGGGAGACTGAGTTTTATCAATTTCAGAGGCAGCTTAGGCTTAAAGACTACTTTAATAAACAAACTTCCAATGCTAGTCAAAAAACTAATATTGTACCTTTTAAATCAAAAAGTTTATTCGATCCTCCTTCCAATAATGCGTCTATTGAAACTTTTTGTAGATTTGTTAAAAGGGATACATTACCAGCTATTAGAAAAGGCAATAAATATTATCAAAATTGAACAAAGGTTGAAGTTGAGGCAATTAAATCTTTAAAAAACAATTCAGATATCATCATTCGCCCCGCCGATAAAGGCGGGGGTATTGTAATATTAACAAGGCTTATTACATTAATAAAGCATTAGGTCAGTTGGCTGATACCTCTTGCTATAAGAAACTATCCTTTGACCCTACTGGGATCTATAAACGTGAAATTGATGCTATCATTCAACTCGGACTTAATAATAATTGAGTGGATGAAACTACGGTTACATTTTTAATTCAAGATCATCCTGTAATTCCCCTTTTTTATACGCTTCCAAAAATACACAAATCTTCTGTTGCACCACCAGGGAGACAAATAATCTCCTCCCAGGGTTCTCTTGGACAGACGGTCTCACAGTTCTGTGATTTCTATTTACAATCTGTAGTTCAGCAAACACCTTATTACTTAAAAGACACGACTGATTTTTTGCTCAAATTAAAACAATTTGAGCATCCACCAAGTGGTTGCTTATTGGTATCCATGGATGTTTCAAGCCTTTACACAAATATAGAGCACAGTAAGGGTCTTGAAGCGGTGAGGTGGGCGATCACTGGCAATGCATGTTATAAGGGGCCTCCTGTTGACTATTTAATATTGTTGATGGATGTCATTTTGCATAAAAATTATTTTTTATTTAACAATACTTTTTATTTGCAACTGAAAGGGACGGCCATGGGGTCTAATATGGCCCCAGCTTACGCCAATCTTTACATGCATTTCTTTGAGACCGCACATAGCACCAGTGACCCTGTTTTTTCCAAATACATTGCATGTTATTTTCGGTTTATTGACAATCTTTTTTTGATCTGGATGGGTAGCTCAGCAGAATTAGAAACATTCATAGGTGAACTTAATTTAAAGGAACCTCTTATTAAGTTTACGCACAAATGGAGCCCTAATAACATCGAGTTCCTTGATGTCCTGGTCTCGATTTCGGGTCAAATATTAAAGACAACAATCTTCAGAAAGCCAACCGATAAAAATACCATCCTAAGTGCCAAAAGTTTCCATCCCCCTGCCCTCAAGTTGGGACTTCCATACTTGCAGCTGTTGAGGGTGGTAAGGATTACCTCTAATGGTGATGATCTTCCGAAAGCTCTTAAAGATATGGGACTTAAATTCATACAGAGTGGATATGACAGCCGTGAAGTCAACGCGGCTATTGACAAGTGTTTATCTCTCAGACGAGAGGAACTGTTGTCTAATAATTCCAAAAAAGAAGTGGAAGATAGGATGTTGTTCCCCATCACCTACTCGATGTCCTCGGGCCTTTATTCGTAAAGCCATATTAAAACATTGGCACATCCTGCAGACTGATCCTACCATTGGAAGTGATTGCGTTCTTCCTCCGTTGTTTTGCTACAAGCGAAGTCGTAACTTAAAAGAACGGCTCATTTATTCGGACATTAGCCCGGGGGTCGGCATTAACTCCAATTGGTTGTCGCTACAGATTGGGGCATATAAATGTGCCGGATGTGTAAATTGTCGCTATCTATTGGTTGGCGACAAATTTTGCCATCCACATATGGGTAGAACTTTCAGTCTGAAGCATCAAATGACATGTGAGTCAAAATACATCGTATATGTGATCTTGTGCCCCTGCAACAAATTGTATGTGGGCAAAACCATTCGTATGCTTAAGGAGAGGATTGGTATGCATAGAAGTTCCATAAAAAAAGCCACATCTAAAATTGACACCAGCACACCACCTGTGGCCAAACACTTTATTTCTTGTGGACATACAAATAAGGATTTTTGCTTTATGCCTATAGACCATGTGCCTCCATTACGTAGAGGGGGCGACAGACATCGGTTACTGTAACAGAGAGAATGCGAGTGGATTTATAAATTAAATTTGTTGGCTCCGTGTGGCCTTAATGAGGAACTATTATTTACTCCGTTCATTTGAAGATTCTTTTTTTTTTTCTCCATGTGTTCGTTTTTTACACTGTTATCTTTTGTTACACCATGTCCAATTATTCTGTGTTATTTATATATATGTGGTTTTACGTATGCAGTATTGGCTATTTAAAATTAGCTGCACAACCTTATTCCGTGTATGCATATGTGTATGTCTTGTGGTATTGCATGTACATTTGTAGTGTGTGTTTTCTATATGTTTTATGGTGATTAATTCATGAGATTAATTGTGTAACAGTCACTTTGATCCATGGGTTTGCTATTTTCAATAACTGAGATCATCACATCTTTTGATGAGATGGATGATTATCTTTGTTGATAACCAATGTGATTTGTTTATATATTATATATGGATCTTATTGCTGGATTTATTGATATCTAATGTTCAATTGTGTGCCAAGACCCGATCCTGTTTACGAGTGCACCGTTGCCTTGGTCACCCGGGTGCCTCCCCCTCGAGAGTGCCTGACCACTCCCCATGTTACTGGTGTAGGTGTGACTGTTTTCTGTCTGTCCGGAAGTGTAGTAGCGGCGTTCCCGTCGCCTCACTTCCGGTACAGCGGAACGAGCAGAGTGACCTCCGGGAACTGTGGTGAGTTGACGTGTTCCACTTGGGCGCTGGTTTCCGGTGTTGGAGTTTGGCGGCGACGCACATGTGAACAGGTAATACTTTCTAATTACTTGTATTATATTAAGCCTTACCATATTGAGCTCTAATAAGGCTGACCCTTGACAAAGGCTAGATGTGCCGAAACGGCCCGTTGGGATGGCCGGTCCTTACCTACAGTGATGGATGAGTACTTCACAAAATATTTATTGAAGTTGGCTCTATGATGGCTTCTTTTACATATCGTTTTTCAGATGCTATATTAAAGATGTTTGGTTAAAACTACCGGATTTGGTGGTGTGCTGGTTCCCCAGGTTTTACCTTTCTGGGAAATCTGGAGTATTGCTGCTGGACTTATTATTACCAGACACCCACATTGAAGCTTTTAATAAAGTGTGTGCGACCTGTTTACTTGTTTTATATATATATATATATATATATATATTTATATAAACAGATCCAATGATTGGCACTCCCATATATATGTAATTCCTGCCTGGGTGCCAGCCAAATAAACGATAAGCATTATATGACAGTCAAAGAGCCAAACATGTGAACTTGATCACTTGTTTCAGGTTTTGATTAACTCTTTTTTCATTAACCCTTGTTCCTTGTACAGTTCACATGTATGGCTTTTTGACTGTCATTTAACGCTGCAATGCAGACCTAGGAGTACCGCTTGTTCTGATCTATATGTATATATTTTTTTACACATACACATAAGCTCCCCATCCAACACTATACTCTCTCATACCACATCCTGTGCTCTCCCATCCCCCACTGTGCCTTCCTATCCCACACTGTGCTCTACCATCCCCCATCCCAAACTGTGCTAGCCTATCCCCATTCAACACTGTTCTTCCATCCCCCACTGTGCTCTCCCATTTCCCTTCCCCACTGTGCTCTCCCATGTTCCATCCCCACTGTGCTATCCTATCTCCATCCCACACTGCTCTCCCATCCCCCACTGTGCTTCCCAACCCTATCCCATCATCACATAGTCCTAGTGGAAGCTGACTGCCTAGGAAAGGACTGACCCTTAGGCTTACCACCTAAAGGATGTTGTCCTAGGTTTTGCAGTAGCTGCTGAAGGCAGTCATTGATGCTGCAAATAAGACTACAATGTTATCTAAGTCTAGGCCAAACAAGATATCCCCATTGTAAAATAATGCATCTAAAGCTTTCTAAGAATCTGCATCCGCCTTCCATGACCGCAGCCACAGAATGCGGTGGGCAGACAATGCTAGGAGACTGGCATCCAAGGATGCTTCTCCAATATATGAAGCTGCATCTCTTATGCAAGTTACATAAGACTTCTGAACCCGAGAGGCATCTGAGGGAAAAGATTCTTCCAGTGCATCTGCCCAGCCCTCAATTGCTTTAGCCACCCATGCAATAGCCATGGTCAGGCGAGCAATGGCGCTTGAAAGAGAGAACACCGATTTAAGGCCAGTTTCAATCTTTTTATCCATACAGTCCTTCATTGAGGAAACTGTAGGGATAGGTAATGTAGCGCTTTTAATCAAATGTGTAACATAGGAATCCACTGCTGGGATTACATGATCCCTATTGTAACTCAAGGGGAGGTATGCAGACATAGATTTATGCCAATTCAAATTTCAGAAATACCCTGCGGATCACCAGAAGTGTAGTAAGTGGCACAGCATTTAATTTCTCCCACTAAATAACAAAGAACTGTCAGTAATGACACAGCGGCTGCATTTATTACAGATGCCATTTAAAAACCATCAGTAAAAGCTGCGAATCATTGGCGGTTTTGATAAACCATGGCATAGTAAATCTACCCTCCCGCCAATGTTCTACATTATTGGTTAATGCTTTTCTAGCTATATATTGTGTTTCTCACTATATAAACTATCACTGGGTATATCTGTATGGTTTTACTGCTCTATTATTTAGCATTTATTCTCTGTATAACAGCATTTCTGTACTGTAATACCCAGCAAAAGAATCTATTATATACTGGAAGAAAGTTACACAACAGGATAAGATTGTTGGAACAGTGAGCTTGGAGGCCCCTGATGTGACCACCCACAGCATATGCGAGCATCCATGATGATGGTCATGATGGTCTTGACCATCGCAACCATCGGGCTTGCGACGGAGATCCTGCGGTAGGGTCTCGCTGCCGCAAGCCCTGGAGTGATTTTGGCTCTATCAGAGCCAAAATCACTCCCACTGGGGCCGGCTTCAGACGGTAGGCATTCCCATGGGAACGCCTCCATCTGGCAGGCACGCCCCCGGCATGCCCACCAAAGGGGGCGTGCTGTCAATCAACATCGACAGCATGCCCCCTTTGGTGCGAGACCTGGAGTGATGGAGAGCCCGTCGCTCACCGGGTCTCGCGCATGCGCACAACGGAGCTCCCAACTTGTGAATTTGTCCACCGGTCGAAATCTCTAGCGAAAGTAGCCAAGCGTTGTCCCAGATGGGTGCTAAGCAGTTACTAGGGAGGGTCGAGGAGATGCTGCTAATGGATGGGCCTTCCGGTTCAGCAAGGTATATTATGAATGTGAAATATGGTGTGTACGCGACTGTATACTGCAACAAATGGGTCAAATTGACCAAAGGATGCATGAAACCCTTTCCTAAAGTTGGCAGTTCCGATTTGGAGGTATTGAATATTGTTAGAGATAAAATATGTTTAGTGAAATCTCTGAAGAAAAGAGTAAAGTATTATGATTGTTTAAAGTTACGGCAGCATAAGGGGAACACGTGGCACGGTGGTGTATGTATGTCACAAAGCAGCATACTCACACCACTAGGCAGTGTGCACACGCTGCAAAGTAGCACGTTCACGCCGCAAAATAGCATGTACCCTTGCCATAGTAGCATGCCGGAAAACAGCGTACTCATGCCACAAAGCAAGGCGCTGCCCGGCAGCATACACACGCTGCAAGGTAGTGTCACTGTGCACCACCGCCGCCTTATGCGGCCGCAGGTGCAAGTACAGCACATACTAAAAATAATTAAAAAATTGTAACAAGTAACTTATACCCTTTTTTAAGTCACCTACAGGAAAATTTAATTATATAAGATGAACCCACTATAATATCAGCCCTTTCCCAAGCTGTTAATCTGTTAGATATTCCACAGAGACAAGGGAATGCAGTGGTCCAACCAGCAGCTGATATTGGTGAGACTAGTGGAGAGTGTAGTAGGAGAGGGAACACCGCTAGTACTGAAACAGTAAGTCTGGTAACTGATCCTGAAGATGAGGATGAGGTAGGTATACATCCTGTCCGTACTATAGCAGTTCTCAATGGGAAACTGGACAAAGATGGTGTAGTGCCCATCAGGAATGTAGCAATGCATTGTCCATGGATGAGAGCAGAATTGCATTCTATTATGTCAGACTTCCCAGACCTTAGGAAAGAGTTAGCCAAATGCCATAAATTTATTAAAGATTTGGGTAATGCTCACGAACTAACCAATAGGATTGGTGAGTGGTGTTAAGGGCTTGTCTTCCTTCTAATACTGATGCACAAAAGTTTATAACAGATTATGTATTGGAGGAGGATGAATCCTTAACACAATTGGCTATATACTTTCCAGTGGTAGTGAACTGGAGCAAAATTTTTACTATCAAACAAAAAGTTAGTGAGTCTGCAGCAGACTATTTTGCCCGAGCACTGCTAGCAATAACACAGTACATGGAAATAGCAGATGTAAAGGATGATGTACACCACCGGGAAGTAGCTGTAACGGTACTAATGGATGGTCTCACAGACAATCTAAAAACTAGAGTGCAAACCTATCTACCTAACTGGAGAGGGATTACTGTAGATGCACTTAGAGAGTCAGTTATAGAACATGACAAACACATTTGCAGGAAGTAAGAGGCACAGAGTGAGAAGTTAATGGCAGTGAGCATTCAGGCTCTAGAGGGATCATATACACAACCTCAACCTTACAACATGTACCGGCAATGGAATTATACAGTAATGTGTTTAAATTATAATAAAGAAGGTCATCTAAGAAGGGATTGCAGAGAGGCAATTCAGGTGCCATATAAGAAAGGAACACCTAAGTACATGTAGAGAGGACACACACAAAATTCAGGAAAGTTCCAACCATTACATACCCACATAGTGACCGCAAACGCTTTACTGGAGAATGATAGCCAGTGCTAGGGGTCAGGTCATACCTGTAGTCTACAGCCAGTCAGGTTAACTAAGAATACTAGGGAAGAACCTACAATGACAGTTGAAATATCTGGTATTAAAAAGACTTTTCTTGTAGATACAGGGGCGACCAGATCAGTGATAAATTCTCCATTTTACAGGTTACTAACAAAATCATAGCAGCAATGGTAGTAACGGGGAGGGCGCAGCATTACCCTCTAACCAGATCTGCAGAAGTTACTATCAGGTCGCTGCAACCAAGCATTCCTTTCTCCTGGTAGCGGCGGCTCCTACTAACCTGCTGGGAAGGAATTTGTTGTGTAAAATGGGAGGTGTTATATATATCGATTCCTACCTATCGATTTCTACCCACATATACACTGTAAAATAATTGTTGCTGTTTAGCATTATGAGTAACACAAGAAATAATTGCTTTCAGACTTTGTTTGTGGTTCCAAAGCACAAAAAGTTATTATTCAACATAAAAACAGATAGTTACACGCTGTGATCTAAATACAATTAGTGCAAATAAATTATACAGACCCAAGGTACAGTCGTTACATACGCATGCGCTCTGAATCCAGATCCCGGCATCAAAGTAGAAACCTCTATCATCAGCAAAGCAAGAAGATTGAAAATCCAGTTTTAAAGAGCTCACATATATACCCTTACAGAGATAGGCAATACAATAGAACAGGTTGGCATGATTCCATTGGTTCTTCTTGCTGGTTCTTCTGTTACAGTATAGTTCATAGGTCAGTTCGTATGGACACAATCCAGCCTCCAACAGCTCTTTGTTTCATGTTTCCCGTTGCATAATAAATTTAAGCTGGCTACATTACAGAGTGCATTTTAATGTTTAACTCTCTATGGTCCATAGTTTGCAGACACATGTTGCGATCTTCTCACTGATGATACCGGAATTCTGCAAAGACACAGTGGATCAGAACGACACCAAACACGGTCTGCTTATTATGTACTAAACCTTAGATATCAAATAACATTTATTTCACGACATTACTAATACTGAATAAACCTTGGATATTACACTTTAATGCTAGGGAACCTTTTTATGTAAGTGTGCAGTCTGTAAGTATTGCGGTATTTGATAAAAGATGCTAGTTAGCGTTGTGCGACTACGTGTTTGTGGAGTACACCATGGTACGTGTTTTGCAGGGTTCATCAAGTTATATGTTTTAGTGATGGTCTATATTTATTTAATGGGGACTTTTAACATCTTTCTATTGCGTGGGAATCGCACAATGCTAAATAATAGCATTGCCGAATGTACTTATAATGGGCGAGATTCACTAAAATGGTGCTGGGCGTTCAGTTGCAAAATGGCGTCTCATTGCCATTCGCAAAATGGCATCGTGCAGATTTAATTTTAAACCGACTCTGTCTCAGCCAATTATCCGGCTTCGACAGTCCACCCTTTGATAGCAAACAACATGCTATCATACTCTGATTTTAAAATTAATTTAGGCTTACATTATGACATATTATTTAATGTTATATTATGGGATGGCATAAGGTGGTTCTTAAACCATCAATAATGTGTCTCTAGGAGGGATATAAAAGTACCCTTATACACACACCATGGATCTTGGGAGATCATGGGAAAGATGTGGGGATGCACCAATCCTATAAAGGAGATCTTGGAGGGGATAGGGGCTTACATTATTTAAGATATTTTAAAATAACATTTTAATAACATAGTTCATGCATGTCTAAATCTTATACATCATATGATGGTACCTTCTAGTTCAGGGTTGTAATGCAGTCCTACATTTACCTCAGTATTCATATTGCTACTTCTAACCACCATCTTAATTTCATTCTTTCGGTTTACCTTTTCTTTCCATTTTCCACATTTCAACACAGTAGGAACACACCTGACACATAAGCCAATTACTATGATGACAACCAGTATGAGGATCACGAGTTTACCTATACTCGCAATCATTTCCTGGACCCACTCTACTAGACCTGAGAACCATTTCACTTGGTTCAACCATGAAACCCATTCCTCTACCTTCTCTTATACTTCAGCCACTGAAGCATTATGGTTCTTCTGAAATTCCCATTTCAGTTGCAGAATTTCATCCATCTTCCGGTCTATCATCTCCTTGGGGTCACTTGTATCATTTGTAATGTAAGTGCAACACTTTACTCCAAATTGGGTGGCTAAAGTTATGCAATATCCTCCAGTGACAGCTGTTAAATAATTTAAGACTAATCTGTGTTGCACCAGTTCTTTCTTGTAAGCTTGCAACTCCCTACCTGTATATCTGAATGTGTCATCATACATCTCGGTGATATTATCTATTAATTTAGCAAGATCTTGGATATATCTAAAATTCAGTGCACCCTGAGCTATCCTGGTGGGATCCAATGCTACCAAAACTTGAAAGCCAGTTGTCTCACTAATTAACTGTGTGGCTTTATGTACGTCACCAGGTATCATATTTCTTTTGTCTCTGTGTTCATACTGTGTGTGAAAATATGGTGATGGTGTGTTTTTATGAATACCAAGCATTTCACCATGTGTAAGGGTCAAAACCTCTGGAACTACTCTTCTCAGATAACACAAACCTTCAGAACTCGGAGAGAGCCACTTATACGCTTTTCTACCAAATATAAAATATACATCATTGGGGAGAACATAAGGAAAAGTAAACATCATTATAGTCACACACATTTCCCTAGCAAGTGATCCTATTTAAGGTTCTCCCATTGGACTCATGCAAGTTTCTGGTAGTAATATCTTGGCACAATACCCTTCTGGTACACTACCAACCATTTCTTTGGTGGAACTTAGTGTATATTTATACCGGAAGTGTCTTCCACATGACCTAATTGTGCATAACAGTTCATAATTCATTGGCTCATGATCAGCTCTTAGTGAAAAGGTCATCGTCTGGTTATTCCCCATCACCTCCCAACTTCCTGGGTCATTGGAGTTGGTGATGTTTAAACATAAAGGTGATTTATCTACTTGGTACTGGTGGTAAAATGAGGTGGTTTGGACTTAAGGAATTTTCCATCGAGTGCATGCCCTCTTTGCGATTAGAAAATTTCAGAGACATTCAATGGGAATGGCACTAATCCTACATTATGTTATCCTTGGGGCATGTGAGAGCACACCCAACAGTTGGTTTGGTTTAGAATTGTGCCCACCATAGTATGATAATCCTCTAAAGGATACCCACCCCAATACTGGTTATACTTAGGTTGACACTGTTGGATGCAATTCTCATCAATTACGGACCCACTGAACTCACACATACAATAATCTTCAGACGATAGACCTTCACACTGTCTCCGAGTATCCAGAATAGCAGATCTCTTAACAATTACTGTACTGGGCTTGGTCAGATACCGCCCTTGTGACTGTATTGCTCCTTCTCCTGACTCCACTCAATTGATATCACCATCAGCTCCCCTCTCCATCGTTTGTCCTCTATCAGAGAAACCAGAGATCCTGAAACAACCCAAAATAATGAGGACTCTGGGAGAATATACAAAGATAACCACAGCAGACCAAGCCAGTGCTGAAAACAAGGATCTACAAATTTCTTTAGCTCAGGTATCTCACTGTAACCTTTAACCTTCCCAGAACAGACTCACAATTGACAGGTCTACATTCTCTGCCTCGATTCCACCTTGTTTCTACACCAGTTGGTTGACCTTCTTACAGTGAGTGGAATGGACCCAGGTATCTCTCTCTGCCACCTTCAATGAAGTTGTACTCATCAGCAACACCTGATACGGACCTTCCCACTGATCAGTCAAACAACCTGACTGCAAGAAATATTTGATCATAACAAATTCTCCAGGTTCAACATCATGACAGTTTGTTTCAGGCATATCATATGACAACAATTTCAGTTTCTGCTGTTGCTGTTTTAACTGTTTACTCATCGTTATAAGTTACCTCATTGTTACCTTTCAAATCTTCTTGGGGACTTATAATCAAATGAGGTTGTCTACCAAAGTGTATTTCAAAGGGGGACAGATTGAGAGGGGGTCTAGGAGCTGTCCTGATACTATGAAGGACAAGTAGTAGTGCTTCTGGCCAACCCAGTCCAGTTTCCGACATGATTTTACTTAATTTGTTTAAAATAGTCCCGTTCATCCTCTCCACCTTGGCACTGGCTTGCTGTCGGTAGGGGGTATGAAGTCTACTATTAATACCCATCAGCTTACACATATTTTGGAAAACATCACCTGTGAAATGAGTACCCCTATCGCTCTCAATAATTCTAGGGATACTGTATCTGCATACACACTCCTGAACAATTTTCTTGGCAGTAAACGCAGCAGTATTAGTGGCCGCTGGGTAGGCCTCAACCCAATTGGAAAACACGTCAGTGCACACTAATACATACTTGAGATTCCTGCAGGGTGGTAATTGGATGAAATCAATTTGTATTACCTGAAATGGTCTGTTGGTTCGGAGGAATGTGGGATGGTTCGGTAGGGATCGTTTTCCCAATGTTTTTCCTCAAGCAGGTCACACAGGACATTGCTCTCTATTCCGCTTGAGAAGAAAAACCCAGTGCATACCAGTATGCTCTGACCAATTTGCACGTACCTTGCTTTCCCAAGTGAGTCAGACCATGCGCTGCCTCAGCCAGGCTTGGGAAGTATGCCTTGGGAGCCACTGGCTTACCTTGTCCATCTCTCCAGAGGACTCTTGCCCACATCCCGTGGACTTCCAGCGTGCCTTTTCCTGAATGGAACACAAATTTTGCATCTAAATTAATTTCAGCATGTCAATCGTTTGAAAGGTCATCATTTGTTCAGTTGGTACATTCATTTTTAACCCTGCTGCCCATTTTGCAGCTTCATCTGCCCTGTTGTTGCCCAGTGACACTAGATCATCCTCACATGTATGAGCTTTACACTTAATTACCGCCACTGCCTTAGGCAATTGGATTGCTGTCAGTAGTCCTTTTATATGTCTGGAATGTGCAATTGGTGTGCCTGCGGCTGTCATAAACTTTCTCAGATGCCATAGAGCGCCAAAATCATTTACCACCTCGAAGCTTGCCTAGTCGGTGTAGATATTAGCAGATTTACCTTCTGCTAACTCACACGCTCTCCTTAATGCCACCAGTTCTGCCACTTGGGCCGAGTGTAGTGGGCCAAAAGGTTCGGCTTCTATAACGTCCTCATCATTTACCACAGCATAACCTGTACATAACTCTCCAGTGTCAGTTTGTCTATGACAACTCCCATCCGTGTAAAATGTCACAACTACATTTTCTAAAGATGTATCCCGTATGTCAGGTCTTGCAGTAAAGGTTTGATTCAGATATTCCATACAATCATGTGCATCAATATACCTGCAGAACTCACCTTTCGCCAGTGACTCACCTCTCTCCACCCTTTGTGCATCATGTTGCACATATAGTAAATACGTAGCTGGATTTATCGTACTGCACCTTTTGATGGTGATGTTTGCAGGTGCTATTAGGGCCAGTTACCATTTTGTGAATCTAGCTGAGGAAACATGTCTGGTTTCTGCAGAGTTTAGCAAAGCAGATACAGCATGGGGAGTATAGACAATCATATCATGACCTAGTACCACATCTTCACTCTTACTGATCAATAGAGCAGTTGCAGCTACACTTCTTAAACACATTGGGAGTGATCTTGCCACAGTGTCCAATTGTGCACTGTAGTATGCTATGGGCCTACTGGCATCACCTTGTTTTTTTTGTGAGGACACCTGCTGCACAACCATCAGCTTCCGTACAATAAAAATCAAAAGGTTTTTCATAGTCAGGTATTCCAAATGCAGGTGCTCTTGTCAGACTATCCTTAAGATTAAGGAAAGCCTGCTATGATTCCTCTGTGTGTATGACACAAACGTGCTTTGAGGAAGAGACTAAGTCCTGTAATGGCAAGGCCAAAATAGAAAAACCTGGGATCCACATTCTGCAGTATACACACATTCCCAAGAAGGTACGAATTTGCTGTTGATTCTGCAGCAGCATCATGGTCTGTATGGCTTGGATTCTGTCATTTGTCAGATGTCATAACCCCTGGGTTAGGCAATGTCCCAAGTATTAAACCCTGGGCTGGCATGGCTGTAGTTTGTCCTTAGCAACCTTGTGTCTTGTTTGTGAGAGATGAAGCAATAAAAGTTTACAATCATTTAAACATGACATAAATGAATCAGAACATAACAATAAATCGTCCACGTACTGTAATAGAACAGATCCATTGGCAGGTTGAAAAGATTGTAAACAGTCGTGTAAGGCCTGGGAGAAGATACTGGGGTTGTATATGAAACCCTGGGGCAATTGTGTCCATGTGTACTGTACACCCCTGTATGTAAAAGTGAATAGGTACTGACAGTCAGGATGAAGAGGTACAGAGAAGAAAGCAGAACAGAGATCAATGACAGTGAAATGGGTTGCATTGGGTGGGATCTGCATAAGAATGACAGCTGGATTTGGCACTATGGGAAATTAGCTCTCTACCACCTTATTAACCCCTCTAAGGTCTTGTACCAGCCTATAACTCCTCCCACCACTTTTCACAGAAAAGATGTTACTGTTGGCTACACTTGCTGTACAGACTGCTGTAATAATCGCTCAATTATGGGATAAACCCCTAATTCTACCTCCTGTTTTAATGGGTACTGGGAATTTTTGGAGCTTGCCTACCGCTTTTTAGATTTACCATTACGGGAGCTACATTTGCCATTAATCCAGTGTCCTGTCCATCCTTGGTCCAAAGTGAATCTGGAATTTGGGATAACATTTGATCTACCTGAGATGGATTTTTACCTGAACCAGTAGAGTTATACATTATCCTTTGGGGAGTGTCCAATATATCACTCACCTCGTGTGCAACTCTCTGGGATATCTAGAAATATAACATCAGAGGTACAATATATGACACATCCCATCTTACATAACAAATCCCTTCCCAGTAGGTTAGTAGGAGCCGCTGCTGCCAGGAGGAAAGAATGTCTGATATACAATGGCCTGATAGTGACCTCTGTGGATTTGGTTAAAGGATAATGTTGCACTTTACCTTTTACACTCATTGCTGGTACTGTTTCGCTGGTCCCCTGTAAATGAGTGGGAGATTTTATCTCTGGTCGTCCCTGTGTCTACAAGAAAAGGATGTTTAGTACCAGCTTCATCAACCATCATCACCGGTTCTTCCCTAGTACTTCCCACTAACTGGACTATCTGTAGACTACAGGTATGACCTAACCCCTAGCATTGACTTTCTCCAATACAGCATTTAAGGCCACAATCGGAGCTGGTGACTGTTGGAAATTTCCTGTACTCTGTGTATATCCCGTATGTGGAAATCCAGGTACTCCCTGATTAGGGGGTCCTACTTACTTCACCTTACAGTTCCTACTTACATGTCCCACTTGGTTGCAGTTAAAGCACCTTCATGAGTGGGGTGGGTGAAAAGGTTGCTGTGTGGGTTGAGCAGTAGAGAAAGATTGTGGGTGTGGATAAGGATTTTGAGGGTACTATGGTGGCTGTGTATAGTATGGGTTTTGTGGCTGTGTGTGATAAGTGGGGTAGGGCTGTGTTTGTGGTGGTGCAGGATTGGTGAGGAGATGTAGCTGTGCAGGTGCATGTGTGTCTGGTGGCTGTGATGTTACAGTCATTCCTTCTAAAGCTTGAATACTAACAGCCATTAGCTTCTCGCTCTGGGTCTCTCTCTTTTTTAGGATGTTTTTATCATGTTCAATAGCATGTATCTACAGTAACTCCTCTCCACCAGGAAGTGAGGTCTGAACTCGGGTCTTTAGATTGTCTTTTAGACCATCCATAAGTACCGTGATGATCACTCCGCTGTCATGAGTGCTATCTTTAGAGCTTGGTTACAGTAATCCTCTGCAGATTCACTCTCTTTTTGTTTTATGGTGAAAATTTTACTTCAGTTAACTACTACTGGAAAATATACACCCAATTGAGTTATTTTGTGGGTAATGTTACCATGGTTACCCTCTTCTGTTAAGGGACCATTTCCATCCAATACGCAATCCATGATAAACTTTTTCATGTCGGTATTGTGGAAGACAAGCCCTTAACACCACTCGCCAAACTTTGACCCTATTACCTGGCTGGGGATTTAGTCTATTACTGCTACGTATAACAAATTCCTCTACGGGTGCAGTGGATGTTAACACTTCCTGAACTATCACTGATGAAGATGGGGCCACCACTCGTGTTGGTTGTGATGGAGCATCTAACATGTGTACAGCATGGGAAATGGCAGACATAACGACAGGTTCATCATCCGCATCATAAACATTTTCTTTGTGATTACTCAAGAGAGGGTACAAGTTTCTTGTTACATTTTTATGGGTTTTTACAATGACTGTACCTCCACTCCCATCCGCATAAGGCAGTGGTGGTGCGCGTAAACCACTGGCGATACCTTCTGCAATGCTACTTTGCTGCACGTGCTCGCTATTTTGCGGTGCGCATGCACTGCAGTTAGCGCTGCATGTGCACTCTCCTGTAACGTGCTCATGACACTAGTTTGCCTCGCATGCACACCTTTAAGCCACGCATCCCACTCATGCTGCCACAACTTTAAACACTCATTACATTTTACCTTATTCATTCAAGAATGCACCCTACAGATGCTATCTCGGACATTGTTCAATACCTCCTTAACAAAGCTGCCAATTCTGGGGAAAGGTCTAACACTCTTCATTATCATTTTAAACCATACATCACAGTACCTAGTTGCATAAGCACCGTACCTAGTATGCATAATATGCCATGCCGACCCAAGCAGCACTTCCAACAGCAGCACATCATCTAATATCTCTACCGTTTGCTTGGCTCCCATTTTGGGAGAACCCTAAGCTTTTCAATAGAGATTTCAACTGGTGAAAGAATGTCAAGATACTTTCACTTACCTGTGGACGATATTAACAGGATGCGCCCACACCCCTATGGAAGAATAACCATACTGCTTCCATGCACCTAATCCCCTTTTTGACTACCTTTCAACTGCTAGCATGTAGGCATTCCTATAACACCTACCCTTTTCAGTGATTTCGTCCACCCTCTACTCAGTTCACAATCACAATTTTCCACAACTGTGCGGTTCAATTACAATGCTCAAATAAACTGATCACTGAATACTGCAATCACACTGAGAGCTGAAACTACAACAAAGTCAACAACTACACCTTCTTATGTGTATAGACTGCGGTATCTAGTACCAAGCCACTAGGCTGACACCAGGCGCCTAGCACTTAAGGGTCCTATGATACCCTTAACTAGGGAACATGTTACCCCTGCCAACAAATGTTCACTGTTACACACCCTTTTCCTGCACAGAAAAATACATGTTTTCCCAGATTATGGCAACACTGATCAAGATATTTACAAAAAATGCTATCTATCAATATCACAATGCAATCTCAACGGCTTTGTTCGAAACACGTAGCAGCAATACAGGAAATATGTATACACTATTCTGCGACTAGTCGCATACGCAATAATACGATTACTACACAAAACATATTATTACCCTTACGCTATTATGCGACTTCCCCTTTTTAACAGAAAATTCTATCAATGAAGGAAAACAAATTTTTTCCTCCCTTGTCCCTGGATTCTAATCAGCGCTCCTTGAGCCACATAATAGCGGACTCTCAGCAACAAAGTGGTAGCAGGTTTTTGAAGGCACAATGCGTTCTTTCCAGCTATGGGGCCTCCACCCTTTTTCTGAGAGATTGCTGACCGAGTGTTACCGTATGACTGGTAGCGTGATTCACACTGTGAGCCCCCAACTATTGATTCCTACCTGTCAATTCCTACCTACATATACACTGTAAAATAATTGTCGCTGTTTAGCATTATGAGCCGCACAAGAAATAATTGCTTTCAGACTTTGATTGTGGTTCCAAAGCACAAAAGTTAATATTCAACATAAAAACAGATAGTTACATGCTGTGATCTAAATACAATTAGCACAAATAAATTATACAGATCCAAGGTATAGTTGTTACATAAGCATGCGCTCTGAATCCAGATCCCGGCATCAAAGTAGAAACCTCTGTCATCAGCAAAGCAAGAAGACTGAAAATCCAGTTTCAGAGAGCTCACATATATACCCTTACAGAGATAGGCAATACAATAGAACAGGTTGACATGATTCCATTGGTTCTTCTTCCTGGTTCTTCTGTTACAGTATAGTTCATAGGTCAGTTCGTATGGACACAATCCAGCCTCCAACAGCTCTGTGTGTCCAGTTTCCCACTGCATAATAAATCTAAGCTGGCTACATTACAGAGTACATTTTAATGTTTAAATCTCTATGGTCCATAGTTTGCAGACACATGTTGCGATGTTCTCACCGATGATACCGGAAATCTGCAAAGACACAGTATATCAGAATGACACCAAACACGGTCTGCTTACTATGTACTAAACCTTAGATATCAAATAACATTTATTTCACAACATTACTAATACTGAATAAACATTGAATATTACACTTTAATGCTAGGGAACCTTTATATGTAAGTGTGCAGTGTGTAAGTATTGGGGTATTTGAGAAAAGACGCTAGTTAGTGTTGTGCGTCTACGTGTTTGTGGAGTACACCATGGTACATGTTTTGCAGGGTTGATCATGTTATATGTTTTAGTGACGGTCTGTATTTATTTAATGGGGACTTTTAACATCTTTCTATTGTGTGGGAATCGCACAACGCTAAATAGTAGCATCGTCGTATGTATTTATAATGGGCGAGATTCACTAAACTGGCACTGGGCGGCAGTCGCAAAATGGCGTCTCATTGCCATTCGCAAAATGGCATTGTGCAGATTTGATTTTAAACTGACTCTGTCTCAGCCAATTATCCGGCTTCGACAATACTGTACCCCTGACGGTATATACCTAGATGTACCGGAAAGGTTGCGCATGAGGTGCAGGATATCTCAGATATACCACAAAAGTTGATGTTACACTCTGTTGTTCTAGAACAAATTCCATCCCAGGTAAAAGAAATGTTGTTACAAATACCAGATTCCCTCTGGACTAAAGAAGGACAAGACACTGGATTGATGGCAAATGTATCTCCTTTAATGATAAATTTGAAGAGTGGTAGGCAAGCTCCGAAAACCCCTCGGTACCCATTAAAGCCAGATGTGGAGCTAGGGGTTTATCCCATAATTTAGAGGTTGTTACAACAGGGGATTTTAATTCATACAGCTAGCCCAGCCAATAGTCCAGTTTTTCCAGTGAAGAAGGCTGGGGGAGGGGCTATAGATTAGTACAGGACCTTAGGGGTGTTAAGAAAGTTGTGGAAAGCCAATTCCCCATAGTGCCCAATCCAGCTGTCATCCTCATGCAGATTCCACCGTCTGAAACCCACTTCACTGTTATTGATCTATGTTCTGCATTCCTCTCTGTTCCTCTTCACCATGACTGTCAATATATATTTGCATTCTCCTACAGAGGGGTACAATATACATGGACATGATTGCCCCAGGGTTTCATAGATAGCCCCAGTATTTTCTCTCAGGCCTTACACGACTGTTTACAATCTTTTCAACCAAGCAATGGGTCTGTCTTAATTCAATATGTAGATGATTTGTTGCTGTGCTCTGATTCATTTATGTCATGTTTAAATGATACTAAACTGTTGTTGCTTCATCTCTCACAAATGGCACAAGGTTGCAAAGGACAAATTACAGGCATGCCAGACTAAGGTTAAATACTCAGCACACTATCTAACCCAGGGGCTAAGACACTTGACCACTGACAGAATACAGGCCATACAGACCATGACACTGCCGCAAAACAGGCAGCTAATCCGTACCTTCTTGGGCATGTGTGGATACTGCAGAAATTGGATCCCAGGTTTTTCTATTGTGGCATTACCATTGCAGGAATTGGTGTCATCCTCAAAACCTGATCGTGTCACACACACTGAGGAAACAGAGCAGGCTTTCCTTAACCTTAAGGATAGTATGACAAGAGCACCTGCCTTGGTAATACCAGATTATGAAAACCCTTTGAGTTTTATTGTACGGAACCTGATGGCTGCGCAGCAGGTGTCCTCACACAAAAACATGGTGATGCTAGCAGACCTGTAGCATACTACAGTGCACAATTGGACACTGTGGCAAGATCACTCCCAATGTGTTTAAGAAGTATAGCAGCAACTGCTCTTCTGGTAAATAAGAGTGAGGATGTAGTATTGGGGCATGATACAATTGTCTATACACCGCATGCAGTATCTGCTTTGTTGAATTCTGCCCAAACCAGACATGTCTCTTCAACTAGGTTCACGAAATGGGAACAACAGAGGTGCCCAGCTAGTTTGATGCTCCATAGGCTTATGTATCATGCCACGCAAGTCATGCCACACAGAAAGTTTAGTAATGTAGCGTAACGTAACAATGGAAAAAAGTCATTATGTGTAATACAACTTTTTGCCCACTAGGTGTCACTTTTCCTAAACTACATAGCGCATGTGTCCGATTTCCAATGCATGTTCTGTATCACCGCCTGATGATTGGCTGACAGAAGCGGTGTTTCAGCACACTATACAGTATTACAGCGTTTTCCACATGGAATCAGGAATGTATAATAAAGCGGTAGAAGAATATCTAATAAAGTTTGAAATCATTAAGCTTTGTATTAAGCTCTGTATCACTAACTGTGCAGTTGAAATTGCACACTTGCGCCAATGTAAGTACTGTTGGCACTGTCCCAGACTTAGACATTGTAGTGATTTCATTACTTTACAAACTACAGTACTGTAGTAATGGGTGAAGAGTGTGGCCTAATGGTCTAATGCTTAGTCTCACCGCCTCTCCCTTCTTCTTGTCCCGTGGGTTAGAGACCTTGAAAATATAGTTTTTTTTATTATTATTTTTTAAATCTTCACTTACAGTATTCAATACAGTACATGTGGAGCACATGCCCAGTGCTTCAGGAGTCAAACACAGCGAAAGTCGGATTTTTATTACATACTGTACCTTAGAGTGCAAACTTGAGTCAATGCCGGCGCTGTCCCAGACTTGGACACTTTAGTGATTTTATGAGTTCAGTAACTGGTAGAGGGCTCTGAGAGAGAGGTCTCTGCATTACAAACTGACTGTGCATTTAAACTGCAAACTTGCATCAATGTCAGCAAGGTTGGCTGTCAGCCAGCTCTGAAGGGTTACAAATGGGGTCTCTGGTGCATGCCCAGTGGAGGGGTTGCAATGACAATGGAATCTGTGGTGCATGCCAGTGGAGCCAAATGATATGCCAAGTAGCGCTATGGCATGGCGTATGGAAGATTCCCAACTGTGCATGCCCAGTTGTCTGTATTACTATAGTACAGTATGCTGTTGAATCTTCACACTTGCTCCACTCTGTGCTGTCCCAGACTTGTACACAATAGTCATTTCATGACTTGCTACAGTAGTGGGCTCTGTTTGAGAGGGAAGTCTCTGTATTTACAAACTGACTGTGCATTTAGAGCGCAAACTTGCATCAATGTCGATGCTGTCCCAGACTTGGACACTTTATTGATTTTATGAGTTCAGTAACTGATAGCAGGCTCTATCTGCATTACAAACTGACTGCATTTAAACCACAAAATTGTATCAATGTCAGCACGGTTCGTGCTATGGTGGCTGTTAGCCAGCTCCAAGGGGTTACAAATGGGATCCCTGGTGCATGCCCAGTGGAGGGGTTGCAATGCATTGACAGTGGTGCCATGCCATAGCCATACCCATGTAGCACTATGCCATGGCGTACAGTATGGAAGATCATACAGTAGCGGGTCATGATTCACACACAGTGAAAGTGGGATCTCTATATTACACACTGTGTAATAATAAAAAAATAATAAAAAAAATAAAAAGTGTAACCTTGACTGTGTAATAATAATAATACAAAATAAAAACTGTAACCTTCCAGGTTTCGAACCCTGCAAACGGGTTGTACAGACATCTGCAATGTAGCGGTTTGATTTCTTACCACTACACTACAGCCGCCTGAATACTTCATCATACTTTACAGTAGATGTCACATACTATACTGTACACGACAGATGCAATTCTTACTAGTAGAGGCTTGTGGGCAAGGGGTTAGGTGATCTGCCTTACTTACACTCCTGTCCTTCTGTTCGAGACCTTGATAATTTTTTCATTTTTTTTTTTTAAATGTTCACTACAGTACTGTAGTTTAGTATTGTTATCCAACCCTTATTAAACTCAATACATTATACTGTATGTAGATGTGCCCAGCTACAGTACTGTAGTTTGTTGCTCCATACACCATATAGCACATTGCTAGTCGTGTGCTACGCTGTGGCATATTGAGTCTCATAGCACTGCGCATGCCCAGTTGCCTATTACTGTACATACTGTACTGTACTGACTGCACACTTGCGGTAATGTACTGTAAGTACTGTACAATACTGTCGGCACTGTCCCATGCACACTTGCGGTAATGTAAGTACAGTACTGTCGGCATTGTCCTGGACTTAGATATAGTAGGGATTCCATGACTCTAGCAACTAAACAAGAAAATGACTCTAGCAACTAAACAAGAAAATGGTAGAAGCAGTGAGGCTAGGCATTAGCCCCCTAGACCATTGTCTACAGTAGAGACAATGGTCTAGGGGGCTAATGACTAGCCTCACTGCTTCTACCATTTTCTTGTCCCGTGGGTTCGAGACCTTTAAAATATATACTGTATAATTTTTTTTAAATCTTCACTCTGACACTGTGCTCAAGAAAGGGGTGTATGGCGCACCAATACAATACCCACGTACTGTACAGCACAAAGCTAGTTGCGCTACAATATAGTGTTTTGCGTCTGTTTCTACTGCGCATGCCCAGTGTGTCGGGATTCACACACTGTATCCCAAACTACAGTACTGTATAGTAATTTCATGACTTTAGAAATTAGTAGTGTATTAAGCTGTTTAAAAGTGGGGTCTCTATATTACAAACTGATTGTGCGTTTACAGCGCAAAATTGCATCAAAGTCGGCGCTGTCCCAGCCTTGGACACTATAGTCATTTCCCATGACCAGCAACTGGTAGTGGGCTCTGTTTGAGAGAGAGCTCTCTGTATTACAAACTCACTGTGCATTTAAAGCGCAAACTTGCATCAATGTCAGTACGGTTGGTGGTGGCTGTCAGCCAGCTCCGAGGGGTTATAAATGGATTTCTGGTGCATGCCCAGTGGAGGGATTGCAATGGGATCTCTGGCACATTCCCAGTGGTGCCACGCTGCGCCATACCTATGTAGCACTATGCCATGGCATATGGAAGATCATACAGTAGCGGGTCATGATTCACACACAGTGAAAGTATGATCTCCAAATTACACACTGACTGTGTAATAATAATAATAATAATAATAATAACAAATAAAAAGTGTAACCTTCCAGGTTTCAAACCCGTAAAAGGGTTGTACAGGAGCCTGTAATGTATTGGTTTGGTTTCTAACCATTACACTACAGCCGCCTGCAATACTGAGGTTGCACCTGTCTTGAGTGTGTCCTACAACACGTCATCGTATCTCTGGCGCATGCCCGGATCCATACCCATGTAGTGGGTCACGAGTCAAATGCAGCTAAAGTGGGATGTCTTGCTATGACAGGCTTGTGAACGAGCGTTTACATGTTCCGTTTCTCTACCTGCCTGTCCCGCCTGTTCTAGACCTTAATAAATTATTATTTTTTTTTAACTCTTCACTTCTGTAGTTCAGTATTGTTATCCAACCCTTACCAAACTCAGTACATTTTATAAACAGTACTAGGGGCCAAATGTAATAGGGTGAGAGTTTAGAAAATGTGAGAGTTTAGCAGTAAACTCTCACATTGGTTGAGTTTTATCTTCAAAATGGGAAAACATCTGAATGAGAATTTTAAATTGTGAGAGTTTTTTAAGTCTAAAAAAACATGCAAGTTTGCTCTGTTACTTTGTTTTTGGACTCTATTACATTGGCAAAGTTTAAAAGTGTCAGAAACTCTCACTTTTCTAAACTCTCACCCTATTACATTTGGCCCTAGAAGTTTAACTTTGTCCGCCAAATTTTTTTTCTTCCGCCCCCAAAATTAAAGTAAATTTTTGGGGTGTTCTTACTGTCAGTGTTTTTTTTTTAAAATTTACGCAGTTTACAGTACCTTTGGGGGACTGTCTGAAGGCTGCATGGGGGTTCCCGCAATGTTGCATCCCAATTCACCACTTTTTTCTGCCTGCTATTCATACAATAGGCAAAACTTTTTCACATATTACTGTACATTGCATTGACTACCCACTTAGGTGGAAAGTCTTTCAAATTGAATATGGCAATAATTTTCTGGCTGGCGAAATTAAGTAATCAGCAAAACTTTTTTAGCCGATCTCGTCTTTTCGCTCCAAGGGGTCTATTTACTGTACTAAGCAGTGTTAGGAGATAGAGTGAAAAGTGATAAGAAATCGATAAGGTGCCAAACAATCAGCTCCCAACTGCCATCTCACAGGCTGTGGTTGAAAAATTACAGTTGGGAGCTGATTGGCTGGCACCTTATAACTTTCTTACCACTTTTCACTCTGCCTCCTAACACTGCTTAGTAAATAGACCCCTAAATTGAATATGGCCCTCAGAGTGTACAGTATGTGTACTGTATACTACTGTACTGTAAGTGCAGACGGGCAACAGAGATACTGTATATGACTGCGGCAACCCCCATCGGCCGGCACCCCTGGTGAGGGCAATCCTGGCCAATAGGAAGATACGCCCCTGCATCTGTGTGTTATTGACTTTTTGTACCTTTTTAATGACAGATGCACGTGTTGGGTCTCAAACGCAATTAAAGACTGAATTACACACAAACACCAATTTTATAAATTAATGACAATTTTTACTTAACCTAACATACTATACTGTACTGTATGCAGTTAATCACACCTTTTTAATACTGTACATGCTTTTAGATAAGATGAAAACAAAATTGATTTGCCAAAGGTCTCTGCATAATGCCAACTAGAAAAAGTAAACAAAAATTATTGTACTGTACCTGTAAGTACTGTACGGTCAAACACAATAGTGTACAGTAAATTAAAAATATATTATGTTACACAGTACTGTAGTTTAATAGTATACAGTATGAACCTACAGTACTGCATTTTATATACATTACTGCAGTTTTCTTACAGTTACTGTATGCTGCCCATCCACTAGACATGCTGAAAAGTGCCCGATTACAACATTGCAATCATGCAGTCATGTCAGTCTGTGATGAGCCTTCACTGAAGAAAAAAGTCATACAGTGCAGACTCATCAATCATCTGCTAACATTGCTCAACCTGACATTTTCGTCATGTTGACCAGCTTGTTTTCACGATGATACAGGTACACTACAGTACATGTAGATGTCTAAACAACCAGCGGCCACGTGCATCGCTGGTTGTTTTAGACATTTTTGCAAACAATTTATGAAAGATACAAATCGTGCACTTTTTTATCGGAAACGACCAGTGATGCGCGCGTCCACTGGTCGTTTCCAACATCTACAATATCATCGGGCAAACATGCTGAACAACCTGACAATATCGTCAGGTTCAGCATGTTGCCTAATGATTGATAAGCCTGCACTGAACATCTGCTCATTCAGTGTAGGCTCATCAGAGATGGAGAAACGACAGCACGATTACAATGTCAAAATCGTGCTCTCGTTTCTCCATCGGCTAGTGGATGTGTGCCTTAAGTCTTTACTCAACAACTGTAATACACTATGACATTAGCATGCATTTCTAAGAGGGGTGCGGTGCCTGCTGCCATGCAGATATACTTCTGTAGCTTGCATTGCACTGTTTTACCTTCAGCCCGTATGTTGCTTAGATGGTCCTGGAATTCCAAGCTGGACACGGACATGACTACTGTACAGTACCTTCGAGGAAGGAGATGATGTGAGAACAGTCCTTCCTCAATGCCGACCTATACGCCCTACCGGACCAAGGACTACACAAAAAGATTAGGCTTTTAAGTTAAAATCATCACTGGCACTTTTGGCCTCAGATCCAGAGTTTCACCTATACCAGGTGCAGACTCTACCTCACATCGGAGTGCAAGGTCCACTGTACACCCTGAAGAAAGGAGGATAGGCAGAGATGAACAGACAGTAAAAGACAAACACACAGGTACAGTACTCACCGGATATACTCTTGTTCTTTGTCCTGCTCGATCCCACACAGAGGTCCCTGTAGGAGAGAGAATATGCCATGCAAGGCCCTTTCCCTACTCTAACAGTGTGTCACACTAATCTGACATTAATATCAGCCTTACTGTAACTCACCAGCCTAACAAACGACAGTATTAATGTACAGTTGGCCTCACAGAGGTCCTACCTGTTATGGTGGAAGAGACTTTGGGGGGGAACTTCTTTAGCTCTTTTGCTTTCCACCCCCATAGTCCTCTCCTGTCTCCTACTTCTTTCTTCTGCCACTGGCACATCCTGGAATTCCAAGCTGGACAAGGACATGATGACTGTACAGTACCTAGGAGGAAGGAGATGATGTGAGAACAGTCCTTCCTCAATGCCGACCGATACGCCCTACCAGACCAAGGACTACACAAAAAGATTAGGCTTTTAAGTTAAAATCATCACTTGCATTTTTGGCCTCAGATCCAGAGTTTCACCTATACCAGACGCAGACTCTACCTCGCACCGGATTGCAAGGTCCACTGTATTCCCTGAAGAAAGGAGGATAGGCAGAGACGAACAGACAGTAAAAGACACACATAGGTACTCACTGGAGATACTCTTGTTCTTCATCCCGTTCGATCCCACACAGGAGAGAGAATATGCCATGCAAGGCCCTCTCTTGCTCTAACAGTGTGTCACACTAATCTAACATTAATATCAGCCCTACTGTAACTCACATGCCTAGCAAACTACAGTATTAATGTACAGTACAGTTGGCCTTACAGAGGGGCTACCTATTATGGTGGAAGAGGCTTTGGGGGGGGACTTCTTTAGCTCTTTTGCTTTCCACCCCCGTAATCCTCTCCTGTCCTCCACTTCTTTCTTCTGCTGGGTCTTCCTCTCTTTAGACCTGTTGGTCTACTGTAGGTTGGGGTTAATGTTCCGTTGGCCTCACAGAGGGCCTATCTGTTATGGTGGAAGAGGCTTTGGGGGGAACTTCTTTAGCTCTTTTGCTTTCCACCCTTTAGTCCTCTCCTGTCCTCCATTTCTTTCTTCTGGCGCTGGCATGTCCCGGGACTTCCTCTCTTCAGACCTGTTGGTCTAGGTTGGAGTTAATGTTCTGTTGGCCTCACAGAGGGCCTATCTGTTATGGTGGAAGAGGCTTTGGGGGGAACTTCTTTAGCTCTTTTGCTTTCCACCCCTGTAGTCCTCTCCTCCGCTTCTTTCTTCTGCTGCTGGCATGTCCTGGCCAGCGGTGGTGCCAGGTTTTCATGTCTTCTGACAAGTCCCTTCAAGTTGTGTTTCTTTATTGAAGATCTGTACTTAGTGGCTGTGTGGCGGTCCTCCATGCTTGTTTGTTTTTCATGTGCAGCACCCCATTCAACGTGTCCTTTATCCGGTTCAGTTTTTCTTTTCTAATCCTGAATCTTGTCCGACATCTTGAGAGGATATCTTCTCTTTAATTGTTGGGGATTGGCACTTTCTTCCGACTGCCATCAAAGTTCACCCACTTGGTCTAATTGCAATAGAGGTCATAGGGCACATGTGCTTGAAATATTGCTTGTGCATATCGATGCATCTCACAATTGGCAGCTCTGTAAATTTCACTGTCCTTGTCAATGGTGATTACAGCCAGTGGTATATCCAGTAAGGGTGTTCCAAATACATTCAGGGGTGCTTGACATGACAGACATTCCTGTTGAAAGTACAGGCAAGCTTGCATTGTTGATCCTCGATTCTTCAACGGACCATTCAGGCATGCGATATGATGCCACTGGTGCACTCTCCCACTGAGGCAGACTGTATGATGGCACTGGTGTCATGTCCAAGTGCTGTGATGCCACTGTAGTGTCCATATCTAGCAAGTGGAATGATGTGTCAGTCTCCAAGTTGAAATCATCATCATTATCCTCATGCTCAAATTCATCAGGTGTGACCATTTCATACTGTACTGCCTGGTCATGTCTGTTCCTGGTACTCTGGGCAGCAGCCTCTTGCCATTCTTCTTTACTTTGCAGGATTGCTTCTTTCATTACCTCTGCAATGATATCCTTCAGCCCTTCTTTCAAGTTGTCAATTTTCACCTCCATATGACCAACTTTTCCCACGAGGTCTCTCACCATCTTAGTACAGCTACATGTGCATGTATTATCTTCTTGGAAGGACAGTTTTCGATGAGTTGGTGAGTGGGATACATCTTCCACAGGTTTACAAACCAGAGGCTCCAAGGTGTCCAGTTCTTTGGGTCCATCAATCACTTTTGTTTCCTCCTGGTTCTGGATGTTCATTGGTTGCTCCACTTTTCCTGGTCCATTTTTGCCTATGTCCAGTTGCAAAGTGTTCTTGGGCTTTGCATTCTTCCTTGCCTTGACAAGTACAGGTACATTTTCCTTCCCTGTTTTCTTCTTGGAAGGTTTGCTTGTAGACAGTTGTGGGACCAGTGCACTCAGCCTTTTGGTCAGTGGAAGTGGGCAAGATGAGTTTCTGTTGTAAAAACCTTTGCTCTTCACCATTTTCACAGTTTGGTGCACTCTGAAATACACAAGTATTAAAACACTAAATACAATATTAAGCAAAATAGTGGAAATCTAAATGTTTCACATTACAACACTGTAAACAATTACAGTACTCATACTGTACTGTACTTTCAGGAATGTGCTGCTACTGTACTCTATACAACTCCAGTAATAACCCTATCACACAGAAAAGCAAATTACTGTAGCAGTTACAGTAAAGCACTTTACTGTACTAGGTGTAGTAATTTGCTGATGAACAGAGATTTTTACGGTGTGAAAGGGTCACTTAGACCTTACATTTAACCTGGGTCATAGACCTGGTAATTTCGATGTACAGTACTGTAGACCCTTGATCACTGGGTAAAAGTGCTACTGTACTGTATGGCCAGTAATTTGTTTGTACCAAAAGGGGTACAAATCAGGACCATCAAATAAACCTGTGCTTCAAATGCCGTATAAAGACAGGGTTTTTTGCTACAGTATTTTCTTTGTGAAAAGGGAAGGGCTATTTTTCTTCAAGATCTCATTTCCTGTGCTACTCATTAACTACAGTACGGTTTGATGGGGCAAATTTACTTTTCATAAGATACTGTACAAATCTTGACCATAACACTAAAAACAACACACAATGAAAGAGTGAGAGAAAGAAAAAAAGAGAGAGAAAAAGAGAGAGGGAGAGAAAAAAAGAGGGAGAGGAAAAGAGGGAGAGAGAGAGAAACTGACAAGGGAAAAAAAGGAGTGAGACACAGTACTGTAGAAAACAATGTGGTGTACAATACTGTACTTACGTGGCATGGGGAGGCCACTGGGGCCAGGGAGAGGCTGGGGCCCTTTGGTTGGTGCTGTTGAAAAAAAAATTGTTACTTACTGTTACAAAAGTGCAGAAAAGAGAAAGAGAGAGAGGGAGAGAGATATAAAGAGAGAGGGAGAGAGAAAGAGGGAGAGAGAAAGAAAGAGACAAAGAGAGAGAGAGAGAAAAGAGGGAGTGAGAGAGAGACTGACAAGGGGAAAAAAGGAGCGAGATACAGTACTGTAGAAAAAAATGTGGTGTACAGTACTGTACTTACGTGGCATGGGGAGGCCACTGGGGCCAGGGAGAGGCTGGGGCCCTTCGGTTGGTGCTGTTGAAAAAAAAATTGTTACTTACTGTTACACAAGTACAGAAAAGAGAGAGAAAAATAGATAGAAAGGGAAAGAGAGAAAAAGAGAGAGGGAGAGAGAGAAAGAGAGAGAGAGAAAAAGAGAGAGAGACTGACCAGGGAAAAAAAGGAGAGAGATACAGTACTGTAGAAAACAATGTGGTGTACAGTACTGTACTTACGTGGCATGGGGAGGCCACTTGGGCCAGGGAGGGGCTGAGGCCCTTCGGTTGGTGATGCTGTTGAAAAAAAAATTGTTACTTACTGTACTGTTACACAAGTACAGAAAAGAGGGAGAGAAAAGAGCTAACAAGAGAGAAAGAGAAAAAAAGAGAGATAGATAAAAAGAGAGAGAAAGAGAGAAAAATAGAGAGAACAATAGAGGGAAAGAGAGAGAAACTGACAAGGGAAAAAAAGGAGAGAGATACAGTACTGTAGAAAACAATGTGGTGTACAGTACTGTACTTACTTGGCATGAGGAGGTCAATGGGGCCAGGGAGGGGCTGGGGCCCTTCAGTTGGTGATGCTGTTGAAAAACATTTGTTACTTACTGTACTGTTACACAAGTACAGAAAAGAGAGAGAGAGAGAGAGAAAGAGGGAGAAAAAAAGAGAGAAAAAGCGAGAGCTAAAGAGAGATAGGGAGAGAGAGAGAGAGGAAAAAAAGAGAAATATAGAGCTAAAAAAAGAGAGAGAGAAAGAGAGAAAAAGAGAGAGGGAGAGAGAGAGAACAAGAGAGGGAGAGAGAGAGACTGACAAGGGAAAAAAAGGAGAGAGATACAGTACTGTAGAAAACAATGTGATGTACAGTACTGTACTTACATGGCATGGGGAGGCCACTGGGGCCAGGGAGGGGCTGGGGTCCTTTGGTTGGTGATGCTGTTGAAAAAAAATTGTTACTTACTGTATTGTTACACAAGTACAGAAAAGAGAGAGTGAGAGAGAGAGAGAAAGACAGAAAAAAAGAGAAAGAGATAGAAAAAAGAGAGAGAAAAAGAGAGGGAGAGAGAAAAAGAGAGGGAGGGAGAGAGAGAGCTTGACAAGGGAAAAAAAGGAGAAAGATACAGTACTGTAGAAAACAATGTGGTACAGAAAAGAGATACACTGTGAAAAGGAAAAAAAGTAGAGCGATAGAAGAAAATGTAGCCTACTACTGGGGCTTCTAGCCTCCTCATCAATTATCATCCTATCTGTGTGTATAAGAAAAAAAATATTATACAAAAAATAAAAAAGGCAGTAGCAGTGCACTAGTGCATCCATAACTGTATTAATCATTACCACTTTCGGATGATGAGGATGATGAAGAGGCTGGTGGTGGTGGTAGGACTGTGGAAAAAGAACACTGTACCATCAAATTGTTACTTACTGTACTGTTACACAAGTACAGAAAAGAGAGAAAAAGAGAGGGTAAAGAGAGAGAGTAAGAGGGATATAAAAAGAGAGAGAAAGAGAAAAAGAGAGGGAGAGAGACTGACAAGGGAAAAAAAGGAGTGAGATACAGTAATGTAGAAAACAATGTGGTGTACAGTACTGTACTTACGTGGAATGGGGAGGCCACTGGGGCCAGGGAGAGGCTGGGGCCCTTCGGTTGGTGATACTGTAGAAAAAATTTTTGTTACTTACTATTACACAAGTATAGAAAAGAGAGAGAAAAAGAGAGGGAGAGAGAGAGAGAGAAAAGAGGGAGAAAGAGAGACTGACAAGGGAAAAAAAGGAGAGAGATACAGTACTGTAGAAAACAATGTGGTGTACAGTATTGTACTTACGTGGCATGGAGAGGCCACTGGGGCCAGGGAGAGAGAGAGAGAAAAAAAAGAGAGAGAGAAGAGAG
Source organism: Taudactylus pleione (assembly GCA_031769625.1). Lineage (NCBI taxonomy): Eukaryota > Metazoa > Chordata > Amphibia > Anura > Myobatrachidae > Taudactylus > Taudactylus pleione. The sequence continues at coordinate 5,567,386 of JAUIMM010000528.1, read as the reverse complement.
AAAAAGAGAGAAAAAAAAGAGAGAGACAGAGAAAAAGAGAACAATGTAGTGTACAGTACTTACACTGCAGGGGCAGGGGGGGCTTCTCAACCTGTGGGGAAAAAAACATGTTATCATTTTGACTGACAACAATGTGGAAAAATGTCAATAAATTCAGTATACAGTACACTTGCTGTACAGTATGGCCCATGGGCACTAGACCAGGTGTGCATGAGTCAATATATAGTTTGCCACGGTGCCGGCATCATCAAGTGTACTCTATGCACACTTGCTGAAGACGGCAGTGAGAAAAGACGAGGCGGTGGGAGGGTTAACAATAGACTGTACAGTACTGTACAGTATATCAAGGAAACATACTGTAGATTGGGACAGTACTGTACAAGAAGGAAAATAGAGACTCAGTTTATTCTCAGGCACATGGGAGAAATTACCCTACAGTACGGTATACAGTACAGTACAATCAACAGAACAGGGTAAATTGGCCTAGAAGGCATCAAGGATTAGAAAGAGGCCCACCACATGGGAATTATTCAGACAACACCCAAATACAGTACCTAATGCTACAGTATTGTACATACTGTACCTGTAAAGATAAATGTTACTGTACTAAGACAATGATGTTTGAAGTTTTAAGTGTACAGAAACAATTGGACTATTGTACTGTATACTGTAACAAAAAATGCTACTTTATGACAAGTCTCTACAGGAATAACAACACAACCCAATACAGTATACTGTAGTACAAACACTACTGTAGTCTGCAAAGCTGGCATTGGGCCCAACATAAAACAGTATGGTACTGTATATAAAAAAATATACAGTACAGTATGACCAAGCGGTGCAACCTCACACAGGCTCTGTGGGCGGCACTCTCGCCACCCCACGAGCTGTACTTTTGCCTTGCAGGGTTCCAGAATCGGTACCCTGCTGCCAGAATTGCTGGCCTTTGCATACTTTGGATGCTTTAGGCACACCCTGGTGTTTAACATTTTTTTGGGGGTCTATTTAATGTACTAAGCATTGTTAGGAGAAACAGTGAAAAGTGATTAGGTACCAGCCAATCAGCTCCCAACTGTCATTTTTCAAACACAGCCTATGAGATGACAGTTGGGAGCTGATTGGCTGGCACCTTATCACTTTCTTATCACTTTTCACTCTGTCTCCTAACACTGCTTAGTAAATACTGTAGACCTCTGAATCTGTCCGTGACATAATAATGTCAGACTTAAAGGGGGCAGGGACAGCACATATAAACAGTGTGTACAGTAGGTCTACATAGATTTGGTCGACAGGCATTAGTATAGTGGATCAACTTGCCTTTTGTTACTGTAGGTTTATTATACAAACAAGCCATGTCAACCAATAGTGTGTCACCCTTTAGTCCATGTACTGTAGATTTAATGACCCTGTCAATCAAAGCTCTGCCAGTCATGTGAGTGTGTGGTAACAACTGTCAGTCATCGTCAGATAGTACCCAACACCCTACAGTGCAGTGCACTGTACAGTATGTCAGAGTCGTGCATTGTATTTGTTATTGTACTTTATACTGTAATTCATATGATCGTAGAGCAATACTATACTGTACTTACTACGTCTGAGACGCCTTCTGATTCTGTTGAGCCGGGGCCTGTCCCTGCGTAGCAGGTCAGACCACCAGTGTTGCAGGGATCGGATGTTCCTGTGGCGCCCGTATTTGTGGTATATGTCATGGCTCGCATGTCTGTAGGCCTTGTCTTTCCCCGTTTAGTGGCAAAACTGCGGTCCCGCCACTTAACTAGGAGAAAGAGTTCTCCTGGAGAGAAGTGCCTCAGAGCTGGCCAACAGCCACCACAGTGCCAACCATGCTGACATTGACGCAAGTTTGTGGTTTAAACGCAGTCAGTTTGTAATGCAGAGACCTATCTCTCAAATAGAGCCCACTACAAGTTACAGAACTCTTAAAATCACTATAGTGTCCAAGTCTAGAACAGCATCGAAACTGACGCTGTTTTGTGCTTTAAATGCACAGTTTGTAATACAGAGACTTCCCTCATACAGAGCCCATTCACTACCAGTTTCGGAAGTCATGTAATCACTATTTTGTCCAAGTCTGGGACAGCATAGAGAGTGGCACAAGAGTGCAAATTCAAATGCACAGTCAGTTTTTAATATACAGTACAGACACATTCATAGTGGCACACTAGTTGTCCTAGCAGATGGGGGATGGTGTCCTTGGCAATGGTCACTATTTGTAGCCTTTTCACAAGGGCAGAGCTGACTGCCTAGAGTAAATGGATTAACAAAGTGTCCTTTATTATGGTAATGAGAGGCTCTTGCTTGCTTTGGGGGAAGGGACCTGATGCACTGTGTGTGACTACCGACCCACTGGGCATGCACCAAAATTCCCATTGCAACCCTCCTACTGGGCATGTGCAGAGATGCTATTTCAAAACCCCACGGTGCTGGCTGACAGCCACCACAGCACCAACTGTGCTGACATTGATGCAAGTTTGCTGTTTCAACATACAGTCAGTTTGTAATGCAGAGACCTCTCTGTCAAACAGAGCCCACTAAGAGTTACTGAACTCTTAAAATTACTATAGAGTCCAAGGCTGGAATAGCATCAACAATGATGCAAGTTTGCACTTTAAACGCACAGCCAGTTTGTAATACAGAGACCTCTCTATCATAAAGAGCCCACTACCAGTTACTGAACTAATGAAATCACTATAGTGTCCAAGTCTAATACAGCATCAAAATTGATGCTATTTTGCACTTTAAATGCACGGTCAGTTTGTAATACAGAGACTTCCCTCTCAAACAGAGCCCAGAGTGGTGCAAGTGTGAAGATTCAACAACATACTGTACTGTAGTGTAATACAGCCAATTGGGCATGCACAGTTGGGCATCTTCCATACGCCATGGCATAGCGATACAGTACATGGCGCATGGCTTGGCTCCACTGGGCATGTGCCACAGATTCTGTTGTCATTGTAATCCCTCCACTGGGCATGCACCAGAGATCCCATTACCCCTCCGCAGGGCATGTGCCAGAGATTCCATTTGTAACCCTTCAGAGCTGGCTGATAGCCACTACAGCACCAACCGTGCTGACATTGATGCAAGTTTGCAGTTCAAACGCACAGTCATTTTGTAATGCAGAGACCTCTCTCAAAAAGAACCCACTACTAGTAACTGAACTCTTAAAATCACTATTGTGTCCAAGTCTAGTAATGCATCGAAACTGATGCTATTTTGCACTTTAAATGCACAGTCAGTTTGTAATACAGAGACCTCTCTCTCAAACAGATCCCACTACCAGTTGCTGGTCATGAGAAATCACTATAGAGTGCATGGCTGGAACAGCATCGACAGTGACACAAGTTTGCGCTTTAAACGCAGTCAGTTTGTAATACAGAGAATTCCCTCTCAAACAGAGCCCACTACTGTAGCAGTTTCTGAAGTCATGAAATGACTATTGTGTACAAGTCTGAGACAACGCAGAGTGGCACAAGTATGAAGATTCAACAGCATACTGTACTGTAGTAATACAGACAACTGGGCATGCACAATTGAGCATCTTCCATATGCCATGGCATACTATTGCAATACATGGCGTATGGTTTGGCTCTACTAGGCATGCACCACAGATTCCATTGTCATTGCAACCCCTCCACTGGGCATGTGCAAGAAATCCCATTGCAACCCCTTTGAGCTGGCGCAGACATTGACGCAAGTTTGTACTTTTTAAATGCACAATCAGTTTGTAATGTCTTACTTTTAAGCTGTCGAAGCTGGATAATTGGCAGAGACAGAATCAGTTTAAAATTAGATTGAAACGATGCCATCTTGCAAATGGCCACAAGACACCATCTTAAAAATGAGATCTGCATGACTCCATTTTGCGAATGGCCGCCCAGCGCCATTTTAGAGAAACTCACACTTAAGTACATATGGCGATGCTATTATTAGCATCATGTGATTGTATATTTCACCATACCCCATACACACATTAGCGAATGCATAATACCCCATGTATGGATGCTGTTTATTAGCTTCATATGCCCCAAGTTAAAAGTCCTCACTACATATATCTAACTAGCGTATTTTCCCAAACCCCTAATACTTACACACTGCACACTTACATAAAAGTTTCCATAGCTTCAGAGAGTAATATTCAAGGTTTATTCATTTATTACTAATGCTTACATGATAAGCAAACCGTGTTTGGTGTTGTACTGATCTACGGTTATCGGTGAGAAGATCGCAACATGTGTTCGCAACTTATGGACTGTAGAGAGTTAAAAGACTAAAATGTACTATGTCATGTTAGCAGCTTAGATTTGCATGTGGCGGGAAAAAGGAGACAAAAAGCTTTTGGAGGCTGACCTGTGTCCATTTGAATCAACCTGTTAAATGTCCTGTAACAGAAATGTCCTGTAACAGAAGCACCGTAACGGAGAACCAGTGGAATCATGCCAAATTTGCCTATTATGTTGCTTATCCCTGTAAGGGTATATATGTGCATGCAGACCCCAATCTGGAGTCTTCTTGCTGATGCTGTTGATGGAGGTTTCTTGTAGATGCCGGTAACTGGTCCCAGAGCGCTTGAGTATGTATAACTGTACCTTGGGTCTGTATGATTTCTTTGCACTAAATTGTCTTTAGATCACAGCATGTAACTTACTGTTTTTATGTTGAATAATAACCTTTGTGCGTTTCAAAGTCTGAAGGCATTTATTTACTGTATGACTGCGTACGCAAATAGTGTACGCAGTCATACAGTATTAGAAGGTATAGGCAGGATTTAGAAGGTATAGGCAGGAGCGTATAGAGGTTTAAATCCAGTATCGTTAGTTGGGGGCTTGCAGTGCTAATCTCGCAACTGGTCTGTAACACTCGGTATCGAACTCTCAGCAAAAGTTTGGAGGTGCCTGGCAGGAGAACGCATTGTGCATTCGGAATCTATTACTACCATTGTTGCTAAGAGTGAGCTACCAGTTACTGTGACTTTAGGAGCGCTGATTTAGAATCCAGGGACAGGGGAGGAAAAAGCTTGTTTTCCTTCGTCGATAGGTTGTTATTGTGTGTTAAAAAGGGGGTGTTGCATTATTGCGTAAATGGTACGTTCTCGAGTGAAAAAGGTAAAATATAACAAATGTTTAAAATTGTGGCAGCATGAAGGGGATGCGTGGCTTAAAGGTGTGCAAGCGACGCAAACTAACGTTGCAAATGCATTACCAGAAAATACACCCACAGTGCTAAACTGCAATGCGTGCGAGCCGAGAAATGGCAGCAAGGTAGCGTTGTGGAAGGTATTGCCAGTGGTTCACATGCACCACCGCCACCCTATGTTGATGGTGGTGCAGGTACAGTTGTTGAAAAAAAATATAAAAATGTAACAAGTAATTTGTACCCTCTCTTAAGTAACCATAAGGAAAATGTTTATGATGTGGATGATGAGCCTATTATTATGTCTGCCATTTCCCATGCTGTACACATGTTAGATGCTCCACCACAACAAGCTCAAGTGGTGCCGCCATCTCCATCAGTGATAGTACAGGAAGTGTTAACATCCACTGCACCTGTAGAGGAAGTTGTTATCCCTATATGTTGCAGTAACAGACTAAACCCCCAGCCAGGTAATAAGGTCAAAAGTAGCAGTGCGGCCGGTCTGCATCCCATCCGGACAATAACTGTTCCGAATGGGAATGCAGATGCCAACAGAGTAGTGCCCAAAAGGGAAATAGTAATGCATTGTCCTTGGATAAGAGCAGAGCTAAATTCCATAATGAATGATTTCCCCTATCCCAAAAAGGAATTAGCCAAATGTCAAAGATTTCTGAGAAATTTGGGTAGTTCTCACGAGCCAACCAACAAAGATTGGCGAGTGGTGTTATGGGCCTGTCTACCACGCAATATCGACGTGACAAAATTTATCACGGATTGTGTTTTGGATGGAGATGTTCCCTTAACAGACAAAATTAATCAAGGTAATATTTCCCGCATTGTAACTCAATTGGGTGTATATTTTCCAGTAGTAGTTAACTGGAACAAAATCTTCACCATAAAACAAATAGAAAGTGAATCTGCAGAATATTATTGTGACTGGGCTCTGCAGGCTATCACCCAGTACACTGGGTTAGAAGATATTAAAGATAGCACTGACCACAGGGGAATGTTTGTCACTCTACTCATGGATGGTCTTAAAGAGAACCTAAAGACCCGGGTTCAGACCTCACAGCCTGGCTGGAGGGGAGTCACAATAGATACCCTCATAGAATCCGCAATTGAACATGACAAGAACATCTCTAAAAAGAGAGAGACTAATGGCTGTCAGTATTCAAGCTCTAGAAGGAATGACGGTAACATCACAGACAGCAGACACACCTGCACACACTCATACACCCACACCTGCACCCAAACAGTTACACATCCTCACTAATCCCACACCACCGCAAATGCAGCCCTACCCCAATTATCACACACAGCCACAATTCCCATACTATCCACAAACCACATATCCCCCACAATACCCTCTCCCTCAATTTCCTTACCCATACCCACCACCATTCTCTCATGCTCAACACACACAACAATCCTTTCATTCACCCAACACACGAAAGTGTTTTAATTGCAACCAGCCAGGACATCTAAGTAAGAACTTTACGGCAAAGAGGATAGAACCCCCTAACCAGGGAGTACCTGGATATCCCCATAAAGGATATACACAGAGACCAGCAAATGTCCAACAGGCACCAGCTCCAATTGTGGCCGTTAATGCTTTATTGGAGAGTGGGAGCCAATGCTAGGGGTCAGGTCATACCTGTAGTCTACAGATAGTCAGGTTAATGGGAAGTACTAGGGAAGAACCAGTAATGATGGTTGATGTAGCTGGTACTAATTATCCTTTTCTTGTAGACATAGGGGTGACCAGGTCAGTGATAAAATCTCCTGTTAATTTACAGGTATCCAATGAGACAGTACCAGTAATGGACATAATGGGTAAAGTGCAACAGTATCCTTTAACCAAATCCACAGAGATTACTATTGGGCCGTTGCATACCAGGCATTCTTTCCTCCTGGCAGCAGCAGCTCCTACTAACCTACTGGGAAGGGATTTGTTATGTAAGATGGGATGTATCATATATTGTACCCCTGATGATGTATTTTTAGATATCCCAGAGAGAGTTGCGCATGAGGTGAGGGATATGTTGGACACTCCCCAAAGGATAATGTTTCACTCTACCAGTTTAAGTGAAAATTCATCTCAGGTAGATCAAATGTTATCCCAAATTCCAGATTCACTTTGGACCAAGGATGGACAGGACACTGGATTAATGGCAAATGTAAGCCCCATAATGGTAAATTTAAAAATCGGTAGGCAAGCTCCAAAAATTCCCCAGTACCCATTAAAACAGGAGGTAGAATTAGGGGTATATCCCATAATTGAGCAATTGTTACAACAGGGAATTTTAGTTCATACAGCTGGTGTAGCCAACAGTCCCATCTTTCCGGTAAAGAAGAGTGGTGGGAGGGGTTATAGACTGGTACAAGACCTTAGAGGTGTTAATAAGGTGGTAGAGAGCCAATTTCCCATAGTGCCAAATCCAGCTGTCATTCTCATGTAGATCCCACCAAATGCAACCCATTTCACTGTCATTGACCTGTGTTCTGCTTTCTTTGTGCCTCTCCATCCTGACTGTCAGTACCTATTCACTTTCACATACTGGGGTATACAATACACATGGACACGATTTCCCCAAGGTTTCATAGACAGCCCCAGTATCTTTTCCCAGGCCTTGTACGACTGTGTACAATCTTATCAACCTGTCAATGGGTCTGTTCTAATACAATATGTAGACGATTTATTGCTATATTCTGATTCGTTTATGTCATGTTTAAATGATACTAAACTTTTGTTGCTTCATCTCTCGCAAACAGGACGTAAGGTTGCTAAGGACAAACTTCAGCCATGCCAATCCAGAGTAAAATACTTGGGATACTGCCTAACCCATTGGTTATGACATCTAACTACTGATCGAATCCAGGCCATACAGAACATGACACTGCTGCAGAACCAACAGCAAATCCGTACCTTCTTGGGAATGTGTGGATACTGTAGAATGTGGATCCCAGGTTTTTCTATTTTGGCCTTGCCATTACAGGACTTAGGGCCTGATTCAGAGCTGAACGCTCTGACCAGAGCGCTCGCTCTGAATCAGGGCCCTCCTCCCTGAAAATGGAGCGGCCTCCTGGCCGCTCGCATAGCTGTGGGTGACCACCCACAGCATATGCGAGCGTCCATGATGATCGTCGTGATGGTCTTGACCATTGCAACCATCGGGCTTGCGACAGAGACCCTGCGGTAGGGTCTCGCTGCCGCAAGCCCTGGAGTGATTTTGGCTCTATCAGAGCCAAAATCACTCCCACTGACATCACTAGTGATGTCAGTGGGGCCGGCTTCAGATGGTAGGTGTTCCCATGGGAACGCCTCCGTCTGGCAGGCACGCCCCCAGCACACCCACCAAAGGGGGCATGCTGTCAATCAACAACGCCCCCTTTGCTGCGAGACCCAGAGTGATGGAGAGCCCGTCGCTCACCGGTTCTCGTGCATGCGCACGACGGAGCTCCCTCCATCGTGCACATGCGCAGTGGGGGAACATCGACCCGCTTGCGAGCTTCCTGCCACTCATGAGCGGGTCTGAATGACCCCCTTAGTCTCTTCCTCAAAGCCCGACTGTGTCATACACACAGAGCAATCAGAGCAGGCTTTCCTTAATCTTAAGGATAGTCTGACAAAAGCACCTGCATTGGGAATACCTGATTACGAACAACCTTTTGATTTGTATTGTACGGAAGCTGATGGCTGCGCAGCAGGTGTCCTCACACAAAAACATGGTGATGCCAGTAGGCCCGTAGCATACTACAGTGCACAATTGTACACTGTGGCAAGATCACTCCCAACGTGTTTAAGAAGTGTAGCAGCAACCGCTCTATTCGTCACCAAGAGTGAGGATGTGGTACTAGGTCATGATATGATTGTCTATACTCCCCATGCTGTATCTGCTCTGCTGAACTCTGCCCAAACCAGACATCTCTTTGGCTAGGTTTACCAAATGGGAACTAGCTCTAATAGCCCCTGCAAACATCACTGTTAAATGATGCAGTACGTTAAATCCAGCAACGTATTTACCATATGTGCAACATAATGCACAAAGGGTGGAGGGAGACGAGTTGCCGGCTGGAAGTGAGTTCAGCAGACATAGTGATGCACATGATTGTATGGAATATCTGAACCAGACCTTTACTGCACGACCTAACATACATGATACACCTTTAGAGAATGTGGAGGTGACATTTTACATGGACGGGAGTTGTCATAGACAAGCAGACACAGGTGAATTATGTACAGGTTATGCTGTTGTAAATGACACAGACATCATAGAAGTTGAACCCCTTGGTCCTCCTCACTCAGCCCAGGTGGTGGAGTTAGTAGCACTAAAAAGAGCGTGTGAATTGGCAGCAAGCAAATCTGCTAACATTTACACTGACTCTAGGTATGCGTTCAGAGTGGTACACGATTTCGGAGCTCTATGGCATCTGAGAAATTTTATAACAGCAGCAGGCACACCAGTTGCACATTCCAGAAATATAAAACAATTACTAAAAGCAATTCAACTGCCCAGAACGGTGCCAGTAATTAAGTGTAAAGCCCATACATGTAAGGATGATCCGGTGTCACTGGGCAACAACAGAGCAGATGAAGCTGCAAAATGGGCAGCAGGGTTAAAAATGAATGTACCAATGGAGCAAATTATGTCTTTTCAAACAATTGAAATGCTAAAATTAATTGAGATGCAAAATTTGTGTTTTATCCAGGAAAAGTCAGTCTGGAAGTCCAAACGATGTGGGCAAGAGTCCTCTGAACTCTGGAGGGACGGACAAGGTAAGCCAGTGGCTCCCAAGGCATATTACCCCAGCCTGGCTGAGGCAGCGCATGGTCTGACTCACTTGGGAAAGCAAGGTATGTGCAAACTGGTGAGAGCATACTGCTGCGCACCGGGTTCCTCTTCTCAAGCAGAAAAGAGCAATGTCTTGTCTGACCTGCTTGAGGAAAAACATTGGGAAAACGATCCCAACCGAATCATACCACATTCTACCGACTGACGGACCTTTCCAGGTAATACAAATTGATTTCATCCAATTACCACCTTGCAGGAATCTCAAGTACGTATTAGTGTGCACTGACGTGTTTTCCAATTGAGTTGAGGCATACCCAGTGGCTACTAATACTGCTGCATTTACTGCCAAGAAAATTGTACAGGAGTTTGTATGCAGATACGGTATCCCTAAAATTATCGAGAGTGACAGGGGTACTCATTTCACAGGTGATGTTTTTCAAAATAAGTGTAAACTGATGGGTATTAATAGTCGACTTCACACCCCCTACCGACTGCAAGCCAGTGCCAAACTAGAGAGGATGAACGGGACTATTAAAAACAAACTAAGTAAAATCATGGCAGAGACTGGACTAGGATGGCCAGAAGCATTACCGTCGGTCCTACATAGCATCAGGACCACTCCTAGACCTCCTCTAAATCTGTCCCCCTTTGAAATATTGTTTGGTAGACAACATCATTTGATTATAACTCCACAGGAAGACCTGAAGGGTAACAACGAGGTAACTGTAAGGTATCTTATATCAATGAGTAAACAGTTAAAACAACAACAGCAGAAACTGAAATTCTTGTCACATGATATGCCTGAAACTAACTGTCATGATGTTGAACCTGGAGAATATGTTATGATAAGAAATTTCTTATGTTCAGGGTGTTTCACTGATCGTTGGGAAGGTCCATATCAGGTGTTGCTGACGAACCACATCTTTGAAGGTGGCCGAGAGAGATACCTGGGTCCATTCCACTCACTGCAAAAAGGTCAACCAACCGGTGGACAAACAAGGTGGAGACAAGGCTGATAACGTGGACCTGTCGATCACGAGCTTGTTTCGGGAGGATTAAAAGGTTGTAGTGAGATACCTGAGCTAAAGAAATTTGCAGGTCCTTGCTGCGGCGATGGACTGGACTGCTGTGTTCATTTTCATATTCACTTCCAGAGTTTCCATCATCCTGGTTTGTATGGGGATATCTGGTTTCTGTGATGGGGGACCGATAGAGGAGATGGGAGCTGATGACAGTGCTGATGGAGTGGAGTCAAGAGGAGGAGTGCTATACCAATCAGGGGAGTATCTGACCAATCTCAGTACTGTAATTGTTAAGAGATGTGCTATTTTGGATACTCGGGGACAGTGTGAAGGTCTATCGTCTGAGGATTATTGTATTTGTGAGTTCTGTGGGTCCATAATTGATGAGAGATGCATCCAACGTTGTCAACCCAAGTATAATCAGTATTGGGGTGGGTATCCTTTAGAGGATTATGACACCATGGTGGGCAAAATTTTGAACCAAACCGATTGTTGGGTGTGCTCTCATGTACCCCAAGGACAGCATAATGTAGGATTGGTGCCATTCCCATTAAATATCTCTGAAATTATAGAATCACAAAGAGGGCATGCACTAGATGGAAAAGTTCTTAAGTCTAAACCACCCCATTTTAAACTCCACCAGTACCTAGTAGATAGATCACTTTTGTGTTTAAACATCACCAACTCCAATGACCCAGGAAGTTGGGAGGTGACTGGAAATAATCAGACAATGACCTTCTCACAAAGAGCTGACTGTGAGACTATGAATTATGAACTATTACGCAAAATTAGATCAGGAGGAAGACACTTCCGGTATAAATATACACTGAGTAACATCAAAGAAATGATTGGTAGAGTACAAGAAGGGTATTGTGCCAGGATATTACAACGAGAAACTTGTATGAGTCAAACGGGAGAAGCTGAAGTAGGATCACTTGCTAAGGAAGTGTGTGGGTTATTGATGTTTATCATCCCTTATGTTTTCCCTGATGTATATTTTATATGTGGAAGGAAAGCATATAAATGGCTCTCTCTGAGTTCTGAAGGTTTGTGTTATCTGGGAAGAGTAGTCACAGAGGTTATGACCCTCACACATGATGAAATGCTTGATATTCATAAAAACACACCATCACCATATCTTCACATGCAGTATGAACATAGAGACAAAAGTAATATGATAGCTGGTGATGTGCATAAAGCCACACAGTTAATTAGTGAGGCAACTGGCTTTCAAGTTTTAGTAGCATTGGATCCCACCAGGATCGCTCGGGGTACACTAAATTTTAGATATATCCAAGATCTTGTTAAATTGATAGATAATATCACCGAGATGTAGGATGACACCTTCAGGTATACAGGTAGGGAATTGCAAGCGTACAAGAAGGAACTGGTGCAACACAGACTAGTATAAAATTATTTAACAGCTGTCACTGGGGGGTACTGCGTAACTTTGGCCACCCAATTTGGAGTGAAGTGTTGCACTTACATTAAACGATACCAGCGACCTCAATGAGGTGATAGACCGGAAGATGGATGAAATTCTGCAGCTAAAATGGGAATTTTGGAAGAACCATAATGCTTCAGTGGCTGAAGTAGAGGAGAAGGTAGAGGAATGGGTTTCATGGTTGAACCCAGCGAAATGGTTCTCAGGTCTAGGAGAGTGGGTCCAGGAAATGATTGCAAGCATAGGTAAACTCCTGATCCTCATACTGGTTGTCATCATAGTAATTGGCATATGTGTCAGGTGTGTTCCTACTGTGTTGAAGTGTGGAAAATGTAAAGATAAGGTAAACCGGAAGAACGAAATTATGGTGATGGTCAGTAGTGACAATATGAATACTGAGGTAAATGTAGAGCTGCAATACAACCTTGAACTAGGAAATACCATCGTATAATGTATTATATTTAGACATGCAAAAAAAATGTATTATTAAAATGTTATTTTTTGAACACCTTAAAAAAATAATGTCAGTCCCTATTCCCCTTCAAGACTTCCTTTACAGGATAGATGCATCCCCACATCTTTCCCATGATCTCCCAAGATCCGCGGTGTGCGTATAATGGTATTTTTATGTCCCCTCCTAGAGACACATTATGGATGGATTAAGAACCACCTTGTGCCATCCCTTAATATAACATTAAAATGATATGTCATAATGTAAGCCTAAATTAATTTTAAGACCAGTGTATGATAGCATGTTGGTTGCTATCAAAGGGTGGACTGTCGAAGCTGGATAATTGGCTGAGACAGAATCAGTTTAAAATTAGATTGAAACGATGCCATCTTGTGAATGGCCACAAGACACCATCTTAAAAATGAGATCTGCACAACTCCATTTTGCGAATGACCGCCCAGCGCCATTTTAGAGAAACTCACACTTAAGTACATATGGCGTTGCTATTATTAGCATCATGCGATCGCATATTTCACCATACCCCATACACACATTAAAATACACACATTAGCGAATGCATAATACCCCACGTACGGATGCTGTTTATTAGCTTCATGCGTACGCATCTACCCCAAGTTAAAAGTCCTCACTACATATATCTAACTAGCATCTTTTCCCAAACCCCTAATACTTACACACTGCACACTTACATAAAAGGTTCCATAGCTTCAGAGAGTAATATTCAAGGTTTATTCATTTACTACTAATGCTGTGAAATAAAGACTATTTGATATCTAAGGTTTAGTACATGATAAGCAAACCGTGTTTGGTGTTGTACTGATCTACTCTGTCTCAACAGCTTTCCGGTGTTATCGGTGAGAAGATCGCAACATGCGTTCGCAACTTATGGACTGTAGAGAGTTGAAACACTAAAATGTACTATGTCATGTTAGCAGCTTAGATTTGCATGCGGCGGGAAAAAGGAGACAAAAGGCTTTTGGAGGCTGACCTTTGTCCATTTGAATCAACCTGTTAAATGTCCTGTAACAAAAGCACCGTGACGGAGAACCAATGGAATCATGCCAAATTTGCCTATTGTGTTGCTTATCCCTGTAAGGGTATATATGTGCGTGCAGACCCCAATCTGGAATCTTCTTGCTGATGCTGTTGATGGAGGTTTCTTGTAGATGCAGGTAACTGGTCCCAGAGCGCGTGCGCGTGTGTATGTATAACTGTACCTTGGATCTGTATGATTTCTTTGCGCTTAATTGTCTTTAGATCACAGCATGTAACTTACTGTTTTTATGTTGAATAATAACCTTTGTGCGTTGGAAACACATTTTTCAAAGTCTGAAGGCATTTATTTACTGTATGACTGTATATGCAAATAGCATCAATTTAGAAGGTATAGGCAGGATTTAGAAGGTATAGGCAGGAGCGTATAGAGTTTTAAATCCAGTATCATTAAAGCAGACTTTTAAACAGACTTTTAAACAACACCACTATTATAGTAGTTTCACTATAGTGTCCAGAGCCAACAGTGCATAAAAAAAAAATTATTTTCCACGGCTCGAACCCGGGATCAGCATAGTTACAAAGCGATCGCCTAACCACTAGCCCACAAGCCAGCTGTATATTAAGAACTGCACATAGCAGGCTCATCAACGCGCTGCTGTTTTTAATAATAAAAAAAATTGTCTTCCTTTCCTAATTGTACACAGTACCCACCATTAGAGAATAATTCAACCCTTCTCAGTGAAAGCTGTGCCTGCATCTAATTAATCTACAGTATTGGTTACACCGTGATAACAACTCGGGCAACTTCACTACTGTACAGTTATTTTATGTACAATATGTGTACTGATTTGCATCCTATTCTAAGAGCTTACTGTACAGTATGTACTGTATGTGATGTTAAAAATATTGGTTGTGCGAACATGCAAATACTGTACAGTGCATGAATGTGAAATCCATCCAATTTAACAGTATGGTATTCAGTAAAATACCAACAGTGGAGCACTAGCCACCCAGCGGTTAAGCAATGTATTACATGCCGTAGCATATCCTTAGTTGAAGAATACCATGGTATGCCACAAGTCCAGCCATCACGTAACGTTTCATGGTGTGACACAGAGGCCTGAACACCATGCCATGAGCAACAAAGTAGCTGGGCACATCTGTAGCTCTAATGGCACCTGAAAATATCACCATTAAGCGGTGCAATACATTAAATCCAGCAAAGTACTTACCATATGTGCCTCGAGATGCACAAAGGGTGGAGGAAGGTGAGTCTCTGGTTGAAGGTGAGTTTTGCAGGTATACTGACACACATGATTGTATGGAATATTTGAATCAGACCTTTACTACAAGACTAGACATACATGATACACCATTAGAAAATGTAGATTTGATGTTTTACATGGATGGGAGTTGTCATAGACAAACTGACACAGGAGAATTATGCACAGGTTATGCTGTTGTAAATGACAAGGATGTTGTAGAAGCTGAACCACTTGCTCCACCTCACTCAGCACAAGTGGCTGAACTGGTGGCACTAAGAAGAGCATGTGAACTGGCAGAAGGTAAATTCACTAATATCTACACTAACTCCAGGTATGCCTTCAGGGTAGTGCATGATTTTGGGGCTCTTTGGCATCTGAGAAATTTTATGACAGCAGCAGGTACACCAGTCACACACTCACACCACATAAAAGGACTTTTAACAGCAATCCAACTACCAAAGGCAGTAGCTGTCATCAAATGCAAAGCCCACACATGTGAAGAAGACCCGGTGTCATTGGGCAATAACAGAGCAGATGAAGCTGCCAAATGGGCAGCATGGTTATGCATAAACTTAACAACTGATAAAGTGATGGTCTTCCAGACAATAGACATGCAGAAATTAATTGAGATGCAAAATTTGTGTTACCTACAGAAAAAGGCAGTCTGGAGATCGAAGGGATGTGTTCAGGAGTCCTCTGGACTCTGGAGAGATGGACTAGGTAGGCTTGTTGCTTCCAAGGCATATTACCTGAGCTTGGCTAAGGCAGTGCATGGTCTGACTTACCTAGGAAAAGGAGGTATGCGCAAGTTGGTCAGAGCATACTGGTGTGCACCAGGCTTTTCTTCTCAAGCTGGAAAGAGGGCTATGTCCTGTTTGACTTGCTTGAGGAAAAATGTCGGGAAGACAATTCCTGCCGAGCCATCCCATATCCCTCTGACAGATGGACCCTTTCAGGTAATACAAATTGATTTAATTCAATTACCACCCTGCAGGAATCTCAAGTATGTATTAGTTTGTATTGATGTATTTTTTAATTGGGTAGAGGCATTTCCAGCTGCCACTAATACTGCTGTTTTTACTGCTAAAAAGATTTTTCAGGAATTTGTTGCAGATACGATATCCCTAGAATAATAGAAAGTGATAGGGGCACTCATTTCACTGCTGATGTTTTCCAGAACATGTGTAAGCTCATGGGTATCAATAGTAGACTTCATACCCCCTACTGACCGCAATCCAGTGCCAAGGTGGAGAGGGTAAACTGTACTATTAAGAACAAACTGAGTAAGATCATGGCTGAAACTGGATTAGGATGGCCAGACACCTTACCACTAGTCCTCCATAGCATCAAAACCACTCCTAGACCTCCTCTTAATCTATCCCCCTTTGAGATACTGTTTGAGAGGCAACCTCATTTGATTATAAGTCCACAGGATAATTTGAAGAGTAATAATGAGGTTACTGTGAAATATCTTATAAAATGAGTAAACAGCTGAAACAAAAGCAAGAGAAATTGAAAATGTTGTTACCTGATATGCCAGAAACAAACTGTCATGATGTTGAACCTGGAGCATATGTTATGATCTGATATTTCTTATGCTCAGGTTGTTTGACAGACCAGTGGGAAGGTCTGTATCAGTTGTTGCTAACAAGTACGACATCCTTGAAAGTAGCAGAGAGCGATACCTGGGTCCATTTCACTCACTGCAGAAAGGTCAACCATCTGAAGGAGGTACAAGGTGAGGTTGAGGCAGATAACATGGACCTGTCGATTGCTAGCCTGTTCCGGGAGAGCTAGAGACTGCAGTGAAACATCTGAGCTACAAAAGTATGCAGACCACTATTCCAGCAATGGAGTGGCAGGCTGTTGGTTTGTCCTTACCTCCTACCAGGGTTCTCATTGTTCTTATTTGTTTTGGGATTTCCTGTTTCTGTGATGGAGGACATATGACAGAGAGGGATGTTGTTGGTGATGTCGATGGAGTGGAGTCGGGAGAAGGAGCAATAAAACTATCAGGGCAGTATATGGTCAAACTCAGCACAGTAATTGTTATCCAAGAAACTTGGAGACACTGTGAGGGGTTATTGTCTGAGGAATACTGTGTTTGTGAATACTGTGGATCCCTAGTTGATGAGAAGTGCATCCAACGGTGCCAGTCCAAGAGTAATCTGTATTTGGGCGGGCATCCTTTAGAGGATTACCATTCCTTAGTGGGTAAGGTCTTAAACCAGAAGGAATGTTGGGTATGCACTCACATGCCTCAGGGACAACATAATGTAGGATTAGTGCCTTTCCCATTAAACTTCTCTGAGGTCCTTGAATTACATGGGGGAAGACAGGTGGACAAGAAATGTAATATATCTAGGCCCCTAATTTTAGGCTCCACCAGTACCAGGTAGATAGATCCCTGTCATGCTTGAATATCACTAATTTCCAGAAACCATGAAATTGGGAGGTGACCTGGAACAATCAGACAATGACCTTTTCAAAAAGAGCTGATAATGAGCCTATCGATTGTGAACTTGTATGCAAAATTATTGCAAGTGGGAGATACTTCTGGTATAGGTACATGCGTAGTTATGACAAAGTATTGGTTGGCAGAGTATCATTAGGGTACTGTGCAGATACTATACAACCAGAAATGTGTACCATGCAAATTAGGGAAAAAAGGGCAGGATTCTTTGTTAAAATAATGTGTTCAATGATAAAGATGCATTCTGTTCCTTACTTACTCCCAGATGATGTGTATTTTATATCTGGAAGGAAAGCATACAAGAGGCTCCCTCCAAGTTCTGAAGGTTTATGTTTTATTGGTAAATTGATCCCAGAGGTCACATACACATGATGAAATGATTGGTATCCATAGAAATGCACCACCTCCATATGTACACACACAGTATGAGCATTGTGACAAAAGAAATATGATACCTGGTGAAGAACATACAGCCACACAGTTGATTAGTGAAACAACTGGCTTCCAAATCTTGGTAGCATTAGATCCCACCAGGATCACTCGGGGAACTTTAAATTTTATATATAATTTGGCTATATTCAAGACCTGGCTAAATGAATAGATAATATCACCGAGATGTATGATGACACTTTCAGATATACTGGTAAAGGGCTACAGGCTTATAAAAAGCTATCACTGGTGGATACTGTATGACTTTGGCCACCCAATTTTGCTGTCAAGTGTTGCATGTAGATTACTAATAATACTAGTGACCCCAAAGAGGTGATTGACTGGAAAATGTATGAAATCCTACAACTGAAGAGGGAGTTTCGGGAGGACCATAATATTTCATTGTATGAGACAGAGGTAAAGGTAGAGAAATGGTTCTCTTGGTTAAACCCTGTAAAATGGTTTGCCAGTCTGGGAGAATTGGTACAGGAAATGGTTGCTACTATAGGTAAACTCCTTATACTTATACTGATTGCCATCTTAGTAATTGATTTAGGTATCAGATGTATTATTGTCGTGTTGAAATGTGGAAAATGTACCACTAAGGTAAACAGGAAAAATTAAATCATGATGGTGGTGAATAGTGGTGGTATGGGTCCTAAGGTTGATAAAGAACTGCATTACAATGACATTGAATGTGCCTTCAGGTAATAATATGCTAATAGGCTAAGTCATGTATAATAATAATTATTGTAAATGTTCCATGAAACATATGATGTAGTCTCAATTCCCCCAAACTTCCGTTATAGGTTAGATGAGATTCCACATCCTACCAATGATTCCCTATAGATCCGCTGAGTGCGTATAAGGGTTGTTTTACCCTTTTTGAAATGCATTATTAACGGTTCAATGACCGACCTGTGTCACACCGTTTAGAACATTGAATAATAAATTATTATGCATGACTGGGAAGGTTAAGAATAAAAATGTGATAGTTTGCTTGCTATCAATGGGTGGACTGTCGAAATCAAATAATTGGATACGATCGCTTGCAATTATTATCTGATGATCTAGTCATCTGTGATCTGATAAAGAGTAAATTGAATGCTACTTTGCATTGGAGCATCCAATGAGCACAAATGCGAACCCATTACACACATACACTGATGCACACACATAAATATGTATGCGTACACATAGATGCTCGTATATGTATCCACATGTGTAAACTAAGATGCCCACATGCATATTCACATACATACAAACATTTCCTACTTCAATGCACATATGCGAATGCCTATGTATATAATGGTCCCCATTCACAATAGTTAATAAAGAGAGTTATTAAAGGTATTTTTAACAAGTAATTATGATGTAATATGTACCTAAGTGAGAGCTAAGGTTTACAATATAGTAGACATGTCATGTTTGGTATCATACTAAATCCCTGTTTATTTGCAGACTTCCATACCGATTGGCAAAAAAGTCGCATCTTGCATCTGCTAGTTATGGATGATAGGGAGTTATTGCATAGAATTTTGTAATCTATATGCAGTGTTGTAGCTAGATTTAACTAGTTGTTTGGCGGGAAACTACACAATGCAGGACTGAGGACTGAGACATGCCCCTGATGACACCGTACGAATCGACCAATGACCAGCTAATCCAGAAGCCAGAACCAATGGAAACCTGTAAACTAGTTCCTTTGTTAGAGTTGAACTCTGTGAAGTATATAAACTGCATCCCGGTTCCTACTATATATTATTTCCTAACATACTATTTTATTGCTTTTTACTCTAAGTGTTAAATCTTTCATCGTGTTACTTTTTCATTACATAAATAACTTTTTGTGCTTTGGAACCACACAACTGGACTGGAAAGCAATTCTATCTTAAGCAACTAGTTGGAATCATTAAGATAAACACCTGTGACTGGGGGGGCGGCATGGAGACATACACACCTGTGACTGAGGGGGAAACATGGAGACATACACACTTGTGACTAAGGGGGAAACATGGAGACAAACACACCTGTGACTGGAGGGGCGCATGGAGACATACACACCTGTGACTTGGGGGTGGGAGGAGTGGGGACATACACACCTGTGACTTGGGGGTGGGAGGCGTGGGGACAAACACACCTGTGACTGGGGGGGCATGGAGATATACATACTGGTTCCTGGGGGAGGTGGACATGAAGAAATTCACACTTGTGACTATGGGGGTGACATGTAGAGATACACAGTTGTGACTGCTGGGGGAGTGAGTACACATACAGTATACACTGGTGTCTGGGGGAAGGGGAACATGGAGACACACACTATGGCATGAGGGGGGACATGGAGACATACACACTGGGGGAGGAGGAAGCGGGACATGGAGACATACACTGTGTGTCTCCATGTCCCCCACCTCCAGTGTGTATGATACACACTGGAGGTGGGGGAGGGGGAGTGGAGACATAACCATTGGTAACTTGGATGGGGGGCATGGAGACATATACATTGGGGGCCTGAGGGGAGACATCCACACTGAGGTCTGAGGGGGGACATGGATATATACACATATATGACTGAAGTAGACAGGCACACATAGTAAACTAAAGAGAACAGGGCAGAGGTGCTATGACAGGAAATACAGAGAGGAGGAAGAGCACAGGTTAGATGGCATCACACACTGTAGAGTGTGGGTCTTCAATAGTGGAACCCCATCATCTTCTGTTGTCCCTCTATCCTGTGGTCAGGGCTAAATGTATTGGGCAGTGGCACACACAAAACATTACTGTGCCAGCTCCCACCCCCAAATCCACATCATTGCTGGTGGTTCCGCCAACACCATGCCCCTTGGAGGCTAATGGTTGCCTGCTTCAGTGGCCAGCCAGTGATTCACGCACACCCACTCACCCATACATTACTGTGCCAGCACCCGCCCCCAACTCCTCATAATCGCTGGCAGCTCTGCCCACACCACACCACCTGGAGGCTTAATGGTAGCCTGCTTCAGTGGACAGCTGGTGATCCCCACACACTCGCTTACCCAGCTGCCATGTGGAGGGGTAATAATATCTGTTTAATATCTGTTTAATAATAAAACACTTTTTTTTTTTTTTACATACACCATCTTGCTGGTCGTTTGAGGTGGGCCCCCTAGGACCCACTGGCCTCTGTTGCCTTGTGGTAAATCCGGCCCTGCTTTCTAGTCTGCAGCTGAATGATCTTATTGTCTCTCTTATGTGAGTGGTGGAAACACCATGATGGGATTCTGGGTCCTGCTCAGTCCTCCTGACACACAGAGATGGCTGCTGGGTGTCTCACACTCTCCAGATGTCTTTTTCACTACTGAACAATCCTATTGAAAAATACACTATCACTGCATACACTCCAAGATTCCCTCACCTCCCAAATCATGTCCCTGTATTAATACTATAGATATTTGTGATGTCACTACGCTACTCCCAGTTTACATATTGACAAACACTATCTAACACAAGTAGTTTTATAGAAAATCTCATATTATATTATGTTATTGAAATTATTTTTTCTGTACCAGCACCTTATACTATTATATCCAATATTTTTTCCTAATTGGAATACAGTATTGCCATTTATATCTCTAATACAATAATATATCATTTGTATTTTGTTTTTTGAATCATTTAAGGCAATTATTGATTTTAATATTTGTATTTACATTTGTCACCTTTTTGTCATAAATAGGTTTTAATTTCTACATTAAAACATAGTACATCAAGACATATATTTATATAAATAGCCATGGTCAAACGTTTTAAAAATGACACAAGTATTGGTTTTCACAAAGTTTTCTGCTTCAGTGTTGTTAGACCTGTTTGTCAGATGTTACTATGGTAAATTGAAGTAAAATTACAAGCATTTCATAGGTTTCAAAGGCTTTTATTGACATTTACATTAAGTTTATGCAAATAGTCAATATTTGCAGTGTTGACCCTTCTTTTTCAAGACCTGCAATTCGCCCTGGCATTCTGTCAATCAACATCTGGGCCACATACTGAGTGATGGCCATCCATTTTTGCCTAATCAATGCTTGGAGGTTTTTTAGAATTTGTGGGTTTTTGTTTGTTCATCCGCTTCTTGAGGATTGACCACAAGTTCTCAATGGGATTAAGGTCTGGGGAGTTTCCTGGCCATGGACCCAAAATGTCAATGTTTTGTCCCCTGAGCCACTTAGTTATCACACTTTTGCCTTATGGCAAGGTGCTTCATCATGCTGGAAAAGGCATTGTATGCCACCAAACTGTTCTTGGATGGATGGGAGAAGTTGTTCTTGGAGGATGTTTTGGTGCCATTCTTTATTCATGGCTGTGTTCTTAAGCAAAATTGTGAGTGATCCCAATCCCTTGGCAGAAAAGCAACCCCACACATGAATGGTCTCAGGATGCTTTACTGTTGGCATGACACAGGACAAAGACTTTTGGAGGATGGCCTGGTATCAAGAAGGGCAACATAGAAGCCACTTCTCTCCAGGAAACCCATCAGGGACATACTGATATTCTGCAAAAGGTAAAGAAATTAGACTGCTAAGTTATTAACTCTGATGAATCCCCTTTCAGATTGTTTAGGGCATCTGGAAAAATGCTTGTCAGGAGAAGGAAAAGTGAGAACTACCATCAGACTTTTTTTTTACCTGCATTTCCAATATGACAGGCAGCCTAAGGGTGTGTTGAGGGCGAACCGCATTAAATGACAAGCAGCCAGGTAAAGTGTTGGGCACTTACTGGGGTGCTGATGGCACAGAGTAAATGGTGCTGGAGAGACATGGGGATGGTTGGTGGACTGTTGCATGTTGATAACATTGGTTTTATTCCTACACAAACAGGTGGCTTCTAGACCCTGTGATCTCCTGTATGAATAGAGAATACAGACTGAAAACACTGCCTGTCCATAAAGGATCAATTTCTTCATAGGTTTCCAGTTGCAGATTAATCATATAGGTAAGAAAATACTCATTCACATACTCACTGTGTTTATTCACTGAAGAGAGGGACTGGGGGTTTGCCAATCAGCTCCCTGAGCAGTGGGCATGCCCCCAACATGTTGAAAACGGGTTAGTAACTTGCAGACATGGCATTTCACATGAGGCCAGAAGTCTATACCCACTTTTTTGGGCACACATAGGGCCACTTTAAATTCCAAATCTGCCCCTAAGATTACACATATAGGGTCGTATCCAATCATCAGTGATATCGGCAGTGATATTAGCCGATTTTGATGATTTTTCCTCAATATTATTGCTGATTCTGGGCATGCACTCTCTCGTTTTTAACCAAAAAACAGGTGAAAATGGGTAGGTGCGATAATTTCTCCTCCAAAAACAGGTGAAAATGTCAAGACATTCTAGAGAATGAGTCTGTCCCCCAAAAAATGGCTAACATACATAGGAAAGCATTTTAGAAGTGTATTATTGGCTGTAATTAAAGTATTTAGGGTACTTAAATTGCATCTGTTGGCTGTAATTTGCCTATATGAAAACATTTAAAAAAATGCAGAAGCAGCTGGAGAAAGTGAAGGAGGAGCTAAGACGGAGTGATTCCGCTCGGCATGTGGGATTTGTGGATGAAGCCCTTCATTCGCTTTGCCAGGATTCCAGGGTGGTCAATCTGTTGAAATCAGACCACTACATTGTGGCCACCATGCTCGATCCTAGGTTTAAAGCCTATGTGGTGTCTCTCTTTCTGGCCAACACAAGCCTGCAGAGGTGCAAAGACCTGCTGTTGAAAACACTGTCAGCTGAAGCGGAATGTGACACGTCAACAGCTCCTTCTTCATTTTCTCCTGCAACTGGGGCTGCCAGGAAACAAATTAAGCAACACACTGGCGGTGATGCAGGGCAGGCTGGACCAAGTTTGGACATATGGTCCAGACTGAAGGACCTGGCAACAATTTCTGACATGTCTACTGTCACTGCATATGATACTGTCACCATTGACAGAATGGTGGAGGATTACATCGGTGACAGCATCCAAGTAGGCATGTCAGACAGTCCGTACCTGTACTGGCAGGAAAAAGAGGCAATTTGAAGGCCCCTGTACAAACTGGCTCTATTTTACCTGAGTAGCTCCCCCTCCAGTGTGTACTCCGAAAGAGTGTTTAGTGCAGCTGGGAACCTTGTCAGCGAAAGGCGTAGGAGGTTGCTTCCACAAAATGTGGAGAAGATGATGTTCATAAAAATGAATTATCAACTCTTCCAGGGAGACCAGCCTCCAGAACGTACAGAGGGACCTGTGGTGGTGGATGAATTAATACGAGGATGAATTAATACTCTGTGAGGATGTACACAACACTGAAGAGGGTGAGGAATTGGTGGATGAGGAGGATGAGGATAACATCTTGCCTCCATAGAGCCAGTTTGTGCAGGGACAGATTAATTGCCAGCTTGTTTTGTGGGGGCCCAAACGAACCAATCATTTCAGCCACAGTCATGTGGCAGACCCTGGCGCTGAAGTTATTGGTTTGTTAAAGTGTGCATGTCCTGTTTATACAACATAAGGGTGGGTGGGAGGGCCCAAGGACAATTCCATCTTGCACCTCTTTTTTTTCTTTGCATTATGTACTGTTTGGGGCCTAGTTTTTCAAACTGCTATCCTGTCTGCCACTGCAGTGTCACTCTTAGATGGGCCATGTGTTTGTGCCGCCCACTTGTGTTGCTTAGCATAGTCATCCAGCTATCTTGGTGCAACCTTTTGGCCTAAAAACAATATTGTGAGGTGTTCAGAATAGACTGTAAATGAGTGGAAATTAATGTTATTGAGGTTATTAATAGCATAGGAACAGAAAAACCCACAAATTCTGTGATTTTAGCTGTTTTTATGCTTTTTTCTAAAAAAATACAGATCCCAAACACAAAACCCAGAACCCAAAACACAGAAGGGTGGTTTCGGCAAAACCAATCCAGATAAAAAACATTAAGAAAGATCCAGATCCATAACACGAAAAGTGGCCGGTGCACACCCCTAATATATTATATATATATATATATATATATATATATACATACACACACATACATACATAAACAGATCCAATGATTGGCACTTCCATATATATGCAGGGCCAGATTAAGGTCTGTGGGGGCCCCTGGGCAACAAACTTGTGGGGGCCCCTATATACCACCATCCCCTGTAGTGATGCCCCTTATGCAGTACCCCCAGTAGTGGTGCCCCTATGCCATGCCCCCAGTAGTGCCCCCAGATCCAGTAGTGGTTCCCCCCTATGCAGTGCCCCTTATATAATTCCCCAGTAATGATCCCCCTATACAGTGCCCCCAGACCCAATAGCGGTCCTCCCTATGCAGTGCCCCTTATATAACTCCCCAGTAGTGGTCCCCCTATACAGTGTCCTCAGTAGTGCCCCTTATATAACTCCCCAGTAGTGGTCCCCTTATACAGTGCCCTCAGTAGTGCCCCTTATATAGTGCCCCCAGACCCAGTAGTGGTCCCCCCCATGCAGTGCCCCTTATATAGTGCCCCCAGTAGTCCCCCCTTTTGCTTTGCCCCCAGAATTAGTCCCCCTATACACTGCCCCCAGTAGTATCCCACCCCTACTGGGGGCATTGGTCGGGGTGGGGGGGGCATAACTACTGGGGGCATTACTATTGGGGGCACCACTTCTGGGGGCATTACTCAGGGGGCATTAATATTGGGGGCTCTATTCTTGGCGGATTTACTACTTGAAGGTGGGGCATTACTACTGGGGTACTACTACAGGGGCCACTACAACAGGGGGCATGACTACTGGGGGCTTAACTACAGGGGTATTATGACTGAGGGCATTTATACAGGGGGCATTACTACTTGGGCATTACTATTGGGCACACACAGGGGGCATGACTACTGGGGGGCATTACTATTGGGGGCACAACTACAGGAGTATTACTACTGGGGGTAGATATACAGGGGGCATTACTATTGGGGACACAACCACAGGGGGCATTACTACAGGGGGCATAACTACTGGGGGAACTACTAATGGGAGTATTGCATAGGGGGCACTGCATAAGGGACACCACTCCTGGGGGCACTGCATAAAGCGCACCACTACTGTGGGCTCTGAATACGGGGCACTACCACTGTGGGCACTGATACTACTGAGGTGCTCACTGCGCATACCCCCAGTTTGTCACATTTAATAATGGCCCCCACATGTTTGTTGCCCAGGGGCCCCCACAGACCTTAATCTGGCCCTGCCTACTGTGCTCTCCCATGTCCCATCCCCACTGTTCTATCCTATCCCATCCCACACTGTGCTTCCCAACCCTATCCCACATTTTATGTTCTCCCCTCCCCCCAGGCTGCACTTACCTTCTTGTAGCTTCCTGGGTAAATTCTATTAACTCCTTCTCCTGGCTGCTGCTGCTGCTCAGTGTTCCCAACTCTGAAATGGAAAACAAGCAACCTATTAGCAAAAAACAAGCCCAAAACAAGCCCAACCCAATCCTAAAAGCCCAATAAAAAAGCACAATTTATGGGGGTGTCTCATTGTCCTCACTCTCTACCTCATTCATTTCCTTTATTCCCCCTCTTCTCTAACCTAAATATTTTAGTGTATGCATAGCCTTATCCCTCCACACCAGCCTCCATATTTTTACCTCCTCCCTCTTTTCATACCTCATTCCCTTGCCAGTCTTCAGCTGGGTACACACTTGCCGATGTGTGTACCCAGTGATGCGATGCCCGACCACGCCATATATATCGGGCGGTCGATACATACTGCATGATGTGGTGTCCAAACATCCGATATGTCAGGCACAGGCTTCATCCACTATGCCCGTCGTTCCATCGGCCCTACATGCAGGCCGATGGAACGACCCCGATGGACGACCCGCAGGAGTGTGCAGGGTCACAGATAGTGGGTACACACTGGCTGATTTGGATGATATGTCAGCCCAATCGGCAGGATCAGGTGACATATCTTCTAGTGTGTACCAACCTTTTCTTTACCTGACTCTTCTTCCCCGCTTTTCTCTCACCCCTCTCCTTTACCTCCTTCATTCCTGTCACCTGTCTAGTTCCATTATCCCCTCTTTTTAACAGCCTCAGAAATGGGGCAAGTACATGGGGGTGAGTTAAAATTACTATCATCTAGTTGACCTCTCCTTCTTGCTTGCCCCCTACAACTTCACCCTGTCCACTGCCCTCTATTCCCCAGACACAACCTTCCCCCCTCCTTCAGTCACTACTAGTGCAAAACACACATTTACTTACCTCTAGGGGTACCTTGGCAATGCACACAAAAAATAAGCCCAAAAACAAGCAACCTTAAAAAAATTAGCCCAAAAACAAGCAACAAGCTACTTCCAAAAAAGAAGCTATTGCAAAAAAAGAAGCCCAATTATTAGTGTACTTGGCAACTATGCTGCTGCTGAGTGGTACTGGAGAGGCAGAGCACTGTGGTGAGGGCGGGGAAACTGCCTGATGACTCAGCGAATCTCTCAGCCAGTGATCTGATGAGACAGTTCTACATAAGACTCCTCTGATCACTGGCTGAGAGATCAAGTAGTCATCAGGCAGCAGCCCCACACCCACCACAGTGCACTGCTGAGCCTCTCCAACCCCCGGCAGCCAGCAGCAGTGACTGAGTGATACAGACCAACCGGCCCTGCTGCTATGTATATATGCAGCTTGCGGGCCAGCTGCAGTTAAGTTCTACTTGCCAGGTGGCAGATGGCACCCTTCCCGCCCCCACAGCCCACACCACTGGACTTGCTGCTGTAGTGATCAGCAGGGGTTCCATACCAGACCCTCCAACATGACCCATTCCATTAGGTACAAAATGCTCTGCTCCTTGACTTCCTTCTTAATTTATGATTGCAGACATCTGTGAAGAAACACCTGCCTCATCAATTACCTAGATCAACACAGGTGACAGCAGTCATACATTAGGTGGTAAGCCCAGTAGCAGATTGTTTTGTACCTAATGGAACAGGTCATGTTGGAGGGTAGGCCATACATGCCTGCACCCTGCTGATCACTGCAGCAGCAGCGCAGGCAGTGATACTCTCCAGGGCCCCATGCCTGGTACAGTTGTACCCTTCGGCCTCCCCTGTCGCCGGGCGTGTGTGTGATGGGCAGCAATGTGAATTGGCTGTATTACCCTCTCCAGCTGTGTTACTATAACACAGCTGGGTTACTTAGAGCATCTGCTGCCATGGTTGTGTGATGGGCTGTATTACCCTCTTCTAGCACCAGTGGCATATCTAGGGTATTTAGAGCCCAGGGCAAATGTAAAAATGGAGTGCCCTCCTATGTGCGTGCTCTGAAAAATGGTCATGGTCACTTAAAAATGGGGCTTGTCAACATGACACACACCCCTTCCTCATCATTCTGAACATTCCTTTCCATTCCATATGCACCTTAATACAGTGCCCCTTATACAGCCCCCTATGCAGTGCCCCCAGTAGTGCCCCCAGTATGCAATGTCCCCTGTAGTGGTCCCTCTTATGCAGGCCCCCAGTAGTGCCCCTTATACAGTACCTGTAGTAGTGGTTCCCCTTATGCAGGCCCCCAGTAGTGATCCCCCTTATGCAGTGCCCCACTGTCAAAGCCGAATGGTTGGCTGAGACTTAAATTGTAAAAATAATATTTGCACAACGCCAGTTTGTATTGTCTGCATGACGCCATCTGGCATAGTCAGTATAATATCATAGTGCATGGCACTATTTTAGCGTTGTGTACATCTGTCATGTTACTGCACACTGTTGAAGTCTTTACGTAATAAATGCGCATGAATACACATATATATATTTAAAGACTTTATATATTCAGTGCTGACAGACAAGTCTTGTGGACATGTCTGAGACTAGTAATTTGTATACACAAAGATACTGTGAGGTGCAGACGAGTGTTTTAACTGAACCATTGTCTTTAAGTCTGACTATCATTGTATGCCTAAACGAACTTTCATTTACATTTCCAAGTAGGCTGGAGAGGCCTATGATTACATTGTGATTCCATCTAGTGTATGCTGGCCATCTCTGATAATTTAGTTCAGACAGAAGTAATAATAAAACCAGTTACTGTTTAAAGCTATATATATATTTATATATATATATATATATATATATATATATATATACACACACAATTAAATGATTGCATGTGTATCCTCAATGCATGCACACATATACACAGTTGCTATTGTAAATAAAAACACTCAGTGCATTTTTTGCGCTGTACATAAATATACACGCACTCATAAAAGGTTCCTGCACATTATGGTTTATATTAAAGTTATTAATTATGATGTAAAATATATGTACTTGATATCTAAGGTTTAGTACATGATAAGCAGACCATGTTTGGTACCATTCTAAACCACTGTCTATTTGTAGATCTCTGGTTCCCTCAGCAAGGAGATCGCAACATGCATCTGCAAGTTATGGATTATAGAGAATTAGGTGTCATAATGTACTTTGTATGTAGTGTCTATTGATTAGTTAAAACACACACAAAGAGCCATTGGAGGGCTGAACTACCACTGTACAAACTGACCTATGAACTGTATTGTAATAGAAGAACCAATGGGATTATGCCAACTGGTTCTATTATACTTTCCACTCTCTGTAAGGTATATATTCAAGCGCTCTATGTCCAGTAGTCAGTCATCATATTCTTTCTTTTGATGGAGGCTTCACGGTTGATGTCGGGAAATCTGGATCCACAGCGCTTGCATATGTATCGACTGTACCTTTGAATGTATAATCTTTTGCGCTTATTTTATTTAGATCAAGGCGTGTAACTAAATTATTTTATGTGAATAATAACTTTTTGTGCTTTGGAACCACACTCAAAGTCTGGAAAGCAATTATTTCTTGTGCGACTTGCATCGCTAAATAGCGACATTTGGGCATAAAGATCATTAGGTATTCATAGTTGAGGGCTTGTAGCGTGAGGTCACACTACCAGAATTTACACGGTAACACACGGTTATCGATCTCTCAACAAAGGGTGGATGGCGCCATACGCAGGAAAGAAGGCACTGTTTTTGAAAACCTGCTACCAGTCAAAGTTGAGAAACCGATATCAAATTTGTGTGAGTTCAAGGAGCGCTGATTAGAATCCAGGGACAAGGAAGGAAAAGTTTGTTTTCTTTCATTGTTAAAGTTTTGTGTCAGAGGGTAAGTCGCACAATAGCGTATGCATATTTCCTGTATTGCTGCCATGTGTTCAAACAGTCATTGTATTCATAGTGTGATTGCTTGTTAAACCTCTGAATTACACAACTATATTTAGGAAAAAGGTTTAATTTTTTTTCTGCGCAGAAAAGGTTTATATAATTGAAATGTGTGATTGTAAAGTGGAGGCTACAGTCTGTTAAGCCTAGGTTGAAACGGTGCCTGACGGGGCCGTAAAACTACTGGGCCAGTGTACAAAGCAGGTACATTGTGGTTATCGAGAAACTAAGAGGTTTCTCTGTCCGACACCCATTAATCGCAAAGTCCATTGATCAGTTAGGTTCATTGGGCAATGCGATCAGACTGCATGGTTATATAAGCTGTGATTGTGAAGTGGGTTGTTGTGGGAGTGAAACTGCTGGCAAGGTTAGGAGTTATTGGAACTCCTAGATGCTACCAGCTGGGAGTAAACTCAAAGTAGGAAGCGAGTGGCGAAGCTTGAGGTAAATTCACCACAAGTAAAATAATCAGCTAGGCAGTTATTTTACTCCTCGTTTATGCACACTGACCATTTCGCTTATCGTGAAGGTGGTGCATAAAGGGAAGAAGCGAGCGGCTGAAGCTTGGGTTGAATTCGCCACAGGTAGAATATTTACATAGGTGGTTATTCTGCTCCTCGTTATGCAAGCTGACTAAAATGCTCTGCGGGCCGGCTGTGTATAACGGGAGGGAGTGCGTGAACGTAGCTCACTGAAAATCATTCACCAATCGAAACTCTCTAGAAATTGCTAAGCATTTTCTCAGATGGGTGCAAAGCAATCTCTGGAAATGGTCGATGATGTGCTGCTGGTGGAAGGGCTGACTGGTTCGGCCAGGTATATCATGTTTAAAAATTATGGTGCGTACGCTATGGCGTACTGTAACATATGGGTCAAGATAACCAAGGAATGTAGAAAACCTTTTCCTAAGATTGGTAGCTTTGATTCAGAGGTACTGTATAATGTTAGAGACCGTATATGTTTAGTGAAATCTCTGAAGAATAGGATAAAGTTTAATGATTGTTTAAAGTCGTGGCAGCAAGAGGGAAACGTGGCTTAGCGGTGTGCACATGACGCAAAGTAGCGTCAAACTCACGACACAAGGGAGTGCGTACTCAATGTTAAACAGCATGGTGTGCGCACCGCAAGGGTGCGCACATGCACAGCAAGGTAGCGTTGCTGAAGGGAATGTTAGGAGCACATGTTCACCACCTCCACCCTATGCGGATGGGGGTGGAGGTACAGTTGATCTCAAAAATCATAAAAATGTAACAAGTAACTTGTACCCTCTCCTGAGTAACTATAAGGAACATGTTTATAATGCAGATGATGAACTTGTTGTAATGTCAGCTCTTTCCCATGTTGCCCAAATGTTAAATGTACCATCACAACAAGCACAGGTAGCTGCCCCACCAGTACCAGTAGTGGAGGTAGCCCCACCATTGATAGTGCAGGAAGTATTAACACCCGCTGTAACAGTAGCGGAGGTTGTTAATACCATATGTATTAGTAATAGGTGGAACCCTCCACCAGGTAGCAAGGCCAAAAGTAGCAGTGTGGCAGGCTTCCATCCTATCTGGACAATAACTGTTCCCGATGGGAATCCGGATGAAAATGGTATAGTGACCATAAGGGATGTAGCAATGCATTATCCATGGACGAGAGCGGAGCTACATTCCATAATGACAGATTTCCCTGACCCTAGGAAAGAACTAGCAAAGTGCCAGAGATTTGTAAAGGATTTAGGTAATGCTCATGAGCCAACCAACAAAGATAGGTGAGTGGTATTACGGGCATGTCTTCCACACAATACCGACATGAAAAAGTTTATCACGGCTTGTGTATTGGAGATATTCCCATAACTGATGAAGGCTATCAGGACAACATAACCCACATTGTCACCCAATTGGCCGTATGTTTCCCAGTAGTAGTTAACTGGAGTAAAATCTTTACAATTAAACAGAAAGAGAGTGAGTCTGCAGCAGATTATTTCACCAGAGCGCTGCAGATTATTACCCAATACACAGATATAGAAGATATAAAAGACAACACACAGCACAGGGAAATTACCATAACGGTGCTTATGGATGGTCTTAAAGACACTCTAAAAACCAGGGTTCAGACCTCACTTCCTGGATGGAGAGGAGTTACGGTAGACACTCAGGGAATCTGCAATTGAACATGATAAAAACATCCTTAGGAAGAGAGAAATGCAGAGCGAGAAACTAATGGCTGTTAGTATTTAAGCTCTGGAAGGGATGCAAATATCACCGCAGCACTTATCACACACAGCCACAATACACTCATCCCACACAACCTCCAAACACATATCCCCATACACAACCACAATCTTTCCACACTCCCCAACAACAACCTTTCAATACATGTCAACCACGAAGGTGTTATATTTGTAACAAGGAGGGACACATAAGTAGGTTTTGTAAAGCTAGAAAGTGGGAAACGCCAAGCCAGGGAACACCGAGATACCCACAGAAGGGGCACCCACAACAGTCAGGACAGTTCCAGCAATCACCTGCCCACATTGTGGCAGTAAATGCTTTACTGGAGGAGGATAGTCAGCTTTAGGGGTCAGGTCACACCTGTAGTATACAGCAAGTCAGGTTAACTGGGGATACTAGGGAAGAACCTGTAATGATAGTTGATGTAGCTGTTATCAAACATTATTTTCTTGTAGACACAGGGGCAACCAGATCAGTGTTAAATTCTCCATCCAATTTACAGGTGACCAGCAAGGCAGTACCAGCAATGGGTAAAGTGCAACATTATCCTTTAACCAAATCTGCAGAGGTGACTTTCGGGCGATTGCATACCAGATATTCCTTTCTCCTGGCAGCAGCAGCTCCTACTAACCTACTGGGAAGGGATTTGTTATGTAAAATGGTATGTGTCATTTATTGTACCCCTGATGGTGTATTTTTAGATATCCCAGAGAGAGTTGTGCATGAGGTGAGGGATATATTGGACACTCCCCAAAGGTTAATGTTTCACTCTACCATTTCAGATAAAAATCCATCTCAGGTAGAGCAGATGTTATCTGAAATATCAGGGTCCCTCTGGACCAAAGATGGACAGGACACTGGATTGATGGCAAATGTAGCTCCCATAATGGTAAATCTAAAAAGTGGTAGGCAAGCTCCAAAAATTCCCCAGTACCCATTAAAACCAGAAGTAGAGATAGGGTTTATCCCATAATTGAGCGGTTATTGCAACAAGGAATTTTAGTCCATACAGCAAGTATAGCCAATAGTCCAATTTTTCCAGTGAAGGCTGGGGGGAGGGGCTATAGATTAGTACAGGATCTTAGAGGGGTAAATAAGGTAGTTGAGAGCTAATTCCCCATAGTGCCAAATCCAGCTGTCATCCTTATGCAGATTCCACCATCAGCAAATCATTTTACTATCATTGACATCTGTCCTGCCTTTTTCTCTGTCCCTCTTCATCCTGACTGTCAGTACCTATTTGCATTCACATACAGGGGGGGAAATACACATGGACATGATTGCCCCAGGGCTTCATAGACAGCCCCAGTATCTTCTCCCAGGCCTTACATGACTGTTTACAATCTTTGCAACCTGCCAATGGATCTGTTCTAATACAATATGTGGATGATTATTTGTTGTGCTCTGATTCATTTATGTCATGTTTAAATGATACTAAACTTTTATTGCTTCATCTCTCACAAACAGGGCAAAAGGTTGCAAAGGACAAATTGCAGCCATGCCAGATCAGGGTTAAACACTTGGGACATTGCCTAACCCAGGGGCTACAACATCTGACTACTGACCAAATCCAGGCCATACAGACCATGACACTGCCGCAAAACCAACAGCAAATCCGTACCTTCTTGGGAATGTGTGGATACTGCAGAATGTGGATCCCAGGTTTTCTATTTTGGCTTTACCATTACAGGACTTATGACCTCATTCAGAGTCGATTGCTTGCTGCAAGTGATCGCTCTTAATGAGGGGGGCCACTTACTTTTTTAAATGCCACCTTCTGGTCGATTGCTAGGCTGTGGGTTACCACCCACAGCTCTAGCGACCGACCAGGGTGATGGTCGCGATGGTCAAGACCATAGCGACCATCAGGGCTTGCGACGAGACCCTAAGGTTGGGTCCCGGCACTCGCAAGCCCCAGGGAGCTTCCTGCTCTGATCGAACCGGAAGCTCCCCACTGACATCGGCAATGCTATCAGTGGGGCCGCCGCCAAACGGCAAGCGTTCCGACTGGAATGCCTCCATTTGGCAGGCCATGCCCTCGGCCCGCCTACCAAATGGGGTGAGCTCCGTCGTGTGCATGCTCAGTGGTGTAACATCGACCAGGTTGTGAGTGCTCAGCGCTTGCGACCGGGTCTGAATGACCCCCTTAGTCTTTTCCTCAAAGCCCGATCATGTTGTACACACAGACAAAACAGAGCAGGCTTTCCTTAACCTTAAGGACAGTCTGACAAGAGCACCTGCATTAGGAATACCTGATTATGAAAAACCTTTTGAATTATATTGTACGGAAGCTGACGGTTGTGCAGCAGGTGTCCTCACACAAAAACATAGTGATGCTAGTAGACCTGTAGCATACTACAGTGCCCAATTGGACACTGTGGCATGATCACTCCCAACGTGTTTGAGAAGTGTTGCTGCAACCACTCTTTTGGTGAACAAGAGCGAAGACGTAGTGTTAGGGCATGATACAACTGTATCTGCTTTGTTAACTTCAGCCCAAACCAGACATGTCTCCTCAGCTAGGTTCACGAAATGGGAACTAGCCCTGATAGCACCTGCAAACATCACCATTAACCGTTGCAATACGTTAAACCCAGCAATGTACATACCATGCACAAAAGGTGGAAGGTGAGCCTCTGGCAGAAGGTGAGTTTTGCAAGGATACATGAGTGTATGGATTATTTGAATCAAACCTTTACAGCTAGGCCTGACATACCTGATACACCATTGGAAAATGCACATTTGATGCTTTACACGGATGGGAGTTGTCATAGACAAACTGACACAGGAGAGTTATGCACAGGTTATGCTGTTGTAAATGATGAGGACATCATAGAAGCCGAGCCCCTTGGTCCACCTCACTCGGCCCAATTGGCGGAGCTAGTGTCACTAAGAAGAGAGTGTGAATTGGTAAAAGGCAAATCTGCTAACATCTACACTCACTCCAGGTACGCCTTCAGGGTAGTACATGATTTTGGTGCTCTATGGCATCTAAGAATTTGACAGCAGCAGGCACACCAGTCACGCATTCAAAACATAAAAGGACTACTGACAGCGATTCAAATGCCTAAGACAGTGGCCATCATTAAATGTAAAGCCCATACATGTGAAGAAGACCCGGTGTCACTGGGCAATAACAGAGCAGATGAAGCTGCCAAATGGGCAGCAGGGTTAAGAATTAACATGCCAGTTAGTCAAATGATGGTTTTCCAGGCAAATGATACGCAGAAGTTAATTGAGATGCAAAATTTGTGTTCCATTCAGGAAAAGGCAGTCTGGAGAGCAAAGGAATGTGGACAGGAGTCCTCTGGACTCTGGAGAGATGGACAAGGTAAGCCTGTGGCACCCAAGGCATACTACCCAAGCTTGGCTGAGGAAGCGCATGGTCTGACTCACCTGGGAAAGCAAGGTATGTGCAAGTTGGTCAGGGCGTATTGGTGTGCACCAGGTTTCTGTTTGTTTTCTAACTGGGTAGAGGCATATCTAGCTACCACTGCTGTGTTCACTACTAAAAAGATTGTTCAGGAATTGTATGCAGATACGGTATACCTGGAATTATTGAAAGTGATAGGGGTACTCATTTCACAGGTGATGTCTTCCAGAACATGTGTAAGTTGATGGGTATTAATAGTAAACTTCACACCCCCTATCGACCACAGGCCAGTGCCAAGGTAGAGAGGGTAAACGGTACTATTAAGAATAAACTGAGTAAGATCATGGTAGAAACTGGACTGGGATGGCCAGAGGCCTTACCACTAGTCCTTCATAGCATCAGGACAACTCCTAGGCCCCCTCTTAATCTGTCCTCCTTTGAAATACTGTTTGGGAGACAACCTCATTTGATTAAGTCCACAGGAAGATTTGAAGAGTAACAAAGAGTTTACTGTGAAGTATCTTATAACAATGAGGAAACAGCAGCAGCAGAAACTAAAATTGTTATCACCTGATATGCCAGAAACAAACTCATGATGTCAAACCTGGAGAATTTGTTATGATCAGAAATTTCTTACATTCAGGTTGTCTGACAGATCAGTTGGAAGGTCCATATCAAGTGTTGCTGACAAGTACAACTTCCTTGAAAGTGACAGAGAGAGATACCTGGGTCCATTCCACTCACTGCAGAAAGGTCAACCAACCAGTGGAGATACAAGGCGGAGTCAAGGCAGATAACGTAGACCTGTCAATTGCGAGCTTGTATCTGGAGAGTTAAAAGTTGAGACACCTGAGCTAGAGAAATTTGTAGATCACTGTTCCAGCAATGGAGTGGTGTGCCTGGGAGGGGAGCTGATGGTGATATTGATGGAGTGGAGTCAAGAAAAGGAGTGCTAAACCAATTGGGGGAGTATCTGACCAAATGCAGTACAGTAATTGCTAAGAGATCTGCTATTTTGGAAACTTTGAGACAGTGTGAAGGGTTAATGTCTGAGGAATATTGTATTTGTAAGTTTTGTGGGTCCCTAGCTGATGAGAGATGCATCCAACGGTGCCAACATAAGTATAACCCGTATTGGGGTGGGTATCCTTTAGAGGATCATCATACCATGGTGGGCTAAGTTTTAAACCAAACTGACTGTTGGGTGTTCTCTCACGTGCCTCAGGGAGAGCATAATGTAGGGTTAGTGCCATTCCCATTGAATGTCTCTGAGGTTTTAGAATTGCAAAAATGGGAGGCACTGGATGGAAAGTTTCTTATGTCCAAACCACCCCATTTTAAACTCCACCAGTACCAAGTAGATAGATCACTTTTATGTTTGAACATTACCAACCCCAACAAACCAGGAAGTTGGGAGGTGACTGGGAATAACCAGACGATGACCTACTCACTAAGAGCTGATAATGTTGATCGACAGTTTTGTAGGAGTGGCGGGGGGGTGGCTTCACAAATGGAGGCATTCCCAAGCGAACGCCTGCCATTTGGGGGCGGACCCACTGACAGTGATGTCAGTGAGAGAGCCTCCGGCCACAAGGGTCTCGTCGCAAGCCCGATGGTCGCGATGGTCTTGAGCATCGCGACCATCATCCTGGCCGCTCACAATAGCTGTGGGTGGTCACCCACAGCTATGCGAGCGGCCAGAAGGCTACACAAAAAAAAAAATGCCCAGATTCACAGCGAGCGTTCCTTCAGAGCATCCATTGGCTGAGACTTAAATTATAATAATAATATTTGCACGATGCCAGTTTGCGTTGTCAGCACGACGCCATCTGGGATAGTCAGTATAATATCATAGTGCATGGCATTATTTTAGCGTTGTGTACATCTGCCATGTTACTGCACACTGTTAAAGTCTTTACATAATAAATGCGCATGAATACACATATATATATTTAAAGACTTATATATTCAGTACTGACAGACAAGTCTTGTGGACATGTCTGGGACTAGAAATTGGAATACACAAAGATACTGTGAGGTGCAGACAAGTGTTTTATCTGAACCATTGTCTTTAAGTCTGACTATCATTGTATGCCTAAATGAACTTACATTCACATTTCCAAGTAGGCTGGAGAGGCCTATGATTACATTGTGATTCCATCAAGTGTCTGCTGGCCTTCTCTGATAATTGAGTTCAGACAGAAGTAATAATAAAAAACCAGTTACTGTTTAAAGCTTTTTATTTATATATATGTATATATATATATATATATATATATATATATATACACACACATAAACGATCACATGAGTATCCACAATGCATGCACATATATACACACAGTTGCCATTGTAAATAAAAACACACACACAGCGCATGTTTTGTTTGCGCTGTACACAACCTTTAGGTGCGCTGTATGCAGGGGTTGTGTACAGCACACAACCCCTGCGTACAGCGCACCTTTTACACTGCATGAAGACAAAGACACACAACGCATACTCACATATTTATATATATATATATATATATATATTATGCACGCACTCATAAAAGGTTCCTGCACATAATGGTTTATATTAAAGTTATTAATTATGATGTAAAATGTATGTATTTGATATCTAAGTTTTAGTACATGATAAGCAGACCATGTTTGGTACCATTGTAAACCACTGTCTATTTGCAGATCTCCAATTCCCTCGGCAAGGAGATCGCAACATGCATCTGCAAGTTATGGATTATAGAGAATTAGGTGTCATAATGTACTTTGTATGTAGTGTCTATTGATTAGTTAAAACACACACAAAGAGCCATTGGAGGGCTGAACTACCATTGTACAAACTGACCTATGAACTGTATCATAAAAGAAGAACCAATGGGATTATGCCAACTCATTTCTATTTTACTGTTCACTCTCTGTAGGGTATATATTCAAGCGCTCTATGTCCAGTAGTCAGTCATCATATTCTTTCTTTTGATGGAGGCTTCATGTTTGATGATGGGAAATCTGGATCCACAGTGCTTGCGTATGTATCGACTGTACATTTGAATGTATAATCTTTTTCACTAATTGTATTTCAATCAAGGTGTGTAACTAAATTCTTTTATGTGAATAATAACTTTTTGTGCTTTGGAACCACACTCAAAGTCTGGAAAGCAATTATGGCCCTGATTCAGAGCCGCTCGCTCTGACCAGAGCGCTCGCTCTGAATCAGGGCCCTCCTCCATTAAAATGGAGCATCCTCCTGGACGCTCGTATAGCTGTGGGTCACCACCCACAGCATATACGAGTGTCTAAAAAGATGGTCGCGATGGTCTTGACCATCGCGAACATCGGACTTGCGAGGGAAACCCCGCGGTCGGGTTTCCCAGCCACAAGCCCTGGAGTGATTTTGGCTCTATCAGAGCCAAAATCACTCCCACTGACATCACTAGTGATGTCAGTGGGGCCGGCTTCAGACGGTAGGCATTCCCATGGGAACGCCTCCATCTGGCTGCCACGCCCCCGGCACGCCAACCAAAGGGGGTGTGCTGTCAGTCACCATCGACAGCACGCCCCCTTTGGTGCAAGACCCGGAGTGACAGCTTGGCTGTCGCAGTCTGGGTCTCGCGCATGCGCACGACGGAGATCCCTCCGTCGTACGCATGCGCAGTGGGGACCATCGACCCACTTGTGAGCATATTGCCGCTTGCGAGTGGGTCTGAATGACCCCCTATGTCTTGTATGACTTGCAACGCTAAATAGTGACATTTGGGCATAAAGATTATTAGGCATTCATACCATGTAGTGGTCCCCCCTATGCTCTGCCCCATGTAATGGTCCCCCCTATGCAGTGCCCCCAGTAGGGCCCCTTATACAGTGCCCCAGTAGTGGTCCCCATTATGCAGACCCCCAATAGTGATCCCCCCATATCCAGTGCCCTTTATATAGTGCCCCCAGCAGCAGCACCCCTATGTAGTACCCCAGTAGTGGTCCCCCCTATGCAGCTATCCACACAACAGTCCTCCCGGGCTGGCGCGCTCTGCATTATGGGAGAGATGTCATGACATCTCTCCTATTACCCACTGCAAGAGCCAGAAGGGGGAGCTCATGAGTGAGCTCCAGCTCGGCTCTTGCAGTGGGCGCAGCAGCCAGTGAGAGTCTGTCTGACTGTCATTGGCTGCTGATTAACATGCACATCACCACTGCCTAACACCAATCATTGGCCTGTGATAAGGGGCATCCAAGCTCCGTGTTCCAACAATCTTATCCTGCTGTGTAAATTTCCTCCAGCATATAATAGATTATCCTGTTGAGTATTACAGTACAGAAATGCTGTTACAGATAGAGTATAAATGCAAAATAATAGAGCAGTGGGTTTCTGTCCTTATTAAAAAATCAGTACCATTTGTATGTAATGCCGTTGGGATTGACCCTTATGAGTGTTATGTCTTTCTTGATTGTAAGGTTCACACTGTCCCTATTTTTTTACTTGCTGTTTATGTACCCCTCCATTCTCATATGAGGTGTTAAAATAAGCAGCAGAATTCCTACTACCCCTGTGATCTGTCTAGGTGATTTCAACAACTTTCTGAATCCCCTTTTAGATAAATGGCTTGAGGTGAGAGTGGATTTGCAAACTATGTGGCTGCTCTGGGATGAGTATATGCCTGGAGAATGAAGCATCCCGGGATGCAACAATATTCCTGTTTCTCCTCCTCTTGTTACTCGTTCTCCAGAATTGATTTGGCTCTAGTCTCCCCTAGTTTGATTCCCAAAATATCTGGGGCTGAGTATAAGATGAGGGGTATATCCGACCATTCTCCTCTTATATTGAATGTAGACTTGAGTGGACAAGAGGGTAGACATTATGGTGGTTACATCCCTCTTGGCTTCTACAGATGGGGGCAGGTTTGGAACTTGAAGTGGCTTGGAGGAGCTTTTTTAATGATAATGCTGGATTGAGGTAATTTGGGATGCATTTAAAGCCTTTATGTGAGGGACTTTGCTTAAACGGGTTGCTGACCTTAAAAAGTATTATAGAGAGAAGGAGGTTGAACTTGAGAATACTTGCCACTCACTGGAGTCTGAATATTTACAAAATAGACTTGAAGAGACTCGGATCTGATGGTTGACGCCTCAGTCTGCTTGGGCTACCCATCTTACTGATAGGAATACCTGCCGGCTGTTGTTCCAGTCTCATTCCCACTATATGTCTGCAGATAGAACTGGCAGTTTTTTAGCTCACTTAGTCCATGCTGACCATCCCTCCATAGCTGTCCCTGAAATATTTACTGCAGATGGGTTGCTGGTTTCCAAAACCTCTGACATTGCTGACACCTTTCATAACTTTTACAAAAATCTTTACAGCTCTAGACTGTCTTGCACTCCAGCTGATTTGATGTCTTATGTGACAGCAATTGGTCTCCCACATCTGGCTCCTGAGGAAAGGTCCTTTTTAGATGTGCCTTTTACCTTAGAAGAGGTCAAAATTGCTATCAACTCCTTCCCATGTGGTAAGGCTCCTGGTTCTGATGGTATCCCCTTGGAGGTTTACAGGAAACATGCTGGTCTATTTATACTGCAACTTTTAGAACTCTTTAATAATCTATATGATAAAGGTGTATTTCCAGCTTCCATGTCAGAAGCCATCATTATTGTGATACCTAAACCTGGGAAGGACCCTAAATTTTCCCGATGCATATCATCCTATTTCGTTGATACCCATGGATTCTATCAATTCATCTCATCAGATTATCACTAATATTGTACATCCAGATCAGACTTTATGCCAGGACAGTCGACATCGGTTAATGTCAGGCGTCTTTATTCCCATCTCCAGGCCTCTCTTGGTGAGGAGTCCTCCTCTGTAGTAGTCTCTCTAGATCCGGTGAAGGCATTTGACTCGGTGGAGTGGCCCTTTCTGTGGGAGGTCATGAGATGTATGGTTGTGGGTCCAGTATTTCTGAGATGGGTTCAGTTGCTATATTATAAGCCAACTGCTCATATCTCTGTGAATGGTTTCATTTCACCCTCATTTGAATTGTCCAGAGGTACTAGGCAGGAATGCCTCCTATCTCCGAGTCTTTTTGCTTTGGCTATTGAGCCACTGGTGTGTCTTCTACGTACACATCCTAATATCGTTGGCCTTACCCTGGGTAATAGGATGGATACGATAGCTTTATATGCAGACGACATGCTATTATTCCTCCGGATAGACAGGTTTAGTAATTATTCTGGTCTTGCCATTAATTGGGACAAATCTTCCATTCTCCCCCTTA
This sequence comes from Taudactylus pleione, assembly GCA_031769625.1. Lineage (NCBI taxonomy): Eukaryota > Metazoa > Chordata > Amphibia > Anura > Myobatrachidae > Taudactylus > Taudactylus pleione. Next base: position 5,525,285 of record JAUIMM010000528.1, on the reverse strand, counting down.
GGGGAAGCCCCCCTGTTAACCCATCAATTTCCCTACCACTATGTTGGGTTGACTCCTTTAAATATTTAGGTATTTGGGTATCTAATATTATGGAGGATTATTCTTGTCTGAATATTTTGCCTTTGTTTTCATATTTGAAAGGTAGGATTAAAATTTGGTGCAAAGTTCCCCTGACAGTAACAGGATGGGTCAATTTAATTAACATGATAGTGCAGCCTAAGTTTTTATATATTTTCCAACAAGCCCCAATTTATCTTCCTAAATCATTGTTTTGGAAGCTGAACAGTATAATTTCTACCCTGAGTTGGTTAGATAAACGACCTCGAATAAAGTTGGATGCACTTACTAGGTCAAGGAATTCTGGAGGATTAGCACTTCCCCATTTTCAATACTATTATTATGCAGCACAATTGGCTCATCTGTGGCTGTGGGTACAGGACGGTTCAGTTGACTCTCTTCCGGCTCTGTTAGTTTCTCAGGTGTCAGCAGGGCATACACCCCTACATGCTCTCCTCAAAATGCTTCGGTCTCTCATAATGTTCCCCCCTTAGTTTTACAGGCCTTGAGAATTTGGCATGATGCTCATGCACTAATACAGTTTAGCAAGATTGACCCAGATACCTCTTTTTGGGGTTCCCAACAGCTGTCAGTACTTTCCTCTCTTAATGCCAGAGAGATTTGGGGTAGTAAAGGCATTATTAAGATTAATCAGCTATATCAAGATTGGATTCTTAAATCTTTTACTCAGCTGGTTGATGAATTTAAACTCCCATCTACTTATTTTATTTAGATATTTACAGCTCCGCCATGCATTGAATACTCAATTTGCTAATAAACCTCTCTCATTGCAACACTCCCCCTTAAAATCTTTTCTTATGTCTAGGCCCTAAGCAGACACTCTCCTGTCTATATTCATTTTTGCTATCGTATCATCATGCTTCTAATTTGTCTCATTTGAAACAGTGAACCGGATTTGGGTGGTCTCACTGATGACGAATGGAGTGGAGCACTTGCTTGTCCCCGTGTATCCACTGCCTCTGTTCGGTTTCAGCAGATTCAGTTATTCCTGCTTCATAGAACTTATTTCACACCATTCCGGTTGGTGAATTTTGGAAGGAGGGCTTCGGATGTTTGCCCAAAGTGTAATTCAGCCTCTGGCACCTTTTGGCATATGTTATGGGAATGTCCTAAGGTGCAATTATTTTGGAGCGGGGTCCTCAGGGCAATATCTGATACTGGTATTCCTTATTCTATTCTTAGTATAAGATTCTGTTGCCTTGGGATTATAGACGATGATATTCTAGATAAATACAAGTTGCAATGTGGGATAAATCTGTGTGTATTAGCTAAAGTTTGTACAGCAAGACTTTGGATGGCCCCTACAGGTCCTGACTTTCAGACCTCGGTGTCCTTGGTTGCGTTAATGGTGCAACATGAATGTTATATGTCTATAACACATAAAGCAGAATCTAAATATGATAAGATTTGGTCCGGTTGGCTGGATTCAAGGTATGCTTCCCCAGGTCAGTCTGTCTGAGTAATATATAACAGGTGTGGGATGTGATAATGTTTCTGATATATTAGAGATATGCAAGTCTTCACATGTTTCATATATCTGATATTTTGTGTGCTTTTTCTATGTTATATGATTATATAGCAATCTGTCCCTTTATGTCAATAATATCTGTATGTGCTGCTAGTATATTTGATCTATTTGTTTGCTAGCAGCTATTAATTAATTATTGAGTTAAGTATTGAGTTTAATCTTTATTTTTCTTTTGTTGTTAGTTTGTGTTTATTTTTCTTCTCTTTTTGTATATGCAAAATTAATTCATAAAAAAATACTCAATCTAAAAAATAATAGAGCAGTAAAACCATACAGATATACCCAGTGATAGTTTATATAGTGAGAAACACAATATATACAGTAGCTAGAAAAGCATTGACCAATAATGTAGAAGATCGACGGGAGAGTAGATTTACTATGCCATGGTTTATAAAAACCGCCAATGATCCGCAGCTTTTACTGATGGTTTTTAAACGGCATCTGTAATAAATGCAGCCGCTGTGTCATTACTGACAGTGTGCAAACTATAGGAGACCCTGTATTTGGTTCTTCTTTATTATTTAGTGGGAACAATTAATAACTGTGCCACTTATTACACTTCTGGTCATCCGCAGGGTATTTCTGAAATTTGAATTGGCATAAATCTATGTCTGCATGCCTACCCTTAAGCTACAATAGGGATCATGTAATCCCAGCAGTGGATTCCTATGTTACACATATGATTAAAAGTGCTACATTACCTATCTGTCATGGCTACAGATTCTTCTGACTCCTGAGGAGAAGCAGGCTCAACAGGCAGTACAAACTGTGGTGGTTTGAGGAATGACCTTCTCATGAAACAGCACCGGCACGCAATGTTAAAAGTAAACAGGATTTATTGAAAAGGACAAGACTATGCTGTAAAGTTCTAGATATACAAAGTCCACACAAAGCAGAGTTTGTAATATCACTACAAGCAGGTACCAAGGTTAGCCCCACAAGAACTAAAGTTCAACTAACACAAAGTTCATAATATACAAACAAGAAGGTGCAGGGTTGAACCCCAAGACATAACTGAAATCCAATAGGAGTAGGAGTGGGGTTAAGCCCAGTGATGTGACAGAGATCCAGTATGGGGTTGAGCCCCAAGACGTGACAGGGTTCCGGTATGAGGAGGTGTGGGGTTGAGCCCTGTGATGTGACTGAAATCTGGTATGAAACGGTGCGGGGTTGAGCCATGAGACGTGACTGAAATCTGGTATGGGGTTGATCCCCAAGATGTGACGGAGATCCGGTATGTAGCGGTGCGGGGTTGAGCCCTGAGACGTGACTGAAATCCGGTATGGGGTTGAGCCCCAAGATGTGGCAGAGATCCGATATGAAGAGGTGCGGGGTTGAGCCCTGAGACGTGACCGAGATCTGGAATGAATTAGCTTTCATGATACAGTTGACAACTGTTGTCTAAGGTGAACATGGTGAGGCCATGAATCAGTAGCAAAGCTGGACTAATAGTACAGCGGAGACTAATAGCAGAGTTAGACTTTGTATTGCAGCAGGGAGCCAGTAGCAGCGCTGGGCTCTGTAGTGCAGCCGAGAATCTGTAGTAGAACCGGGCAAGGCAAGTCAAGCAGCATATATCAGGCACAGCGAGGATCTGGCAGGAGTCCAAGGAAAAATCTGAAGGTAACGTTGCACAGACAACAATGCTCAGAATGTAACAGACTTTTATACCATGAAATCCATTGGAGGTTCGCAACATGTGACCCAGAAAGAACCAGGTTTGGAAAACTAAGTAATCACAGACCCCAGCAAGCAGACGATGCCCAAGCAACAGAAGATCACTTTTACTCTCTGCATACTCCATGCGACAAACGCCGGCAGCCCAGAAGGATACTCCAGTGACCACAACAGAAACTTGGCAAGTGTAGTTTATCATTATTCAGAGATACAGTTCAGGTTCTGACAGTCCCCCCCCCCCTTTTTTGGGTGGTCTCCGAACACCCACCAGGCTTAAAAGGAAATTTAAAATGAAAATTACATATCGGTCTATTAACATGGACGTCAGAGGCTTTTATCCATGACCTCTCCTCTGGACCATAACCCTTCCAGTCTACAAGATATTGCAATTGACTTTGATGCTTACGTGAATCCAGAATTTTATCAATTTCAAATTCCACTCCTCGAGAAGTCAATACAGGAGTTATTTTAGGCAAGCTGTCATGAAATCAATTAAGGATCAATGGTCTAAGCAAAGAAACATGAAATGGATTAGGTAAACACATGGTAGGTGGTAACTGTAACTTACATGCCACTGGATTGATAATTTTCTCAATACGGAAAGGCCCAATGTAACAAGAAGCGAAGTTCATGGTAGGCACTTTAAGTCGCAAATTTCTAGTAGACAACCAGACACAATCACCAACAGAATATATAGGAATGGCTGAACGTCTTCTGTCAGCAAAAATTTTGTATCTATGAAACACTTTTCTAAGTGACTTATGTACCTGTTTCCAGATTCCAGAAAAGTGCTGGAGAGTAGCTTTAGCTGCTGGAACATCCACAGTGGGAACAGATCGAAGCTCAGGAATCCGAGGGTGCAAACCATAGTTGGCATAGATCGGGATTATACCTGTAGCAGAAGAATAATGAAAATTATGAGCAAACTCTGCCCAGGGTAAGTGATCTATCCAATCATCTTGAGATGAAGAAGTGTACAAGAAAGTCTCCAAATCCTGGTTCACCCTTTCAGTTTGTCCATTTGACTGAGGATGATATGCAGAAGAAAATTGAAGTTTAATTTGTAACAATGAACACAGAGCCCTCCAAAAACGAGCGACAAACTGAACACCCCGGTTAGAAACTATTTCAGAGGGAAGTCCGTGAAGACGGAATATTTCTTTGACAAAGATTTGTGCCAACTTAGTGGCTGATGGAATTCGTGCCAAAGGACAAAAATGGTCCATTTTGGTAAACCGATCCACCACTACCCAGATAACTGTACATCCCCTGGATTCGGGAAGGTCTGTAATAAAATCCATCAAGAGATGGGTCCATGGTTGAGTAGGACTGGGTAATAGATGGAGAGGACCCACTGGAGAGTGACGGGGAGACTTATGATGTACACACTTGGAGCAAGGATGTATAGACACTTGAATATCCTTTTTCATAGAAGGCTACCAATATGACCATTGAAGGAAAGTGTACATTTTATGGACCCCTGGATGTCCTGAGAAACGTGAATTATGAGCCCAAGAAAGAGGTTTACCTCGTAACTCAGGTGCCACCAATGTCCTCCCAGGAGGTGGATCCAGATAAATGGAAGTTGAAGAAAAGGCAAGAGGATTTATTGTAGGATACCTTTGATCTTAGATTTGTTCTTTTTCCTCCAACATTGAGCGAGAAAGAGCATCTACCTTCTTATTCAGCGAGCCAGGACGATACCCGAGAACAAAATAAAAAAGAGAGAAAAAAAGTGCCCAATAAGCTTGTCGTGGGTTTAAACAATGAGCTGTTTTTAAATATAACAGGTTTTTATGATCCGTACAAATGGTGAGTGGATGTTTTGCACCTTCCAGTAAATATCTCCATTCCTCTAAAGCCAATTTAATGACTAGTAACTCCTGATCCCCAATGAAATAATTGCTCTCTGCACTAGAAAATTTTCATGAAAAAAAACCACAGGCTACTGTTTTCCCATCGACAGCCACTTGGGACAATGTAGCTCCTACTCCATAAGCAGACGCATCCACTTCCAAGATAAATGGTTTCTCAACATCTGGTTGAACCAAAATAGGAGCCACTGAAAATGCATCTTTAAGAATCTGAAAGGCAGTAAGAGCCTCTGGGGACCACACTGCAGGATTAACACCTTTCTTAGTCATGGTGGTAATTGGGGCCACAATCTATGAAAATGCCCTAATAAAATTCCTATAATAGTTAGCAAAACCTAAAAATCTCTGAATAGACTTTAAAGAAGTAGGCAAGACCCAATCTTGTATGGCTTTAAGCTTCTCGGGGTCCATTTGAAGTTCGGTGCCAGAAATAATATACCCCAAAAAGGGTATGACCGGAACCCCAAAAACACACTTGGAGATCCTACCATAAAGTTTATTGGCCCAAAGATGACTTAGCACTTCCTTAACATGAATATGATGATCAGAGAGATTCCTAGAAAAAGTTAAAATGTCATCAAGATAGACAATACCAAATTGATAAAGTATATCCCGGAAAATCTCGTTCACAAATTCATGAAACACTGCGGGTGCATTACATAAGCCGAAAGGTTTTCATAATGACCATCTCGTGTATTAAACGCAGTTTTCCACTCATCACCTTCTTCTATCCTGATCAAATTATAGGCCCCCCTTAAGTCAAGCTTGGTAAACATGATCCCTTGACCCTATCAAAAAGCTCAGTGGTAAGGGGTAAAGGATATTTGTTTTTTGCCGTGATCTCATTTAGCCCTCGAAAATCGATACAGGGATGGAGTCCTCCATCTTTTTTTTTTTTACAAAGAAGAATCCTGCTCCAGCAGGAGATGAAGAGGGTCTGATAAACCCCTTACGCAGATTCTCTTGTACATACTCCATCATGGCCTGAGTCTCCGGGACAGAGAGAGGATATACTCGGCCTCTTGGTGGTGTTTTCCCCAAATCAATTCAACAGGACAATCCCAGGGACAATGTGGCGGGAGTACATCTGCAGCCTGTTCAGAAAACACATCAGCAAATTTGTGATCGTGCTGTGGAAGAGAAGGTGGAATATCAATTTTAACTTTAGCTAGTCAGACAACAGGAGTCAAACAATTTAATTTACATTTCGGACCCCAGGAGAGAGTTTGAGAACAAGTCCAATCCATATGAGGGCAATGAAGAGTTAACCACGGTAACCCAAGAACTACATCATATACAGAAGCAGGGAGTACCAACAACTCTAGAGGTTCTTCATGAAGAACTTCAACCCTCAACTTTAATGACTTAGTTTGATGTGTAACACTTCCATTAGTGATTTTAGTCCCATTCACTGCAGAGAGGGATAGAAGACGAGGCAATTTGGTAACAGGAATCTGCAATTGTTGAACTAAGGATGATGAAATAAAGTTGCCAGCTGCTCCAGAATCTATTAAAGCAGAAAACACTTGACACAGCACACCAAAATCACAAATAAGAACAGAAATTAAACAATCTTTTTTGGGGGAAATTTTAGAGAGTACCCACAGTTTGACTTCCCCTCCATCAAATAAGGGTGACCGTTTCCCAGCCTTACTGGACATTTAACCAGAAAGTGTTCAGGAGACGCACAGTACAAACATATATTGGAATGTCTCCTACGTTGTTTCTCTACCTCGGATAACCTGGACTTATTAATTTGCATAGGTTCTTCAGTTATGCCATGAGATGGGTGGGTCTGTGGAAGAAAAATTTAGAGTGATCACTACTGACCTCTTTGAACCCCTCATACACGCATCAGTAAGTCAATTTTAATAGTTAGAGAAATCAACTCATCAAGTGTAGTTTATCTTTATACAGAGATACAGGTCGAGTTCTGATACTATCCCTACAGTTTCCTCAATGAAGGATCATAAGGATTGAAAGATTGAAACTGGCCTTAAATCTGTGTACTCTCTTTCAAGCGCCATTGCTCACCTGACCATGGCTATTGCATGGGTTGCTAAAGCAATTGAGAGCTGGGCAGATGCACTGGAAGAATCTTTTCCCCCAGACGCCTCTCGGGATCAGATGTCTTATGTATCTCACATAAAAGATGCAGCTTCATATATTGGAGAAGCATCCTTGGATGCCAGTCTCCTAGCTTCTAGAGTTTCGACCACGGCATTGTCTGCCCACCGCATTATGTGGCTGCGGTCATGGAAGGTGGATGAAGATTCTAAGAAAGCTTTAGAAGCATTACTTTACAATGGGGAGATCTTGTTTGGCCTAGACTTAGATAATATTGTAGCCTTATTTGCAGCATCAATGACTGCCTTTCTGCCTTCAGCAGCTATTGCAAAACCTAGGACAACATCCTTTAGGTCCTTTTGTTCCCAAGATAAGCCTAAGGGTCAGTCCTTTCCTAGGCAGTCGGCTTCCACTAGGACCACTAAAGCCAGAACCAAGCAGACCTGGACCACCAGATGCCCTGCTTTAAATTCTTCAGCCAGATGGTATGGGCCTCCCCCATGGGTGACCCCAGAGTAGGAGGCAGGCTTCTTCAATTTGTCCAGTGCTGAAAATAAATACTGACATGCTTGGGTAAGAGAGGTGGTCTCCCATAGGTACGCCCTTTTATTTCTAAGACAACCACCCCACCAATTTTTCTACACAGTCCCTCCTTCAGACCCAAACAAGGCCCTGCTCATCCAGAAAGCCATTCAGTCCTTGCTGCAAGCAGGAGTTATAGTTCCAGTCCCACAATCGCAGCGAGGGAATGGTTACTATTTTACTATCTTTCTAGTTCAGAAGCCAAATAGGTCTCATCAGCCTATCCTCAACCTCAAATCCCTGAACAAGTTCATCAGGGTACACATGTTCAGGATGGAAACCCTACACTCTATTATCCTAACTATGGAGCCTGGGGACTTTATAGTATCTCTGGATATTCATGTCACTTACCTACATGTACCTAAAGCACCCTCTCACCAGCAATATCTCTGGCTATACAACAGCAACACTTCTGATTATAGCCTCTGCCCTTTGGACTGTCTACAGCTCCACAGGTATTTACCAAGATTATGGCTATCGAGGCGGCCCACCTGCATGGTCAGGGGGTCTGGCTGCTACCATACCTGGATGACCTCTTGCTCTTAGCAAGGTCCCCAGAGGTGTTTCAGTGCCATCTTCATGTAACCACTGCCTTCCTACAAAAGCATGGCTGGTTAATCAACTGGAAAAAATCCTCCCTGAATCCTTCACAAAGGATGGTTCATCTGGGAGCTCTTTTGGATTCTCAGGTTCAGAAAATCTTCCTGACAGCAGATAAGATATCCACACTACAAATACGTGTGCACAAATTCCTATGCAGTCACAAGGTATCCACCTTCGACATGGTGGAGTATGCTCAGTTCCATTTCAGGTCCCTGCAACAGCTAATCCTGTCAAGGTGGAATGGGTTGCCCCATCAGATCAAGGCTCAAATGATGGTCTCTCTTCAGAGGTTCGTCTGTCCCTCTTCTTATGGCTTTAGACACACCATCTAACCAAAGATCAACCCTTTTGGATCCCGGATTAGGTACTCCTTTCAACAGACGCTAGTCTGGGCTGGAGCACAATGGCTGGTCAACAGTCCTTCCAGGGACATTGTACATCAGCCGTGGCAACCCTGCCAATCAATGTATTGGAATTTCGAGCCATCTACAAAGCCCTCACTCTGGCTCAGAACATTCTTCAGGGCAAGCCTGTACAAGTGCAGTCCGTCAATGCCACAGCAGTGGCCTACATCAATTACTTGAAGTCGGTCATGACAGAAGTGTCACGTATTCTCACATGGGCTGAAGGTCTCCTCCCGACCATCTCCACAGTATTCATTCCGGGAGTTCTAAACTGGGAAGTGGACTTCCTCAGCCATCACGATGTGCATGTCAGGGAATGGTCTCTCCACCAGAATTCTTTGAACTCCTAGTGGACAATTGGGGCTTATCAGAGGTGGACCTCATGGACTCCAGACACAATCACAAACTGCCAGTGTAAGGGTCCAGAACAAGGGATGCCGAGGCAGCCTTCGTAGATGCCTTATCAGTGAAGTGGACCTTCCATCTGGTGTACCTATTCCCTCCAGTCTCCCTTCTTTCTCAAGTACTGCAGAAGTTCAAACAAGATGGAAGCACTGTCCTGCTGGTGGACCCAGCATGGTCCAGATGGCATTGGTACTCAGATCTTCACAGCCTTTCCATAGATGCACTGTTCCCGCTACCTCAGTGGCCAGCCCTGTTGTCTCAGGGTCCCTGTCTTCACCTGGACCTGGGTCATCTGTCTTTGATGGTGTGGCTCTTGAGACATCACTCCTAAGGTCTTAAGGGGTTTCTCGCTCTGTGGTCCAGACTATGCTTACAGCACATAAGCCAGCCTCTTCCAGCATTTACCATAGAGTGTGGCATAACTACTTCCAATGGTGTGATGCCAGAAGCTATGACCCTCATGTGTTTCTGGTCTCTAGACTCCTGGCCTTCCTCCAAGCTACATTAGACCTTGGACTCTGCCTTACTTCACTGAAAGTACACGTCTCTGCTCTGTCCATTTGGTTCCAGCATAGAATTGCTTCACTGCCAGATGTCCACACCTTCCTTCAAGGTGTACAACCTTCCTATGTTCCTCCTGTGGCTCCGTGGGATTTGTAAGTGTTTCTTCAGGCCCTATAGGGCCCTCATTTGAACCTTTGGAATCTCTGGATTTCAAGACTCTTTTTTTTCTGGCTGTGGCATCCGCCCAAAGGATATCAGATTTAGAGGTGCTTTCATGTCACTCCCCATTTCCATCAGGACAGAGCTGTTCTCCGAACTCAACCTGGTTTCCTTCCCAAAGTTGTGACTTATTTCAAAATTAATGAGAAAATTGTAGTCTTGGCCTTCCAATCACCAGACCTTTTGGTAGGTGAGGCCTTCTTGGATGTGGTCCATGCTATAAGGATCTACATGGACTGTACCAGTTCTCTGAGGTAAACAGACTCCCTATTTGTGCTGTATGGATTTTACAAGAAGGGCTGGCCAGCCAATAAACAGACATTGGCTAGATGGCTTTGCAAGACTATCTCACAGGCTTGAACACAGGCAAGCCTTCCTATATCGTCACTGTTCATTCACCTCACTCTGTGGGTTCCTCGTGGGCCACTTGCCGTGGTGCCTCAGCTAAACAGCTTTGTAAGGCGGCCACACCTTTCTTAGGTTTTATGCCTTGATACAATTTCCTTTAAGTATGCTTCATTTGGACGACGGATTCTCCTCTCAGCTCAGGAGCGTCCCCACCCTTGAATAACTGCTTTAGGAAATCCCCAAGTTCTTCATGTGGAGCCCTATGGACCCTGAAGAAGAGAATGAGAGTTATGGTAAAACTTACCTTTGTTAACTCTCTTTCTTCGAGGTCTACAGGCACCTACCCTCATGCCCCTGGCTTCTTTGGGCTATGTTTCCTAGTCACCTGTTTCCTATCTCCTTCTGTGTGAGAACATGATTCTTGTGTGTACCAGTCTTCATTCTCTTCTCTCCTCTCCTCTCCTACTCCGGCCTTAGGCTTGTCACAAAATGAAGTTTTACCATTTCCATTGAGTTTCGGGTCTTTTTCCCAAAAAATGTTTTCATGGTATCCATTTAAACCCCATTTTTTTACATCTGAAAACTTTCTGTTTTTCTCATGAAAACACATGGTATTCGAGAAAAGTCATGGTCAGGAGAAAAATGGCTTCTTATCATGGATTTGGTTTCCATGGAAACAAAATCCCCGATAAGTGCTGGCATTGGGGCTAATAGGATAGCCCCAAGCGAGGTATTTATCGCAGCTAATTAGATACTGGCCTAAGCTTCTTGAACAATTTGACCAATTCAAGGAAAACAAGTCAGTCAGTAATAAAGATGTCGATGGAGAGAGAGATCCCAGTGTTGCTTCTTAAAGCAGCAATAAAAATTAATTCTAAACAAGCAGGATTAATCATTAATTCCTATCGCTGTTTTATAATCTATCAAAGCCGCAGATGACCGACAAACTGACAGTTACTAAATATACCCATAGGAGCAAGCATAGTGTTCTCTGAAGGCTTACAATAGCTTAAGATGTCAAAGTAGGGAGAGGTATACTTGACAGTTCCTCTATGCCATGGTTTCCCAAACCCAGCCCTCATGTCCCAGAAATGAAACAGTCCAGGGGGTTTATTTATGAAGCGTGGGTTGTAAAAGTTGGAGCTTCTGTTATGCAAGATATTTAAAAGGGCAATGCTTTTACCAGTACGACACATATAGTAAATTGCATCAATTTCCCGCACCCCCTGCTTGCAGACCCGCAATTTGCTGCCTTTCTCCGGTGGTGGGATGGGGCCTAATGACATATACTGTTCGTCCCCACCCCCCCCTGAAGATGTCACAGAATCTCCTCTCCAAGGCCCTGATTCAGAGCCGGACGCAAGTGGCTGCTCGTTCGCTCCGAGCGATGTTTGCCCAACTGCGCATGCGTACGGATCGTTATACGCATGCGCGAACCAGTCAGTACGGCCGAAATTCATGTGCTCACAAAATAGCGAATGCCTGTTAATTTGAGTGACAGGATGAGGCGTATGTGGGTGGTAACAGGGGAAGGTGCTTGAAAACGGGGAGTGGAGATCCGATCGCAGGCGTGCTTAAAGGTCAAAACAGACGTTTTATGGGTGTACATAATTAAAACAGCAGCGTCATTGACCACGTCACTGGGTTATTTTATAGCCAGAACTGCTCGCAAAATTGTGGTAGCAAAAACCAACCACAAGAATAGCGAGCAGCTCATACCCTGTTCGATGTACTCGATTAATCTAATAAATAGCGGACATGACGTAGGATGCGAGCAGCCAGGGGGCGTAGTTTCCCAAAAAACGACCGGAAGTTTTGTTCGCTCGTTCAGACCTAGAGGCGTGAACAGACCGCAAACAGCGAACGGTTCATTTGAATAGCCACCCCTATTTTCTGGACGAGCGAGCGCAAATAGCGACCGGCTCTGAATCAGGCCCTAAGTTCAATATTACTGCTCTGATAAGGGCTGTCTGTTCGGCCTTGGTCATTGAGGAGGACAACCCACCAGCTCCCTTATCCAAACATGCTCTGTTCAAAGAAATAAAGGTTACTTCTGTGGAATTCCCTTTATCTGATCAACTAGTAGATCAAATGCCAGTGGCTTGGCAGTCATTTGGGAAGCAATACCAGCCTCAGAGATGTTTGGCCACAGGAGGCGTGGGAAATGCTTCCTGTGGTGGATACTCATGTTACGTGCTTAATTAAAAGTGCAACTCTACCTATGCCATCCATATCTTTCCTAAAGAATACTATGGATAGGAATGTGGAACTGTTTTTGAAATCAATGTATTCCCTTTCAGGAGCAGCTGCCAGGCCTGCCATGGCTATATAATGGGTGGCCAAGGCTATGGAATTTTGGGCAGACTTCCTAGAGCAGGCATGTAAAACTCAAAATACCAACTGGGCCGAATATTCAAGGTCTATGAGTGTGTGGGCCACAGCAACAAAAAAAGTGTTATATGCAATTTTTAAAGGTTTATTATTAATAAAAACCAATGCAGTACCCCTGTAGTAGTGCCCCTTAATGCAATTCCACCCTGTGCCCATTATGCAATGCCCCTTATGCAGTGCCCTAGTAGTGCAACTTATGCAGTGCCCCCAGTAATGCCCCTTTTGTTGTGCCCCCAGTAATGTCTCTTATGCAGAGCCCCCAGTAATGTCCTTAGTGGTGCCCCTTATGCAGAGCCCCCAGTAATGCCCCTTATGTTGTGCCCCCTCCCAGTATAGAACAGGCCCCACTCACCTGTCTGCGCAGTACTTACATTTCTTCACGACGGTCACTGGGCAATGCGCCAGTCTGCTCCGTTTTCATTCCCACTGTCCTGCATAGATGCTGCTGCTGACTGGATTTAATTAGATCCAGAGCAGCAGGTGCAGGCTCCGCTTATCGCAGGCGATGTCATGACATCACCCGTGTGCTGCATTCACTGGGAACACTGGCCTCTGAAGTGATCAAAAGCCTGTGATCGCTTCAGAGACCACTGTTGCCAGCTGGAAAAGTAAACACTGCCCGATCGGAGCTATGCTTCGATCATGGCATGGGTGTGGGCCACATAATATATATATATAGATATATATGTAAGCCCACACTCTGGGGCTGCAAAAAATGTTTATTTGGGCCGCATGTTTGACATGCCTGCCCTAAAGGAGTCCTTTCAAGATCAGGTGTCTCTGTTGGGTAACCTCCGTGATTCAGCTGCATATATCAATGAAGCGGCTTTGGATGTCAGCCTGTTGACTTCCAGGATTTCGGCTGCTGCTGTGTCAGTTCGCCGTTCCTTGCATTTGCACTCCTGGAGAGCAGATGCAGACTCGAAGAAGGGATTAGAGTGTTTGCCACTGACAGTAAAGAGAAATACAGCAGATACAGTCAGCACTAGCAAAAGTCACATACAATGCAGAAAGTCAAACTCCCTGCACTTTGTCACTACAATCAACCGCCCAAGATTCACTGTCTGGGAAGGATATAGCGCTGTGTACACTAACCTTTTGCATGGGAAAGGTGCACAGGGGGATCGACCGCACACTGCCTGGAGAGATCTGCGCTGCCCACCAAGAAAAGATGGCCACCGGAGACCTCAGAGGAGGAGTGGCTGTAGAAGGAAGCAGCTCAGTGTCACCAGACCTAAGTGAAAAGGCGCTCTGAGCTGAGGGGAGGAGCCGCTAAACAGGGAAGGCTCTCCCCTGGCTAGCATTTAACCCCCAGGATGCCGGGTTCCCGCTGCTGGCATATTATTCCCTGGTAGTCCAGTGGTCTTGCAGGGCATGCCTCTGGGGAGGAGGAGCTCGTCGCCACTAGCTAGCACCTCCGGTATATCCCCAGAGACCGGAGGCATGCGAGTGTATTTTAAAGGTAAACGCGGGTCACCACAAGCAGTGACCCATGGCTTACCTGGTCCCCGGTACTCCAGCAACAGTCGAGGGAGAGCCCAGAGCCCATGCTAGTACAGACTCTGGGGTCCCGCCGCAATCCCCAGATCTGTATTGGCGTCACGGCGCCAGCGGGGTTGTAGGAGCGACGGCTTAGACGTCCAAGGGACAGTCTGAATCTACCGCTCTCAAAAGTAAAAAAAATAAAAATAAATAACTCTAAAAATAAGCTTAGGGGCTGCCAAGCAGCCCCTCTGTGCTGAGGTGACCCGACTCCGGCTGGGCACCAACTAAAACTGATGTGCCTGTGGCTGGGGTATAGAGGAGGATGGACCCAGTGCATCCTGGGAGCAGCAAAGCTTTAACTGCGTGGTGCCCATGGATCCAGATCCAGCTATACCCCCTATGGAACCTGAAATAGAAAAATGTTTTATTAAGAATATTAATCAGAATGAACACACAGGTTAGTCAAAATAAGAAATGCCATTCTCTAACTAAATCCCATTTGAAGAGTTCAAAACTAGTCAACGATTCATGATCACTGTACAAATAGATGTCAAAACACGATATAAAGCAGACAAGTTAAAAATCCAGTTGAAAAACATCTAATGGTGTGTGATGTTGTTTGATTATCAATATACAGTGGACAAAAGTCGCAGACTTGGGGCTATAGCCATCAGTCAAACAGTATAGCCCAATATCAACAATAAACATTAGTTCAATAAAAATAGCACAACATGGCCCAAAAATAGCCAAAAGAAAGAGCATTATAGCATGACATTCAAAAATATATAAAGCAGCCTTAAACAATGACCTTTTACAACACCTATAAATTAAGGCATAGGGAAGAAGCCTAAGAAGGCTGGAAAGCAGAGAGATTTTAAAAGACAATATAAATAGCACCAGAATTACACTAAGAACCTCAAGTGATGCAGTGAAACGCCAACCTGACACATCTCCCCAACAGTTGTCCATGTTTGCGGCCAGGGTGACAACAATAAAAAACATCGATTCACACATAACTCAGCTAATGCACAGAGATGTGATACAAGGACATGTCAATAGAGAAAAATAGACTCAGGTAATGCAGTGTTATGTCAACCCCATCCACATCCCCAACAGACGTCCATAGATGCGGGCAAAACCCTATGTACTAGACAATAAGGCCTAAAGTACAATTTGTGCATACCAAAATATTACAGGAAGCAGTGCAACCCCAAATTATCATTCACACCCCTAAGCCATAAAGTACCTAACCTATAAATCCAGCAAGATTCACACTGGAGTAATTTGAGGGATCTATTTCCTCCCTAATGGAGGCCGTAATATGAACGATGCTGCGTTGTATATGGCTGGTCGTCCGGCAGGCAGTGCCCAATGGTTGGTGCATTCAAATTTGTCCCCTCTTTCCAAATTTCAATTTGCTGCTGTTCTTCGGCGTAGTTTATTGGCGTTTGGTTTGGATGGCGCTAGTTACGGGACCCATTCCTTTTGGATCGGTGAACCAGAATTCACCAAGCGTTGGATTGTTCACCCACTAATAGGGATCATGAGCTGGGTTCAGACCGTCATGAGACAGGTTAGTTTTACCCTACTAATGAGGTGTTGTCGCCATAGTAATCCTGTGCAGCAATAGCGGGAGCATCCAACAGTGATATTCAAACGCTTGGGAGGTGGAGGTCCTCTGCATATAAATCTTATGTTCGCTGCGATAAGCTTTAGGTGCGCTCCTGCACCAACCCGAAAATGCTGTTTACCCACCAGTTATCGAATGGTTAGCATTCGATAAGTGGGGGTTGTGAAGGGATTTTGAATATTTCCCCGTGGGGACCATTAGCTGGCCCAACTTGGTTCACGGGGAAGGTTTTTTAGTTTTTCTTCTTCACTCGGGTTACCGGTTTCCCCCACTGAATCCCTGCAAGTTTAGTTGCTGTGTGTTAATTTTGTTGGGTACGGCTTGGTTTTGGTGCGGTGGCTCGCGGTTAGGGTGTTCTTTCCTTACAGTGGAAGACTTTGGACAAGAGCAGGTTTGGCTTGTTGGCCATTCCTATATTTTCTGGGCTGAATGGCATGGTTTGGCTAGACAGCGAACATGGGTGATGGTCATGTTCGCTGGATAGGTGTGCGTGGCCTGCTGTGTGCAAACATTCAAGATTTGTTGGTGGAGTCTGCAGCAAAATGGGGGTTGCCCGATTGGTTGGTCCTGCATGTTGGTGGCAATGATCTTTGTAAGTTGAAAGGTTTGGAGTTGTCTTTTCGGCTGAGAGAGTTGGTTGATGCAGTTCGTTTGTTGTGGCCAGATGTGCACATTGTCTTATCTGAAATAGTGCCGCGACTGGTGTGGCACGGTGCGCGAGATCGCAAGGCTTTGCATAAGGTTAACAGAGCCTTGAATAAACATGTTCTGTCCTTTGGTGGCTTTGTAGGGCTCAGTGCATTGTAACTTTTGGCACATCACAGTGCCAGATGGCGGGTGATTTTTACTGGGTGGACCACCCAACAAATAAACCATGGGGAGAACACTGCGGCCAATCATGATATCGCATGCAACTCGTAGGAGCACGCAATGAGGCATACACACTGCATAATATGCCTGATTTGTCATTCCAATATGGCAAATCTGGCCAATATTACTGACCCTAAGTGGTTTCTACTTTCAATGTAGTTGATTAGAAATTTGATCTTGTCTGTGTGTTAACAGAAAAATACTACTACGAGGTGTTTTGCCATGACCAGGGATTGTGCAGAGTTGGTTTGTCTTTGCTGCAGGCCTCATTAGATCTTGGTGAGTGCCTGTATTCTAAAAATCAAGCATGTTCTCTGCACTACACGGATGTAGATTGAAAGATCTACAGTAAAAAGGCAGGTCAATAGTTCGAATGGGACAAAAGGCCAACACACTAAAGGTCGACATGTAAGAAGGTCGACAGGTTCAAATGGTCAAAAAGTCGCCATGCATATGGTCAACAAAAAAAATGTTTGACACTTGTTTTTTTTCTTCTAATTTTCGCCCTATTCCTCCCCTTGGTACCTAACTGTTGGGGTAGGTGCCTAACCCTCCCTCCTGGCCTCTAACCCTAAGTGTCGGGGTAAGTGCCTAACCCTAACCATTGGGGTAAGTGCCTATCGCTCCATTAAGTGCCTAAGACTAAAAATAACAAAAAAAATATTGTGTCAACCATTTTTGTGTCCAATATTTTTATGCCGACCTTATTGACCATGTCAACCTTCTCACATGTCAACCTTTAGGGTGTTGACCTTTTGTCCCTGTTGACCCATACTTGCCTACTTTTGAAAAGACATTTCAGGGAGATTGTGAAAGCAGCACCTACAGTATGAGCATGCGTTACAGTGGGCATGTACTGATAAATCTGAGAGGCGTGTCCTAAACCTGACTTACATCCACATGTAAACCAGCCCAAAAGCTAGTCAGTAAGATCTATTTGTTGGTGAAAACTCACTAATAATTTTCAGAAATTCATAGGGATCATTGTGCCTTATAATAACCAATGCAAGGAAATTACACTAATGATCCCATTTGAATGTATATATCTCCGTTTTTTAATATAACAGCTTTATAATGGGGGTAAGGATGAAATGAGGGAGATTGCTAGAGTCTTCAGGGAGACAGGGAGATTGCTACTATTTCAGGGAGTCTCCCTGACAATGAGGGAGAGTTGGCAAGTATGTGTTGACCTATTGACGGTCTAACATCTGGTGTCTATCTAGACATTGTCTACCTTTTTACTGTAGATCTTTAGACCAGATCCCCACTATACTACCGAATAGTGTTTGATGCATGTCCTAGTCTGTCATATAGATTGTAACTCAGCAGTATGTGTAATGACCAATTGTTACTAGGGGTGAGCGGGTTCGGATTTCTGAAATCCGAACCCCCCCTCGAGCCCCCCCGATCCGAGGCCGATCCGAGTCAGGCTCGACTTTTCCCGCCTGACTCGGATCTGAAATCGAGGCAAAACGTCATCATCCCGCCTTCCGGGTCTCACGGGTTTTGGATCCTATATAAGGTACCCGCGTCGGCGCCATTTTCTCACTCGGCTGTGGACAGTGAAGAGGGAGGGTGGGAGTTAGGGCTGGCTGGGCTGTGTTGTGTAGTGCAGTGTAGTGTTGTGCTGCGCTGCTGTTGTCCATAGGGGCTGTGTCCACTACTTCAAAGTCCATAGGGGCTGGCTGGACTGTGTTGTGCAGTCAGTTGTCCATAGGGGCTGTGTCCACTCCAAAGTCCTGTGCAATGTCCCAGTCCTAAAGGGGTGCTGTAGTGTTGTCCAGGGGGTGCTCTGTCCGTCAGGGGTGCTCCCCCCAAGTGCTAAAAAAAAAAATATTTTTTCTGTGTTTGTGAATTGTGTGCACTGTGGCTGCACGTGCATCAACAAAGGAGCAGCGCCAAGCGTGTGCCTGTGTCCCATTAGTAAAGGGCCGGCTGGCTTGTCCGTTAAAGGGTGCTGTAACCCCCAAAGTACACTCCAAACAAAAAAAATATATATTTTCTGTGTTTGTGAATTGTGTGCACTGTGGCTGCACGTGCATCAACAAAGGAGCAGCGCCAAGCGTGCGCCTGTGTCCCATAAGTAAAGGGCCGACTGGCTTGACCGTT
This sequence comes from Taudactylus pleione, assembly GCA_031769625.1. Classification (NCBI taxonomy): domain Eukaryota; kingdom Metazoa; phylum Chordata; class Amphibia; order Anura; family Myobatrachidae; genus Taudactylus; species Taudactylus pleione. The sequence goes on along the minus strand of JAUIMM010000528.1, from coordinate 5,506,511 downwards.
AAAGGGTGCTGTAACCCCTAAAATACACTCCAAAACAAATAAAAAAATATTTTCTGTGTTTGTGAATTGTGTGCGCAGTAGCCGCACATGCATCAACAAAGTAGTGCCAAGCGTGTGCCTGTGTCATAAGTAAAGGGCCGGCTGGCTTGACCATTAAAGGGTGCTTTAACCCCCAAAGTACACTCCAAAGCAAATAAAAAAATATTTTCTGTGTTTGTGAATTGTGTGCGCAGTAGCCGCACATGCATCAACAAAGTAGTGCCAAGCGTGCGCCTGTGTCATAAGTAAAGGGCCAGCTGGCTTGACCATTAAAGGGTGCTTTAACCCCCAAAGTACACTCCAAAGCAAATAAAAAAATATTTTCTGTGTTTGTGAATTGTGTGCGCAGTAGCCGCACGTGCATCAACAAAGTAGTGCCAAGCGTGCGCCTGTGTCCCATAAATAAAGGGACGGCTGGATTGACCACTAAAGGGTGCTGTAACCCCCAAAGGACACTCCAAACAAAATAAAATAAAAAATTCTGTGTTTGTGAATTGTGTGCACTGTGGCTGCACGTGCATCAACAAAGGAGCAGCACCAAGCGTGCGCCTGTGTCCCATAAGTAAAGGGCCAGCTGGCTCATTTCTTAAAGGGTGGTGTAACCCACAAAGTGCACTACTCTCCAGCAAAAATAAAAAAATATTTTCTGTGTTTGTGTGCGCCTTAGCCGCACGTATATATCAATATAACATAAATGGAGGACCAAACTTTCTCCGATAAAAATAAAATAGGGAAAGATCAAGAACCACTTCCTCCTAGTGCTGTTGCTGCTGCTGGAAGTTGTTCATCATCCCAGAGAGGAAGTAGGAACACCACTACTTTTACTAAACAATTGACCCTCCAACAGTCCCTAGCGAGGAGGATGAGGTATGACAGCAGTCATCCTGAAGCAAAACGTATAACTGAGGCCTTGACTGCTATGTTGGTGTTAGACGTGCATCCGGTATCTGCCATTAGTGCAGTGAGATTTAGACAATTGATGGAGGTAGTGTGTCCCCGGTTCCAAATCCCGTCTAGATTCCACCTGCATCCTCAAAGCAGCAGCGACAAGCGTGCATCTGTCTGTTAAAGGGTGGTGTAACCCTCAAAGTGCGCTCCACAAACAATAAAAAAATTCTTCTTTTTTTTCTGTCATAGTGAATTGTGTGGGCTGTAGCTGCACCTGCATCCTCAAAGCAGCAGCGACAAGCGTGCGTCTGTCTAAGGGTGGTGTAACCCTCAAAGTGTGCTCCACAAACAATAAAAAATTCTTTTTTTTCTGTCTTTGTGAATTGTGTGCATTGTAGCTGCACGTGCATCAACAAAGGAGCAGCGCCAAGCGTGCGCCTGTGTCCCATAAGTCTGTTAAAGGGTGATGTAACCCCCAAAGTGCTCCAAAAAATAAAAACTTTTTTTTTTCTGTGTTTGTGACTTGTGTGCGATGTAGCTGCACGTGCATCAACATAGTAGCAGCGCCAAGCATGCGCCTGTGTCATAAGTCAAGGGCCGGTTTGGACATCTGGTCCGGACTGAAGGACGTGCCAACAATTTCTGACAAGTCTACTGTCACTGCATATGATACTGTCCTCAAAGCAGCAGCGACAAGCATGCATCTGTCTGTTAAAGGGTGGTGTAACCCTCAAAGTGCGCTCCACAAAAAATAAAAAATTCTTATTATTTTTCTGTCTTTGTGAATTGTGTGGGCTGTAGCCGCACCAGCATCCTCAAAGCAGCAGCGACAAGCATGCGTCTGTCTGTTAAAGGGTGGTGTTACCCCCAAAGTGCGCTCCAACAAAATAAAATAATCTTCTTTTTTTCTGTGTTTGTGTGTGAAATGTATGCGCAGTAGCCGCACCTGCATCCTCAAAGCAGCAGCGACAAGCGTGCGTCTGTCTGTTAAAGGGTGGTGTAACCCTCAAAGTGCGCTCCACAAAAAATAAAAAATTCTTATTATTTTTCTGTCTTTGTGAATTATGTGGGCTGTAGCCGCACCTGCATCCTCAAAGCAGCAGCGACAAGCATTCGTCTGTCTGTTAAAGGATTACATCGGTGACAGCATCCAAGTAGGCATGTCAGACAGTCCGTACCTGTACTGGCAGGAAAAAGAGGCAATTTGGAGGTCCCTGTACAAACTGGCTCTATTTTACCTGAGTTGCCCCCCCTCCAGTGTGTACTCCGAAAGAGTGTTTAGTGCAGCCGGGAACCTTGTCAGCGAAAGGCGTATGAGGTTGCTTCCACAAAATGTGGAGAAGATGATGTTCATAAAATGAATTATCAACTCTTCCAGGGAGACCAGCCTCCAGAACGTACAGAGGGACCTGTGGTTGTGGATTCCAGCGGGGACGAATTAATACTCTGTGAGGATGAGGATGTACACAACACTGAAGAGGGTGAGGAATCGGAGGGTGAGGACGACATCTTGCCTCCGTAGAGCCAGTTTGTGCAGGGACAGATTAATTGCCAGCTTGTTTTGTGGGGGCCCAAACGAACCAATCATTTCAGCCACAGTCGTGTGGCAGACCCTGGCGCTGAAATGTTTGGTTTGTTAAAGTGTGCATGTCCTGTTTATACAACATAAGGGTGGGTGGGAGGGCCCAAGGACAATTCCATCTTGCACCTCTTTTTTTTCTTTGCATTATGTACTGTGTGGGGCCTAGTTTTTCAAACTGCCATCCTGTCTGCCACTGCAGTGTCACTTCTAGATGGACCACGTGTTTGTGCCGCCCACTCGTATCTCTTAGCATAGTCATCCAGTTACCTCGGTGCAACCTTTTGGACATAAAAACACTATTGTGAGGTGTTCAGAATAGACTGGAAATGAGTGGAAATTAAGGTTATTGAGGTTAATAATAGCATAGGAGCAGAAAAACACACAAATTCTGTGATTTTAGCTGTTTTTATGCTTTTTTTAAAAAAAAATACAGCTCCAAAACCCAGAACCCAAAACACGGAAGGGTGGTTTTGGCAAAACCAATCCAGATCCAAAATACGAAGAAAGATCCAGATCCAAAACACAAAACACGAAAAGTGGCCGGTGCACACCCCTAATTGTTACTATGGATAAGGTTCGAGTAGATCAGAGAGGTAAGACTGGCTGGATAGTGTTCCCCTTTTTTTCCAGACACAGCTATAAGGTACAACACAATTTTATTTGGAGAGAGAAATAATTGACAGGTTATAGCAATATAATTAATTAATAAGTTTTACAGTAAGCATGACTCCGGTATTATAAGGAGCAATGAACCCCAAGAAATTACTGACACCCCTGCAACTTACATATGATCTCAGCTGGCAAGCAGACACATGTAAAACACCGGATTAGAAGTTGGAAATGCAATTGCAATAACTGCTACAGATGCAGAATAAGCAAAGCCATGCATGCAGTAAGAGAACAAAGTCTAAGTGGTATGGAATTTAACACTTGGTGACACGTCACAGGTGAGCATGCACTTTTATACACAAATATAGATGTAGAGTAAGCAGAGCCTTGCATTGTAGAAGTAGAGAAAGGACTAAGCAGTTCTGGTTTTTACACTTGCGAAAAAAAAACTTTTTCTAAGCCTGAAATAAATCCCAGAGTAAAAGGCAGAATGAGAATACTTCACCATTAAGTAGAAAACAAGTGTCTATGCTGTACTTCATTATCACTGAAGAAAGTCTCTGGTGAACTTACAATTAATAGCACAGGTATAGAGGCAGAATGAGCAGCCTTAGCGCAGTGGTTCCCAAACTGTCTTTTTTCATGGCACCCTTATTGTCTCAGACTTTTTCAGAGGAGCCTCTAGATGCCAGCAGGGCCAAATTCTGAAAGCTATGCTTTTCAGAGTTTGGATCATAGGGGTCAGATCATAGTCCCCATTAATAATGGGGACTGCGATCTGCAGAGCTAATTCACCTTCTGTAGGAGATTTATGTGTGTGCATAGCAACAATTCACAAATGATGCAGAAACTGCTTTTTCTACATAATATGAAAAAAAAAATGCTAGATACATAGGGCCCTAAGTCAAAACCATTGGAGCTGTCACTCAGTGGAAGTTAACACACAAGAAGATTGTACTTACCTGCCATCCTCAGGTTTCTCTGTGTCACTTCTGATCGGCTGCCAGCAAGAATCCATTGCCTTCAGCAGAAGAGGAGGACAAAGGCAAGTGGATAAAAGGACATAAATGGTAGAAAAGGAGTTGCAGAAGAAGGTGCAGGGCAAGAGGAACAGTGGTTTGTGAAGAGCATGGGAAATGTGGGGGGTGAGAGTAAAAGTAGTAGGGGGGACAGATATTAAAGGAGGAGTAATGGGCAAAGGAAGAAAAAGAAAGGCCAAGAACACATAGGCCTAAGGCGACCTGGATACATATATTGGGGACTAGATCGGCATTTTAATATACATACTGGGGGTGACATACAGGATAAACAAACACTGGGGATAGGGAGAGGGGGGCATGGTACATACACACTGTGGCTTGGTGAGGACATGCTGATGCACCCACTGGGGTCTGGGGGTGTGACATAGTGACACACATTGGATATTGGGGGATGGACATGGTGACACTGCGTTTGGGTAAGATGAGCGGTGGGTGGGGCAATCCACCACTGCCGGAGCCCATCTCCACTCTCAGTCAGCAGGTGCAGCTTCTGCTCCACCCACATTACTCCCTCACATGCAGGCACCGTTCAGCGATCACCAAGCTGTCAATTTCTTTGGTTATCAACCGCATCTTGTTTACGACAATTTTATCAGTAGGGGCCCACAAATATTTATCTGGCCCTGCAATAACCAGCAATGCATCACTGCTGTGACTGTAAGAACAGATAACCCCACATTTGGGCAGTAACATACACCACTCCTATGTGCCATGCACCTAATATAACATAAATATCCTTCTCAGCGTGCCGGTTGTATGTAACACTTTCCACACAGATTTTTTTTAAAACAAAATTTTTTGCTTAGTACAAGACTGTTCTATACTGCGAAACACCCCCATTCTGAAATGCAGAGGGAGCATGTGGGGATTATACACAAGTCTGAGCCTGAGCGCTTGAGTTGGAGTCTACTTTACAGATAAGTGATGTCAATAAATGACCAAGCTTAACTGACATGCTATGCTTTGCTATTAGAGCTCTTTTCCAAATATCAGTGACCCTTCAGTATAAGGCATTTTACATGGGACCAGCCCAGGGAAGCAAATGTGCTGGAAATTTTTTTTAGCTGATGTTTGACCTCATTATGAAACATAGTGATACAATGGGACAATATAGCGAGATACATAACTGATGCAAGGCTCATTGGGTGGAGTGCGGAGCCATAAAACCTGGAGCAAGTGCATGTTACAGTGCCCCATCCCCCATACTATGTTGGGATGGGGCCGGGCTGTCACATATAGGCAAGTTCAAATAGTAAATAAAGTAAGCAATATCAGGGACAGTGTGGAGCTGGGACATGAAGGGCCCACTGGGAAAATACAACGGTAGAGGCCCCTGAGGAGCACAGCTGATGGGACATGGGTACATTCATACAGCATATACTGTATGAGCAGCACCCATCTATTATGGTGCATTCAGGTACCATGGATGGTGACATTGTCCTTGTAAACTATGGCTCTCCAGCTTGGCTTCTGACAGAACACGCTGTGCTTTGTAGTTCCCCAACACTAAAGAAATAGATACATTGAAAATACTAGTGTCATCAGCTGAAAGCCAACTACCTTGCAGCATGTATTCTATCTGTAGTGTCTCTAAGGCAGTGCAGGACAGCAGAGCCCATCCACGTGGAAGATGCCATCACTATAGAAAGGACATGTGAAAGGTAATCAGTCTGATATTTTGTTCTCCTACTATAATAAAAAGATATTATAGTAGATTTATATTTTTATATTATATATATTAGGGCTGTGCACCAGCCAATTTTCATGTTTTGTGTTTTGGATCTAAATTGGTTTTGCCAAAACCACCCTTCCGTGTTTTGGGTTCTGGGTTTTGTGTCTGTTTTTGGGGGGGGTTTCTGTTCCTATGCTATTATTAACCTCAATAACATTAATTTCCACTCATTTTCAGTCTATTCTGAACACCTCACAATATTGTTTTTAGGCCAAAAGGTTGCACCGAGGTAGCTGTATGACGAAGCTAAGCGAAACAAATGGGCGGCACAAACACATTGCCCATCTAGGAGTAACACTGCAGTGGCAGATAGGATGGCAGTTTGAAAAACTAGGCCCCAAACAGTACATAATGCAAAGAAAAAAAAGAGGTGCAAGATGGAATTGTCCTTGGACCTTCCCAAACACCCTTATGTTGTATAAACAAGACATGCACACTTTAACAAACCAATAATTTCAGCGCCAGGGTCTGCCACACAACTATGGCTAAGATTATTGGTTCGTTTGGGCCCCCACAAAACAAACTGGCAATTAATCTGTCCATGCACAAACCGGCTCTACGGAGGCAAGATTTCATCCCCATCCTCCTCATCCACTGATTCCTCACCCTCTTCAGTGTTGTGTACATACTCATCTTCACAGAGTATTAATTTGTCCCCGCTGAAATCCACCACCACAGGTCCCTCTGTACATTCTGGAGGCTGGTCTCCCTGGAGGAATTGATAATTCATTTTGATGAACATCATCTTCTCCATATTTTGTGGAAGCAAACTCCTATGCCTTTCGCTGACAAGGTTCCCGGCTGCACTAAACAGTCTTTCAGAGTACACACTGGAGAGTTGGCAACTTAGGTAAAATAGAGCCGGTTTGTACAGGGGCCTCCAAATTGCCTCTTTCCTGCCAGTACAGGTATGGACTGTCTGACATGCCTACTTGGATGCTGTCATCGATGTAATCCTCCACCATTTGGTGACAGTATTATATGCAGTGACAGTAGACATGTCAGAAATTGTTGCCAGGTCTTTCAGTCCAGACCAGATGTCCAAACTTGGTCCTGTCTGCCTTGCATCACTGCCAGCGGGTTGCTTAGGATACCAAAGTTGTTTCCTGGCAGCCCCAGATGCGGGAGAAAATGAACAAGGAGCTGTTGACGTGTCATGTTCCGCTTCAGCTGACAGTGTTTTCACCAGCAGGTCTTTGCACCTCTGCAGGCTTGTGTCAGTCGGAAAGAGAGACACCACATAGGCTTTAAACCTAGGATCAAGCAAAGTGGCCAAAATGTAGTGTTCTGATTTCAACAGATTGACCACCCTCGAATCCTGGCAAATCAAATGAAGGGCTTCATCCACAAGTCCCACATGCTGAGTGGAATCGCTCCATCTTAGCTCCTCCTTCACTTTCTCCAGCTGCATCTGCAAAAGCCTGATGAGGGGAATGACCTGACTCAAGCCGGCAGTGTCTGAACTGGCTTTACGTGTGGCAAGTTCGAAGGGCTGGAGAACCTTGCACAACATGGTAATCATTCTCCACTGTGCTTGAGTCAGGTGCATACCCCCTCCTTTGCCTATGTCATAGGTGGATGTATAGTCTTGAATGGCCTTTTGCTGCTCCTCCATCCTCTGAAGCATATAGAGGGTTGAGTTTCTCTGCGTCACAACCTCTTGCTTCAGGCGATGGCAGGGCAAGTTCAAGACTGTTTGCTCACACTACAGTCTTCAACATGCAGTCGCTGAATGGCGAAAGTGTTTCAGAAATTTTTCGGGCCACCCAAAGTGTCTCCTGCATGTTCTTGTTGTGTTTCTGAAAATTCTGCACCACCAAATTTATTGTGTGAGCAAAACATGGGATGTGCTGGAATTTGTTCAGATGTAATGCCCGCACAATACTGGTGGTGTTGTCAGATATCACAAATCTCCAGGAGAGTCTAAGTGGGGTAAGCCATTGGGCGAAGATTTCCCTCAGTTTCTCTAAGAGGTTGTCGGCGGTGTGCCTTTTACTGAAACCTGTGATCCACAGCATAGCCTGCCTTGGAACGAGCTGGTGTTTCTGAGCTGCTGCTACTGGTGACGCTGCTGTTGTTGCTGCGTAAGGTGATACATTTACCCAGTGGGCTGTCACAGTCATATAGTCCGTAGTCTGCCCTGTTTCACTTGTCCACATGTCCGTGGTTAAGTGGACATAGGGTACAACTGCATTTTTTAGGACACTGAGGACACTTTCTGACGTCGCTGTACATTCTCGGTATCGCCTGCCTAGTGAAGTGATATCTAGATGGGATTTGTTACCGGGGACACACTACCTCCATCAATTTTCTAAATCCCACTGCACTAATGGCGGATACCAGATGCACGTCTAACACCAACATAGCAGTTAAGGCCTCAGTTATCCGCTTTGCTTCAGGATGACTGCTGTCATACGTCATCCTCCTCGCTAAGGACTGTTGGAGGGTCAATTGCTTAGTAAAAGAAGTAGTGGTGTTCCTACTTCCTCTTTGGGATGATAAATGACTCCCAGCAGCAGCGGCAGCAGTAGGCGTAGCAATGCAGGATCCTCCAGAGGAATCCCGGATAGGAGAGTCAGTCATGCCAGTGACATGGCCTGCAGGACTACTTCCGATCCTGACTGAGGAGGAAATTGACGATGAGGGAGTTGACGGTGTGGTTTGCAGGTGCTTGGATACAACAGGACAAAGGGATTTAGGTGTCCCTGGACTGCTTATGGTCTTAGCCAATGTTTCTGAATTGGACAGTAAATTTTTATGAACGCGCTGCAGGTGATGTATAAGGGAAGATGTTCCTAGGTGGTTAATGTTCCTACCCCTACTTATTCCACCTTTTGATATGGTAAATATGGCAAGACAGCTGTCTGGATTTGGATAGAATTATTGCCAGACAATATAGGTGCAATATTTGGTCTTCTGCTTAAGTATGACCGTGATGGGATTTTTCATCCCACGAACAACAACTGTCTCCCCCGATGCCTGATTTAAACAAACCACATCACCATCAGAATCCTCCTCATCAACTTCCACCTCAGCGCCAGCTACACCAATATCCTCATCCTGTTGTATTTCAACAGTGACATCTTCAATTTGAATATCAGCAACTGGACTGTGGGTGCTTATCCAGCACTTGCAGAGGGTGTGTAAATGGTGGAAAGAGCCACCTCTTCCTGTCCAGTGTTGGGAAGGTCAGGCATCACAACCGTCGCCACACTTGGACTCTCCTTGGGGATTTGTGCTATCTTCTTAGAACGCACAGTTCTATGCTGTGCTTCTGCCAGCTTAACTCATTTGATTTTTGTAGCAGGAGGAGGGCTTCCATCATCATGTGAAGCTGAACTACTAGTCATGAACATAGGGAAAGACCTTAGCAGTTCTTTGCCACTCTGTGTCGTAAATGGCATATTGGCAAGTTAATGTTTCTCCTCAGATGATTTAAATGTATTTTTTAAGGTCATTTTCCTGAACTTTGTCATTTGGGATTTTATATGCCCTCTACTGACATTGGACATCGGCCTTGGCAGATGACATTGATGGCATTTTATCGTCTATGTCATGACTAGTGGCAGCAGCTTCAGCACTAGGAAGAAGTGGTTCTTGATCTTACCCTATTTTATTTTTATCGGACAAATTTTTGTCCTCCATTTATGTGATATTGATATATATACATGCGGCTAAGGCGCACACAAACAGAAAAATATTAAATTTTTTTTGGGATGGAGCACACTTTGGGGGTTACACCACCCTTCAACAGATGAACCAGCCGGCCCTTTACTTATGACACAGGTGCACGCTTGGCGCCTGTGTCATAAGCGCTACTTTGTTAATGCACATGCGGCTACTGCACACACAATTCACAAACACAGAAAAAAAGAATTGTTATTTTGCACTTGGGGGGAGCACCCCTGATGGACAGATCACCCCCCGGACAACACTACAGCACCCCTTTAGGACTACAGCCTTTATGGGACACTGCACAACACAGCCCAGCCAGCACCTATGGACTTTGGAGTTGACACAGCCCTTATGGACAACTGACTGCACAACACAGCAATATACACATATATTCTAGTTAAAAGCATCCTTTACTTACATTGATTATAATATACATATTTTTTAGTATTAACCCAGTGTATTTATTCTATGATTGCTGACTATATATACTATGTATATTAATATATGGGATAATATATGGAATAAAAGTATATATCTCTATACAGATATATTCCCAAGGAGGAAGTTAGCAATTACACCTCGAGCCAACACTTCTAATTAATTATTATTTGACAGCTTTTTACAATGCTGAATATCACATAAAATAATCTCTCTTTTCCTATCTTTTCAATTAACTAAATCCGATTGGGTAAGGTTCATACATGTGATGTTCAGCAACTAAGGTATATTGGCTACATATTTAAGCTCTCTCCATTGGCTAGTTAGAGCATGTGACTATGGGGGCTGTTATGATTGGCTCTCCACTCTCAATAATACAATGCTCCACGGCAAACTCGGGTTGCCTTGAAAAACTTTAACAGTGAAACGTACATAGGCGGTGAGAGTAGTTTTCACTACTCAGTGTTGTGTTCTCCAGACATGATTGTTCAATTATAGATGTGGTCTATCTATCCCCACTGTTGTAACAGTGCTACTTACATCTACCGGCAGATGCTGCACCAAGTGTTGAAACGCACCTGATCTGCTTATTGAGCCATTTGTGGAGTAGTTTTTACTACTCATTCCTACATGAGTATTCTATTATTGATGTGGTGCATTCATCTCCATTAGTGCATCAACGTTATTTTTACTCACTGGTTGATGATGCACACACTGCCCAAAAACATTATTTGTATATTGAGCTAAAATAAATGTGGCTCATCCATTTCTATTTAATATAATAGCGGTAGTTACACCTACTAACAGATGTTGTAGACAAGATTGCTATACGTGATTTTTAGATTGAGTTTAGATATATAGGTAACTCAATTTATATATTGTAATATAAAGCATATTGAGCCTAATATATACAGAGCCATATATTTAATTAATCCAGCTCCATGCATACCCTTCAGGGTGTCTTGAGGATAATTAATTTGTGTGATCTTAATATATAAAGATCAATTTATATACCAACTATGTCTTTTATATTGGTACATTAGTGCCACCTATTTAGACCTCGAGATCCCTTTCAGAGAGCTGTGTGAGCATGAATATATTTAGAACATTTATGTACTGATCAATATATATGATCCAGGGAGTGTAGAGGGCAATACCGGATTACACTCCACAGATATGCCAAATGCTATATGACTCACACATACACCAATATTTAAAGTTACCAATACACTGTCTGTATGATAGCACAATTAGCAATCCAAGCTAATTCTATTTATCACAAGGAAGGTGCTGCTTTTTATGTTAGGCACTTCCATAATGCAACTGAATAATAAGGATAGATAGAATAACTACACCATCTAGTGGTTTATACATAATCACACCAATACATCTGTTGTAACCCAATTTGCTACTTTGTATATTTTAATAGGAACTGCCAATTTTAGGATACTATTGTATCAATAGAAGATACAACCAGTTCCTCTGCCATTCCTAAGGATTAGTGAAGCATAGATCCATTAAACCAATATCCTTTCTTAGGAATATCAAACAAATTTGTCCAGAATCAGCAATAATATTGAGCAAAAATCATCAAAATTGGCCAATATTGTTGCCGATATCACTGATAATTGAATACGACTCAATGGGTCTCATTCAGACCCAGTCGCAAGCAGTGATGTGCTCGCAACTGGGTCAATGGGTAGCCCTGTGCATGCGCAGCAGCCGCACTGTGAGTGTGCAAACCCTGGAGTGAGAGAGAAACTCTCTCACTCCGGAGCTCACTACAAAAGGGGCGCCTGTCAATGTTGATCAACAGCTCACCCCATTTGCAGGCGGGGCGAGGGGGTGGTTTCCAAAATGGAGGCGTTCCTTAAGGAATGCCTACCATTTTGTGGGCGGCCGCACTGACATCATCAGTGATGTCAGTGGAGAGCTTCCTGCTCCATCAGAGCAGTAAGCTCCCTGGGGCTCCGTGGGGCTTGCGGCTGCAGAGACCCAACCTTAGGGTCTTGTCGCAAGTCCAGATGGTCGCGATGGTAATCACCATCGCGACCATCAACCTGGTTGGTCATTAAGCCGACTAATGACCAGGAGGCCGCACTTCAAAAATGAAGCGGCCGCCGTCATTCAGAGAGAGCAATCACTTCTTGCGATGTGTGTAATCTTAGGGACAGATTGGGAATTCAAAGTGGCCCTATGTACGCCCAAAAAAGTGGGTGTGGCCTTGTGTGAATTGCCATGTCTGTAAGTTACTACCCTGTTTTCAACATGTTGGGGGCATGCCCACCACTTGGGGAGTTGATTGGCAAACCCTCTAGTCCCTCTCTTCAGTGAATAAACAGTATTTTTTTACCTATATGATTAATCTGCAACAGGCAACCTCTGAAGAAATTGATCCTTTCTGGACAGGCAGTGTTTTCAGTCTGTATTCTCTATTCATACAGGAGATCACAGAGTCTGTGTAGGAATAAAGCCAATGTAGGAATAAAGCCAATGTCATCAACATGCAACAGTCCACCATCCCCAAGTCTCTCCAGCACCATTTGCCCTGTACCATCAGCACCCGAGTAAGTGCCCCACACCTTACCTGGCCGCCTGTCATTTAATGCAGTTCGCCCTCAACACACACTTAGGCTGCCTGTCATATTGGAAATGCAGGTAAAAAGAAACAAGCGTTTTTCCAGATGCCCCAAACAATCTGAAAGGGAATTCATCAGAGAAAATAACTTTACCCCAGTAATCAGCAGTCTAATGTCTGTACCTTTTGCAGAATATCAGTCTATCCCTGATGTTTTTCCTGGAGAGAAGTGGCTTCTTTGCTGCCCTTCTTGACACCAGGCCATCCTCCAAAAGTCTTTGTCCTGTATTATGCCAACAGTACAGCATCCTGAGACCATTCATGTGTGGGGTTGCTTTTCTGCCAAGGGAGTGGGATCACTCACAATTTTGTTTAAGATCACAGCCATGAATAAAGAACGGCACCAAAACATCCTCCAAGAACAACTTCTCCCATCCATCCAAGAACAGTTTGGTGACATACAATGCCTTTTCCAGCATGATGAAGCACCTTGCCATAAGGCAAACGTGATAACTAAGTGGCTCAGGGGACAAAAAAAGTCTACATTTTGGGTCCATGGCCAGGAAACTCCCCAGACCTTAATCCCATTGAGAACTTCTGATCAATCCTCAAGAAGCGGATGGACATCCAAAATCCCACAAATTCGAAAAAACTAGAAGCATTGATTAGGCAAGAATGGGTGACCATCAGTCAGTATGTGGCCCAGATGTTGATTGACAGTATGCCAGGGTGAATTGCAGGTCTTGAAAAAGAAGAGTCAACACTGCAAATATTGACTATTTGCATAAACTTAATGTAATTGTCAATAAAAGCCTTCTGAGATACTTGCAATTTTAATTCAATATACCATAGTAACATCTGACAAACAGGTCTAACAACACTGAAGCAGCAAACTTCGTGAAAACCAATACTTGTGTCATTTTCAAAATGTTTTGCCATGGCTATATATATAAATATATATTGTGATTACTATGTTTTAATGTAGAAATTAAAACCTATTACAAATATACAAATTATATATTATTGTATTAGAGATATAAATGGCAATACTGTATTCCAATTAGGAAAAAATATTGGATATAATAGTATAAGGTGCTGGTACTGAAAAAATAATTTCAGTAACATAATAAAATATGAGATTTTCTATAAAACTACTTGTATTCGATAGTGTTTGTCAATATATAAACTGGGAGTATCGTAGTGACATCACAAATATCTATAGTAATAAGACAGGGACATGATTTGGGAGGTGAGGGAATCTTGGAGTGTATGCAGTGATAGTGTATTTTCCAATAGGATTGCTCAGTAGTGAAAAATACATCTGGAGAGTGTGAGACACCCAGCAGCCATCCCTGTGTGTCAGGAGAACTGTGCGGGACCCAGAATCCCATCACAGTGTTTCCACCAATCACATAAGAGAGACAATAAGATCATTCAGCTGCTGACTAGAGAGCACAGCCAGATTTACCACAAGGCAACAGAGGCGGATGCCTAGGGCCCGGTGGGTCCTAGGGGGCCCCCCTCTCCTGACCAGCAAGATACTGTATGTAAAACAAAAGTGTTATATTTTAAACAGATATTATTATCCCCTCCACCTGCTGGTGGGGCCACCGTATGGCAGCTGGGTGAGTGAGTGTGTGGGGATCACTGGCTGTCCACTGAAGCAGGCTGCCATTAAACCTCCAGGGGGTGTGGTGTGGGCGGAGCTTCCAGCAATTATGTGGAGTTGGGGGCGGGTGCTGGCACAGTAATGTATGGGTGAGCAGGTGTGCGTGAATCACTGGCTGGCCGCTGAAGCAGGCAACCATTAGCCTCCAGGGGGCATGGTGCGGGCAGAGCCACCAGCAATGATGCAGAGTTGGGGGCGGGTGCCGACACAGTAATGTATTGTGCGTGCCACTGCCCAACACCTTTAGCTCCGACCAAAGGACAGAGGGACAACAGAAGATGATGGGGTTCCACTATTCAAGACCCACAGATGGCTACACTCTACAGTAAGTGTGATGCCATCTGACCTGTGCTCCTCCTCCTCTCTGTATTTCCTGTCAAAACACCTCTGCCCTGTTCTCTTTAGTTTTACTATGTGTGCCTGTCTACTTCAGTCATATATGTGTATATATCCATGTCCCCCCCTCAGACCTCAGTGTGGATGTCTCCCCTCAGGACACCAATGTATATGTCTCCATGCCCCCCCAAGTTACCAATGGTTATGTCTCCACACCCCCTCCCCCTCATCCAGTGTGTATCATACACACTGGAGGTGGGGGAGGGGGACATGGAGACACACAGTGTATGTCTCCATGTCCCGCTTCCTCCACCCCCAGTGTGTGTCTCCATGTCCCCCCTCATGCCATAGTGTGTGTCTCCATATTCCCCTCCCCTCAGACACCAGTGTATACTGTATGTGTACTCACTCCCTCACCATTCACAACTGTGTATCTCTACATGTCCACCCCACAGTCACCAGTGTGAATTTCTTCATGTCCACCTCCCCCAGGCACCAGTGTATATGTCTCCATGTCTTCCCCCCCAGTCACAGTTGTGTATGTCTCCATCTTCCCCCAAGTCACACATGTGTCTGTCTCCATGCCTCCCCCCAGTCACAGGTGTGTATGTCTCCATGCCTCCCCACAGTCACAGGTGTGTATGTCTCCATGTCTCCCCCAAGTCATAGGTGTGTATTTGTTCATGCCCCCTCCAGGCACAGGTGTGTATGTCTCCATATTTCCTCCTTAGTCACAGGTGTGTGTCTCCATGCCACCCCCCCAGTCACAGGTGTGTATGTCTCCATGCCACCCCCCAGTCACAATTGTGTATGTCTCCATGTTTCCCCCTCAGTCACATGTGTGTATGTCTCCACATCCCCTCCAGTCACTGGTGTATATGTCTCCATGCCTCCCACCCGCCAGTCACAGGTGTGTATGTCTCCATGCATCCCCCCAGTCACAGGTGTTTATGTCTCCATGTTTTCCTCTCAGTCACAGGTGTGTATGTCTCCATGTCCCCCCCAGTCATAGGTGTGTATGTCTTAAGGATACTGACTTTAAACCTCTATACGCTCCTGCCTATACCTTCTAAAACCTGCCTATACCTTCTAAAATTGACGCTATTTGCGTACGCAGTCATACAGTAAAATAAAAACCTTCAGACCTTTAACAAGTATTTCCAAAGCACAAAGTATTATTCAAGTACAGACTATTACACGCTGTGCTCTAAGTACAATTTAGCGCAAAAATAATTATACAGACCCAAGATACAGTTATGCAAATGCACGCGCTCTGGGACCAGTTACCGGCATCAACAAGAAACCTCTGTCAATCAGCAAGAAGACTCCAGATTGGGGTCAGAACACACATATATATACCCTTACAGAAATAGGCAATACAATAGAGAGGTTTGTTGCGATCCCATTGCTTCTCCATCACGGTGCTTCTGTTACAGGACATTTAACAGGTCGATTCAAATGGACACAGACCAGCCTCCAACAGCCTTTTGTCTCCGTTTTCCCGCTTCATGCAAATCTAGGCTGTTAATTTTACAAAGTACATTTTGGTGTTTTAACTCTCTACGGTCCATAAGTTGAGAATGCATGTTGTGATCTTCACACCGATGATATCGGACTGCTGTTGAGAAAGTGCAGATCAGTATAGCACCAAACACGGCTTACTTATCATGTATTAAACCTTAGATACCAAATAGCCTATATTTCACAGCATTAGTAATAAATGAATAAAACTTGAATCTTACACTTTGAAGCTATGGAACCTTTTATGTGCGTGTGCGCTGTGTAAGTATTAGGGGTTTGTGAAAAGATGCTAGTTAACTTGGGGCAGATGCATCCGCATGAAGCTAATAAACAGCATTTACATGCAGGATATTATGCATTCGCTAATGTGTGACATATTAACAGCACAACTGTGTGTATTAATGTGTGTATGGGGTATGGTGAAATATGCGATCGCCTGATGCTACTAATAGCATCGCCATATGTACTTAAGTGTGAGTTTAGCTAAAATGGCGCTGGGAAGCCATTCGCAAAATGGCGTCTTGCAGATCTCATTTTCAAGATGGTGTCTTGCGGCCATTTGCAAGATGGCGTCATTTCGATCTAATTTTGAGCTGGTCTTGTCTCAGCCAATTATCCCGCTTTGACAGTCCACCCTTTGATAGCGAACAACATGCTATCACACTCTGATTTTAAAATTAATTTAGGCTTACATTTATTATTTAATGTTATTATGGGATGGCACAAGGGGGCTCTTAATCCATCAATACTGTGTCTCTGGGAGGGGACATAAGACTACCACCATACACACACCGCGGATCTTGGAAGATCATGGGAGTGATGTGGGGATGCATCAGTCCTATAAAGGCAGTCTTGAGGGGGAATTGGGACTTACATTATTTGAGGTGTTTTTAAAATAACATTTTAATAATACATTTTGTGCACGTCTAATTATAATACATTATATGATGGTATTTCCTAGTTCAGGGTTATAATGCAGTTCTATATTTACCTCAGTATTCATATTGTCATTACTGACCACCATCATAATTTTGTTCCCAATTTCACAATCAAAATTCCCATTTTACTTGAAGAATTTCATCCATCTTCCGGTCTGTCACCTCCTTGGGGTCGCTGGTATCATTGATGACATAGGTGCAACACTTCACTCCAAATTGGGTGGCCAAAGTTACGCAGTATCCTCCAGTGACAGCAGTTAAATAACTAGCCTGTGTTGCACCAGTTCTTATACGCTTGCAATTCTCTACCTGTATACCTGAAGGTGTCATCATACATCTCGGTGATATTATCTATCAATTTAGCAAGATCCTGAATATATCTAAAATTTAATGTACCCTGAGCGATCCTGGTGGGATCCAATGCTACTAAAACTTGAAAGCCAGTTGTCTCACTAATTAACTGAGTGGCTTTATGCACATCACCAGGTATATTTCTTTTGCCTCTGTGTTCATACTGCATGTGAAGATATGGTGATGGTGTGTTTTTATGAATACCAAGCATTTCAACATGTGTGAGGGTCATAACCTCTGGGACTACTCTTCCTAGGTAACACAAACCTTTGGAACTCAGGGAGAGCCACTTATACGCTTTTCTTCCACTTATAAAATATACATTATCGGGGAGAACATAAGGAGTAGTATTCATCATTATCATTAAACACATTTCCCTTGCAAATAATCCTATCTCAGGCTCTTCCATCTGGTACATGCAAGTTTCTGGTTGGATTATCTTAGCACAATATCCATCTGGTACCTTACCAATAATTTCTTTGGTGGAACTTATGTATACTGATACCTAAAGTTTCTCCCATTAGATCTAATTGAGCATAACAGATCATGATTCATAGACTCATTATCATCTCTCAGTGAGAAGGTCATTGTCTGATTATTCCCCGTCACTTCCCAATTTCCTGGTTTATTGGGGTTGGTTATGTTTAAACACAAAAGTGATCTATCTACTTGGAATTGATAGAGTTGGAAATGAGGTGGTTTGGATGAGAGGAATTTTCCATCCATTGTTTTCCCTTTTTGTAATTCTAAAATTTCCGTAATATTCAGTGGAAATGGCACCAACTCTACATTATGCGGACCCTGTGGCACATGTGAGCACACCCAACAATCAGTCTGATTTAAAACTTTGCTTACCATGCTATGATAATCCGCTAAATGATACCCACCCCAGTACGGGTTGTATTTAGTTGGATACAGTTCTCATTAACTAGGGACCCACAAAGCTCACAAATACAGGAACCTTCAGATGGTAAACCTCCACACCGTCCCCGAGTATCCAGAATAGCAGCTCTCTTAACAATTACAGTACTAAGATTGGTCAGACACTCCCCTGATTGGCATAGCACTCCTACTCCTGACTCCACTCCATCAGCACAGCCATCAGCTCTCATCTACTCTATCGGTCCCCCATCACAGAAACTGGACATTCCCGAACCAACCAGAATGGTGAAAACTCTGGAAGAGAATATGAAAATGAACACAGCAGGCCAGTCCATTGCCACAATAAAGAACTGCTAATTTCTTTTAGTTCAGGTATCTCACTATGACCTTTCAATCCTCCTGGAACAAGCTCGCGATTGACAGGTCCACGTTATCAGTTTTGTCTCCGCCTTGTTTCTCCACCAGTTGGCTGACCTTTTAGCAGTGAGTGGAATGGACCCAGGTATCTCTCTCATCCACCTTCAAAGATGTGATACTCATCAGCAACAGTACGGACCTTCCCACCGATCAGTCAAACAACCTGAAAGCAAGAAATTTCTGATCATAACATATTCTCCAGGTTCAACATCATGACAGTTAGTTTCAGGCATATCATGGGACAACAATTTCAGTTTCTGCTGTTGCTGTTTTAACTGTTTACTCATTGATATAAGATACCTTACAGTTACCTCATTGTTACCCTTCAAGTCTTCCTGTGGACTTAAAATCAAATGAGGTTGTCTACCAAACAGTGTTTCAAAGGGGGACAGATTAAGAGGGCATCTAGGAGTGGTCCTTATACTATGTAGGACCAACAGTACTGCTTCTGGCCATCCTAGTCCAGTCTCTGCCATGATTTTACTTAACTTATTTTTAATAGTCCCGTTCATCCTCTCTACCTTGGTGCTGGCCTGCGGTCGGTAGGGGGTGTGAAGTCAACTATTAATACCCATCAGTTTACACATATTTTGAAAAACATCACCTGTGAAACGAGTACACCTGTCACTCTCAATAATTTTAGCAATACCGTATCTGCATACAAACTCCAGTACAATTTTCTTGGCAGTAAACACAGCAGTATTAGTGGCCGCTGGGTAGGCCTCAACCCAATTGGAAAACACGTCAGTGCACACTAATACATACTTGAGATTTGTGCAGGGTGGTAATTGGATTAAATCAATTTGTATCACCTGGAAAGGTCTGTCAGTCGGTGGAATGTGGTATGGTTCAGTAGGGATCGCTTTCCCTATGTTCTTCCTCAAGCAGGTCAGACAGGACATTGCTCTCTTTTCTGCTTGTGAAGAAAAACCCGGTGCACACCAGTATGCTCTCATCAATTTGCACATACCTTGCTTTCCCAGATGAGTCAGACCGTGTGCTGCCTCAGCCAGGCTGGGGTAATATGCCTTGGGGGCTACTGGCATACCTTGTCCATCCCTCCAAAGCCCAGAGGACTCTTGACCACATCCCATGGACTTCCAGACTGACTTTTCCTTAATTGAATACAAATTTTGCATCTCAATTAATTTCAGCATCTCAATTGTTTGGAAAGACATAATTTGTTCCGTTGGTAAAAACATTTTTAACCCTGCTGCCCATTTCGCAGCCTCATCTGCTCTGTTGTTGCCCAGTGACACCGGATCATCCTCACATGTATGGGCTTTACACTTAATTACTGCCACCATTTTGGGCAGTTGGATTGCTTTTAGTAATTGTTTTATATGTCTGGAATGTGCAACTGGTGTGCCTGCTGCTGTCATAAAATTTCTCAGACACCATAGAGCTCCGAAATCGTGTACCACTCCGAATGCATAGAGTCAGTCTAAATGTTAGCAGATTTGCCTGCTGCCAATTCACACACTCTTTTTAGTGCTACTAACTCTGCAACCTGGGCTGAGTGAGGAGAACCAAGGGGTTCAGCTTCTATGATGTCTGTGTCATTTACAACAGCATAACCTGTACATAATTCACCTGTGTCTGTTTGTCTATGACAACTCCCATCCATGTAAAATGTCACCTCCACATTCTCTAAAGGTCTAGCAGTAAAGGTCTGATTCAGATATTCCATACAATTGTGTGTATCATTATGTCCACTGAACTCACTTCCCACCAGCAACTCATCTCCTTCCACCCTTTGTACATCATGTTGAACATATGGTAAATACGTTGCTGGATTCAGCGTATTACATCGTTTAACAATGATGTTTGCAGGTGCTATTAGAGCTAGTTCCCATTTGGTAAACCTAGCTGAAGAAACGTGTCTGGTTTGGGCAGAGTTCAGCAGAGCAGATACAGCATGGGGAGTATAGACAATCATATCATGGCGCAATACTACGTCCTCACTTTTACTCGCCAACAGAGCCATTGCTGCTACACTTCTTAAACATATTGGGAGTGATCTTGCCAGTGTGTCCAATTGGGCACTGTAGTATGCTACAGGCCTACTGGCATCACCATGTTTTTGTGTGAGGACACCTGCAGCACAACCATCGGCTTCTGTACAATACAAATCAAAAGGCTTTTCATAGTCAAGTATTCCCAATGCAGGTGCTTATGTCAAACTATCCTTAAGATTAAGGAAAGCCTGCTCTGATTCCTCTGTGTGTATGAGACTATCGGGCTTTGAGGAAGAGACTAAGGACCTCATTCAGAGTCGGTCGTTGCGGCCGCACGGTCGTATGGGAAAAGGGGCCGGATATGCAAATGATGAACTCGCATGTTGCGTCCTTAAGATCAGATCGTTAGCTGGCCGACCAAGGGGAGGAAGCGGCCGGAAGACAAAAGATACGCCCCCTTCTCGTACGCATTACACGTCATCTCCGGGCATATAAGGATTAATCGAGACCATCGGGAACCATCGAAACTGGTCGTAGAACTTAAGGTTGACCATACCCTCTCTTAAGCACTACGATTAGGTCAGTGTACAAACCACCCATGTCACGTGTGCCATGACACTACTTTGTTAATTACGCACTCCCATAAAACGCCGTTCGCATAATAAAGGCATGCCTGCATTCGGATCTCCACTCCCCCTTTTTCAAGCACCTTCCCCTGTTACCACCCACAAACGCCTCATTCAGTCACTCAAACTACTGACCTGGCTGTGTTCAAGGAGAGAGAAATTTCTGATCGAAGCAGCTAGTTTGCGCACGCGCATTGCAAACTTTACGCATGCGCAGTTCATCGAACATTGGTGGCGTACGACCGTGCGGCTGCAACGACCGACTCTGAATGAGGTCCTAAGTCCTGTAATGGCAAGACCAAAATAGAAAAACCTGGGATCCACATTTTACAGTATCCACACATTCCCAAGAAGGTACGAATTTGCTGTTGTTTCTGCGGCAGTGTCATGTTCTGTATGGCCTGGATTCTGTCATTTGTGAGATGTCATAACCCCTTAGTTAGGCAGTGTCCCAAATATTTTACTTTGGATTGGCATGGCTGTAGTTTGTCCTTAGCAACCTTGTGTCCTGTGTGCGAGAGGTGAAGCAACAAAAGTTTAGTATCATTTAAACATGCCATAAATTAATCAGAACATGGCAATAAATTGTCTACATATTGAATTAGAACAGACCCATTGGCAGGTTGAAAAGATTGTAAACAGTCATGCAAGGCCTGGGAGAAGATACTGGGGCTGTCTATGAAATCTTGGGGCAACCATGTCCATGTGTATTGTACACCCCTGTATGTGAAAGTTAATAGGTACTGACAGTCAGGATGGAGAGGCACAGAGAAGAAAGCAGAACAGAGGTCAATGACAGTGAAATGGGTTGCATTTGTTGGGATCTGCATAAGATTGACAGCTGGATTTGGCACTATGGGAAATTGGATCTCTACCACTTTATTAACACCTCTAAAGGGCTTGTGCCAGCCTATATCCCCTCCCACCACTCTTCTTCACCGGAAAGATGGGACTGTTGGCTACACTAGCTGTACGAACTAAAATTCCCTGTTGCAATAATTGCTCAATTATTGGATAAACCCCTAATTCTACCTCCTATTTTAGTGGGTACTGGGAAATTTTAGAAGCTTGCCTACCACTTTTTAAAATTTACCATTACGGGGCTTACGTTTGTCTTAATCCAGTGTCCTGTCCATTCTTGGTCCAAAGTGAATCTGGAATTTGGGATAACTTTTGATCTACCTGGGATGGATTTTCAATTAAACTGGTAGAGTGATACATTATCCTTTGGGGAGTGTCCAACATATCCCTCACCTCGTGCGCGACTTTCTCTGGGATATCTAAAAATACACCATCAGGGGTACAATATATGACACATCCCATCTTACATAACAAATCCCTTCCCAGTAGATTAGTAGGAGCTGCTGCTCCAGGAGGAAAGAGTGCCTGGTATGCAACGGCCCAAGAGTAACCTCTGTGGATTTTGTTAAAGGATAATGTTGCACTTTACCCGTTACACCCATTTCTGGTACTGTCTCGTTGGTTACCTGTAAATTAATGGGAGATTTTATCACTGTCCTGGTCACCCCTGTGTCTACAAGAAAAGGATATTTAGTACCAGCTACATCAACCATCATCACCGGCTCTTCCCAAGTACCTCCCGTTAACCTGACTATCTGTAGACTACAGGTATGACCTGACCCCTAGCGTTGGCTTCCACTCTCCAATAAAGCATTAACGGCCACAATTGGAGCTGGTGCCTGTTGGATATTTGCTGGTCTCTGCGTATATCCTTTATGGGGATATTCAGGTACTCCCTGGTTAGGGAGTCCTACCCTCTTTGCCGTACAGTTTTTACTTAGATGTCCTGGCTGGTTGCAATTAAAACACTTTAGTGGATTGGATGAAGAAAAGGATTGTTGTGTGGGTTGACCAGGAGAAAAAGGTGGTGGGTATGGGTAAGGATATTGAGGGAAAGGATATTGTGGGAGATATGGAGTTTGTGGGTAGTATGGGACTTGTGGCTGTGTTTGATAAGTGGGGTAGGGCTGTGTTTGCAGTGGTGTGGGATTAGTGAGGACATGTAACTGTTCAGGTGCAGGTGTGTGTGTGGGTGCAGGTGTGTCTGCTGGGTGTTATGTTACCGTCATTCCTTCTAGAGCTTGAATACTGACAGCCATTAGTTTCTTGCTCTGGATCTCTCTCTTCTTTGAGATGTTTTTGTCATGATCTATGGTGGATTCTATGAGGGTATCTATTGTGACTCCCCTCCAGCCAGGCTGTGAGGTCTGAACCCAGGTTTTTAGGTTCTCTTTGAGACCATCCATGACTATAGTGACAATCATTCCCCTGTGGTGAGTGCTATCTTTAATATCTTCTAACCCGGTGTACTGGGTGATAGCCTGCAGAGCCCGGTCACAATAATCTTCTGAAGATTCACTCTCTCTTTGTTTTATGGTGAAAATTTTGTTCCAGTTAACTACTACTGGAAAATATACAACCAATTGTTATAATATGGGAAATGTTATCTTGGTTTACTTTGTCTGTTAAGGGAACATCATCATCCAATACACAATCCGTGATAAATTTTGCCACGTCGATACTGCGTGGTAGACAGGCCCTTAACACCACTCGCCAATCTTTATTGGTTAGCTCGTGAGAACTACCCAAATTTCTCAAAAATCTTTGACATTTGGCTAATTCCTTTTTGGGATCGGGGAAATCATTCATGATGGAATTTAGCTCCGCTCTTGTCCAAGGACAATGCATTACCACTTCCCTTGTGGACACTACTCTGTTCGCATCCGCATTCCCATTCGGAACAGTTATTGCCGGATGGGATGCAGACCGGCCGCACTGCTACCTTTGACCTTATTACCTGGCTGGGGGTTTAGTCTGTTGCTGCAACATATAGTATTAACAACTTCCTCTATGGGTGCAGAGGATGTTAACACTTCCCATGCTGTTACTGATGGAGACGGTGGCACCACTTGTGCTTGTCGTGGTGCTGCATCTAACATGTGTACAGCATGTGTAATGGCAGACATGACAATGGCAGACATGACAGGTCATCATCCACATCATAAACATTTTCCTTATGGTTACTTGAGAGGGTACAAATTACTTGTTAAATTTTTATGGGTTTTTTTCAATAACTGTACCTGCACCCCCATCCACATAAGGTGGTGGTGGTGCGTGTGAACTACTGGCAATACCTTCCACAATGCTACCTTGCTGCATGTGCACGCTGTTTTGCGGCTCGCATGCATTGCAATCTAGCGCCGCGGGTGTACTTTCTGGTAATGCATTCTCAACACTAGTTTGCATCGCTTGCACATTTTTAAGCCACACATCCCCTTCATGCTGCCACAATTTTAAACATTCATAATATTTTACTTTTTTCAATCGAGAACTCATCAGACTGATGTGATCCCGGACATTATTCAATACATCCTTATCAAAACTACCAATTCTGGGAAACGGTCTAACACTCTTCATCGTTATCTTAAACCATACGTCACAATACCTTATTGCATAAGAACCATACTTAGTATGCATAATATGATGGGCTGATCCAAGCGGCGCTTCCATTAGCACCACATCATTGTCTAACATTTCTATTGTTTGCGTGGCTCCCATCTTGGGACAACTCCTACGTTTTTCAATAAAAATTTAAACTGGTGAAAGACAGTCAAGATACTTTCAGTTACCTGTGGACACCTTTGAAAAAGGGTGTATCCACGAACCCTATGGAGGACCTCTAGACACCTCCACTCACCTATGGAAGAAAGACTGCTCCCACGCAGAAATCCCTTTTTGACTACGTTTCAATCTCTAGGGGGCAACAAAGTACCCTTTGTTTTCCAGTTGATTTCGTCCACCCTCTCACCAATTCACGATCATAGTCTAACTAATACTATGCGGTTCAATTATAGTGTTCAAATAAGCCTAACAGATCACACACACTGATTACTGAATACTATAATCACACTGGGAGCCGAACCCTAACAAAAATAACAACCCATACACCTGCCTTGTGTAAAGTAAATGGTAAGCTGCTACCGAGTCACTAGGCCAACTCCTGCACCTAGCACTTAAGGGTCCTACGATACCCTTAACATTTAGGTCCCATGTTACCCTAAACAAATACTCACAGTTACACACTTTTTTCCTGCGCAGAAAACTACACGTTAACCCAGTTATAGGCAACAATTGATAATGTAAACTCAACGGCTTTGTTTAAACACGTGGCAGCACAACCGGAAATACATATACGTTATTGTGCGACTAGTCACATACACAATAATGCGACTACTACACAACCGTATGGCTCTTACCCTTAGCTGCATACGCAAAAGTGCATCTCTGCTGCGTGCACAAAATTGCAACTCAGCCGTATACGCAATATTGCGGCACCCTTTTTAGCATGAAATACTATCAACAAAGGAAAACAAACTTTTTCCTTTCTTGTCCCTGGTTTCTAGTCAGCGTACCTTGACTCACACGATAACGGGTAGCAATTTCTCAGCATCAAGTGGTTGCAGGTAAACTGCGTGTAGCCACTATCCACAATTAGGTGAGATATCGATAACCGTATGTTTATCGTGTGCATAGGTAAGTAACTTCACTCTAGGAGCCCCAACTAAGGATACTGACTTTAAACCTCTATACGCTCCTGCCTATACCTTCTAAAACCTGCCTATACCTTCTAAAATTGACGCTATTTGCGTACGCAGTCATATAGTAAAATAAAAACCTTCAGACCTTTAACATGTGTTTCCAAAGCACAAAGTATTATTCAAGCAAAGTACAGATAGTTACATGCTGTGATCTAAGTACAATTTAGCGCAAAAATAATTATACAGACCCAAGATACAGTTATACATACGCACGCGCTCTGGGACCAGTTTCCAGCATCAACAAGAAACTCCGTCAATCAGCAAGAAGACTCCAGATTGGGGTCAGAACACACACATATATACCCTTACAGAAATAGGCAATACAATAGAGAGGTTTGTTGCGATCCCATTGCTTCTCCATCACGGTGCTTCTGTTACAGGACATTTAACAGGTCGATTCAAATGGACACAGACCAGCCTCCAACAGCCTTTTGTCTCCGTTTTCCCACTTCATGCAAATCTAGGCTGTTAATTTTACAAAGTACATTTTGGTGTTTTAACTCTCTACGGTCCATAAGTTGAGAATGCATGTTGCAATCTTCACATCCATGATAAAGGAAAGCTGTTGAGAAAGTGCAGATCAGTATAACACCAAACACAGCTTACTTATCACGTATTAAACCTTAGATACCAAATAGCTTTTAGTTCACAGCATTAGTAATAAATGAATAAAACTTGAATCTTACACTTTGAAGCTATGGAACCTTTTATGTGAGTGTGCGCTGTGTAAGTATTAGGGGTTTGGGAAAAGACGTTAGTTAACTTGGGGCAGATGCATCCGCATGAAGCGAATAAACATCATTTACATGCAGGATATTATGCATTTGCTAATGTGTGACATATTAACAGCACAACTGTGTGTATTAATGTGTGTATGGGGTATGGTAAAATATGCGATCGCCTGATGCTACTAATAGCATCGCCATATATACTTAAGTGTGAGTTTAGCTAAAATGGCGCTGGGTGGCTGTGACGATTAATCACAAGAATAATCGCCAGAAATAATATTTTGTGAACAATGAAGTCCTTTAATTGAACTGTGTGTGTCTAGAAGGGCTGAGGTATTACCCCACCTGTTTTGAAGATAGGCATTCCAGGAAGAGGGTTGATAATGATCTATGTCCTGTGATTTGAGGAGTGTTATATAACTGTGTGTCCTTTAGTTCTATAGACTGTATAAACATGGTATGTCCATTGCTATTTGGTGTGCAGGTCAGAAAGGGCTGGAATTAGCAAGTGAATGGCTTTCAGGTAACCAAATGATGTATATCCCTCACAGTGTGAGGCCATGTGTGACCAACTCTCCCTTTTTATGACCCCTGAAGTCAGTGTCCTAGAT
Source organism: Taudactylus pleione (assembly GCA_031769625.1). NCBI lineage: Eukaryota > Metazoa > Chordata > Amphibia > Anura > Myobatrachidae > Taudactylus > Taudactylus pleione. Next base: position 5,479,274 of record JAUIMM010000528.1, on the reverse strand, counting down.
CATAATCCCAGAACCAGACCTCCTGTTACTTCAGTGCCCTACTTCAAAAGATTCATGTTATGCTATAGAGGCTGAGATAAGGATTCTGGTATTTACTATAGGTCTAGAAGGTGGAAGTTGAAGAGTGAGTTATATCATCACTTATCTTTAAAGCAGGGACCCTGCTAGTTTGGCCAGGTAACCCTGTATTGGAAATCTATTAATCTCAAACCCTGCTGACCTGATTGGGAGACCCTGTTAAGTATGAACAACGAATTAGGGATGTATAAAAAGAGAATACCATCCAACATTCAATGTCCACTCCTTGGGGTTCAGACAGTCAGGTCTGGGAGTGCATCAGGACATTCCTGTGGGTGAGATCCCCCACCCCATCAGCAGTGCTAAGAACTTTAGTGTAAGTTGTCTTAGGGACTCTGAATTATTTCTCTCTTTTATTTTGTAAGAGAATATTTGCATTATAATCTGTTTGTCATTTTACTAATATTTTTGTAACTAAGCCTTGAAAATATTTTTTGGATTAAACACATTTAATCTAGCATATTCTCCGTGATTCTTATTGAACTTGCGTGCCTGGATAGGCCCATGCTACATATTTGTGTCTCATTTGAATGTGATTTATTATTAATCTGTTGGGAGATCGCAGACCTCTGGAGAACAGTCTGCGTGGTGGCAGAAGAACTGTGTATTTTGGTAAGTGACCGCAGTGCGCCGGCATCACAACCAGCTGATCCAGATTGTTGTATCTGCGAGTCAGCCCGGGTTTGTGACAAACATGCAGGATATTATGCATTTGCTAATGTGTGACATATTAACAGCACAACTGTGTGTATTAATGTGTGTATGGGGTATGGTAAAATATGCGATCGCCTGATGCTACTAATAGCATCGCCATATGTACTTAAGTGTGAGTTTAGCTAAAATGGTGCTGGGTGGCCATTCGCAAAATGGCGTCTTGCAGATCTCATTTTCAAGATGGTGTCTTGCAACCATTCACAAGATGGCATCGTTTTGATCTAAGTTTAAGCTGGTCTTGTCTTAGCCAATTATCCAGCTTCGACAATCTCCATGTCCCCCAGGCCTCAGTATGTCTCTGCAGGGGCTGGCTGGCGACTATTAGCCTGGGGGAAAATGCATGCAGGCGGCCCTGGCAGAGGAGTAGCATGTAGCCAGGATGCCCGAAGAATGGCCGTGCTACAGCGCCCCCCCTCAAGTGTTCCAGGGAGGAGACGGGTCCATATGGGATTAATGTAAAGTAAAAATAAAGATTAGGGGCAGCCCCATCATTCTGCCTATATGCAGTGCCCCCCTGTGCCCCAGTAGAGGACCCCCTTATGCAGGCCTAGAGTAGTGCCCCCAGTAGTGATCCCCCTATGCAGTGCCCCTTATACAGTGCCCCCAGTAGTGGTCCCCTCTGTGCAGTGACCCTTGTGCCCCCAGTAGTAAGCCCCTTATATAGTGACCCCAGTATTGGTAACCCCTATGCAGTGCCCCTTATATAGTGCCCACAGTAGCAGTCCACACCCCATGCAGTGCCCCCAATAGCGGTAACCCTTATGCAGTGCCCTTTAAGTAGTGGCCCCAGTTGTAGTCTCTCCCTATGCAGTACCCCCAATATTGCCCTTTTTATAGAGCCCCCAGCAGTGGTCCCTCGATGCAGTGCCCCCATTGGTAGTCCTCTCCCCGCTATGTAGTGCCCCTAGTAGTAGTCCCCTCCCCCCTATGTAGTACCCCTAGTAGTTGTCCCCTCCCCTTGTAGTGCCCTTAGTAGTAGCAGTCCCCCCTTGTAGTAGTAGTAGTCCCCCCCTTGTAGTGCCCCAGTTGTAGTCCCTCTTGTAGTAGTAGTCACCCCTTGTAGTGCCCCCAGTAGTAGTCCAGCCAGTTGTAGTCCCCCCCTTGAGGTACCCCCAGTAACAATCCCCAGTAGTTGTCTCCACCTTGCAGTGCCACCAGTAGTGGTCCCCCCTTGTAGTGCCCCCAGTAGTGGTTCCCCCTTTGTAGTGCCCCCAGTAGTGGTTCCCCCTTTGTAGTGCCCCAAGTAGTAGTAGTCCCCCCTTGTAGTGCCCCCAGTAGTAGTAGTCCCCCCCTTGTATTGCCCCCAGTAGTAGTAGTCCCCCCCTTGCAGTGCCTCCAGTAATGGTTCCCCCCTTGTAGTGCCCCCAGTAGTAGTAGACCCCCCTTTTAGTGCCCCCAGTAGTAGTAGTCCACCCCTTGTATTGCCCCCAGTAGTAGTAGTCCCCCCATGTATTGCCCCCAGTAGTAGTAGTCCCCTCTTTCAGTGCCTCCAGTAGTGGTTCCCCCCTTGTAGTGCCCCCAGTAGTAGTAGTCCCCCCTTGTAGTGCCCGCCCCTCCTCCAGTAGACACACATAATAAAAAAAACACTTACCTGAATCCCCGCCATCGCCATCCATCTGTCCTTCCCGGGCCGGGCCGCTGTGCTTTATGGAAGAGATGTCATGACATCATGATGCCTCTCCCATTGTCCACTGCGCGAGCCGGAAGATGGAGTGGGTGCAGCAGCAGCTAATGAGAGTCTGACAGACTTTCTTTGGCTGCTGATCAAAACAAACACACAGCTGCTGGAGCCGGCGGCTGTGTGTTTGTCACTTGTGTAGCACTGACCGAAATCTGTCCAGTCAGTGCTACACACGCAGTGCAGTCTGTGTCACAGTGAGACAGACTGCCTGCAGCCCGCATGATGCTGTGGCCCGGGGGGCACATGGCACCCTGCCCCCTTGGCCCAGCCCACCACTGTGTCTCTGTATCCACTTTGTGTGTGTTTGGCCTTTGTGTTTTATGGATACCTAATTAAAACCTCTATGCAATCCGGTCTATACCTTCTAAAATCCTTCCTATACCTTCTAAAATTGTCACTATTTAGCATAATGATTCGCACAGTAAATAAATGCTTTCAGACTTTGAATGTGGTTCCAAAGCACAAAAAGTTATTATTCAATATAAAACAGATGTTTACACTCTGTGATCTAAAGTCAATTAGCACAAATAAATCATACAGACCCAAGGTACAGTTGTTATATACGCACGCGCTCTGGGCCCAGATACCGGCATCAGCATTAGAAACCTCCGTCAACAGCACAGCAAGAAGACTCTTGACTGGGCTCAGAGAGCTCACATATATACACTTACAGGGAGAGGCAATACAATAGACAAGTTTGACATGATTCCATTGGTTCTTCTTAAAGGTGCTTCTGTTACAGGATAGTTCATAGGTCAATTCAAATGGACACAAACAGCCTCTAACAACCCTTTGTGTCCTTTTTTTCACTGCATGCTAATCTAAGCTGCAAACATTACAAGTACATTTTAGTGTTTTAACTCTCTATAGTCCATAGTTTGCAGACACATGTTGCGATCTTCTCACCGATGATACCGGAAATCTGTGGAGACACAGTGGATCAGTACAACACCAAACACGGTCTGCTTACCATGTAATAAACCTTAGATATCAAATAACCTTTATAACACAATATTAATAATTACTGCATAAACCTTGGATATTACACTTTAATGCTAGGGAACCTTTTATGTAAGTGTGCAGTGTGTAAGTATTGGGAATTGGGAAAAGACGCTAGTTAGCGTTGTGCGACTATGTGTTTTGTGGAGTACACCATGGTACGTGTTTTGCAGGGTTAGCCATTTTATATGTTTTAGTGACTGTGTGTATTTGTATGGTGAGGACCTTTAACTTCTTTCTATTGCATGAGAATCACACGACGCTAAATAATAGCATCGCCGTATGTACTTATAATGGCGAGTTTCACTAAAATGGCTCTGGGCGGCCAGTTGCAAAATTGCATCTCAATGCCATTCACTAAATGGCGTTGCCCCAATCTAATTTTACACCGATCCTGTCTCAGCCAATAATCCAGCTTTGACAGTCCACCCTTTCATCATACTATGATTTTAAAATGAATTTAGGCTTACATTATGACATCATTTAATGTAATATTATGGGATGGCACAATGTGGTTCTTAATCCATCAATAATGTGTCTCTAGGAGGGGACATAAAACTACCCCTATATGCACACAGTGGATCTTGAGAGATCATGGGAAAGAAGTGGGGATGCATCAATCCTATAAAGGAAGTCTTGAGGGGGAATAGGGACTTACATTATTTAAGATGTTTTAAAATAACATTTTAATAATTCATTTTATGCATGCCTAAATCTTATACATTATACGATGGTACCTTCTAGTTCAGGGTTGTAATACAGTTCTACATTTACCTCAGTATTCACATTGTTACTACTGACCACCATCATAATTTCATTCTTCCGGTTTACATTATCTTTACATTTTCCACATTTCAACAAAGTAGGAACACACCTGACACATAAGCCAATTACTATGATGACAACCAGTATAAGGATCAGGAGTTTACCTATGCTTGCAATCATTTCCTGGACCCACTCTCCTAGACTTGAGAACCACTTCACTTGGTTCAACCATGAAACCCATTCATCTACCTTCTCCTCTACTTCAGCCACTGAAGCATTATGGTTATTTCGAAATTCCCATTTTAGCTGCAGAATTTCATCCATCTTCCGGTCTATTACCTCCATGGGATCGCTGGCATCATTTGTAATGTAAGTGCAACACTTTACTTCAAATTGGGTGGCCAAAGTTATGCAATACCCTCCAGTGACAGCTGTTAAATAATTTAACACTAGTCTGTGTTGCACCAGTTCTTTCTTGTACGCTTGCCTACCTGTATACCTGAATGTGTCATCATACATCTCGTTGATATTATCTATTAATTTAGCAAGATCTTGGATATATCTAAAATTTAGTGTACTCCGAGCGATCCTGGTGGGATCCAATGCTACCAAAACTTGAAAACCAGTTGTCTCAATAATTAACTGTGTGGTTTTATGCACGTCACCAGGTATCATATTTCTTTTGTTTCTGTGTTCATATTGTGTGTGAAGATATGGTGATGGTGTGTCTTTATGAATACCAAGCATTTCACCATGTGTGAGGGTCATAACCTCTGGAACTACTCTTCCCAGATAACACAAACCTTCGGAACTCGGAGAAAGCCACTTATACGCTTTCCTTCCACATATAAAATATACATCATCGAGGAGAACATAAGGAATAGTAAACATCATTATTGTCACACACATTTACTTATCGAGTGATCCTATTTCAGGTTCTCCCATTTGACTCATGCAAGTTTCTGGTTGTACTATCTTGGCACAATACCCTTCTGGTACCCTACCAACCATGTCTTTGGTGTTACTCAGTGTATATTTATACAGGAAGTGTCTTCCACCTGATCTAATTGTGCATAACAATTCATAATTCATAGGCTCATGATCAGCTCTTAGTGAGAAGGTCATCATCTGATTATGCCCAGTCACCTCCCAACTTCCTGGTTCATTGGAGTTGGTGATGTTTAAACATAAAACTGATTTATCTACTTGGTACTGGTGGAGTTTAAAATGGGGTGGTTTGGACTTTTCCATCTAGTGCATGCCCTCTTTGTGATTCTGAAATTTCAGAGACATTTAATGGGAATGGCACTAATCCTACATTATGCTGTCCTTGGGGCATGTGAGAGCACACCCAACAGTCAGTTTGGTTCAAAATTTTGCCCACCATGGTGTGATAATCCTCTAAAGGATATTCACACCAATACTGATTATACTTCGGTTGACACCGTTGGATGCATCTCTCATCAATTACGGACCCACAGAACTCACACATACAATAATAATCAGATGATAGACCTTCACACTGTCTCCGAGTACCCAAAATAACAGAACTCTTAACAATTACTGTACTAAGATTGGTCAGATACTCCCCTGATTGGCACAGCACTCCTCCTTTTGACTCCACTCCATTAATACTGCCATTAACTCCCATCTCCTTCATCAGTCCCCTCTCACAGAAACCAGAGATGACCGAACAAACCAGGATGATGGAAACTTTGGCAGAGAATATAAAAATGAACACAGCAGACCAATCCGTTGCCGTAGCAAGGATCTGCGAATTTCTTTAGCTCAGATATCTCACTGCCACCTTTTAATCCTCCCGAAACAAGCTCGCGATCGACAGGTCCACATTATCTGCCTTGTCTCCGCCTTGTTTCTCCACTGGTTGGTTGACCTTCTTGCAGTGAGTGGAATGGACCCAGGTATCTCTCTCGGCCACCTTCATAGATGTGGTACTCACCAGCAACACCTGGTACGGACCTTCCCACCAATCAGTCAAACAACCTGAATGCAAGAAATTTCTGATAACATATTCTCCAGGTTCAACATCATGACAGTTTGTTTCAGGCATATCATGGGACAATAATTTCAGTTTCTGCTGTTGCTGTTTTAACTGTTTACTCATTGATATAAGCTACCTTACAGTTACCTCGTTGTTACCTTTCAAATCTTCCTGCGGACTTATAATCAAATGAGGTCATCTGTCAAACAGTATTTCAAAGGGGGACAGATTTAGAGGGGGTCTAGGAGTGGTCGTTATGCTATGTAGGACCAACGGTAATGCTTCTGGCCATCCTAGTCCAGTTTCTTACTTACTAAATTTATTTTTAATAGTCCCGTTCATCCTCTCCACCTTGGCACTGGCTTGCGGTCGGTAGGGGGTATGAAGTCGACTATTAATACCCATCAGTTTACACATATTTTGGAAAACATCACCTGTGAAATGAGTACCCCTGTCACTATCGATAATTTTAGGGATACCGTATCTGCACACAAACTCCTGAACAATTTTCTTGGCAGTAAACGCAGCAGTATTAGTGGCAGCTGGGTATGCCTCAACCCAATTGGAAAACACATTAGTGCACACTAATACATACTTGAGATTCCTGCATGGTGGTAATTGGATGAAATCAATTTGTATTACCTGGAAAGGTCCGTCAGTCGGAGGAATGTGGGATGGTTCGGTAGGGATTGTTTTCCCAATGTTATTCCTCAAGCAGGTCAGACAGGACATTGCTCTCTTTTCCACTTGAGAAGAAAAACCCGGTGCACACCAGTATGCTCTCACCAATTTACACATACCTTGCTTTCCCAGATGAGTCAGACCATGCACTGGCTCAGCCAGGTTTGGGTAGTATGCCTTGGGAGCCACTGGCTTACCTTGTCCATCTCTTCAGAGTCCAGAGGACTCTTGCCCACATCCCTTGGACCTCCAGACTGACTTTTCCACGATAGAACACAAATTTTGCATCTCAATTAATTTCAGCATATCAATTGTTTGAAAATTCATGATTTGTTCAGTTGGTACATTCATTTTTAATCCTGCTGCCCATTTTGCAGCTTCGTCTGCCCTGTTGTTGCCCAGTGACACCGGTTCATCCTCACATGTATGGGTTTTACACTTCATTACTGCCACTGCCTTTGGCAATTGGATTGCTGTTAGTAGTACTTTTATAAGTTTATAATGTGCAATTGGTGTGCCTGCTGCTGTCATAAATTTTCTCAGATGCCATGTTGATTTTAAAATGAACCTCTATATACCCCTGCCTGTACCTTCTAAAATCCTCCTATAAACCTCTAAGGATGACGCTAATTTGCGTACGCAGTCATACTATAGAGACTCCAGACTCAGAACATGTGGTTCCGAAGCACAAAGTATTATTCAAGTAAAAGTACAGTCAGTTACACGCTATGATCTGTGTATAATAAGTGCAAATAAATACAATGAGACAGAGAGAGACAGAGAGAGAGACAGAGAGACACAGAGAGAGAGAGAGAGAGAGAGACACAGAGTGAACACACAAAGAGAGAGACAAAGAGAGAGAGAGACACACTTTAGGTGCAAAAGGAAATTATACAGACCCCAAGTACAGTATACATACGCGGCGCCTCCGGACCCGGAGATAGACATCAGTAAGAGACCTTCAGTTCATACAGCATTCAGGATGGACTAAAAAAAACAGTATCCGGGCACACATATTTATCCCCCTATATTTAACCCCCCTATATTTAACAGGACAATGGGGAAGTTTCTTGCTGATGTCATTGGTTCCCAGAGGAGAAGCATATGTTACAGCACATTTAACAGGCTGGTTCAAATAGACTCTCCCTGCCTCTAACAGCAGGGGAATCTTTCTAGTAATGCCTCCTGTACATTCCAACAGTTAAACATTTTGTTGCTTGTAGGTTCTGCGATCCATAACTTGAGTTTGCATGATGCGATCTCTCCACCGATAATACCGAAATGCTGTAAAAAGCGTACGCATCAGAACAAGACCAAACACAACTTGCTTATCATGTATAATACCTTCGTTATCAAAAACCTTTATTTCTCAGCATTTAAACTGAAATAACCAACTTAAATCATACATTTTGATGCTTATTGAACCTTATGAGTGAATATGAAATGTGTGGGCATTCAGGGTTTGGTATAAAGACACATTTAATGTGCGTATGAAGATGAGTGCATTTGTCTCTAACATTTTAGCAAGCTGGGCCAGATAGTTGTACATGTCCTGTCAACAGGCCCTCCCACCTTTCCGGTGTACAAAGGAAAGATACCTCTGTCAGTCTCTTGTGTGAAAATACAAAATATCCCAACTACAAGGGACAGACCCAAGGTGTCACTCCAGCCCCCGAAATCATGTCATTGCAGGAAGCCTGCTTATTTATTCTAGCCAGACCACCCATTGTGGGCAAACACTATGCAGGAAGCTTATCTACACAAGCCAGTTGTCACCTGGCCACTTGCTTAATGCAATACTGCAAAGCCATTTCTGGAATATATCCCTTATAATACGTAAAGTAATGAAATAGGCTTTTAGTGAATCGCCGCAACCTATGGTAATGGTCACAGATGCATTTGCATGATGCTAATGGTATTATCGCCACATGTACTAAAATGTGAGTTTATCTAAAATGGCGCTTAGGTGGCCATTTCACAAAATGGCGTCTTGCGGCCAGTCGCAAGATGGTGTCGCTGCGATTCAATTTTAAACTGATCTTGTCTCAGCCAGTAATCCAGCTTCGACAGCCATAAGGCACCGAAATCGTGAACTACCCCAAAGGCGTACATAGAGTCAGTGTAGATATTAGCAGATTTACCATCCACTAATTCACATGCTCTCTTAAGTGCCACCAGTTCCGCCACTTGGGCAGAGTCTGGTGGGCCTAAAGGTTCGGCTACTATGATGTCCTAGTCATTTACCACAGTATAACCTGTACCTAACTCTCCAGTGTCAGTTTGTCTATGACAACTCCCATCCATGTAAAATGTCACATCTACATTTTCTAAAGGTGTATCCCGTATGTCAGGTCTTGCAGTAAAGATTTGATTCAGATATTTCATACAATCATGTGCGTCAATATACCTGCAGAACTCACTTGTTGCCAGCGGCTCACTTCTCTCCACCCTTTGTGCATCATGTTGCACATATGATAAATACGTAGCTGGATTTAACGTACTGCACCATTTGATGGTGATGTTTGCAGGTGCTATTAAGGCTAGTTCCCATTTTGTGAATCTAGCTGAGGAGACATGTCTGGTTTGGGCAGAGTTTAGCAAAGCAGATACAGCATGGGGAGAATAGACAATCATATCATGGCCTAGTGCCACATCCTCACTCTTACTGACCAATAGAGCAGTTGCTGCTACACTTCTTAAACATGTTGGGAGTGATCTTGCAACAGTGTCCAATTGTGCACTGTAGTATGCTACAGGCCTACTGGCATCACCATGTTTTTGTATGAGGACACCTGCTGCACAACCATCGGCTTCCGTACAATACAAATCAAAAGGTTTTTCATAATCAGGTATTCCCAAAGCAGGTGATCTTGTTGTAATTTCCTTAAGATTAAGGAAAGCCTGCCCTATTTCCTCTGTGTGTATGACATGATCAGGCTTTGAGGAAGAGACTAAGGACCTCATTCAGAGTCAGTCATTGCGGCCGCACAGTTGTACGCCACCGATGTTCGCTAAACTGCATGCGTAAAGTTCGCAATGCGCGTGTGCAAACAAGCTCTTACGATCAGAAATTTCTCTCTCCTTGAACACAGCCAGGTCGTTAGTTTGAGAGACAGAATGAACCGTTTGTGGGTGGTAACAGGGGAAGGTGCTTGAAAACGGGTAGTGGAGATCCGAATGCAGGCGTGCCTAATTATGCGAATGGCGTTTAACGGGAGTGCATAATTAACAAAGTAGTGTCATGGCACATGTGACATGGGACGTTTTTACACTAACTTGATCGTAGTGCTTAAGAGAGGGTATGGTCAACCTTAAGCTCTACTACCAGCTCCGATGGTTCCCCATGCTCGTGATTAATCCTTATATTCCAGGAGATGACATGTGTTGTGATCGAGAAGGGGGAGTGATTTAGTCTTACGGCCGCTTCTTACCCTCGGTCGTTCAGCTAACGATCTCATCTTAGGACCACAACTTGTGATCGCTTAATTTGCATATGCGGCCCCTTTCCCCTACGACCGTGCAGCCGCAACAACCGACTCTGAATGAGGTCCTAAGTCCTGTAATGGCAAGGCCAAAATAGAAAAGCCTGGGATCCACATTCTGCAGTATCCACACATTCCCAAGAAGGTACGAATTTGCTGTTGGTTCTGCGGCAGTGTCATGTTCTGTATGGCCTGGATTCTGTCATTTGTGAGATGTCGTAACCCCTGAGTTAGGCAGTGTCCCAAATATTTAACCCTGGACTGGCATGGGTGTAGTTTGTCCTTAGCAACCTTGTGTCGCATTTTCGAGAGATGAAGCAACAAAAGTTTAGTATCATTTAAACATGACATAAATGAATCAGAACAAAACAATAAATCATCCACATATTGTATTAGAACAGATCGATTGGCAGGTTGAAAAGATTGTAAACAGTCGTGTAAGGCCTGGGAGAAGATACTAGGGCTGTCTATGAAACCCTGAGGCAATTGTGTCCATGTGTATTGTACACCCCTGTATGTAAAGGTGAATAGGTACTGACAGTCAGGATGAAGAGGCACAGAGAAAAAAGCAGAACAGAGGTCAATGACAGTGAAACAGGTTGCATTGGGTGGGATCTGCATAAGAATGACAGCTGGATTTGGCACTATGGGAAATTGGCTCTCTACCACCTTATTAACCCCTCTAAGGTCTTGTACCAGTCTATAACCCCTCCCACCACTGTTCTTTACAGAAAAGATGGGACTGTTGGCTACACTTGCTGTAAGAACTAAAATTCCCTGCTGCAACAAATGCTCAATTATGGGATAAACCCCTAATTCTACCTCCTGTTTTAATGGGTACTGGGGAATTTTAGAAGCTTGCCTACCACTTTTTAGATTTACCATTACGGGACTTACGTTTGCCATTAATCCAGTGTCCTGTCCATCCTTGGTCCAAAGTGAATCTGGAATTTGGGATAGCATTTGATCTACCTGAGATGGATTTTCACTTAAACCAGTAGAGTGATACATTATCCTTTGGGGAGTGACCAACATATCCCTCACCTCGTGCGCAACTCTCTCTGGGATATCTAGAAATATACCATCAGGGTTACAATATATGACACATCCCATCTTACATAACAAATCCCTTCCCAGTAGGTTAGTAGGAGCTGCTGCTGCCAGGAGGAAAGAATGCCTGGTGTGCAATGGCCAGATAGTGACCTCTGTGGATTTTGTTAAAGGATAATGTTGCACTTTACTCATTACACCCATTGCTGGTACTGTCTCGCTGGTGACCTGTAAGTTAGCGGGAGATTTTATCACTAACCTGGTCACCCCTGTCTACAAGAAAAGGATATTTAGTACCAGCTACATCAACCATCATCACCGGTTCTTCCCTAGTACTTCCCGTTAACCTGACTAATCTGTAGACTACAGGTAGACCCTTAGAATTGACTCTCACTCTCCAATACAGCATTTACGGCCACAATTGGAGCTGGTGACTGTTGTAGGTTTCCTGTTCTCTGTGTATATCCCTTATGGGGATATCCAGGTACTCCCTGGTTAGGGGGTCCTACGTTCTTCACTGTACAGTTCCTACTTACATGTCCCACTTGGTTGCAGTTAAAGCACCTTCGTGAGTTAGGTGGGTGAAAGGATTGCTGTGTGGGTTGAGCAGAAGGGAAAGATGGTGGGTGTGGATAAGGATATTGAGGGAAATATGGTGGCTGTGGATAGTATGGGTTTTGTGGCTGTGTGTGATAAGTGGGGTAGTGTTGTGTTTGAGGTGGTGCAGTATTGGTGAGGACATGTAGCTGTGCAGGTGCATGTGTGTCTGTTGGTTGTGATGTTATAGTCATTCCTTCTAGAGCTTGAATACTAACAGCCATTAGCTTCTCACTTTGGGTCTCTAACTTTTTAAGGATGTTCTTATCGTGTTCAATAGCGGATTCTATAAGGGTGTCTACAGTGACTCCCCTCCAGCCAGGTTGTGAGGTCTGAACTCGGGTCTTTAGGTTCTCTTTTAGACCATCCATAAGTACAATGACGATCATTCCCCTGTGATGAGTGCCATCTTTAATATCCTCTAACCCAGTGTACTGGGTGATAGCCTGCAGAGGACAATAATCCTCTGCAGATTCACTTTCTTTTTGTTTTATGGTGAAAATTTGACTCCAGTTAACTACTACTGGAAAATATACACCCAACTGAGTTATAATGCGGGAAATGTTACCTTGGTTAATTTAGTCGGTTAAGGGAACATCTCCATCCAATACACAATCCGTGATAAACTTTGTCACATTGGTATTGCGTGGTAGACAAGCCCTTAACACCACTCGCCAATCTTTGTTGGTTGGCTTGTGAGCACTACCCAAATTTTTCAAAAATCTTTGGCATTTGGCTAATTCCTTTTTAGGATCGGGGAAATCATTCATTATGGAATTTAGCTCTGCTCTTGTCCAAGGACAATGCATTGCTACCTCCCTTGTGGGCACTACACTGTTCGCATCCGCATTCTCATTCGGAACTGTTATTGTCTGGATGGGATGCAGACCGGCCGCACTGCTACTTTTGACCTTGTTACCTGGCTGGGGATTTAGGACCTCATTCAGAGTCGGTCGAAGCGGCCACACGGTCGTACAGGAAAAGGGGCCAGATATGCAAATGATTCCCTCACAAATTGCGTCCGGTAAGTTCGGATCGGTAGCTGGCCGACCAAGGGGAGGAAGTGGCCGGAAAACAAAAAAATATGCCCCCTTCTCGTACGCATTACACATCATCTCCGGGCATATAAAAATTAATCGAGACCATCGATAACCATCAGAACTGGTCGTAGAGCTTAAGGTTGACCATACCCTCTCTTAAGCTCTACGATCATGTCAGTGTAAAAACCTCCCATGTCACATGTGCCATGACGTTACTTTGTTAATTATGCACTCCCATAAACCGTATGCACTCCCATAAAATGCCGTTCGCATAATTAGGCACGCCTGCATTCGGATTATCCACTCGCCGTTTTCAAGCTCCTTCCCCTGTTACCACCCACAAATGCCTCAATCTGTCACTCAAACTACTGACCTGGCTGTGTTCAAGGAGAGAGAAATTTCTGATCGTAATAGCTAGTTTGTGCACGCACATTACGGACGTTATGCATGCGCAGTATAGCGAACTTCGGTGGCGTACGACCGTGCAGCTGCTTCGACCGACTCTGAATGAGGTCCTTTGTCTATTACTGCTACGTATAGGGTTAACAACTTCCTCTATTGGTGCAGTGGATGTTAACACTTCCTGTACTATCACTGATGAAGATGGTGTCACCACTTGTGCTTGTTGTGATGGAGCATCTAACATGTGTACAGCATGGGAAATGGCAGACATAACAATAGGCTCATCATCCGCATCATAAACATTTTCTTTATGATTACTTAAGAGAGGGTACAAGTTACTTGTTAAATTTTTATGGGTTTTTTCAACAACTGTACCTGCACTCCCATCCGCACAGGGCGGCGGTGGTGCATGTGAACCACTGGCAATACCTTCCGCAATGCTACCTTGCTGCACGTGCATGCTATCTCGCGGTGCGCACACACCGCAGTTTAGCACTGCGTGTGTACTCTCCAGTAACGTGCTTGCGATGCTAGTTTGCATCACGTGCACACCTTTAAACCACGCATCCCCCTCACGCTGCCATAATTTGAAATACTCGTAATATTTTACCTTTTTCATTCGAGAGCGCACCATACAGATGCTATCTCAAACATTGTTCAATACCTCCTTATCAAAGCTGCCAATTCTGGGAAACGGTCTAAAACTCTTCATCGTCATTTTAAACCATACAACACAGTACCTAATTGCATAAGCACCGTACTCAGTATGCATAATATGGCGTGCCGACCCAAGCGGCGCTTCCAACAGCAGCACATCATCTAACATCTCTACCGTTTGCTTGGCCCCCACCTGGGAGAACCCTCAGCTTTTCAATGGAGATTTAAACTGGTGAAAGACAATCAAGATACTTTCACTTACCTATGGACGTCTTAACAGGATGTGCCCACAAACCTATGGAAAAATAACCAGGCTGCTTCCACGCACCTAATCCCCTTTTTAACTACCTTTCAACTGCTAGCATGTAGGTATTCCAATAACACTTACCTTTTTCAGTGATTTCGTCCACCCTCTACTCAGTTCACAATCACAATTTAGCCAAAACTGCAGTTCAATTACAATGCTCAAATAACCCTAACTGTAATCACACTGGGAACTGAACCTTCAACAAAAACAACAACTACACCTGCTTATGTGTTAGAACGGTATCTACTACCGAGCTACTAGATCGACCCCTTGCACCTAGTCATTTTTTTTTACAGGCGCCTCACCTTTTACATGCTCCTGAACATCTCCATAAAACAGCTTAAATTCTACAAAAGTGACATTAGAAGCACAATAAATATACAAGGACTTACCTTTAACTGGTACTGCACTACATGGACATCTTTCCAAAATCAACGGATTGCATCCCTGCACTGAGATTCACATTGGATTGGATTGAAACCTCTGCCCTCTCCACCAGAACCCAGACTGGCATTACCTCTGCAGTGGACACCCCAGAGCAAGGTACTGTGGAATACAAATTATCTTTGGCTCCAGCTCCCCCCTAAGACATCATTCACCTCTGTTCTCTGCTCAGCAAATAACTCTGATTTCTTGCACTAATAATCTAAAATACAGTATCCCCAGTCTCTGAAATCTGGAAGTCTGGTCATTTTAAAACACAGGATCCCATTTTTTTTCCCCTGGAGACATGTTATCTTTACCCTTGCACAGAATATCTACTTCAAAAGGAGTCTCACACTGGGATTTTCACACCTATACAATAGGAATGGCTTCTAACACCTTTCCACAAGCCTGCTTTGCCCTGGAATACTTTGTGTAACTAAATCATCAACTGAAAAGACAAGTTAGCTTATTAGATACTCCTTATTCAAAATATACCTTTTGTACAAGAGAGAAGCAACTGGACATAGCAATGGCCAAATTATATTAGTCTGCTCATGAATCCAATTATAACTTCTGGATCATACACAGAGTTGAGAAAACAGAAAAATAAAAACTACTTGACCTTCTCTCATCATCAAATGTAATTCATGCTCTCTCATCGATGACCCAATGTATTTTTACACCTCCAGCTTTATGTTTTCACTCCACCCACCACGAGCAGCAGTTCCTATTGATCCAGCACAGGCTTCCATTCTTAAATCCCTTGGCATTTTCAAAAAAACTCAACAGGGCAGTCGTGGGAAGCAAGGATGAAAATCTCTTATCCGCTGTAACCACGTAAGTTCCTTGCCTTCAAGTTCACCAGTCTCATATAGGAGACAAATCGAAGTGGTACCTATCAAACAGCCCTGTGCTTGGAAGAACAGATCATTAAACTCCTGCTCTGTGACTGACATCCCCAGAGCTCCCACACTCAATATAAAGAAAACTACAGGCACTCCGGTATGCCCAATCAGGTCTGTCCTTTGTAATGCCAGATCTATAAGAAACAAGACTGCCACAATTGCTGACCTTATTGAATCTGCAGATCTTGTCTGTATTATTAATTATTCTGTCATTCATAACCAAAGACTTAACCTCAGGGGAGGGGGAGTGGCCATCTGCTTTAGAAAAGCACTTAAACTTAGGGTCCACCCAATGGGAATGATTCACTCATTTGAGTGCATCGCTGCTTGGAGTTCTACAGAATTAGGATTCAGAGTACTTCTCATTTACCGCCCCCCTGGAGATGGAAAGATATTTCTACAAGAATTTGCAGATATTGTTGCTGGACTAGTTCTGGAGCATCAAAGATGGTTGATCCTTGGGGATTTCAATGCATGGGTTGATGATGAGCTCTCACACCTTGGCCAAGATCTCATGTGCACAATGAATGCTCTGGGCCTCACACAAGTCATCCCTTCGGCTACTCATATAAGTGGTCACACTCTTGATCTTGTCTTCCAGATTGGATTAGATGTCTCTGACCTAAATATAA
This sequence comes from Taudactylus pleione, assembly GCA_031769625.1. Lineage (NCBI taxonomy): Eukaryota > Metazoa > Chordata > Amphibia > Anura > Myobatrachidae > Taudactylus > Taudactylus pleione. The sequence continues at coordinate 5,462,856 of JAUIMM010000528.1, read as the reverse complement.
ACCCAGTTACATGGTCAGACCACCACTCAATTCACTTCTCAGTTGCAACCCCTCAAAATAGAACTTTTACCCATGGAGTTGACAAGGTATCGTCCAAGGAGGGGCATGACTCCCCAGGCTCTTCAAGCAAACCTGGATCTTTCTGCGGTAATGGGGGCCTGTGAAGATCCTTGTTCCCTTGTCCATTACTATAACAGGGATGTGACAGCTGCAATGGATATAATTGCCCCTGTGCGTATACGACCCCTCATACCACACCGTCAAGCCCCTTGGTTTGACAATAGTGTTAGTGAACTCAAGAAAAGGGGGCGTAGACTTGAAAGACGATGGAGGAAGATGAACCTGGTAGAGGATAAGTTAACACTAATCAAACATATAAGAGAATATCAATCAACAATAACCCATAAGAAAACAGAGTTCCTTTCAAATGAGATCAAGGCAGCAAACAATAGGCTGGCTCAGCTTTTCCGTACTGTGGGGATGCTTTGCAAACCAGCATGCCTGCAGCATGATGAAACCCTCTCCCAGTCAAGATGCAATGAGTTTGCAAAATTCTTTGCAGATAAAGTATCCTCCATCCGGGCTGGAATCCCCACAGTGCCATCAAAGGAGTGCCAAACTACCAAGCCTGCCAAGGTAAGCCACCTGTCTCCCTGGAACAGCTTTGACATAATGGATGCAAAAGACATTGCTAAAATTATCAGAATGTTGCGACCCACCACCTGTGATCTGGACCCTGCCTCAACCAAGCTTCTCATAGGGTGTATAGACATTATTGGCCCTGTAATTGCAAAAATAGTTCAATGCTCTTTGCAAACAGCCATTTTTCCAGAACCACTAAAGGAAGCAATTGTTAGACCACTTCTTAAAAAACCTAATTTAGACCCTGACTGCATGACCAACTATAGACCAGTATCAAACCTTCCTTTTCTAGGAAAGGTCACTGAGAAAGTGGTGGCAATGCAACTGGAAACCCACCTGTCTACCCATGATATTTATGATCCATTCCAGTCAGGATTCAGGAGAAGACATAGCACTGAAACAGCCCTGGTATGTGTGTTTAATGATCTTCTGATGGCAAGAGACAGAGGTGATTGTTCAATCTTAATCTTTCTGGATCTCTCAGCAGCATTTGATACTGTGGACCACAGGATTCTAATTGAGCACCTGAAAAATTTCTGTGGACTGGATGGTACAGTCCTTAGATGGTTCAAATCATTTCTCACTGGCAGGTCACAGAGAGTTTCTTCTGGAGTAAACTCTTCATCACCAGTGTCACTTCCATGCAGTGTCCCACAGGGTTCTATACTATCTCCCATGCTTTTTGCAGTATACATGCTGCCACTGGGTGAAATAATCATACGTCATGGCCTGGTTTACCACTGCTATGCAGATGATACACAACTGTACCTGTCCTTTGCTCCAGGTACAAATGACCCAATAACAACCCTAAATGGCTGCCTAGCTGAGCTTCAGGAGTGGATGAGTGCCAGTTGGCTGCGACTGAACCCTGATAAAACAGAGGCTCTTATGATAGGTCACAGGACAGGGCTACAACAAGGCCAACCAACAGGTCTTACGCTTGGGGGTTCAGAATTACAAAATACTAAACATGTGTGGAATCTTGGTGTTGTCCTGGATAGTGGCTTGACACTTAAACATCAGGTATCAGCCATAATCATTTCCTCATTCTTTCATCTGAGGAACATAGCCAGAATCAAGCACTTAATTCCCTCAGAAGATCTGCCTAAAGTCATACATGCATTCATATCATCACGCCTAGACTACTGCAACGCCCTCTACCTCGGTCTCCCAGCAAAAGAATTACACCGCTTACAGATGGTACAAAATGCAGCTACCAGGCTATTAACCAACCAGCCCCGTTCCAGCCACATAACACCCATTCTCTACTCCCTTCACTGGCTGCCTGTCAGATGGCGAATTGCTTTCAAGATTGGATTAATAACTTACAAAGCCCTTCATGACCATGGCCCAGGGTACCTGAAGCAGCTTCTGATTCCCTACTGTCCCACTCAATTACTGCGATCCGTTGATGAAGGACTATTAACAGTACCTAGAATCTCACGAAATTCATCTGGAGGTCGAGCTTTCAGTTTTGTGGCTCCAACCTTATGGAACTCACTTCCCCGCACAGTTCGAGAGGCCTCCACTATAGAATCCTTCAAAAATAGACTCAAGTCTCACCTATTCACCCAAGCATTTCACTAATGTCCCTTGTTTAAGCTTGTTTTGTATTTTGTACTGTAAATGTAAAGAACTTTGAGTCCTTTAGGAGAAAAGCACTATATAAATAAAATTATTATTATTATTAGTCCTTAAGGGTCCTAAGATACCCTTAACTAGGGAACTCTTGTCCCTACCAACAAATACACTCTTGTCCCTCTTGTGCTTACCAACAAATACACACCCTTTTCCTGCGCAGAAAAATACATGTTTTCCCAGACTATGGCAACACTGATCAATGTATTTACAACAATGCTATCTATCAATATCACTGTGCACTCTCAACGGCTTTGTTCAAAACACGTGGCAGCAATACAGGAAATACATATACGCTATTGTGCGACTAGTCGCATACACAATAATGCGACTACTAAACAACACGTAGTAGTCCCCCCCCTTGCAGTGCCTCCAGTAATGGTTCCCCCCTTGTAGTTCCCCCAGTAGTAGTAGTCCCCCCATTTTAGTGCCCCCAGTAGTAGTGGTTCCCCCCTTGTAGTGCCTCCAGTAGTGGTTCCCCCCTTGTAGTGCCCCCAGTAGTAGTAGTCCCCCCTTGTAGTGCCCACCCCTCCTTCAGTAGACACACATAATAAAAAAAACACTTACCTGAATCCCCGTCATCGCCATCCAGTCCTCCGCCTGTCCTTCCCGGGCCGGGCCACTCTGCATTATGGAAGAGACGTCATGACATCATGATGCCTCTCCATTTTCCACTGCAGGAACCAGAAGATGGAGTGGGCGCAGCAGCAGCTAATGAGAGTCTGACAGACTCTCTTTGGCCGCTGATCAAAACAAACACACAGCTGCCGGAGCCGGCAGCTGTGTGTTTGTCACTTCTGTGGCCCGGGGGGCACATGGCACCCTGCCCCCTGGCCCAGCCCGCCACTGTGTCTCTGTATCCACTTTGTGTGTGTTTGGCCTTTGTGTTTTATGGATACCTAATTAAAACCTCTATGCAATCCTGTCGATATCTTCTAAAATCCTTCCTATACCTTCTAAAATTGTCGCTATTTAGCATAATGATTCACACAGTAAATAAATGCTTTCAGACTTTGAATGTGGTTTCCAAAGCACAAAAAGTTATTATTCAATATAAAACAGATGGTTACACGCTGTGATCTAAAGACAATTAGCGCAAATAAATCATACAGACCCAAGGTACATTTGTTATATACACACACGCGCTCTGGGCCCAGATACGGCATCAGCATTAGAAACCTCCGTCAACAGCACAGCAAGAAGACTCTCGACTGGGGTCACTTACACTTCATATATACACTTACAGGGATAGGCAATACAATAGACAAGTTTGACATGATTCCATTGGTTCTTCTTAAAGGTGCTTCTGTTACAGGATAGTTCATAGGTCAATTCGAATGGACACAAACAGCCTCTAACAACCCTTTGTGTCCTTTTTCCCACTGCATGCTACTCTAAGCCGCTAACATTACAGAGTACATTTTAGTGTTTTAACTCTCTATAGTCCATAGTTTGCAGACGCATGTTGCGATCTTGTCACCGATGATACCGGAAATCTGTGGAGACAGAGTGGATCAGTACAACACCAAACACAGTCTGCTTACCATGTAATAAACCTTAGATATCAAATAACCTTTATTACATTAATTATTACTGCATAAACCTTGGATATTACACTTTAATGCTAGGGAACATTTTATGTAAGTGTGCAGTGTGTAAGTATTGGGGAATTGGGAAAAGACGCTAGTTAGCGTTGTGTGACTATGTTTTGTGGAGTACACCATGGTACGTGTTTTGCAGGGATAATCATTTTATATGTGTTAATGACTGTTTGTATTTGTATGGTGAGGACCTTTAACTTCTTTCTATTGCGTGGGAATCGCACGACACTATATAGCATCGCCATATATACTTATAATGGAGAGTTTCACTAAAATGGCGCTGGGCGGCCAGTCGCAAAATGGCGTCTTAATGCCATTCGCAAAATGGCGTCGCCCTGATCTAATTTTACACCGATCCTATCTCAGCCAATTATCCGGCTTCGACGGTTTCCTTTTTCCTTTGCTTGTGAATTCCATTACTTTACTATTACATCTATCTGCCCACCTAATTCTATAATTTATTCCCAACAATCAATTTTTTTCCTGTGCCCCAACCACCCAACTTTCCCCTGTGCCCTTCACAAACCACTTTACCTCTTACCCTGCTGCTCCTCTAACTACCCACTTTCCTCTTCCACTTGTCCCTTCTTCACCGCTCACCTTCATTCTCTTCTGCTGAAGGTAAAGGAATCCTGCTGGCTGATGATCGAAAGTGGCATGGAGAAACCTGAACATGGCAGGTAAGCACAATCTTCTGTTTAAATAATTTTTCCCTATAACACTACTGTCGCTGGTGAACCCAGAAGGCAGTAAAATTTACCAGTTTTCACCAGCGAAGCTTTCCCATATGAACTGCACAAGTATGATGGCAGTACTTGTATTGCCACAATACCTGTTCTCCTAGCAGATTAAAGTCACTTAAAAATGCTTTATTCCTTGAAGAAAGCATATTTAATCTATAAAGATTTTGAATTGTTTTGTCTCCAATATGGCAATAAAAGCCTTCCTTGGTAAGGCGGTAAATTTACCCTTACCATTTTTTTGTGCAGGGTTGGGTGAGGGGGCCCAGACCAGTAACTTGCCTAGGGCCCCGTGAAGTATAAAGCTGGCTTTGCTAGATAGGTGACTGCTGGGAATGGGACATTATATAGTAACACCAGGGGCTGTGTCTGGGTGATGACTATCATTGTGTGTGTCAGGTTCCTATAGGGTGTCAGGATGTCACTTTCTATCTCTTCATGCAGGAGGGGGAGTATATACACAGGAACACAAGGGTCTGTACAAGGACGTGATGATGGAGAATCACCAGCCCTTCACCTCACTGGGTAAGAGGAGACTTTCATATATTGTGTAGGAGAGAGTAGTTATGAGGTCACATACTGTATAAACCTTGTATTCAGTCACTGGGTCAATTCAATTAGCCATGAGGAGGCTTAGTTGCACCCCTCACTTTCTAAGGAGCATGGAAAGGTTGGTTAGAATGAGAGAAGGAATGCTTTAGAAAAGAAGTATGGTTTGAGAGCCTGTATGAAGCTTTGGAGAGAGACGGAGAGTCTGAGAGGGAGAGAGTTCTAGGTAAAGTCATGAAGGCAGGAGTGGGAGAAAGTAGTTGGGAGATGCTGCAGTCATTGTCAGTGAGAAGTAGGCAGTGGGAGTGTAGAGGTAGATGGAGTTGAGATGTAAGGGCAGGGGATTTGGTGAGGGCTTTATAGGTAAGTGTTGAGAAGTTGGAATTTGGTTCTAAGGAGATGAGGAGCCAGTGTAGGACTTGTAGTATAAAGGAGACAGAAGAAGTTAAGGTTAGTGTACACTAGACGATTCGCTCCATGAGCAATATCATCTAGTGTGTCTCCAGCAGGGGTGTACTCACTGTCGGTAAAGACATTGAGCACACACACTGAACCATATCATGAACGATATCTTTCAGTTTGGGTATGAGGCACCCTCCCTCAATGACAATGACCAACAACCTGCGGGAGCACGCATCATTGGTCATCCAAAATATCAGCAAGTGTGTATGCACCTTAAAGGTGCATACACACTTGTCGATATTTTGGATGACAACGTTATCGTAACACCAATTTCTCTTGTATATAGTAATAAATAAGTTTTCCTTTGGAAGCTCTCGATATTTAAGTGGAGGCACAAACCAACATAAAAAGAGGGTCATTGTACTTATACAGATGTGCCCAGCTAGTCTGTTGTTCATGGCATGGTGTTCAGGCCTCTGAGTCGCACCATGGTAAGTTACGTGATGGCTTGACTTGTGGCGTACCATGGTATTCTTCAACTAAGGATATGCTATGGCATGTAATACAGCACTTAACCGCTCTGGGTGGCTAGTGCTTCACTGTTGTAATTTGTACTCAATGCCATACTGTTAAATTAGATGAATATCACATTCCCGCACTGTACAGTATTTGCATGTTAAAACAACCAATATTTTTAATGTAACATACATACAGTAAGCTCTTAGATTGGGATGCAAATCAGTACACAATGTACATAACTGTACAGTAGTAAAGTTGCCAGAGTCTTTATTATGGTATAACCGATACTGTAGATTAATGAAATGCACGCACAGCTTTCACTGAGATGGGATTAATTATTATCTAATGGTGGAGTACTGTATAATAATTGGAAAGGAAGACAATTTTTTTATTATTAAAAACAGCAGCGGGTGGGTGGGTGGCACAAGGATGAGGCCGTTCTGTGTGGTTCTTAATATAGCTGGCTTGTGGGCTAATGGTTAGGTGATTGCTTTGCAACAATGCTGGTCCTTGGTTCGAGCCCTGCAAAAGAATAATTTTTTTTGCCACTGTCAGCTCTGGACACTATAGTGAAACTACTGTAGTAGTGTTGTTGTTTAAAAGGCTGCGTAAAAGTAATACATTACATACTGATTGTGCGTTTAAAAAGTGCAAACTTGCGTCAATGTCTGCGCTGTGGTGGCTGTCAGCTCCAAGGGGTTGCAATGGGATTTCTTGCGCATGCCCAGTGGAGGGGATACAATGGGATCTGTGGCGCATGCCCAGTGGAGCCAAGCCATATGCCATATAGCGCTATGCCATGGCGCATGGAAGATCATCACTGTGCATGCCCAGTTGTCTGTATTACTACAGTATGCTGTTGAATTTTCACACTTGCGCCACTCTGCACTGTCCCAGACTTGTACACAATAGTAATTTCATGACTTCAGAAACTGCTACAGTAGTGGGATCTGTTTGAGTGGGAAGTCTCTGTATTACAAACTGACTGTGCATTTCAAGTGCAAACTTGCATCAATGTCAGCACGATTGGAGCTGTGATGGCTGTCAGTCAGCTCCGAGGGGTTATAAATGGCATCTCTGGTGCATTCCCAGTGGGAGGGTTGCAATGAGATTTCTGGTGCATGCCCAGTGGGTCGGGAGTCAGACACAGTGCATCAGGTCCCTTCCCCCAAAAGCAAGCAAGAGCCTTTCATTACCATAATAAAGGACACTCTGTTAGCTATTTACTGTAAGCAATCAGCTCTGCCCTTGTGTCCTGAAAAGGCTGCAAATAGTGACCAATGCCAAGGACTCCATCCCCCATCTGCTAGGACAACTAGTGTGCCGCTATGAATGTGTCTATACTGTATATTAAAAACTGACGGTGCGGTTGAATTTGCACTCTTGTGCCAATCTCTGCGCTGTCCCAGACTTGGACACAATAGTGATTTCATGACTTCAGAAACTGGTAGTGAGTGGGCTCTGTATGAGAGGGAGGTCTCTGTATTACAAACTGACTGTGCATTTAAATCGCAAAATAGCATCAATTTCGACGCTGTCCTAGACTTGGACACAATAGTGATTTCATGAGTTCAGTAACTGGTAGTGGGCTCTGTTTGAGAGAGAGGTATCTGCATTACAAACTGACTGTGCATTTAAAGTGCAAACTTGCATCAATGTCAGCATGGTTGGTGCTGTTTTGGCTGCCAGCCAGCTCTGAGGGGTTATAAATGGCATCTCTGGTGCATGCACAGTGGGAGGGTTGCAATGAGATTTCTGGCTCATGCCCAGTGGGTCTGGAGTCACACACAGTGCATCAGGTCCCTTCCCCCAAAGCAAGCAAGAGCCTCTCATTACCATAATAAAGGATGCTTTGTTAATCCATTTAATGTAAGCAGTCAGCTCAAAGGTCTGCCTTTACAGTACCTGTATGTCACTGCATTTTGTACAATACAAACAATACAATGTCTAGTGCATTGTGGTTTCTTTTAAAATACAGCTGGGTGGCATAGAGTAGAGTAGCATACAGTAGAAATGGCAGGTGGTTGGCAGTTGAGGAGAGTCTATTGTATTGGAGTAAACTTACTTAATAATATTGAACTTCAATTGCTCTATATTTATTTGGTATCTTGTGTTTGCTCAGTGGCCATCTTAGTTTTAGTTGCAATATTGCTGTGTTTAATGTCCCGCTGCCACAGTATGCCCCGTCCTTTGCCCGTCCCTGTAGATGCTTATTTGCGTAAAGATTTTCTATCACACACATCGTATACCGCTGATCGATTCCTAGCCTCCTGCTGTCCGTTTAGTCTCCCGTGAGTGACCATCTTGTCCTAGCAGCCATCTTGTTTTAGTCGCAATACTGCTGTGTCTAATGTGCTGTATATTGTCTCCTTCATAGACGCATCTATGCGTATCAAGGGGCATATGTATCAAAGCTTGATGTGAGATAAAATTGGGAAATATATATCACCAATCAACTCAAAACTATAATTTATTTAAACACAGCCTGCAAAATGTAAGTTACAACCTGGTTATACTTTATATATCTCACAATTTTATCTCACATCAAGCTTTGATACATACTGTACTGTATGCACCTTAGTTTCCATCGAGCAGGCCACATTTCACATTATCTGCTGGTGTAAATGTGAGGAAATTTAATGTGTAATACTATTTAGCCTTTACTGTACAGTTCTGTATGTTTAGCCCTGGTCATGACAGTACAGTATGCCTGATATATATATATAAATATTGTGACACCGTTGGGATAGGGGTCCCTCTCCTGGGGTAGATGGACTCCCTCTTTATACTCACAGCAGCTGTAGAAACAGGACACCAGTCTGGGGTTCTCGTACAAACTGGTCGGCACCAGTCTTTATTGTGCCAAATAAATATAACAAAACATAGACAAAAATCCTAGCCCATCTGGGCGCCAACTAATCATCAGGTAAATCACTACCAGAATGGTAGGGCCTACTGCCCTCACCATCAATAACAGCATGTGCACAGTACTCACAGGAATATCACAGTGTCTCAGGACATGCTAGCCTGCATGCCTGCTTCCAGCAGATGTGAGACACTCAGCCTAACACAGCCTAAATCAGCCATTTTCAGGTGCAAATCCTAATGAGCCTGTTACCAGGCTAAAAAGGCCCAAAACCTGGAGTGGCCTGTGGATGGAGCACTCCCTCTCCTCACATCCACACCCCCAGCTCCCAAACCGGCTTTACCAAAAGCCGATACTCTGGTCTATTTACAAAACAGACTTCTCCTGGGGGTTTTTAGAACACATAGGCCAAAACCTAGGACAAATGTACCTGCCATTGACCACTTTACCAGTGCTTCTATCGCAATATATATTCAGAACTGATATAGAGCACCAAATGTGCTATTTTTATAACATAAATCTAAACTTAGTGTGTACTGTACCATTAGTGTAAAAGTTGAATGTGCAAAGAAGGGCAATAATGCAATGATAGGTACAGTATAATACTGTATGTGCATACAATTATATACGTAAATACAATTTAAGGTGCGGAATATTCAATAATATATAATTTTTTATTTGTCTTTTATGTACTGGCTGTAATCACCGTTGACAAGTACAATGAAATTTACAGAGCTGCCAATTGTGAGACGCATCGATATGCACAAGCAATATTTCAAGAACATGTGCCCTATGACCTCTATTGCAATTGGACCAAGCGTGTGAACTTTGATGGCAGTCAGAAGAAAGTGCCAATGCCCAACAATTTAAAAGAAGATATCCTCTCAAGATGTTGGACAAGACTCAGGATTGGAAAAGAAGAACTGAACCAGATAAAGGACATGTTTAATGGGGTGCTGCGCATGACAAGAAAACAAGCATGGAGGACTGCCACACAGCCACCAAATACAGCTATGGAAGTACATCTGCATGGCAGCAGGCACCACACCGCACCCCTCTTAGAAATGCATGCTAATTTCATAGTGTAATAAAGTTGTTGAGTAAAGACTTAAGGCGCACATCCACTAGCCAACGGAGAAATAAGAGCACAATTATGACATTGTAATCATGCTGTCGTTTCTCTGTGATGAGCCTACACTGAATGAACAGATGTTCAGAGCAGGCTCATCAATCATTAGGCAACATGCTGAACCTGATGATATTTCCAGGTTGTTCAGCATGTTTGCCCGATGATACTGTAGATGTCGGAAACGACCAGCGGCCGCACTCATCGCTGGTCATTTCCAATAATGTGCACAATTTCTATCGTTCAATCGTTCATAAGTCGTTTGCTAAAATGTCTAAAATGACCAGCGATGCACATGGCCGCTGGTCATTTAGACATCTACAGTAAAGGTACTGTACCTGTATCATCATGCAAACAAGCTGGTCAACCTGACAATAATGTCAGGTTGAGCAATATTTGCAGATGATTGAGGAGTCTGCACTGAATGACTGCTTGTTCAGTGCAGGCTCATCACAGACTGACAAATGACTGCTTGATTGCAATGTTGCAATCGGGCACTTTTCAGCATGTCTAGTGGATGGGCAGCATACAGTAACTAAGAAAACTGCAGTAATGTATATAAAATGCAGTACTATAGATTCATACTGTATACTGTTAAACTACAGTACTGTGTAACATAATATATTTTTAATCTACTGTACACTACTGTGTTTGACCGTACAGTTCAGTACTTACAGGTACAGTACAATCATTTTTGTTTACTTTTTCTAGTTGGCATAATGCAGTTACCATTGGCAAATCAATTTTGTTTTCATCTTATCTAAAAGCATGTACAGTATTAAAAAGGTGTGATTAACTGCAAACAGTACAGTATAGTATGTTAGGTTAAGTAAAAATTGTCATTCATTTATAAAATTGGTGTTTGTGTGTAATTCAGTCTTTAAGTGCGTCTGAGACCCAACACGTGCATCACCAGGGGCGCTGGCCGATGGGGTTGCCCCCCGCAGTCATATACAGTATCCCTGTTGCCCTTCCCAGTGATTTCCCGGCTGCTCGGCAATTACAGTAGTATACAGTACAGTACACATACTGTACACACTGAGGGCCGTATTCAATTTAGGGGGCTATTTACTAAGCAGTGTTAGGAGACAGAGTGAAAAGTGGTGCCAGCCAATCAGCTCCCAACTGTCATTTTTCAAACACAGCCTGTGAGATGATAGTTGGGAGCTGATTAGTTGGCACCTTATCACTTTCTTATCACTTTTCACTCTGTCTCCTAACACTGCTTAGTAAATAGACCCCTTGGAGCAAAAAGATGAGACCAGTTAAAGTTTTGACAATTACATAATTTCGCCATGCGGAAAATTATCGCCATATTCAATTTGAAAGACTTTATACCTAGGCGGGAAGTCAATGCAATGTACAGTTTTATGCAAAAAAATTTTGCCTACTGTATGAATAGCAGGCGGAAAAAAGTACTGAATTGGAATGCAATATTGCGGGAACCCCCATGCAGCCCTCAGACAGTCAACCGAAGGTAAACTGCGTCAAATTTTTTTAAAAAAAAACACTTAACACCCCAAAAAAATCACTTTCATTTTGGGGGCAGAAGAAAAAATATTTGGGGGACAAAGTTAAACATCTAGTATATATAATGTACTGAGTTTAGTAAGGGTTGGATAACAATACTGAACTAGTGAAGAATTAAAAAAAAAATTATTAAGGTCTAGAACAGGTGGGACAGGCAGGTACAGAGACGGAACACCTAACTACTTGTCCACAAGCCTGTCATAGCAAGTCATTTAGCTGCATTTGACTACTGACCCACTGGGCATGTGCAGTGCTGTGATCTTCCATATGCCATGGCATAGCGCTACATGGCATACTGTATGGCTTGGCTCCACTGGGCATGTGCCAGAAAACCCATTGCAACTGACAGTGCTGACCGCTAATAAGTGTCTATGGAGGGTAGTACAGTATGTATACTGTACAGTAGCAGCACATTGGCAGGTAATGGAGTTATACATCGAGTACTGTACTATAGCAGCATTGCAACTAATAAAAACAAGATTGGCCATCTTGACATCTGTGATGAAGTACTCAGGCATCTGTAGTATAGTGGTTAGAAATCAGACCACTACATTGCAGTTGTCTGTACATCCCTTTTCCAGGGTTCGAAACCTGGAAGGTTACACTTTTTATATATTTTTTTTTTATTATTATTATTATTACACAGTCAGTGTGTAATATGGATATCCTACCTTCACTGTGTGTGAATCATGACCAGCTACTGTATGATCTTCCATACGCCATGGCATAGCACTACTTGCGTATGGCTATGGAGCGACGCCACTGGGAATGCGCCAGAGATCCCATTGCAACCCCTCCACTGGGCATGCACCAGAGATCCTATTTGTAACCCCTTGGAGCAGGCTGACAGCCACCACAGCGCCAAACATGCTGACATTGCTGCAAGTTTGCACTTTAAATGCACAGTCAGTTTGTAATACAGAGAGCTCTCTCTCTCAAACAGAGCCCACTACCAGTTGCTGGTCATGAGAAATCACTATAGTGTCCAAGGCTGGGACAGCGTGGACTTTGACACCATTTTGTGCTCTAAATGCAGTCAGCTTGTAATATAGAGACCCCAGTTTTAAACAGCCTAATATACTACTAATTTATAAAGTCATGAAATCACTATACAGTACTGTAGTCTGGGATACAGTGTGTGAATCCCATCACACTGGGCATGCGCAGTAGAAATAGACTCGAAACGCTATACTGTAGCGTGACTAGCTTTGTGCTGAATGTGGGTACTGTATTGGTGCGCCATACACCCCTTTCTTGAGCACACAGTGTCATTAAGTACTGTAGCATAGAAATGCTAGAATTTGTGGATAATGTATTAGTGAAGCTTTAAAAAAAAATTATGTATATTTTAAATTCTCGAACCCTCGGGACAAGAAAATGGTAGAAGCAGTGAGGCTAGGCATTAGCTCCCTAGCTCACTGCCTCTACTGTAGTTCCTAAATTCATGGAATCACTACAATGTCTAAGTCCGGGACAATGCCGACAGTACTGTACTTACATTAACGCAAGTGTGCACAGTCAGTACAGTAATACAGACACCTGGGCATGCGCAGTGCTATGAGACTCACTATGGAACAGCGCAGTGCATGACTAGCAATGCGCTATATGGCATATGGAGCAACAAACTACAGTACTGTAGCTGGGCACATCTACATACAATATATAGTATAATGTATTGAGTTTAGTAAGGGTTGGATAACAGTACTGAACTACTGTACTGTAGTGAACATTTAAAATAAAAAAAATAAAAAAATGATCAAGGTCTCGAACAGAAGGAGAGGAAGTGTATGCAAGGTGGATCACCTAATCCCTTCCCCACAAGCCTCTGCTAGTAAGAATTGCATCTGTCGTGTACTGTATGTGATGTGACAGCTGCACATTACAGTACTGTACTGTATGTGTAGTGAGCCTCCTTGTACTGTACAGTAGCTCAACTGGTGTATGGAGTGGCTCCATTGTGTGTGACTCCTGACACACTGGGCATGCACATTACTACTACAGTACAGTATACAGTATGAGCCTCCTTATGCCACAGCTAAGGAGCGGCTCCACTGGGCATGCGCCACAGATTCCATTGTCATTATAAGCCCTCCACTGGGCATGCACCAGGAGATACCATCATTTGTAACCCTTCAGAGCTGGCTGACAGCCACCACAGCACCAACCATGCTAGCAATGATGCAAGTTTGCACTTTAAACACAGAGTCATTTTGTAATGCAGAGACCTCTCTCTCAAACAAAGTCCACTACCAGTTACTGAACTCATAAAATCACTATAGTGTCCAAGTATAGGACAGAATCAAAATGTACGCTATTTTGTGCTTTAAACACACAGTCAGTTTGTAATACAGAGACTTCTCTCTCAAACAGATCCCACTACCAGTTACTGGTCATGAGAAATCACTATAGAGTCCAAGGCTAGAACAGCATCGACAATGACGCAAGTTTGTGCTTTAAACGCACAGTTAGTTTGTAATACAGAGACTTCCCTCTCAAACAGACCCCACTACTGTAGCAGTTTCTGAAGTCATGAAATGACTATTGTGTACAAGTCTGGGACAGCGCAGAGTGGCGCAAGTGTGAAAATTCAACAGCATACTGTAGTAATACAGACAACTGGGCATGCACAGTGATGATCTTCCATATGCCATGGCATAGCGATACATGGCGTACTCTACTATATGGCTTAGCTCGACTGGACATGCACCACAGATTCCATTGTCATTGTAACCCCTCCACTGGGCATGCAATCCAGAAATTTGTAACCCTTTGGAGCTGGCTGACAGCCACCACAGCACCAACCTTGCTAACACTGATGCAAGTTTGTAGTTCAAATGCACAGTCAGATTGAAATGCAGAGACCTCTTTCTCAAACAGATCCCACTACAGGTACCAGTTACTGGTCATAATAAATCACAATAGTGTCCAAGGCTGGGACAGCGCCTACATTGATGCAAGTTTGCACTTTAAATGCACAGTCAGTTTTTAATACAGAGACCTCTCTCTCAAACAGAGCCCGCTACCAGTTGCTGGTTATTAAAAATCACTATAGTGTTCAAGTCTGGGACAGCGTCGAAATTGACGCAAGTTTGCGCTCTAAGGTATGTATAAAAAATCCCACTTTCGCTGCATTTGACTCCCGAAGCATTGGGCATGCGCTCAACATGTACTGCATAGAATACTGAATACTGTAAGTGAAAATTTTAAAAATAATAATGAAAAAAATGTACTTTCAAGGTCTCGAACCCATGGGACAAGAAGATGGGAGAAGCAGTGAGACTAGGCATTAGCCCGCTAGGCCACACACTTCACCCATTACTACAGTACTGTAGTTCCTAAAGTAATGATATCACTACAATGTCTAAGTCTCGGACAGTGCCGACAGTACTTACATTGGCACAAGAGTGCAATTTCAACCGCACAGTAAGTGTGTAATGTAGAGATTAATGATTTAAAACTTTATTAGATATTCTTCTACCGCTTTATTATACATTCCTGATTCCATGTACAAAACGCTGTACTACTGTATAGTGTACCGAATCACCGCTTCTGTCAGCCAATCATTGGGCAGAGATACAGAACATGCACTGGAAATCAGATGCATGCGCTATGTAGTTTAGGAAACATGACACCTGATGGACAAAAAGTTGTATTACACGCTATGACTTTTTTCCAGCGCTGCGCTATGCTACATTACTAAACTTTCTGTGTAGCATGACTCATGGCGTGGTGTGTGGCGCGCCTTGCATGGCATGCTACATAGCCTATGGAGCAACAAACTAGTTGGGCACATCAGTATGCTTGATATTACTATTAATATAGTTTATGTATATAGATGGTAAATATTTCTACTAACTATAATACATACACACAAGATGGCGTGGACTGGAGTGGTGCCCAGCAGCCATTGTGAAGAAAGGTAATTAATGAACAGACAGGTGAGTGGGGCCTGTTCTGTGCTGGGAGGGGGCACAGCATTGGGGGCACAACATAAGGGACATTACTGTGGGCACAACATGAGGGACATTACTGCGGGTTCTGCATAAGGGGCACCAATAAGGATATTACTGGGGGCTCTGCATAAGGGGCATTACTGTGGGCTCTGCATAAGGGGCACCAATAAGGATATTACCGAGGGCACTACTAAGGCCATTACTGGGGGCTCAGCACAGGGCCGGTTGCAGACATTGTGGAGCTCAGGGCAAAAGTTGAAAGTTGCCCCCCCCAAAAAAAAAGCCTTTATAGGTGGCCAATTGGGGAGGGTGCGTGTCCTTGCGGAACACCCACAATTCATCACACTTTGGTGGCATGCCCACCAGTTATGGAAGTGCTGGGCTTACCCCAAGCTCACCCCTCAGGATGAATAATGTTCATTCCCTTACAGAGTAATGCCCTTTATAACACATTATGCCACACGCAGTAATGCCCTTTATAATGCATTGTAGGAGCTGTTCTTCAGTAGTATCTGGGTATATGAATGAGACTGCCTCCAGTAGTCAGTGTCAATCTCTATTGGTAAGTGGTACCTGAGTATGTGTATATGAGGCACACTGGGGTATGTTGCAGAGCCTGTTGCCTCCCATTGGTAAGGGCTATAGGGGTTATGCTGCAGAGCTTGCTGCCCCAGTGATAAGAGCTATAGAATTAATGTTGCTGTGCCTGCTGCCTCAGTGGTAAGGGATACCTGGGTATGTTGCGGAGTCTGCCTCCATAAGCAAGTGGTACCTGTGTATGTGGAGGAGCCTGCCTCTAATGAGAAGGGGTTTTGGGGCTGGGGCCTTGATGTTCTCCAGCTGGGGCAGGTAGGTGTAGGGTCCGGTGGTGTCATCGTGCCTGAGCCACAGTCTGTGCTGCAGGGCCGGTGTTGTGGTGGACGCCGGCTGCTGTTAGTGTAAGAGACATAGAGCAGCAGCACAATGACATTAAGGGTGCACGAACACCATCACCACCTCCACAAAGATCAAGCGGGAGCACACACTGTTCTGTATGCCAGCTAACCAGTCCCAGACCGGCGGGGGCTCCTACTGGAGTGGCGAGGTGACATATACAGTCCTCCTTACTTACATACATACAAATAGTCCTCCTTACTTACATAATTACCATCCTCCTTACTTACATACATACTACATATAGTTCTCCTTACTTGCATACGTACTACATACAATCCTACTTACATACATACTACATACGGTTCTCCTTACTTATATACATACTACATACAGTCCTACTTACATACTACATACGGTTCTCCTTACTTATATACATACTACATACAGTCCTGCTTACATACATACATACTACATACAGTCCTCCTTACATACATAGTAAACCTTACTTACATACATACCACCCTCCTTACTTACATACAGTTCTCCTTACTTACATACATACTACAAACAGGACCTCATTCAGAGTCGGTCGTTGCAGCCGCACGGTCGTATGCATACTATGTTTTTCTTTCTGCACCTGCGCACGGCTAGCAGTGCGCATGTGTGTACGAGCTCTACCGATCAAAAATACTGTCGGTCGTAGGGCTTCCGACACGGAAGTGGATTGCTAAAGTTGATTGACAGGAAAGACCGTTTGTGGGAGTATGCGGGGGTGGTGGTCTGTAAACGGAGGCGTTCTTCAGCGTTTCCAGGCGTTTTAGGGGAGTGCATAAATGACCTGCTTCGTACGACCAAGAATTGCGGATGCATGAAAACGTCACTCTACGAACAGGATGATCATCCAGACTAAGGTAGGCAAGGAGCATCCGTAAGCCACAACAGTACAATCGTTAATCTGATGTTACCTGCGATGTTTCGATTTGGAACCACACAAACCAAGCAGCTAAGATTGCTGCATTGTAACTATTAACACTGCTAATTACCTTGTAACTCATTTCACTTGGGTGTGCATTAGGGAATTCGTAACACAAATGTTTATTTGTGCTTTTTAAACCTTTTTTTGTAAAACAGTTTTTAAAACATCTAGCATTGTGTTTTGGTATTAAAATTTTTAATTTTTTTGAAATTTGCCTTTCAGCACAATTTAAATAATAATTGTTATGGCAACATTTGCATATAATTAAAATAATAAAAAACAAACAAACATAAATTAAAAAAAATAAAATAAAAATAAAACAGCTTGAGACATTGGTGACAAGAAATATGGGGACTGGACAACAGGTGAGGGAGGAGATATCCAGGGCTACTTTCGTCATTTGGGCCGGCTTGGAGGAAGAGGTAAGCTACGGACAGCCGACTGGTGTGTAACACGCCGACTGGCCTGGCCAGAGGTAGATGGTATTTCCTCTAGCCTAGGCATAGGCATAGGGCTCTCCATACTTGCGGTGGTGGCTGTTGGGCTGCCAGAGGTGGTGGTCCTGGGAGGAAGGGAGTCTCGCTCCATCATGGCAGGTGGGTTGGCCTGCTCCTGGGTATTGGCCAAACGATCAAGGGCCCCAGCAATGGTCTCCAGGGCCACCGCCACCCTCACCAGAGTGGTCTCCATCCTCAGAAGAACACATCTGTTCTCCTGAGTTTGGGAGACCAACCTGGTGAGGAGAGGTCCTGCTCGGTCTGATGGTTGCCCTGGAGTAGACTCAACAGGGTCCCCAGATGGAGTACTTGGATCCTCCCCTGCAGAGTCTCCATCTGTGCTGGACCCAGACCTGACCTCAGGAGCAGGCACTACCTCCTCTGAGTCTGGAAATAAAATAAAAAAATATTAGTATTTGTTTCCCAAAAATAAACGCATACACGTTTGAGCTTTATACTTTTTGGCTTCCCAAAAAAATGTACCTTCTTGCACATGTGGAGCGTTGAAGTCGGCCATGTCAGTGTCCATAGTGGACACGCCGACTATCTCCTCTTCCGTCACACATCCCTGAGCCAACGTCTCCAACCTCATCAAGGCCAGCTCCTCAGGGATGGGACCACCAGCTGTCCCCACAGCATGGTCCACCCTACTCCGTAGCTTCATCTTCAGTTGGTACTTGAAATCCGTCCAGCTGTCAATGTGATTTTGCATTTTTTAAGGGTTAATTTTTTAAAATAAGATCAAGCTTTTGACTTCAGTACACTCACAATATCAGTTTCTTACCGTTTTTTAACGACTTTCATGGTTCTGGAGGTTGTCCTCACAGCATTAACAACCCTGGATATCTCCTCCCAAATTCTGTCTTTGTTTCCAGCCCCCATATTTCTTGGGGCATGGACAAGGTTCTCCATTGTCATGGTCACCAATGTCTCAAGCTCGATCAATGAAAATGGAGGGTTTCTTGGCCTCCTCCTTCTCTACTGGTGGAATTGGATTCCCAGCACCTACAACATTTTTAAAATTAGATAAAATTAAAAAAGTATATTTTGGAAATATGAACTGTTGTGTTGTTTCAAAAATGTGATTCGCACTTACCTGCCTCAGTTGGCATCTGCTCACCATTCTCCTCGCTTGACAGTTTTCAAACCTGTGAGAGAGCATGAAGAATACTGTTTGTTCAGACTTTTTTACAGATGTGAGCGCATCCCTGGATTGGTGACCCGTGCATCCTTATTTCCCTAACTACAAATGCACACCTTCCCTGCATTCCGTAATCACTGCGTGGATTGGGCTAGATGTGAGCGCATCCCTGGATTGGTTACCCATGCATCCCTATTTCCCTAACTACAAATGCACACCTTCCCTGCATTCCGTAATCACTGCATGGGATGGGCTAGATGTGAGCGTATCCCTGTATTGGTTACCCGCGCATCCTTATTTCCCTAACTACAAATGCACACCTTTCCTGCATTCTTCAATAATTGTGTTTTTTTTCTGTATTTAAGGCAAAGCAAAATGTTCCCTTACTTGTGGGTTGTAGTTGGAGTGATTTGTGGTGCAGGAAGGGATTGTTAATGGTTACATTGTTTGGAGTTGTTTGAGGTGTGCTTGTTTGAGTTTTTTGAGCGGTGCTTGTGTGAGTTGTTTGATAGGTGCTTGTGTGAGTTTTTTGAGTTGTGCTTGTGTGTGTTTTTGGAGTGTTGCTTGTGTGAGTTGTTTGAGAGGTGTTTGTGTGTATTTTTGGAGTGTTGCTTGAGTGTGATTCTGATTGTTGCTTGTGTGAGTTGTTTGAGAGGTGCTTGTGTGTGTTTTTGGAGTGTTGCTTGTGTGAGTTGTTTGAGAGGTGCTAGTGTGAGTTTTTGGAGTGTTGCTTGTGTGTGTTTTTGGAGTGTTGCTTGTGTGAGTTGTTTGAGAGGTGCTTGTGAGCTGTTTGAGAGGTGCTTGTGTGTGTTTTTGGAGTGTTGCTTGTGTGTGTTGGAGTGTTGGTTGTGTGTTTTGTTTTTTTTTGCTGATTTTTTTTGGGGGGTGTTTTTTATATTTTTTTATTTTGGTGGTGGTTTTTTTGGGGGGGGGGTTAATTTTTGGTGTTGGTTTTTTTTTATGCTGTTTTTTTTTGTTTTGTTTTTATTTGGTGGGGGTTTTATTTCTAAATTTTTTGGTGTTGTTTATTTATTTATTTTTTGGTTGGTGGTTTTATTTAGTTTTTATTTTGGTGGTGGTGTTTGGTTTACAAATTTGTTTGGTGCAGACATTTACAAAACCCGGTTACTTGTGTTTGGGTGGCCGTGCTTTTGGACCCTTAGAAAACCTACGTTAGTAGAAGTCTCAAGTAAGTGTGCCAGCCTACTGCTTTTGTTGTTTATTTTAATTTTGTTCTCTAAACCTAAAAAAATTACATTATTGTATAAAACTTAATCTTTATTTTTTATATTTTTTAAAGGTGTTTAACAGTCTATTTTGTACTTGAATCAGGTAAGTGTCTATTTATACAAACCTAAATTTGTGTTTTTTTAATTGATTTTTTTGGGGGGTCATTTTATTCTCATTTAATAATGTTTTTTTGTATTTGTGAAATGTTAATTCAAAAATTTGACAACAATTAATATTGACCAATTTAAAAGTTAAGGTTTGTTTTAACAATAATAGTAGTAATAGTGGTTTTGAATAACAAATTCTAAAAAAAAAATGTCTTCACTTAAAAAAAACAGGGATTTCCGAAGATGGCATTGCCCAACCCTGTAAGAATATGCACCATTATTATAAAGCTAAGTATTTTTGAAAAAATAATCAAAAAACATTCTCTAGAACCAATTTTAAAAATATTTTTAACTTTACAGAGTGATGTGGGACAGCTAATAGTGGCCATGTTGCCCCCCACCAACCTTCCTCAGCCTCCTCCTTGGCGTAGGCATACGAGGCATGCAGGGGCCAAGATATATAGAACATGTGTCACCCTTTTTGGAATGCCTGATGATGTGGTTGTAACCACTTATCGCCTGCCTCCAAATATTATCCTAGACACTCTTTCAATAATAAAGAATGATCTAGAAAGTCAGATTCACATTCCTACAGCAATCTCACCACTTACACAGTTGTTAGCGGTGTTACATTTCTGCACCTCGGGGTCCTTCCAAACCACTGTGGGGCTGGTGGGTGGCCTCTCCCAGCCCTCATTTTCATGGATCCTGAGGCGTGTGCTAGATGCATTCTTCAATCATATAGCACATTTTATTAGTATGCCTTTGGATACGGAAGCCCTTGATGTGGTAAAGCAGAAGTTTTTTGAAATTGCAGGCTTTCCACACGTCATAGGGGTAGTGGATGGCACTCACATAGCACTTCAGCCCCCTGCATGCAGGGAACAAATATATAGGAACCGAAAACATTTCCATTCCCTAAATGTAATGGTGCTATGTGATGCCTCCCTCCAGATCCTCTCCCTGAATGCAAAATTCCCAGGCTGCAGCCATGATGTGTACGTAATCCAGCATTCAGGGATTTGGCCAAAATTAAGCACACTGCAAGCTGGTGACGCGTGGCTTCTTGGTAAGTAAAAATCCAATAGTGTAAACATGTTTTCATGGTCAATTTATGTATCTTTTGGTGTCCCATTTCCATCAGGTGACAGTGGATATCCTTGCACACCCTGGCTGCTGACTCCTTATTTGACTCCCACACCAGGGCCACAAACTCAATATAATGCCACGTTTACTTCCACCAGGCAGGTGGTGGAGCGCTGTATCGGCCTTTTAAAGGGCCGGTTTCGGTGTCTCCATCACTCTGGTGGTGCACTCATGTACTCGCCGTATATGGTTTCTATCATTGTGGTCCTGTGTGGGAATTTACACAACATTGCAATAAGGAGTCAAGTACCCATGCAGCCAGAGGATGCCTTGCCAGAGGATGGCATGATTATGTTGTTTCACATTTTTTTAGGTAAGAATATTTACCTGTTTTTTTGTTTTTTTAACACTTAGTGCAAATGTATTTTAATGTGTACCTAATTTTAAATTTTTTCTTTTCCTACCAACAAAATCACAACACTTCCCAAAACTGCAAAACTAATGGAACCCATTGGCAATACCCTGTATGTTTGTGGACAACTAACAAATTTAGCAAGGATATACCCCCAACAAGTTTAGTTATTTTGCCTTTTGTTTTATTATTTTTATGTTTTCCATTCAAAAATCTGTTTGTTTTTTACTATTGTAGTTTATGTCTGACTAAGCCAGATGTTTTCTTTGGCAAAACCCTGAGGACATTTGTTATGTGTGATTCTGTTCTGAAATTCATTTTACGAGTAAAAGCCTGTTGGCAACATGTTTGTTATTTAATACATTTTTACAATTAAATCCAAAAAGTTTTTTTTTATGTAAGCCATTTTGAGGTGGATAATGTATGCCAACCCCTAAAAAATAAAAAAACAACATTACTGCAAATGTTCTTAAGGTTTACTAATAAATTTTTTCGTTTATTACACTATGTAAAGGCACCCAGCTTTGTTCACTAAGTATTTGAATTTCAGAATTACACCCTTTATTTTGTTAAAAAAAAAAAAAGAGGACAAATGTTTGACCAAAATAAACTTTAATGTAAGATAATATTATTTTGAAAAATGGACAAATATGCTATAAAAAACTAAACATCCTCCAAAAACTCGCAACAATCCGTTGGAGGAGGCAGTAGGCCTGCATTAAATGATCAGTTGTGCTTCGCAGCTCCTCCCTTATTTGCCTCAGGATGTGGGTTAGATCTGTGGAGAGAAAAATATTTTTTTGGTTTAAATACTTAACAAAATTACAAACATTTGAACATTACACATTATTCAATGTACCAAAAAGTGGGTAAACACAATGATGTTAGGGTGTGTTTGAAAGTTTCAGACACACAACATTCTTAATATGTTTATACTTTTATGTTGTAAAAATAATTTGAAACCCTAACTATGTGGCATAAGGCAAAAACCCCTATGATGATGTTAAAAATAATGGGAGGTGTATTCTTAAGTCATGATGGCCATATCCTTAAAACACTATGCACGTATTCACTTCTAGAATGTTCTTGATAATCCTAAAATACAATGTGTTTGTTTGCTATGGCAAACATCACTTTTCCTAATGAAGTTACATCTTAGTACAATTTAAACACAGTGTCCACAACATTAACAAGGGTAGTCTGGTTCCTAGCACCTTGCCAAGTTGTGTGACATTTTTTTTTAATATTCTAAAATACTAATCCTAATGTAATCATTTTTGCAAAATAAAGCAAAAAATTTTTAAAAGGCCAAAAGACCTACATTTTTGTGGTCCCCAATAAAAAAAAAGGACCAGGCACAAAACATAAGGTCGCAATTTTGAAAAACAGCATTCCTGCCCAAAGATTTTGACACCCATACTGAAATTAACACAAAAAAACCAATGCCCAAAAATGTTTACAAATACATGGATAAAAATAACACCAAAAAAATAAATAAAAAATAATACTAAACACATACCCTCTGACTGGTGTGGCACAACCCCAGATGTCGATGCTGCAGGAGATGGGGAATAATCTGGAGTTGGGGGAATGGTGGGAGGGGAAATGGAACAGGAAAGATCCAAGGGAGGGGATATTTGGGAAATTTGGGATGAGTGGGCAGGGGAGGGAGGAATACTCGGGGAGTATTGGAAGAGGGAGGGAGGGTTACTGGGGGAGTATGGTGGTGGGGAGGGAGTGCTGGGTTGAGGAGATGGTGAGGGCATGCCCTTCTCTGTCTCCGCTTTGCTTCTAAAATTTAAACATAACATTTTTTAAAATATTAGTTTTCAATTTCGGCTACACAATACAAATACACTTTACACATTCAGGACAATAGGGACAACATACAGGAGGGTTTTTTAATATTGACTAAAATAATTGGCAAAGGAACATACATTTTTTACAGTCCACTAATTATTACTTTTAAACAAACGCATACTTACGTCTATGTAGTTGCGCCCGAAAATTCAACAAAAGGACAGGCGACCGGCGGTGCAGATCTGACCAGCGCCTCTCCAATTGCGCAATATTGCACCTGTATCCCGCACATCTCAGGGCTCGCCTCACCTCCGCATAAGCCGCCCGCTTTATGCGGTTTGAAATGGGCCGGCTCTGCAGACATAATCCGCCTGTCCAGGATATTCACCAGGATTAGCAATTCTATCCTGGTAAAGGCCGCGGCTCTCATGATGGCAATGGCCAATTTTTCAGAAAACATGAAATATACATGGGCTAAAAAAAAGATGATTGGCTAAAATATTTACACAGATTCCAAAAAAAACCACTATTGGCCAATCCTTTAATCATGTGGGCCGAAAAATAAGGTCAGATTTGATTGGCTACAACACGCAGTGTGCAATTGCAAATGTAAGAGTGCAAATGATCCTAACGCAAAATGCACATGTATTTTTAAAGTTAACACACTTATCAACAGTACATTCACAGATAATAAATCTTACTTTGTTTTTTAAATTGTGTGAAAAAAAAAGAGAACGGAGAAAACACCCACGAAATGAACAATAAAGTTTATTGACACATGATAAAAAACTAGTTTTCAAGAACAGCAAGAGTTAAACACTCTTAATTAGATAATTGACAACAAGCTCATAACAAGCTGATCGATAGTCCATGAAAACATGACATGTGACCATCAAACAACACATACGGCCGCAAACATCAGAACATAATTAGCGTACAACGACTGACAGCGCCTGACTACGATTGCTTCGTTTGTTCGATCAGATCAGTCGGTAGCTAGAGGAGGTGCAGCGCTAACGAATGGCCGTCACTTTGTTTACGATCGACCTGCCGTACAATTGGAATTTGCGGTCGTTGGCCGTACGACCGTGCGGCCGCAATGACTGACTC
This sequence comes from Taudactylus pleione, assembly GCA_031769625.1. Lineage (NCBI taxonomy): Eukaryota > Metazoa > Chordata > Amphibia > Anura > Myobatrachidae > Taudactylus > Taudactylus pleione. Next base: position 5,438,055 of record JAUIMM010000528.1, on the reverse strand, counting down.
TGAATGAGGTCCACAGTCCTTACTTGCATACATACTACATACAATCCTCCTTACTTACATACAGTCCTCCTTACATAAACACTACATACAGTCCTCCTTACATACATAGACAGTCCTCCTTACATACATACAGTCATACATACATGAGTTACTGTACAGTCCTCCTTGCATACATACTACATACAGTCCTCCTTACATACATACACAGTCCTCCTTACATACATACATTCATACATACATACTGTACAGTCCTCCTTACATACATACAGACCTCCTTACATACATGCAGTCATACATACATACTGTACAATCCACCTTACATACATACAGTCCTCCTTACTTACATACTATATACAGTCTTCCTTACTTACATACAGTAATACATACTGTACAGTCATCCTTACATACAGTCATACATACATACTGTACAGTCCTCCTTACAGACATACATAGTCCTCCTTACTTACATACAGAGTTGCCGACTTCTAGCTCCCTCCTTCCTGGAGGGAGCTGTCATGCATCCTTAGCAGGGGGGCGTGTCCTGGACCATGACCAGTCAATGGGGGTGGGGCATGGGTGTGACAACGCGATCGCGTCATTGCGGCCCCGCTCCCTCTTTACAATCCCAAGATAAATGGCATAGTGAAGCAGGGGGTGGGGCCATGATGACGCGAATCGCGTCACCGAGCCCCTTGCTGCCGGGGATAATACTGTATTCATGGGGGGGGCCTGATGGATCGCCGGGGACCGGGAGACTTGCCTACCTTTCCAGAGGGGCGGGAGCGGCACCCGATTTTCGGGAGGCTCCCGACCAAATCGGGAGGGTAGGTAAATATGCTTACATACAGTCTTAATTACTTACACACAGTCATACAAATATACTGTACAGTCCTCCTTACATACATACAGTCCTCCTTACTTACATACATAGTCATCCTTACTTACATACATACACAGTCCTCCTTACATACAGTCCTCCTTACTTAGATACATACAGTCATACATACAGTCCTCCTTACTTAAATACATACATACAGTCCTCCTTACTTACATACAGTCAACAGCCCCAATAAGCCATACTGCTACCCTGACTGATGTGTGGGGATAGCCAGATACTAATAATACAGTGTTAGTAGCAGGAAGACCCAGCTGCCAGGCTTGGCTAATGCTGCAACCAGTTACTCAGCTGTCAGGCAAAAGGATCTTCTATATTATGCACTAGTCAGTCACCGCAGAAGTTCTAAGATCAGCAGCAATGTCTGCACTCACTACTCCCCCTCCAAGGTGTCACCTGCCGAGGGCTTCTCTCCAACCTGTCGGCAAACCTCTCACAAGAGCAGCACTCAATTACACTGGTCTGAGGCAGGCTGTTTAATGGATCATGTCACCAAGCCTGCGCTCCTTGAGGCCAGCACAGAGGGGTCATGAAAAGCGGGCTGTGGCTAGGACCTGCTGCCATCTCCAATACTTTTTTTTAATATATATATTATATATATATATATATATATATATATATATAGGGGACTCAGCGGCGCCCTTCTAGGGCCGGTGCTCCAGGTGACGGCCCTGTTAGCCTGCCCCTAGAACTGTCCCTGGCTCTGGATAAAGGGACATTACTGGGGTCTCTGCATAAGGGGCATTACTGGGGGCACAACATAAGGGGCATTACTGGGGGCACAACATAGGGGGCACTACTAAGGACATTACTGGGGGCTCTCCATAAAGGGGCATTACTGTCGCTCTGCATAAGGGGCACAACATAAGGGACCTTACTGGGGGCTCTGCATAAGGGGAATTACTGGGGACACAACATAAGGTGCACTTCTAGGGCACTGCATAAGGGGCATTGCATAATGGGCACAGATTCAGGTGGCATTGCAAAAGGGGCTCTAATACAGGGTGGAATTGCAATAAGGGGCACAACTACAGGGGGCACTGCATTGGTTTTAATTAATAATGAAACTTTAAAAATTGCATACAGTATTACACTTTTTTGTTTTTGCGGCCCACACACTCGTAAGACCTTGAATATTTGGCCCGGTTAGTATTTTGAGTTTGACATGCCTGCTCTAGGGAGTCTGCCCAAAATTCCATAGCCTTGGCCACCCATGATATAGCCATGGCAGGCCTGGCAGCTGCTCCTGAAAGGGAATACATTGATTTCAAACACAGTTCCACCTTCCTATCCATAGCATTTTTTAGGGAAGATATGATTGGCATAGGTAGAGTAGCACTTTTAATTAAGCACTGTGATATCTTGGGGGTAATTAGTTCGGCAGAGGTTGGATGGGTGCAGTGTTTAGGTGCTTAATGAGGGTCCACACACAGCTTTCAAGTAAATAAATGATGCTTTACTTTCCAGCATGGAAAGTCAGGAAACAAACACAAAATAATAAATGACCTATCCGCTATTTAGGGCATCTAACTTACTTCTTGAACCCTCTCTACAAGGGGTGCAGCTAATCTGCCAATAAAGTCTCTCACAGCCTCTGTGCCTTCCCAGTACTTCCAGGTTTACAGTAGGCCCTGGATTCCTCAGCCTGCAGCCCAGATGCTTCAATGTCACACAGTCTGAGAGATTTATGGGATCCCCTTGCCACCTGCAAGGGCCAGACACAGGCCTCCTGGCCCCAATGGCTTGCATAGCTTCACTGGGCTCTCTGGCTACCACAGTCCCACACAGACTGTTTCCATCAGCAGCCTGACTGGTCTGCCTTCTCATCAGCCCACACCTGAGCTCTCTCCACAAGACAACAATTAGGCATCTTCCAACAATGCTTTTCTACTCTGTGTGGACGGATCTGTCCTGCCCCACACAGAATCTGCTCTGGTGATACTGCCACATTTCCCACTTCCCAGCTTGAAACGCCTGGGTTCAGCTACTTGTGACTAGGCATTCACAAGTCCCTCTTCATTATTCTCAGATCCATCCACCAGATCCAAGATCATCCAGACTCTGGTCATTTCTGGGGGCTTGCATCCTCCAAGTTCCGGAGTTAATTCTTCTCCTCACTTTTTTCCTTACTTTATGGTACCAATGATGGTACTTGCTTTCTTTATGCAGTACTTGAGGCTCACCCTTGGGTACTGCAACAGGCATTAAGAACTTGAAGTAACTTTTTCCAAAGCGACTGTCATGCCTGAGGCTGAAATATCGGAAGCTGTGGATCCTCCCGTGTCCACATAATATACTTGAATATTGACTCCATTGATCCACATAATTTATCTCATGGCTTTGATGGCTATCTGTCACTTCATTAGGGCATAGATCTCTTGGATTTTCTTGTGCTCCCAATTTTTTAGCCTTAAAAATATAATGAACTTCCTCATGTTCCACCAGCACAGGTTGAAGTTCACTTTCCACAGAGGTCTTTATTTTCCAATTCACTTCAGCTGGACATTTTGCTTCAAGCTTAGTAATTTGAGACCACTTCACTTTCTCACAGGTAAATTCAGCTGTATTGCAAGTTGAATCCTAGTTGCATGACGGCATTACTTCACATACATGAGAATTACTCTTCACAAGACTGTTACCATTAACTTCCTGTAAGGTTCTGTTTTCCAATGCAAAAAAATGCATGACTTGGACACATTCACATCACTGTGATCATATAGTGACATCAGAGTCTCATCTTTGGAAGCCATCAAAATATCAAGACTTTTGTACATCTTATACCTTTGCCTCATAGGTTATGCAATCACCATCTGTATACGTTATTTATCGGCAATTTCAGACATGGTTTTGCCACCTGGACCTGTGTCCCTTTGGGAGGACTCAGCTGTTACTGTAAGCTAAAAGTTACTGCAAGGAATCTCATCTACTTTTCCAAGATGGACCTTTAGGGACTTTCCCAGCTCCGATACTTCAGTCCCTTCTTGTACACCAGTATCGTTAATGAGGACATCTCTATGATCACATTGCTGCGGAAAGACATCATTCTGGAACATTTTACTTAGTTCCTGCATTTCACTGTTTGTCCGCTGCTCATCACACAAGACACTCTGTACCAGAAGCATATCACTCTGCGCACCAGCCTTTTCAGGATCAACTTGAACCAATTGCTGCTTGTGGTTATGTTTTTCTGCCACACTGGGTTCAGCAAAGACATCGGATGCCATTTTGGTTCCAGAATCCAACTTCAGAATGCTATTAAACTTCTTTTCCTCTTCTGATTTTCCCACTACCATGTGGGCAATTTTCACCATGGCGCTTTCCAACTTGCTCTCAGCTTGCAGTAGATTGCGCTACATAACTTCATGTTCAGCAAGTCTCAACTTCTGAACAATTATTTGAGACTCTGCCATGTTTAATTCACATTGCAACTCCATTTCTTTGGTAATCCTCTCCACTTGGAATCTTTGCAACTGGTCCTGTGTACTTAACAGACACTTCTCAAGGTTCTCACTCTGTTCTTGCAACTTCCAAGCCCTGCCATGGGCAAGGTTAAGCCCTCTCTCCAAAGATTCATTTTGCTTTGCGGCTTTATGCAGACTTTCCTCCAGGAATATATTTCTTTCCATCAGACATTCTGAAACTGCTTTAGCTGCAACTAAATGGGAGTGGAGAGTTTGTACTTGCTCCTTACAGCTGACTTTAAAAAGGACCATCTCCATCTTTTTTCCTTCACGGTCAGTTTCCCACTGAGCACGAGTCTGCAGCATCTGGGGATACTTCTCTAACACTTCACAAAAGTTTTCAGCCAGGGAACTTTTCTCCAGTTCACCATCTTTAAGCTTTACTTGAGTGGTCACAAATAAAGAATATTTTTCTTTTAACACCAGAGTCAGATCCACCACTTTCGTTTGCATGCGCTCTACATCACTCTGATGTCTCTGGACACATTCTTTCAACTCTTCTACTCCTGCTGAAGTACCACACACTTTTGCTGCACTTCAACAATATCTTGCTCTAATACAACATTCTTTGCTAGGAGCACATCATTCTCATACTTTGTAACACATTGGAACATTTTAGCCTCCTCAAAGCGTTCAGACATAACTGCTAATTTGAGGTCTGTCTCTTTAAGAACTTAAAGTCTTTTTTCTTCTTCTTGCACCAATGCTATTTTCAAAGACGACAACCCACTCTGTAATGTCTTTTCAATTTGTGCATGCAAAAGCTTCTCTTTTGTAGACTTGTCCTCCAAGTCACTTATCTGGTCACAATAGCGCATAAGTGTTTCACGCCAAACTTCACACAGAGAGTCAACTTTTTCCATGCTGACATAGTCCTCTCCTAGTGAACCTTGCATCATACACTGGCCACACAAACTGACATCTTTATTCTGCTTTTTAAATGTCTCTTTCATTGGAATAACACTGTTTACCCCATCAATTTGAAATGATCACCACAGAGTATTTCAAACAGCTTTAAATCCTTCCACGTAACCGACTTTCTTCACATTCAGACTGTAATCTCAATCCTGGGTTTTCCATTTCTCTAGACGGAGAATGGAACTTTGGAACAAGAATTCTGCCTTTGGAATTTTTCTTTTTATTTCCCATGATTCTTGGCACAAAATACACAAACAACTTGTTTTTGTTTTCACTGTATCACACTTTGCCTTCAAAAGTATTTTCAACACAGCAAAACATTTTTCTTCATGTGGCACTACAATTACCAGCATGTATCAAGCAGTCTCAATAGCCTTTCAATAGGAACCTCTGCTCTCTCAGTACCACACCTTGACTTAATGAGCATGAGCAATTCACCAGGATAAACCACACAATTTCTTTTAACCCTTCCAATGCTGAGGAAGTGCACATTTCTCTTCACAGACAATATACTTGCACTTTTCACTTTTGCAAAACAATTGAAAACTGTACTTCTGTTTCTGGCAAACTTTGCATCTCCCATAAGCAACCAATTCTCCAGCAACTTGTGTAACACTTAGTTAGCTTCCTTTCCAAGGAAAAGATGTACACTGCAGCAATAGTGCACACTTGCAGACAATTTTTTTGTTTAAACAATACTTCACAACATACTTATCTTCACTCACCATCTTGACGAACCTAACACCATGCAGGTGCAGTGAGCTTCCTTATGTCCATTTACTTGCTGTAATCCATTTTTTTCACAGATCTGTCTTGCATAGACCTTTATGCTTAGAATCTTCATGCGTAGAATCTTCTGCCTGTGTTCTCCACCATATGTGATATCTTGGGGGTAATTTGTAATATATTATGGTGGATAAGTCATTCACATTTATTGTCTGTTCAATCCCCTAAACATAAATGCATAAGATCATTGTTTTAGATGGTTTCGAATGATATAGGGATTCTCTATGTTGTGACTAGTATAACATTGGTTACATTAGAAGCAAAACACACATACACAGGTTGCAACACTGTTGCTTTTCAAGCAGTTGGTGAGATGGCTAAGCTCTCTAACACATTTGCGTCCTGTCACAATACAGGTTCCTCTGATTTTACAATGGTCATAGTGTATTACATATGCTCATAACATGATTTCTCATTTCAGACAAGGAGCAAACATGGCGGGCGTGCTGATACGCATTTCGCTGTGTGCTTTCTCAAGGCAAGCTGATTGCAAGCATTGCTCCAAACCATATTCATATAAGCAGACCAATCAAATCAGTTTCTTTGGTCATGTGATGACCGGGGCCAAGAATGTATCTTATTACACACACTCCAAGTTCCGCACCTCCTCCAATGGGATTACTGGTCTCTTCACCAGGAATAGGGTGTGTGTTAATAGCCAATCAGCTTTCCTTCATTGATAGTTATGTCCCTACGTCAGTATGGTCCTGATGACTGATGTAATGTTATACATTGGAAGTAGGGGGTATGTTTTTTCTATGTTATAACAATGCTTCTCTGTTACTAGCTAGCTTCATTAAATTAATCAATAAAATAAGAAGAGTAGATAGAGATAAACTCTGGTCATTTATATAAAATAGGAGGATGAATGTTTAATATGTAAAATATATATCTGACATTACTTTATTAAAATTAAAAGTGGTTCTTAATATAATTTAATCCTAATATTGACCAATAAATAACTTTTACATATATTATATTGAAACAGAGAATGGACAAAGATAACCTCTAATCAATTATGCACAATAGGGGTATTAATATTTAAGATGCAAAACTTGCATCAGTGATGTATGAATCCAATATTACTGTTATGTTAAAGTTATTAGAAAACTCATTCTCAATATACATCATTCCTCCTAATGTTGACTAATAACTTTAAATATATTGTAATGAAGCAAGAATATATTAATACTAAATAAAAAAATGATAAATATGATGTAGTTTTGATATGGTATAGTCACAATTAATGTTGACACAATCCTTGGTGAATCATTGATAAGCTAATAAAGTGCTATAATGAACCTTAAGGCTAAAGGTGATATTGTGTAAAATATGCTTAATAATAAAAAATGTGTTGTTGGTGATTGTGTGTAACAAATAGTGACATATAATAAATATTATCATATTATATTAGTTATAAATAATAATACATGGAAAAATCAAACATGAAAAAATTTGAAAAAGTGCTTGAAAAAATGAATAAGTGAGTGCACAAAATCTGTGTGAATGAAAACAGTAATGTATATAAAATAGTGAGTGATTATTATACTGTGAAGTGTTAAATTATTAAGGAGGTCATATGTTGAATTTTATGAGTTGCTGAGAGAACCCTACCTATATTAAGGGTGTATATACTACTGATGTACATATGTATTCACATATGCAAATTAATCAGCAACAGTGATTTTTACCCATGAGCTGACTGTCATTTAACAGTATATATTATGATGTTGTTATTTAAATTGTATACCAATATATCTTTATATGTTCGAACTTTACATAATTCTAATCATGGATAGATATTGTAACCCTTTTTTTTTAAAACTATTATAGCCCTTTATCAGTCCTTTATTTATATTTTATCTTGTAGGCAGTGATATTCATATTCCCTCCTGTATCCTGACAGAAATTCATACTGAGATTGTCAGACCATGCCATCCAAGACCTATACAGTAGAGCGGTAAGTATAATCTAATTATGTAACTTTTATGGGGTAGCTTTCATAGTCCCTCTCATGTTTAAATCATTAAATTATTTTATGAATGTTATTCTAATCTCTGTAAGGGAAAAGGCAAATAGAATTCACAATCTACAGCCTTCCCAAATAAATGGTAGGTATATTGATATATAGTATAATGTGATGTGATATTGATTATCACATCTGCAATGAGATTAGGTTCTTCATAAATGGAGACTGCACAGGAATACAGTATATTATTCCTATCTTCCTATAAATTAAAGGATTAGTCAATGATTGCACAGCATCATCACATTCTCTCAAAGGAAGGGAATGTAACTGTTCTTTTCATTAAGGTCCTTGGGATATAAACTATCCATCAGGAAGATCATTTTAGTTTCTTCTTTCAGAAGTTCCTCATCCAGATTACCTCCCCTAATCCCCCCATCTGAATGTGTTTCATTCCAAATGCGCTCAGGGTGTGGAAGTTACTCTGGTGATATTGGAAAAAATGTCTGGCAACTGTTGTAAGAGGCTTGAATTTTGCCACATCTGGACTGGCATTTTGAATTGTTCAGACATGCTCCAATATCCTAACCTTAAGTGGCCTTGATGTCTTGCCAATATACCTCTTTCCACAGAGACATTCCAGATGATATATGGTCCCTACTGTGGTACAGGAGATATAGTTTTGAATGGTCCATTTTTTATTATATTTGTCATAAAACTACTTGGTAGGTGTCATGTATTTACAAACCTTGCAGTGTCCGCTTCCAAAGGAACCTTTTTTATTGTACATTGGTTTAGCCCCTATAGTTAGGTGACTATGTACTAGTCTATCTTTAAGATTACGGGATCTTCTCCAGCTTGTTTGTATTTTCTGTGGTAAGATTAGGGCCAAATCAGTATCAGTTTTCAAAACTGACCAATGCTTCTGAAGGATATTATTGATTTCTTTCCAATGTACATTGAAGGGTTCCAATGAAACGAATTATATCCTCCTCCTGTGTTTTGATTTTTGGTTTCAACAAAGTTTTCCTTGGATATCTTACAGTTTCCCTTATAGTTTTCCTAATTAATCTTTTACTGTATCCCCAATTTTGGAGTCTCTCACTCAATTCTTGTTGTCTAATTGTAAATGATTGTGGAGTGGAGCAGTTTCTTTTGGTCCATAATAATTCACCCTTCGGGATTGCTCGAATAGTGGCAGGTAGGTGGGAGCTGGTTGGATGCAATATAGTATTTGTAGCCATATGTTTCCGAATCATGTCAGTATTAATTTGGCCTCCTTCCTCAATCCGTATTGTTATATCCAGAAAGTTGATCTCACTTTGACTCATGACATGGGTCAATTTTAAGTTAAGGTCATTGATGTTTAGGATCAGGATGAATTCTTCCCATGTCTCCTGGTCACAATCCCATAATATAAAAATGTCATCAATGTACCTCGGATACAGTAAGATCTTATTAGTGTATGGGTCATGACATTCTTGAAAGACCACCTCCTTCTCCCACCACCCCAAGTAGAGGTTGGCATAGGTGGGGGCACAAGATGTCCCCATTGCCGTCCCTCTAACCTGGAGGTAGTGGCGCTCGTTGCATATGAAATAATTTTTGGTTAAAACGAAATTTAATAGGGTGGTCACAAATTCGTTGAAATCACTTGATGTTTCCATATTGGAGGAAGTACTTGACTGCTTGAACACCATTATGATGGTTTATACTGCTGTATAGGCTCTCTACATTGCAAGATGATATCAACCATACTCCAGGATTTATGCAAAGATTTTGTAATTTATTAAGTACATCCATCGTATCTCTCACATACGATGGTAAAGATAGTACATGTTTGCATAAATATTGGTCCACAAAGATGCTTGCTTTCTCCATTAGATTACCTACTCCTGAAACAATAGGCCTCCCCAGTGGGCTCCTTTCATTTTTGTGTATCTTGGGTAGAAGGTACAGTGTAAATGTTTTTGGTTTGTCAACCTGCAAAAAACAAGATCGCATTTTTTATAATCCCATTGTTAAAGGCTGTGGTGATTAAATTTTTTAATGTATAAGAATGTTTGATGTTGGGTTAAATATAAGTTGTTTATAACAATTGGTATCCTTTAATTGTTTCTCCAATTCTTCAATATATTGTTGTTTGGGCCAAAGGACAATGTTGCCCCCTTTGTCCGAAGGCTTTATCACTGCATCCTGCCATTTGGATATCTGTTCTAATGCTGATCTTTCATTTTTTGTGATGTTATCCCTATAGATCTTTTTCTGGGAGAATAGTTTACCCAAATCTTTTGAAACTAATTCTTGGTACACCTGTACAGCAGGACAGATTTTATTGTCTGGAAAGAAATTTGATTTTTTCTTTATTTTGGATCCATCAAATTGTGCCTGGGTGGGTAAGTATGTGGGGGTTCAACATCATTTTCCAACTCTTCTAACATATGTAGTACTGGTTGATCTTCTTGTAGTATATTACTATCATAGTTAGATGTTTGATATTGTTCCTTCCTTAAATTTTGATTCATGAAGAATTTTTTGAGGAGAATTTTCCTAGTAAATAGGTTCAGGTCTTTTTCACATTCAAATCTGTTTAATTCTTGAGTTGGAGAGACGAAAAGTCCTTTACACAGAATCGAAATTTTATCACTGAGAATTCTTTCAGTCAAATTTATAATTTTTAGGGAGTTATTATTTATGTTGTTAATGCTCACTTCCGATATCTGCGCTGCTTCCTCGGTTCTTCCCTCCAATCCAATAATTCCCTTTTTCTCCTTCCTCCTCTTTGTCTACCATCTGTTTCTGTATTGGGTCTCATTGTATTTGGGGTTTGTCCTAAAAAATCCCTTCTGTAGTTTCTGGTTAAAGACATTTTTCCCATATTCTCACCCTCAGAGGAATCCAATTCTGATGTTGTATAATTGAGGGAGTTGGTAGTCCTTTTTCGTCGTATCTGTGTGTTCCATTTGTACATTCTATTCTGTGCGTAATCTTCCTGATCCCGTTGGAACTTTCTGCATTTCCTCTCAACTATGTCATTTTCATACTTCTCAATTTCCTTCTTGTATATCTCATACCAATGTTGGAGTTTTTCTAGGGATTCATACAATTTTAGTTTTTCCCCTAGTTTTGATACTTCTTGAGAGAGATGGTCTAATACAATCTCATCATGTTTGATTAATTATTTGGAACAATGTGTCAATGCTGTTTCCCAATCATGTTTGAGATCATTATTAGCTAGTTTGTACATTGGGAATAGTTTTAACCTCAGTCCCCATGGTATTAAGTCATTTTTTATATGGTTTTGTTCCACCAAGTCTTGCTTTTTCGCATGAGTGTTGTTTTTAAGGCATATAAGTCATCTGACCAGTCCTTTATTATAAGGTCTTGTTGATCAATATTGGTATCAAAAAGAGAACTTGGGTTGTTTCTAAATTTATCTTGTCTGTTCTCTAAGTCCCTACTTAGACTAAATGATGCCATGTTTGGGATATGTTGCAATCAGAATAATAATCAATTGTTGATGTGTATTTTATAATCTTATAAAAAGATTTTATGATTTGAATTATCAAGAAATATATAATTTATGGTGCTAGATGTTTCTAGAAAAACTAAATTAACAGTTGTTACATAACACGAAAAAAAACAGAAGGAAAAATACATCTGCACACATTTACACTTATCTGTAAGAGAACCCAATATTAAGTAAATATAACTAATATTCAAATTGGGGGTGCTGCCATCTGACAAATATAATATTAGATTGATAGAAGAAGAAAGAAAAGGTTTGTCTCAGTGTGTGGCGCACATAAAGTTTCCAATTAACATAAAAGAGATAAATCTTTATTGGGTATGCATTAAAAAGATTGGTGCAAATGGGACCAAAATCAGCGAAATATCAATTAAAAAGAAAAGTGATGTAATGTGAAAATTGTGAAAAGTGTCTGTGAAAATATTTTTATATGTTTGTATTTTAATAAAAATTGCCCGCCGTGTGTCTCAATTTATAAATCTATTATATCTATTATTCTGATATGTAATGAAATTGAACAGTCATATCACAATATTAGTGATTGGAGCTCAAACTATATTCATATAAGCAGACCGATCAAATCAGTTTCTTTGGTCACGTGACGACCGGGGCCAATCATGTATCTTATTACACTCACACTCCAAGTTCTGCACCTCCTCCAATGGGATTACTGGTCTCTTCACCAGGAATAGGGGGTGTGTTGTTAATAGCCAATCAGCTTCCCTTCATAGATATTTATGTCCCTACGTTAGTATGGTCCAGATGACCGATGTAATGTTATACATTCGAAGTAGGGGTAGTTTTGTTCTATGTCATAACAATGCTTCGCTGTTACTAGCTACCTTCATTAAATTAATCAATAAAATAAGAATAGATAGAGATACTGTAGCCCATTCCCCTCCCCCTTTTTTTCTCTATTTTTTTCATTTTGAGCTCCAATCACTAATATTGTGATGATATGACTGTTCAATTTCATTACATATCAGAATAATGGCTCGCTTAGCTTAACTGGGTCCTCAATGGCTTGCTTAGCTCCACTGGGCTCTCTGGCTGCCACAGTCCCACATAGACTGTTTCAGCAGCAGCCTGACTGGTCTGCCTTCTTATCAGCCCACACCTGAGCTCTCTCCACAAGGCAGCAATTAGGCATCTTCCCACAATGCTTTTCTACTCTGTGTGGGTGGATCTGTCCGGCCCCACACAGAATCTGCTGTAATACAGCCACAGCACGTAACATGAGAATCCACCACAGGAGGCATTTCCCATTTATTAACGCCTCATGTGGCCAAACATCTCTGAGGCTGGTATTGCTTCCCAGGTGACTGCCAAGCCACTGGCATTTGATCCACTAGTTGATCAGATAAAGGGAATTCTGCAAAAGTAACCTTTATTTCTTTGAACAGAGCATGTTTGGACTAGGGAGCTGGTGGTTCGTCCTCCTCAATGACCAAGGCTGAACAGACAGCCCGTATCAGAACAGTAATATTGATCTTAGACTTAGCCTCAGAGAGGAGATTCTGTGACATCTTCGGGGGGGCGAGGCTGAACTGTATATGTCATTAAGCCCCATCCCATCCCTGGAAAAAGGCAGCGAATTGCGAGTCTGCGAGCAGTGGGTGGGGGAAAATAATGCAATTTACTATATGTGTATTACTGGTAAAAGCATTGCCCTTTTAAATATCTTGCATAACAGAAGCTCCAACTTTTACAAGCCAATGCTTCATAAATAAACCCCCTGGACTGTTTCATTTCTTGGCCATGAGGGCTGGGTTTGGGAAACCATGGCATAGAGGAGCCGTCAAGTATACCTCTCCCTACTTTGATAGCCTAAGCTACTGTAAGCTTTCAGAGAACACTATGGTTGCTCCTATGGGTATATTTAGTAACGGTCGGTTTGTCGGTCTTCTGCGGCTTTGACAGATTATAAAACAGCTATAGGAATGAAGGATTAATCCAGCTTGTTTAGAATTAATTTTTATTGCTACTTTAAGAAGCGACACTGGATCTTTCTCCATCCACATCTTTATTACTGACTGACTGTTTAATGGAACAAGATCCTGTTTTCCTTGAATTGGTCAAATTGTGCAAGAAGCTTAGGCCAGTATCTAATTTACCTCACATGGGACTATCCTATTAGCCCCAATGCCAGCACTTATCGGGGATTTTGTTTCCATGAAAACTAAATTCATGATAAGAAGCCATTTTTCTCCTGACCATGAGTTTTCTCAGATACCATGTGTTTTCATGAGAAAAACAAAGTTTTCAGATGTAAAAAAATGGTGTTTAAATGGATACCATGAAAAAATTTTTTTAGAAAAAGACCCGAAACTCGACGGAAATTGTAAAACTTCAGTTTGTGACAAGCCTAAGGCCGGAGTAGGAGAGGAGAGGAGGAAGACTTGTACACACAAGCATCACATTCTCACACAGAAGGAGATAGGAAACAGGTGACTAGGAAACATAGCCCATAGAAGCCAGGTGCATGAGGGCAGGTGCCCTGTGGACCTCGAAGAAAGAGTTAACGAAGGTAAGTTTTACCATAATTGTTTCTTCTTCAGGGTCCATAGGGCTCCACATGAAGAACTTGGGGATTTTCCAAAGCAATTATTCAAGGGTGGGGACATCCCTGAGCTGAGAGGAGAATCCGGCGTCCAAATGAAGCATCCTCAGAGGCAAATGTATCAAACCTAAGAATGGTGTGGACAGAAGATCACGCGGCCAACTTACAAAGCTGTTCAGATGAGGAGCCACAGTGAGTGGCCCATGAGGAAACCACAGAGCAAGGTGAATGAGCAGTGACTGTTGCCGGTATGGGAAGGCCTGCCTGATTGCAAGCCAATGTCTGTTTATTGGCTGGCCAGCCCTTCTTGTAAAATCCATACAGCACAAATAGGGAGTCTGTTTACCTGAGAGAACTGGTACGGTCCATGTAGATCTTTATAGCATGGAACACATCCAAGGAGGCCTCACCTACCAAAAGGTCTGGTGATTGGAAGGCCATGACTACAATTTTCTCATTAATTTTGTAATAAGTCACAACTTTGGGAAGGAAACCAGGCCGAGTTCGGAGAACAGCCCTGTCCTGATGAAAGATTAGAAATGGGGAGTGACATGAAAATAGGAGTTATGGTATGACATACCTTTGTTAACTCCTTTTCTTCAAGGTCCATGGGGTCCACAGCCATCACATTTGGTTTATGGATTCATCCAGGCACCAAACAGTTAATCCAAGCTCTCAGCTCCCAGGATGCACTAGGTCCTCCCCCATATACCCTGACCCTGGTGACAGGGTGTCAGTTTGTCACAAAGCCCACCAAGAGAAGGCAAAAAGAGGTAAGAAGGAAGGACATATGTTCTCTAGACATTTTCTCCACGAGGGAAACACTCAAGAGATACAACAAAACTACACATTAACACTAGGTGCATTAGGGTGGGTGTCCTGTGGACCCCATGGACCTCGAAGAAAAGGAGTTAACAAAGGTATGTCTTATCATAACTACTATTTTCTTCTTCGTGGTCCATGGGGTCCACAGCCATCACATTGGGGATATACCCAAGCAGTACCCCAAAGGGCGGGAACACTCCTGTGTCTCGGAAGAAAGGAGGATCCTGCGCCCAAAGGAGGCATCCTGAGAGGCAAAGGTGTCAAATGCATAATATTTTATAAAGGTGTGGACAGACGACCACGTGGCTGCCTTACACAATTGTTCCGCAGACGCGCCCCAGCGGGCTGCCCATGAAGGACCCACAGACCACATAGAGTGTGCCCTGATAGAGTCTGGCACCCTATGACCCACCTGAGTATATGCCTGTGATATGGTCATACGAAGCCATCTTGCTAAAGTCTGCTTATTGGCTGGCCATCCCTGCTTATGGCAGGCATAAAGAACGAAAAGAGAATCAGACTTCCTCAACTTGCTGGTGCACTCCACGTAAATACATAAAGCACGTACAACATCCAGGGAAGCCTCACCTAAGGAGAGACCTGACACATGAAAAGCTGGGACCACAATTTCTTCGTTTATATGAAATCGTGATACCACCTTAGGGAGATATCCTGCTTGGGTCCGCAGCACCGCTCTAACCTGGTGAAAAACCAGAAAAGGAGAGCGAACTGACAAGGCCGCCAAGTCGGACACTCTATGAGCAGAAGCAATGGCCAAAAGAAAAATTGTTTTTGCTGTTAACCATTTGAGATCTACTGACTCTAATGGCTCAAAGGGGGAAGCCTGTAAAGCCTTAAGAACTAAAGACAGGTCCCATGGTGCTACCGGAGGAACAAATGGAGGCTGCACCCTCAAAACTCCCTGAAAAAAGGTTTTAACATCAGGCAACGAAGCAATGCTACGCTGGAACCAAACTCCAAGTGCAGAAGCCTGCACTCTTAGGGAGGCCAGACGAAGACCCCGCTCTAACCCTGACTGGAAAAAAGAGAGAACACGGGAGATCCTAAACACACTAGGATCATATTTTCTCAGTTTACACCACTGAAAAAAAAGCACGCCAAACCCTATAGTAATCCTGGGCCGAAGAAAGGCTTTTGTGCCCTCATCATGGTCTTTATTACTGGCTCTGACAACCCTTTGGCTCTTAACACGGAGGCCTCAAGAGCCATGCCGTCAAAGCTAACCGAGGGAGATCCGGATACCAGCAGGGACCCTGTAGTAGCAGATCTCACCAGAGAGAAAGCGTCCAACGTGTGTCCACTGAGAGGTTTTGTAGATTGGTAAACCAATGGTGCCTGGGCCAAGCAGGGGCTGTCAATATCACCATGGTGTCTTCTTGTTTGAGTTTTCTGACCACCCTGGGAAGAAGAGCTAGAGGCGGAAAAAGAAACGCCAGCCCGAACTTCTACTTTACTGACAATGCATCCGTGAAGTCTGCCCATGGGTCCCTTGTCCTGGACCCATACCTGGGGACCTTGTGGTTGCAATTTGAGGCCATAAGGTCTATCTCTGGAAGACCCCATCTGTCCACTAAGACCTGGAATACCTGCGGGTGGACAGCCCACTCCCCCGCGTCTATGTCCTGCCGACTTAGAAAGTCTGCCTCCACATTTTGTACTCCTGGTAAAAAAAACTGCTGTTATCGCAGGAAGATGACGTTCTGCCCACATTAGGATCCTTGACACTTCTGCCATGGCTCCTCGACTTCGGGTGCCTCCCTGCCAATTTAGGTAAGCTACTGTGGTAACATTGTCGGACTGTACTTGCACCGGCTTGCCCTGCACAAGATCTTGGGCTTGTACCAATGCCCTGAAAACTGCCCTCAGTTCCAGTAGACAACTTTCTGCCCTTGTCCATCTTCCCTGGAAGACATGCGGGCCTAACACTGCTCCCCAACCCCGAAGACTGGCATCGGTGGAGAGCCCAATCCGATATCCAAAACGGCCGACCCTGGCTGAGGTGGTACGTCCGTAGCCACCAGGACAGGGACAACCTGACCTCTGGGGAGAGGTAGATCCTCTGAGATTTTATTGACCGATAATCCCTGCTCCAGCATGAGAGAACCCACCGTTGCAACGGCCGGGAGTGGAATTGTGCATATTGAAGGTGGATACCATTGACCCCAGCACTCGCATGGCCACATGCACTGATACCCGCCTGTTGTGTAAAAGATTGCGTATGCGCCCCTGTAGGATCGCAATCTTCTCTTCTGGTAAATACAATCTCTGCTTTACCGAGTCCAGTCATGCCCCTAAGTGCACCAATTGCTGTGCTGGTTGAAGGAAGGATTTCTTCCAGTTCACAATCCAACCGTGCCTCTGCAAACAAGAGAGTGTCATCTCGAGATGCCTCATCAACTCCTGCGGAGACTGCCCTAGCAGAAGGAGATCATCTAAGTAAGGCAAAACTCTGATGCCCTGGCGCCTGAGGGCTACCATTATCACCGCCATTACTTTGGTAAAAACCCGGGGGGCTGTGGACAGGCCAAACAGTAATGCCTGAAACTGAAAATGGTCCTGCCCTACTGCAAACCGCAGAAACTGTTGATGGGATACCACAATGGGCACATGTTAATCTTGAATATCGAGGGATACCATGAAGTCCCCTGGTTCCAAGGCAAATACTATTGACTTCAGTGTCTCCATATGAAACCTGGGTACCCGTATGAACATATTGAGGTCCCTTAAATTTAGAATTGGTCGAAAAGACCCATTTGGCTTCTGAACCAGAAACAGGTTGGAATAAAACCCCTTTTGAACCTGTTCCTGTGGCACTCGGACAATCACCCCTATCCTCAACAGGGAGTGAACAGCTTGTTGTATAGCCAATGCTTTCACCAACCCCACAGGCAGGGGTACGGAAAAAAACCTTTGGGGGCGGACTTCTCCAAAACGTTAGGGCATAACCATGGGAAACTATTTCCCGAACCCAGGCATCTGTTGTTGTGAGACGCCAGACGTTCGAAAACCGAAGAAGTTGGCCTCCTACCCTGGGATCCCCCAGGGGGAGGCCCATCCCATCAGGCCATGGGTTTATCCTGTGGCTTGGAACCTGGGCGTTTGGTTTGCCACGGCTTTTTAGGTGATGGCTTTCTACCAAGAGGCTGCCCTCTGACCTTCCCCTGAGGCCGAAAGGTATAAAAGGAAGAAGACCTTTGTCTAGACCCTGATGCTGAGGGTAACCCTGCAGCCTTAGAGGCTGCCACCGAGGCTACAATTTTGTCCAATTCCGAACCGAAAAGGACTCCACCTGTGAAGGGTAGAGACTCTAAGACCCTCTTGGACCATGAATCAGCCTTCCAATCTCTTAACCATAATGCTCTATGAGGCTACTGAAGCTCTGGCGGACAATATCCCTGCATCTAGAGCTGCCTCTTCAAGGTAAGAAGAAGCCTCCTTCACATAGGAAACTATATCCTGCTGTTCTTTGGACAACTCAGGCAAGGACTTGGCCAAAGCCTTCATCTATTCTTCTATGGCTCTAGCCACCCAGGCTGTAGCCATTACAAGCCGGGTAGCTGCCCCTGAGATTGAAAAAATTGTCTTAAGGCAACCCTCCAGCCTCTTATCAGTAGGATGTTTAAGGGAACAGGCTGAAGGTGCTGGTAAAGTGGAAGACTTCATTAAATGTACCACATGCGTATCCACTGATGGTGGAACCTCCCATTTAGGACACTGCTGAGAAGAAAACGCATATAAAGCCGAAATCTTTTTAGCCACATGGAACCTCTTGTCCGGAGCCTTCCAAGCTTCGCCCAAAAGTCCCGATAAATGCTCCGACCCGGGAAACTCCGCTTTGACCACCCTCTGGCACTTAAACACCGGAGCCTTCTTATATATAGGCTCTGCCTCCTCGATATTCAAAACTGCTTTGACTGCCCTAATTAAGAATGGGACATCAGCCACTGGGAAAAGATCCCCCTCTTCTGTGGAGAGAGATCCCTGAGAGGATACTTCATCCTCCTCAGAAGTCCTAACTTGCCATTGTAGCTAAACACCTTCTAGCTTTTGGCCGTACAGGTTTGGCTATCTGAGGCGGCTGCTGAAAAGTTAAAGACGACGAAAGGCCTGCTTGCCCATGCGCATACATATCCATCCAAGATGGCAACATAGGAGGCATAAATACAGCTGGCTGCAAATGCTGCTGAACTTTCATTCCCGGAGCAGCTGGAACTGCCAATCTCTCGGCCACCTGGGCCATGATCTGGAAAATGCAGCCCAAGGGGGTTCCTGACCCGAAGGCGGCAAATTTGATTGCTGTGGAGACTCTCTAAAACAGCGAACACATAAGCCAATTTGCACAAAGTCCTGAGAGGACAAACCTGCCTTACAGGCTACACATGATATCAAAAGAGGGGCCTCAGCCACCTGCCTTTCAGAATCTTTTGACATATTTAAAAGTCTAAATTCTATATATATATGTGACCCCCACCCCACACACCGGCTGCAGGGAGAGAAACAGTAATGAAATGTAAGCAATACATACACACAGTTTCACAGGTCACAAACAATGCATATATACTTAGCAGAGTCTATGCAATTTGTTTAGGCTCCCATGCACTATAATTAGCAAAGCCTAGTAACATATATGGAGCTTTTTTATAAATGATCTCAAAGGAGAAGTGTACAGACAGACTGACCCAATACTTCCTGAGCACTGAGTGTGGTCTGTAGCTGACTCAAATAGGAAGCTGGGTGGAGCAACCCAAAAGCGGGACCTCAGGAGGGCCGTAGTTCGGGTTGGGGGAGGGGCCACCAGGGAAGCGTGCCTCCCCTATTCTGTATGGACCACCCGGCAACAGACATGGTCGCCGCCACCCCCCCGGCTGTCAGACATATCCCGGTGGTCTGTGAAAGCAGACCCAGTGACTGGCTGCCCACACAGCAATCCTCCGGCCCGTCTCTAAGCCGGAGGACGGACAGCTTATGACCGCGGCATCGGTGGCCGCCCACGGTCCACCTACCTGCACCCCGTTTGGTCGCGGTCCAGAGCCCTCTTGTCCGGAGAGCCCCTGCCGAAATCACTACCCGCGACTAGCGTTGCAGCGCCGGCTGAAGCAGGGACCCGTGCGTCTGCTAGACGCGTGGTTCTCATGTGGGAACACGTGCCCCTGCCTTCCTGTTGCTTGAACTTTGGGACTGCAAGCAGTCCCACTGCTAGTATGGTGCCTTCTCGCACCAAACAGTACACTGACGCCCTGTGACCAGGCGCGGGGTATATGGGGGAGGACCTAGTGCATCCTGGGAGCTGAGAGCTTGGATTAACTGTTTAGTGCCTGGATGAATCCATAAACCCAATGTGATGGCTGTGGACCCCAAAGAAGAAAGCGCCCCTAAATCTGATACCTTTGAACAGATGCCACAGCCAGAAGAAAAAGATTCTTGAAATCCATAGATTCCAAAGGTTCAAACGAGGGCCCTATAGGGCCTGAAGAAACACTTACAAATCCCACGGAACCACAGAAAGAACATAGGAAGGTTGTACACCTTGAAGGAAGGTGTGGACATCTGGCAGTGTAGCAATTCTATGCTGGATCCAAATGGACAGAGCAGAGACGTGTACTTTCAGTGAAGTAAGGTGGATTCCAAGGTCTAATCCAGCTTGGATGTAGGGCAGGAGTCTAGAGACCCAAAACACCACACCATTGGAAGTAGTTATGTCACAATCTATGGTAAATGCTGGCAGAGGCTGGCTTATGCTCTCTAAGCATAATCTGGACCATAGAGAGAGAAACCCCTTAAAATCTTAGGAGGGATGTCTAAAGAGCCACGCCATCAAAGACAGATGACCCATGTCCTCGTGAAGACCCAGGGGGCAAAACACTTGCAGCCCCCAAAGTTGGGACCCCGGCCTATGTTCCACAGTAAATGTAAATTCCTGCAAATCTAAAAACCATCTTGTTGCCCTGGCATTTTGGCCTCGCTTTACTGACATCCATTTTTATGGGGCATGATCTGTTATGAGCTGAAACCGTCTGCCCAAGAGGTAACCTCAAATTGTCCAATGCTCACTTAATGGCCAACGCCTCTTTTTCAACAACAGCATCCCTTTTTTCATGGTCATTGAGCTTTCTGCTTAGATAAACAATGGGGTGCTCCTCCCCATCCCTACTTTGGGACAACACTGCTCCTACGCCTACCTCTGAGGCATCCATCTGAACCACAAACTCTTGAGCAAGTCTGGTGTTATCAACACCGGTTGTGAACACAAAGCCACTTTCAATGTCTGAAATGCTTCTTCAGCCTCAGGGCCTCATTTCACCAACTTAGACTGTCTCCCTTTTGTAAGGTCTGTTAGTGGCACCGCTGTGGTGGCAAAATTTGGGATAAACTGTCTGTAGTACCCAGTGAGCCCTAAAAAAGTTCTAACTTGTTTTTTGTTTACGGGACGGGGCCAGTTTTGTATGGCTTCAATTTTGTTTGACTGGGGCTTAATCAAGCCTCTCCCTATGGTGTACCCCAAGTATTGAACTTCTTCCATTGCAAGGCAACATTTCTTAGGGTTGGCTGTTAGGATGGCCTTCCTAATTGAGTCCAGTACCGCATGTACTCTGACTCAGTGAGATTCCCAGTCTGGACTGTGGATTACCACATCGTCCAGATAGGCCGCTGCATAAGGTCTGTGGGGTTTCAAAATTCTATCCATTGTACGATGGAAGGTTGCTGGGGCCCCCATGCAACCCAAAAGGCAAAATCCTATACTGGAATAGCCAGTCTGGAACAGAAAGGGCTGATTTTCTTTTGCCCTATCAGTTAATGGTATTTGCCAATAACCCTTTGTCAGGTCCAGTGTGGTGAGATATTTGGCTGTTCCTAACCTTTATAATCAACTCATCCACATGTGGCATGGGATACGCATCAAATTTGGAAACTGCATTTAACACGAAAATCATTACAGAAGTGTAGGCTGCCATCAGGCTTCGGAATCAGAACTATGGGACTAGACTATTAGACTCCTCGATGACACCAAGTTCTAGCATATTCTTAACCTCTTTAAAAAGAGCTGTGCTTCAGAAATTCTGTATGACTTTAGACTGAACTTAACTCCTGGCTCTGTAATGATATCATGCTTTATTATGGCCATGCGGCCGGGCAGTACTGAAAACAGATCTCTGTTCCTAATAAGCAAGTCCTTAGCCTCATTCTTTTGAGCGGCTGACAGGGTTTCGGACACTTTTACTTCTGGAACAAAAGGGACTGATGCTACTGGTGGGCTTGGTTCAGCTAACAGAGCTAACCTATCTTTCCAGGGTTTGATAAGGTTAACATGGTAAATTTGTTCAGGCAGTCTCTTGCCTGGTTGATATACTTTATAGTTAACCTCACCCACTTTCTCCCTGGTTTCATATGGACCTTGCCATTTAGCCAAAAGCTTGCTTTCCACTGTGGGTATCAAAACAAGTACTCTGTCCCCAGGGGAAAATGTACTTACACAGGCATTTCAGTTATATACTCTCTGTTGGGCTTGTTTTGCCTGCTCCATATGTTCTTTGACAATGGGCACCATGGCCGCAATCCTATCTTGCATCTGAAAGACATGTTCAATTACACTTTTATAGGGTGTGGGTCTAACGGGTTCCCATTAACAACTTTCACTTTTTCTCTGGCTCTTATCAAGGTCAAGTCCTTTAACTGTTCAGATGCAAACAAATCCTCTCTCACTTGAAGGGGAGGTATGCTTTCTGCCCTGTCTATCACCTCTGCCTCCTCTGGAGGAGGTACCTCACCTTGTTCCTCATCATCTACCACTTTCCCAGCCATACTAGCAACAGGGCAAGCATCTGAGGGTTCCAGGGTCACACCTGCGGCCAGCATATCACCAGACTGGTCTACTGGCTCTACACTGTTCGGCTCTGCGACCACACAGGACTTCCACAATTTCCAAAAATGGGGAAAGTCTCTCAATAGTATAACATTATGTACTAAGGACGGGACCATTCCCACATTAACCACAGCTGAACCACAAGAGGTCTCAACATTCACTTCAGCAATATTATAATAATGGGTGTCACCATGTATGACCATCGCGACCATCTGGGCTTGCGACGAGACCCT